>CM052080.1:8694186-9294186 GCA_020010945.3 Muscidifurax raptorellus
TCTCTCTCTCTCTCTCTCTCTCTCTCTCTCTCTCTCTCTCTCTCTCTCCGGCAAAGTTATTATAATCGATACCACCGCCGCTCATACATCCGCTGCAGCTCACTCTCTCCCGACAATTTCACGCATCGACGAATGCCAAATGTATCTTTAGTGCCGATACACGACTGGCGCGTGATTTTTTCCCCTCGGGCACGCCGAGTCTCGTCTTTTTTTTGTTGCGCCGGGAGGGTCGTCTCTTTTGTCCCATGCATCATCGAGTGGCGCTGTAAGCTACGAAAAATGTTCAAGCTCCCAGCGGAGGTTCTCGGTATATATTGCGCGCGCTCTCCGGAAAATAAAAGCCCGTTATTATTTTCCGCGGGTTTCCGAGCTTGCAAGCAGCAGCAGCAGCAGATCTGTTTGGCTTGATATAGAGACAGCTAGGTGATGGAGTAAATCGTGCGCGGCGTCGATTGATGCTACAGCGCGCCTTTCAACAGTATTATCCGACGGCCATCCCACAGGCAGTCGCGCCATTGCGGTATTTCACAGCGGTGATGTATTATCGCTCCACAATTCCTCGTTAAATCAGGCCTGAGCCGCCACCGATGCTGCTGCTGCTACTGCTGCTGCCGCTGCTTTGGCTCGAAACAAAGAGCTTCGTGGAACAATGGCCCACTGACTCTCTTATGGGGTGTAAAAATCCCCCCACCCCTGTCTCTCTCTCTTGGGTCATTTTCCTCGCGCGTATAATATAGCGTTATTTCGAGCGAGAGCTTGAAAGGTGCACGCATCAAGTATTTGGCCGGATGTGTGGAGTTTCCTGTTCTCTTATGCGCTGATTCACGCTTCGCGAAATTCACACGCCAGTGTTGAAAAGTCGACGACCGTGAAGGAGGAGCTGCACCCCGAGAGTATATGTAAGAAAAAGCAATTTCCGTGGAAACTCGTGTTCCGTTATGGCATAGTAATACTGGTGTGTATGTATATACTTGCAAAAACTATCGTATTCACGCTTCGCTATTATATATATATATATATATATTTTTTTTGTATTTCTTGCTCGCAACCGTAATCAACGCCCCGGCGTCTTTTTGCTCGACTTATTTCGCCGCTGTCGCCGTCGCTGGTGCATTTTTCAAAAGGACTCCGCTGCGGCACGCGAAACACGCAGTATATTTATGAAGTGACCGGGAAAAATGCGAGAGTCCATTAGCCTCCCGCTGCGGGCCGGCAAAAAAAAACAAGCCGAGAAAGCGACGCTTACGTAGAAACGTATTATGGGTACCCTTTTATATATATACATAGACGCACATACTGAGGTAGAGAGGTGACGGTGGGTTAACGCGGCAAGGTCCATATAGTCCGAACTATTTGCCGCGCGACAAACGGACGTCATTGGATCCAGGTCTGCTGGCTTTCTCTGTAGATATACTGCACTACTGGCAAGGCGACGAAGATGCGCGGACGCTTTGCCGCAGAATGGGAATCACTCCGATAAGTCAACACGTTCAATCAAATAACGGATCGGTTTGAAGCGCAAAGGACAGGCTAGGATACACAGCGAATATATGTGTACAGGTTTATATATAGGTCAGTACAGTATATAGTGGGGAACGGTCCAGCACGAATTGCAGAATCAACCCTCGTCTTGTTTATCGAATGTGTGTGCGTGCCGCATTTGTAAGATGCTTTATTGAGTGTAATGGGCAGCTGTAGCGGGAAATCGTTATTCGTATGTATACACACCCCTCTGCTCGGATTATTATTAATCGAGACGACGAAAATATCGATTTTGAAGCTCGTCTAAACTCGTGTAAACAATCTCGCGTTAAGTATCGTTCGGCGATTACGACCGACACGGGAAGTAAGCGCGCGAATGGATAATTACGCGGTAAGATTCGCGGCCTCGACTAGAGAATATATTATTAGGAGCAACGCGCCGTGATTGACGCTGCAGTGCAGTCGATACTAGAGGCGAATTCGATTACACCTGCGGTTTGCCAAGAGAAGCTTTCCAGCGCGCCAAGTACATCACCTCTTGTCTCGGCTGTAATCGAGCGACGACGGACGAACTTCTTGTCAAAGAACAAGATATGCGTATACCGCGGGTATAGTTATTTCGCGCCAAAGTGCAAAAAGCGAAAGGCTTTAACAGGTACGGTATACTTATGCGTGCGTACAAAGCTGCAGCTTCGATATCATCCGCGCGAGAGCATAGAATCTTGATAGACAATTCATACTATTTTCCTCTCTCTCTCTCTCTCTCTCTCTCTCTCTCTCTCTCTCCCTCTCTTCTTCTCTCTGTTCGCTGAAAAGCTCATTTCTGGAGAGCGTTGGGGCGCGCGCGCGTAAGCGAATAAGCTCAGGCGCTTACGGTTCTCGTCGTCGTCGCTTCGAATGAAGCCGGAGAATGACACGAGGCGGAGATGACGCTCTCGGCGCGTACGTGTAGCTGCTACGTGCCGTCGGGATTTCGCCGGCGCGCGAAAGCTCGCAAAAATTGGATTCCTCGTGTTGCGACGCCGATAAGCTCCTTGTATCAATAACGCGCGAGAAATGTCGCCCGGTGCGCTGTATATATATATATGTAATAGATACACATATAGATACACACACCTGGAGGCGCGTATGTGTACGGCAGGACGTATGCATGTGGAAAGTCTGCACGACGATTGCAGAGGGATTTCTCTTCTATTACAATATTATACGCGTGTAAGGGATCCGGCGGCGATGAACGATCGGCGCAATACTGCACTGCGTTGCGCGCTCTTCTCTTTGCCTCGTTCTTCTTCGCGAGGAGATGAAATTTTTTTCTCTCCCCTCGAGAAGAGAGAAATAAAGCTCGTTATGTAGCTATTTCGCTGTTCTGCCCGTGATACGATCGCTTGACTGTTCACTTTTCGAAAAGCGTTTACCTTTGAAAAAAATCTCTCTCTCTCTCTCTCTCTCTGTATTTATATATATATAGGTGTAATGAAAGCAACGGTTACGTTGAAAATGTTAAACACGTCGAGTTTAATTTCAACGCTGCAAAATAGTGAAAATAAATCCCTCAAAGCTGCTCGTCAAAATTAATTTTGCCCCTCTCTCGCAGACAACAACTTGAGAGAACAGCTTCATACAAGTCCCTGGGAATTTGCCTTGCCGGCGATATAACATCCCTCCCCTGCTCTATCCGCTACACACTGAAAACGTGTCGCCGAGGAGGTGTGCGCCTCTCGCGCATAACGCCGGCCGCTACGTGTCTCTCCCCCGCGCGCGCATAATATATCCCAACACACGGAGCTCCCTCAAGTCTCCGTCTTTCGCCAGCTGCCCAGAAGAAGAAGAGAAATATACACACACACACACACTCACACACACACACACACGTATTTAGGGGGGCCGGTGCAACGTCGGTTGACGATGCATTTATATACCGTGTGCGTCGCCACACAGCACGTCCCGCGTGACGGTGCTCGCGTTTAATGACCTCGCATGCCGGTGCCCCCGACCTAACCCCGATGTATATAACTGCGGGAGCTTGTGTATAGAAGAGCGGGCAGCGCGCAGCTACTACGTGCGTCAAAAGGCAGCGATAAGCGCATGGATGAGCCAGCCGCGCTTACATCCATACTGCGCGCGCGGCTGTTTCGGCGCGCGTGATCGTTGCGTTGCTGCTCGCGCGCGACTGCAGCTCGCTTTCGGTGCCTTTCATGCGGGCGATAATCTCTCCGTGTGTACAGTCCGGCTGGCGCTCTGCTTATTATTATACCTTGCATTTATAGCTCGAGGCGAAACACGGGCGAATCTTTGATTATTTTCCGAATGCAGCTGCGGCTATCATCGTTCTAGTTTTACGCCGGGAGCAGAAGCTCGAGGCGAGTACATCGGCTATGCAGATATAACGGAGAAATTACGGCATTAAACATTACTGAGTTACGATCGCGACGATATACGCTGTATATACACGTAACCGCGGACACTTTATATATACGCTTGTATAGAGCGGCTCACTCGCGAGAAAGTCTATACGTATACGACGAGCGGATTGATAAGTTCGTCGTTTTACTGTATATACATGCCTCGTCGCGCGGTGTCACGTAAAATTGTTTTCTCCTTTTAGGGCCCCGCATCATAAAGTAAAACTGCGTTTATCGCGTTCGTGTATTTATTTGACAGCTTTTTTTCTCTACTTCGTCGGGTATATAATGTTTCGTGTTGTAGTTGGCAAATTTTAATTTCAAAGCAGGCAAGAGGGAGAGAAATAATCCTTATCGCTCTCGGAAAAGATTCTCTCAAAATTCTCAAAATTTAATCTCAAGTTCAAAGAAGATGAACCTTTAACGAGGGCAAATGGGGTGCTTGTCAAACTCCCGCAATCAACTGGGTATACAAGATTATTTGGCGGCGTATAGCAGATTGGAATCCGGTTGATATCAAACATGTCGATTTCTGTGTATGAGTAATAAGAGCTCAATATTCGGATGTTTTTTTAACACACTCCGCTTCCGGCTGTTTATGAAAACTCGAGAGACGAATAAGCGATGATCGACTCAATCTTTTTAAAAATACCACTCATTCTCTGCTGCAAGCTCGCAAGCTGGGATGAGAGAGAGAGAGGCCCATTAGGAGCAATTCTTTACGTAATCCCGAGTTACGATTCTACCTATCTCTCTCGCTAGAGAGTGAGATAGAGGTAGCTCTTACGTATAATACAGCTGCTCGAGAGCGGAACAACCGGGCGGTATCTCTCTCTCTCTCTCTCTCTCTCTCTCTCTCTTACTCTCGAGAGCCGGGTCTGCGCGCATAGAGCGCTAAGTAAATCGCGATTATTCGATTATCCGCTAAAGAGATAACCAGGCTACGAGAGAATATATACCTGACCGGAGGCTGCTGCAGAGAGCCGTTCGAGAGAGGAATCGCGCCCTCGGGTGGTTCGCCGTCCGATAGCTCTCCGATGTATTTCTCTCTCCGTCGACGTTGTTTCCTTTTTCAGACTATATACACGGGAAGCGCGCGTGTGTATGTGCGCGAGAAGAGGAGTGCACTGCTGCACGTGCAGAGAGCGCGAGCTATATAGGACCGCTCGAGATTGGAAACGATCGGCGGCTGCGCGTCGTGTTTGCTCGCGATTGAATTTATCGCTCGCACCTCGAGAATTTTAAGCTAGAATTCCGTTTCCCGCGCCTCTTTGTCTACACACGGCGCGAAAATGTTGCCTGATTATTTCGCGCGCGGATTTTATTCGTTATCGTGCCTACAGTCCGGCGGGTTATACGGCGGGGAAAACAAAATTTCATCCTCGCTTAATATGAAACGCGCGAGCGAGTCGGGCTATTGTGCGAGTAAATGAACTTTGTACCGGGAGCAATATAAAGGAAGAAAGAGAGAGAGAGGGGGGGGGGGGGGGGGCTCTTGCTGATTCATGGGGAGAATAGCGGTAATGCGAGAGAGACATCCTCGTTTCATTACGGCTTTAATTTTTCACGAAGTCGTTTGTGCAGCAGGCGCTGCTGCCGTTGAGTCGATAACGACGTCGGTCGTTCTTAAAAAGAAAAATTACGATCCACAGCGCGAGTGTGCACTTTCCGAAGGTCGCGTGTAGCAATTTTTCAATTAGCATCCGGATGAGCGGCGACGACGTACTGTCACAACCCTTTGTGTTGACGTGGCGGCACAACGAAAACATCCACACGGTCACGACGACCTCGTCCAGCACAGTAAAGGAGAAAAAAAATAACCCACATCAGACCTTCCCGGGAAGTATATGTAATCATATAGACGTATGTAACGCGGCACGCACGCACGTAATCAGCGGCTCCTTTGAAGCATCATCAGGCGTCCGGAATATATCGAGACTGCGAGTGCGGCTTCTCGAGTGTCTCTGATCCACACGCTTTCTGCATGAAGGAATACGGAAAGAGGCGTCGGCCAAGTGGAAAACGGACCGCAGTCCCCCGGGCGTAGGCTGCCGCTACTGCTGCTGGACTGTATTATAGACGTCTCCCTCTCTCGCCAGCCGCCCCCTCCAGTCTCTCTCGCTCGCTTGCTCCCTGATGCGAATCGACTATATATATATGTACTATCCAGGGAGAATGACAACGGACGAGAGCGAGATAGAGGAAGCGAACTACTATATACGATAGCTAAAGAGCCGTCGTGGCAAATAAAGGGGGTATGTATAACGTCGAGGCCTGCACCAGCGCGTCGACATTTCCCAACGGTCACAGGTGGCAGATACGCTCGTGCGATTCAATACTTTTCGGACGTAGGAGAGGGTCATTTTTTTCGTCTGCGGTATGCATCCCCCACGCTTCTCGTTTGGGTTATTCAATTTGGCTCGCTTGACCGCTGGCGGTACTGTTGCTAATGGAGTGATCGCAATTGATGTATGTATGCTTATTTGTATCGTGAAAAAAATATCGTATAAATTTTATGGCTAATTGGTCTTGTTGAGTGTGACTTCATAGCCTTCGTATAAAGCAATGTATTGCTACCACCTATAGGATAGTTCCCATTTTGGTCGCTTTATGGGATTTCACATATGTATTTTGCGGCTTAACAGGGCGAGTATAATGCGTGAGATTGTCGAATATCCGTGTAAGTAGATAATGACAGGCTTTGATCGGGCATCGATTACGCCGGTTAAAATACAGATATGTTTTTACATATATTAAAATTCAGAACTTTTCGACGTGGTTGTATAATGCAATTATCATTGGCAAATACTGCCTGAGTTTAAATTTAGCCGTTCTGAAATTTTCGACTGAAAATACGTTGAAATAATTAGTAAACAAAATACTTATGATGGACGAGTAATGCACGATTTATTTTTTCTTTTTTTTTACTTCTTTCACGTGCAAAATCTTTGATATCGAAATCATTCAAACGTATATCCCGAATTTATTTTAATTAAATTCAGCGCGTTAGTATTATCATGCTAACCTTATTAATTTGTATTTGTTTTCATATTTTAAAAGTTTTCATAATTCTCCAATATCTTTTTCATATATTTTCAGCTCGTGTATCGCAGTTTATTCGTTATTACAAAAGTAGCTTATATTTCGAAGATCAAAGACAAATTATCCGTTCCGGCGGGGATAGCAACCTAATGCACATACGATAAATTGATGTAAGATGACGAGCGCGCCGTAGCGTGAAAAGCCCGTTAAAATCACTGATACTATTCAATAGGCGATCCGCAACTGACAGCAGGGTAAACAACGAATGTCGGTCTGTACATATATACAGCCGATCTATCTCCGGCCCGGATATTGGCCCGACCTTCGTACGCTCGTCTTCGACTTCCCCATCATGAAGAGCAAGGCTGACAGACGAGCCCGTCGGTTTCCTTGAACGATTAGCGCTACGGCGTCATTAAATAAACGATCCGAGAATGGACTCCCCTTGGCAGCAGTCATAACCTCGACGGCAAATACGATGCGCGTGTAAGACTATGAGAAAAATGCCTTTTTTCCACGTGGCTGCGGACGGATCGGCAGAAGAATGAGAGAGGGGAGTGTGCGTCCTACGCGCGGCTTATCTCGTCGACTAAGCTGCTACTGCTCTCTCTCTCTCTTTCTATATATATATATATATATACATACATATGTTGTGGGTCATGGGAAAAAGCCGGACGCATATATATATAGACACGCACGTCATTATATCGTCTTTGGCCAATAAAAGCTCCCGGTTCTGTCGGCGTCTCGATGGATACAAGCGCAGCGACGAGAGAAGACGTAGGCGCGAATCTAGTTAAAGTCGAGCCTTTCCCGACATTCTCGCGTAATAAGCAGACATTGATCCGTATGCCGGAGGAGATAAAGTTTCTCTGGCTGCTGCTCGGGAATAGAAGCCATCCGAAGCCGGCTCAATTTGCCGAGAGTCTAAGGTATCACGGCGGCGGGCGCTTTCTCTCGATTTCTGTCTCTCGTTCGACTACGGCAGCAGCCAGCGGCCTAGAAAATTTCAGGATCAGAGCCTGGCAGTTTGACTGAGGCGAAATAGAGCGACGGCAGCGGGTTCGGGAAAAAATGACGAAAATAAATTAAATGCGCGTATATATATAGACACACTGTGTGTGTGTGTATGTGCACGCTTCGGTAGTAGTAGTAGAGCTAACTCGTCGGTACGGGGGATGAGAGAAAAATCGAAAGAGACGGAGATGGATCGAGCAGAGAGCTCGGAGAGACGAGAAAGGGGTCGGAAGCAGCCCGCGCGCGCGCCGTGTTCAATGGATCGATAGACGCGGTGCGCGCGACCAGTTACGGACCACCTGCCTCCCTCTCTCTCTCTCTCTCTCTTTCTCTGTATATGTACTTCGAGCCTATACGTGAGCCGGTGCGCGCGCGTGACTGTATTGTATATATATATATATACGGAGACTCCGCGCTGGAAAGCGCCGCGTGCCGAGGTTTATTTATCCGCTTTGCAGGGTATTATCGGACAGCGAGAGCTTGTACAATCCTGCGAGGATTCGGCTATGCTTATTATTATACGTGTGTATAGGCCGCGGAATATGGATACCTCTTTCAAGAGCGAACTCGCGAAGCGTCGTCGTCGAAATGGGCCAACGATTTCCCCGAGGACGAAGCTGTCGGATGCTATAACGGGAGAAATCTCTCCTCTGTTTCTCTTGGCACTGCCGCGCCAGCGAGAAGGATTAAACAAACGGACGAGAACACGGCCGCGGGCGCTGTACGCTAGTTCCCGCTGCTGTTGCTACTGCCGACTAGCATTAGGGCCACACGCCGAGAGCCGGCGTCGATCTGTGCTGTACAGCCGACTTTTCTCTCGTATTTTCCATTGAAAATATAACCGGGGATACGCGATCCTTCGAGATTGACCTTGAAAGAGCTCGCTCGTGTGTAATATATAAATAAAGCTTCGGTTACGGGATCGCAGATTCGCAGACTAACACCTACGCTTTTGCAAAGCTGATTTGGGCAATCGGACTCGTTCGTTGTTTCTTCCACTTCGGCAGAACGAGGCTTATATAACCTCAAAGGATGACGCACATAGCAAATTTATTGATTTGTGGTATCGTGTTACGAGACCGAGTAGAACTCGACACTCATACATAGAAGGCGGTGGCGCCGAGTCAATGAAGTTGGAAAAACGTTTGAAAAGCGTGTTTGCGAGCTCGAGTCAATTGCGCGTTGCGCAAATAAATTGGCCGTATGGGCACACATGAAAACGGGTTGTTTGCTCGATTTCTACAGAGCAAAGCGAGATTGTGTGAGAGTGTGTGTGGTTTCTCGGCCCGAGTCTTCGATTGAAAGTTCTTCGGCGGAGGGTGTATCTATAGCCCGAGAGATGATGGCGCGGCAAATTCGGTGGGCTATACGCTTCGTTGACGCAGGTGTCACCGATCTAATGGATTTGGATACGCCGCCGCAGACTGGAAGAGCGGCGGCGCAGGCGGTTATACGTCCATCAGAATCGACAACCTGTAGATACTTGGCTTCGTCACTGACGAAGCGCCCGCCACTGCATACATTCTGCACGTGTCTATCTATGTACATATACAGCCGCACACTGCAGCGGCCGCTCGACGCCGCAACCGTCGTATGACGTGTATATATATATATATATGCATATAGCGTGGATTACTGCAGAAAAAAGAGGGGCGTATGAGAGAGAGAAGCAGAGATTTTACACGGCGCTGTGTTATATCGAGCCGAAGCGAGCAGTGAGTTTACCCATGAGGCTTTTATTGTCGTGCGCAAACTGGCTGGCTTTTTTTTCAAAATGTAGCTTCTCGTGCGCGAGGGCTTTGGAGCTTGTTACGCAGTGCGTGTATTCGTTCGCGGAACTTTGTTCTGGGATGCATGTTTTTCCAGCTACGCTAAGCAGTTTACCGTAGCTTTTATCCGAACTGAGAGTATGTTGCATATTGAAATAATCTGCAACATATAGTCGCATACCAAGGGTGTAATAACATAGCGATTTGGCTTTTGTTCCGGCGGAATAAGAGCCAGCCGGTCGCACGTGTGGAAAGAGAGTATAGTAGCACTCGACTTGTCTCCTCGAATTACCAGTGGACGCTCGTTTGGCTTATTGGAGGGGCCGACGACCGGATTGCAGGCGACTTATCGCCTTATCCACAACTCGCGCGGTCGAGTGTGCTGCACCGGATACGTTCTCCGCGGGCGCACTGTTTTGGCTGGAGAAGCAGGCGACAGGCTCCTTCTCGTTTAATTAATCCTCGAGATGGCGTAATTCGATATAGAGAGACAGGGCTATTCATTAGGAAGATTCCGGGACTCTCTCGCTGATGCGCATAGAGAGACTGGTGTAGTATCTCCAGATTAAATCTTCAAGTTTTCGACACCGGCCCCAGTTTGAGAATGGCTGATTGACGGCTCGGCAGGGGGGGGGGGTTGAAGAGAGAGTAAGCGCGGCTGATTAGCAACTTGGGCTGGGCTTGGACGTTATACTCCCGCGCTCCGGAGATTTATGGCCCTTGCGTCCTCCATTGAGTTAGCCGTTGCTTTTAAACGATCCTAACTTTTTCGTAAACTTTATCGACATTTTCACTTTATGGGCTGAAATTGCGGCCGGCTGCTGCTCGCGAAGTACAAAAATAATTTGTCAAGTCTTGGCAGCGCGAGCGGACCTAGAGAGAAAGAAATTCCGCTTGATCCGGTTGGCGTGCGAATCGCCTCCCGGAAATAAGGTAAAAGTATTTTTGCCCTCTCTCTCTCTCCCTCTCTTCCAGGAAAAGTGTCTTTAGAGGTATACCTCTATAGCAAAGAAATAAAGAATGGAAGGTAGAAAGAGAGCAGAATTCAAGTCGTAGCGGACAATCTGAAGAATGCGCCGAGTATATATATATGTATGTGTGTGTGTGTGTACGTGTATAGCGACGAGAGCTGGCTATCGGACCAGAGCTATAAGAGAGAGAGGACACGTGCAGTAACCTCCCCCCTCCCCTCTCTCCCACAGCGGCGAGTCAAAAGTTTTATTGAAAAGTACTGTATAACAGTCGCGAAGATTTCCCATGTGTCACTGGATTACTTTAGATATTACCGACGTCCTCTCAGCTCGCAGCGAAGCTATAACGAGCTGCGAAACTTTGACCTTGTTGCAATTTACGAGCTCTCTCTCTCACACACACACTCGCTTCCTCGCTACTCACACCTATATAGCCCGCGCAAGAAGAGAAATTTCGCCGGAATTCCGGGAATTATTTCGTAAAACCTCGGCAATATCTCCGCGGACGACGAGAGCCGCGTGGCTCGTTCCAGATCCTCGTCTTCTTCGAGGGCTGCGGGAAAGGGGGGAAGGGGGGGGGGTGGGAGCGCCGACTCGAAACGTTATCAGCTATACTCCCGGGTCTACGTTTCGCACGTACAGCGGAACAGCCTGCCCCTGACACTCGCTCTATCTGCGGCCCATTACTGTCCAAGTGCAGCCACCAGCTTATATTGGAGCAAGATTGCGAGACAGCGCGCCTAAATTAGTGCTAAATTCAAACGGGCTCTTTTCTTAAGGTTCGATAATATAACGTATGCAAGCTTCGTCATTGTTGCAGAATGTTTCATATCACAGTGCTTTATAGTGTGCCTGTATTATATTATTCAGAGGAAATCCGATATTTCATACAAAGGAAAAAGAGCTGAAGTATACATGCGTGGAGCGGATAGACATAAAAAGGAAGCACATAATAAGAAGCGCATTAACAATAAAGAAGAGATTGACTAATTCCGTCGAAGTCATTGTTACATCTCGCGCACAGACACACACACACACACACACAGATACAGAGTGAGAGAGAGAGGAAAGGGCGAGGCCAATATTGCTCACCGCATACTATACGGCCCATGAAATATGTATTTGCGTATACTTAGTGGTATAGCTAGTGGGACAACGGGGCAACATTCTTCCGCGAGCGTTGGACTCTCTTCTGGCCTCAACCCTCGTCAGCACAAAGCGGCAGCAGCGGTAGCTCCTCTTTGTCGTCGCTCTGTATGGATAGCGGGAACCAGCTCTTGCAATATTCAGAGACATTTCCGTCGTGTCGAGGTAGCGTATAGCAGGACGACCCATGTCCCTATGTATATACGTGCGTGTTCGATTCCGGCCTTAAGCGTTTCATGATCAATCCGGGAAATTTCGGTTGCCGCAGATACTACTACGACTACTACGATACCGTTATAGGTACTATATATATACACACACACGCGCGCGCACGATGATTACAGTTTAACGGCAGTTGCCGAGGATCGCCGCCTGCAACTTTTCATATTGAAAGTTTCATGCAGATTGGGCGACAGCGGAAGAGGCTTCTTTTTCCGCTCGGCGAATTTCGGACGTGACGGTTTTCCCGGATAGATACTTTTAAAGGATATTGAAATTCCTCCGGCGGGAAAGAAGACCACTAGCCGTCAGCTGGTAATGCACTTTCCAGATCTGTATATTTACCAAGCCCCGTGTGTATATACATATACCTATTATATATAGAGAGAGAGAGTAGTATCGGGCGCGATTTTATTCTCGGGAAAATATTGGCCGTATAAGCGGAGACGGGAGCGATATTATAGAGCGCTCACTCGCGGAGAAAATGTAATTTTGGAGCCACTGCAGCAGATAATGTCAAAGCGACAATACAATGGGCTTCGGTCTTATATTGTGTATATTGTAGCGCGGGACAGCGTTTTAATTCGTACGGCGTATTACGCTAAGTCTTGTCGTCGCCCGCGCGCATCTTTCCGGGGAATTAAACGATTCAGCTGCTAGCGCGCGGGAAGAAAAACATTCCAAAAACAAAGGGAGCAAAAACAATGTACCGCCGCGGCATTATTATCCCCGCGTGACCCAGAAAAAAAGACTGATGAAGCCCTCGTTCCTCTTACTTTATGCTTTTCGCGCCAGCTCTTCTTTTTTCCGGATGTATACACACAGACACACGACCGGCCTGATGGCCATTTAATACCTTAATACTTCACCGGGAGCTGCTGTAACCGACCAATCATAATAACGCGTTCGCTGGTCTTTTCGCCCGCGAAACAAAGGATTCGGCGAACCTTGAAAAAAGTAAAGAAGATCAGGAGCAATATAGCCGCGCACTCACGGGATTCCTGTAATATATATAGGCTAAAAGAAAGGGCGAAAGCTGCTCGGCGGGTGCGGTCCATCTTCACCGGGACGGAGGAACTCAAAAAGGGATTAGCGAAAAGTTAGTCATTGCAGCGGGGCAAACTAGCGCGGTCGGCGGAAAGAGAGAAAAGAGGGTCGGCGGTGGTTTAGCACACGTCGCACGTAGGCCGCCACCGCCGCCACTGCTGAGAAGGGAAAGCGCGCGGAGAGAGGAGATGCGAGATGGATGGACGTGTATACGGTATATATATGTATATATAGCTACAGAGGGGGTCAACGCGGGGCCATTTCATGCGAGAATATACGGCGCGAAATACTCCCACACACACACACATGCGAACGGAAGATAAAGAGCGAAGGGAGCAAGTGTGTGCGGCTGCAGCCAACTAACCGCCCAGCCAAGCAGCAGAGTCGGACCGCCGCACTCGAGCTAATGCTGCTGACTAGCAAATGCATATTCTCCCTACCTCCCGTGCCTCTGCCCACAGGCGCGCGCGCGCGCGCGTACCACTCGTCGGGCTTCCATGCGCCTTGCTCTGTCTTTCGGGGTTAAGGAGAAGCTCTCGAGCGGCTCTCAGCGTGTGTTTCAGACACGTGGATCAAGAGAGTAGGCGCGCCACTTTGTCAATCGGACCGAGCTCTCTTACACATGCGCACGTGTGCAGCCCGTTTTATGTACTGTCGCTTTCGAATAAACGCACGGTGAAAAGGGCTGCACACGTTCTCGCGCGACGGCTCGAGCCCTTTGTTCCGCTAATGACTGCGATGCGTCGGGCTCATTAAAAAATAATATCAAGTGTGGTTACGCGGCCAACCAGTTGCCAGCTGGCTTTCCCCTTCTCTCTCTCTCTCTCTCTCTTTCTTTCTCTTTTTGCGAGCACGAGCTATATATATACACATATATATATATCTCTTTCGCCCATTGTACTTTTTCCGAGTTTACAAGATTAAGTGATGTACTTTTTTGTCGCCGACTCGTCGAGTGCGCGTTCTCATTTCGCTCGCTCGCGTGCCCGCTTTCTTTCATCTTTTAATGCTTAACTTTATTGGCGGCCTTGCGCTGTCTGCGCGCTCGGTTAAATACTCGGAATTGAGTAAAACATTAAAAGAAGAAGGTACCTAACATTTCTTCTGCGTCGACTCCCATGTAGTTAGCATTAACTATTCACGTATTTATATGCGCGACTACGTAGGGTAATAAACTTGGCGTCTCGTCATTTTTTCATCAGCATCAGCCGCACTGATATATTCCGAAAGCTTATGAATGTTGAAAAATATGCGCCAATATAGGCCGTACACTCAGGCAGATGCGCATAATGAGTGTCGGACGAATAAGTACTTAAAGGGGAGGAGACCACACGGAGGAAGGGCAATCTAGTCTGGTACGCGAGAACAGAAGGGCAAGCGCAGAACTATGCTTGCGTCAAAAGTCGCACGACTGAATATTCGGCCAAGTAGATTCATAATTCACAGGATACTTATATATTAGATTAAAAATAAAAATAGAAGAATACGCATATTGGCAAAGTACATATACCGTACTCTTCCAGTAAGTCTTTTCTTTATTTACGCGTAAACGAGCACGTATATTCGTGAAAAAAAATCCGTGTACGCAACGCAATAGCAGTGTATAAAGCTAGGGTGAAAGAAGAAAAGCGCAGCCCGAGTCAAAGGAAGCATCGGGCTGGTACGCGATGCTAACGGGGCTGCGAGCGAGAAGATTTAAGGTTGACGTGCCGGCTGAAGCTACATCTGATATTCAGTCAATTTTTCCTCTCTCCGAGCTCGCTTTGCCTCGAAAGCGAAACAAATATCAGCGCACAAAGAGTCGAAACGCCGCTGCTGCTGTAACCACCGCAGCGGAAAAGGAAAAAGACGAGCTACAGCAAACAGAGCTCTCTCTCTCTCTTTCTCTCTCTCTCGGTCGTTTTTGAACAATACACTGTATACGGACCAAGAGATGCGCACGCCCGCGTCACGGGGGGATCGCATTCATATACTTTGTGCGACGGAAATTGTGTTTCATCGATTTATGCGAGAAAATGGCAGGCTTCTCCGTCTTGTTCCTCCTCGCCAATGCAAACGCCAGCTAGTTTTAGAATACGAGCCGGCCGCTGCAATGGCCATAACTCCTCTTTATAGCAAATGCTTGCGATTCATAATATGCGATAGAGGAACCGAGGCTCACGTGCCGGACGATCATTATCGTACGTTGCAAGTGCGCTTCTCTCCTCCATTTTTTGTTTGTTTTTTTTTCCATCAGAGAGGCTGCTCGCTCGTCGATTTGGCTGGTTTATCGAGGGGGTTGGAGAAAAAAACGTGGATCACCGCTTCGACGGTGTGTGGGATGATTTCGGCCCGATATTTCTCAATTTGCGAGCGTCTTACTTCTGAATGGCTCGACGGGTGGTCATGTAGTGCCTGAACTACTACTGTTTATTAGGCTCCTCTGACAATTATAGGCCTACTACCCTGCGCTGAACGATGATTTGATTGTAGGATTATCGGAGTGATACAGGACATGTCGATATAACTAGTAGATGCCGTTGCCGCTGGTGATTAAGCTGGGTTTGAACTGATCGGATAATCCGCGATTCGGATCATCCGCCGGTATAAACAGATCATTCGCGATACATATAGCGTTGCGCGCACTGGATTTTCCGGGCTGAAAGTTTCACGTCACTCATTGACTATAGGCTCGTTAATCATATATTGCACTAATTGGTTCGCTCTGATGAGTGTGACAGATTAATAAAACGAAAAGTTCGATGGTTTGCAGGATACGCGCGTCAAAGTAACTTCAGCAGAGAAACTCGGAGGTAAGGCTGTAAGTCGACTCAAAGTCGTCGAGGGAGGTGACGCGAGAAAGTCAAAGGTTGAGAAACAAAGGCCGGTCTTTGCACCCTCGTGCAGCTGCAGCAATAGCACACAGTATACTTGCGTACTATACATATATATTCTACCCTTAGTAGCGTCGAGGTTCTTGAGTATAAGAGTTGAACTACCTACATATATATAAAAAAAAGTCACGACCGGATGTTGTCAAGCTCGACATTATGTGATTGGTTTACGTATAGTGAGCATGCGTCTAAATCAAGAAGTCCAAATGTCTTCTAGGTTAGCGCGCTCAATGCGCGGTGTTCAAACTGTAGTGAACGACAAAAACCCCGTTGTCCATGATATATATACAGGCTGTGGAAACAGATACCGCTATACGGTAGCGAGACTGGCGTCGACGCTAACAAGATTTCTTAATAACTCGGCGGGGGACGATGGCATTGCAAAGGTTTCGATGCGCGTCTTGGGGTCGTCATCTCTCTCTCTCGCACTCTCCTTTTCGCTCTGTACACACTGTTTAAAGGGAAGCAGACTCGGAGGCAATCGCGTGCAGCAGTCGAGGCCACCGATGACGGACGCGCCTTGACGGCCAACGTCTCTGGGAACCATTAAAACTTTACAGTCTCAATCTTGAGAGTCGCTGTGGCGCCCCTCACTCCGTTAAATGAACGAAAGCCCCTTTTCAACGCTCGCCAACTTTGCGCTATCTTGTTTTCCTCGAAGCTCTTTATTAATTTGCGGATGGAGAGCAGGGCGCGGAAATTTGAGAAAGATGGCACATGCGAGCGACTCAATTAGACTTATTGAATAGTCGCGGCTCTATGAAATGATGCCAAGCGTGTGCGGACCGAATCAGTCGATCTGCGATGGAAAATATACTTGCATCTTGTATTGTCATCATAGGGAAGGAGAGAGAAACCATAAGCTCAGCGGTCAATATATAATTGAGTTTCATCGCGAAAATGGGGCAATTAATTATGCACACAAGCAATACTAATCAAAGAAGCGTTCGAAATCGATTACCACCCTCCGAAGAAAATTACATTGGCTAATTTCATAATACGCAAGCCACTCAATCGTTAATAACTGACTTCCCCTTGTCTTATACACACGTCGCAATAAAAAAAAGCAAGTTCCGCTGAGAAATTTTGCGGGCGTGCGCATGCAGACTCAGCACTTTTCAGTCACGTGTCGAAAAACATTTTCTCCCCTATATAATGAAGACCGAAGCATGACCAACCGGATTCCCTTTCGCGATCGATTACATCGTGACTCTCAGTATACATCCACACGTCCTCTCCTTCGCACTCGCTCGCACCAGATCTACCATTCGATGCAGCTTTAATATATTTGAGAACCGAGCTCTCTCTCTCTCTCTCTCTTTCTCTCTCACTCCAAACGCAACGAGCTTTCGTGTGCCGGAAACATTAGCTAATTAGGCTGCTGCTGCGGGGGTGGGAAATAATACCGCGCGCGTATATGTGTGAGAGAGAGAGCGAAATTGAAATTCAATTTATTAGCCGTTCGAGTGAGAATGAATCGATTCCCCTCTCGCTATGCTGTATCTCATCTGCTCTGACTAAAATTATACACTACTGTTGCTGTTTCATTAATCACGCGTGTCTTCACTGCGGCTCGAGATTAGCCGCTAGTGCTGGGGAGTTTTGATGAACTCGGCTACGAACTTTCTCTCTCTTTCTCTCTCTTTCTGGCGGCTCGGGAGCCGTTTATTTTCCTTGGGAAATTATACGCAAGCAAACTGGAGCGGCGGCGATGGGATTTTCGACGTTGCGAAAACACGTTTAGCGGGATGAGCTGTGCTACTGGCTATATGATGGCGCCGCTGAGATTTTATGAGTGTAAAAGATTTTCATGAGCTGTTCAACTTTCGAGGACAAACTACTGCGTATAACCCTACGAAACTTTCGAAGAAGATAAATGTGCTTGAGTGTTTTTATAATTAATTGCATTCTAATGGCAAGGCTTTTTGACACAGCTCGATGTGTATGTGTGTGTGTGTGTGTGCATGAGCTCGCGTAAATTAATGAGGCATCCGAGCGAGTTGCACGACGGCCTTTTAGAGCGTAAAAACACCGACGGAAGAGAGCTGAAGGTGTCTCTCGAGCCACTTTGCTCGGTCGCTTCGCAAAGTTAGTTATGTACGAAGAGTGCGTAGAAATATAACGAAGAAAATGGATGTTTGCAAAATTTGAGACGAGCTTGCTTCAAACTTAACTCCTATTAGTCTAGGCGCCAAGGAGATATCCGTATGGCTGATTCAGGTCCAGTCAATACCAAAGCTTTTTTTAATGTATTTTGACCTATAGATTACGAATCGCATTCCTAGATACATAGCATGGGGTAGCAACATTCTTATACAAAAACTAGCACCATTCATAGAAGGTCTGTTTTAATTTGCCATTTTCTGATCATCAATGTAAAATAAATTCTTCTATAGATCCTGATAAATCTCACTCAAAGCGCTGGAAACAGCCGAGCAAGCTAAAAAGGACTCGGTTATAAAATAAAACCAAAAGGAGAATCACGAAACACTGGTAACGATTACGTCACGTCTTCGGTCTCAAGTATAATGTTCCGCGCAGCAGATTCTCTCTCGCTCTCTCATCTTGCCCGGCGAACAGCAGCAGCAGCAGCAGCGGTCATGCGCCCCGTTTATCGATCAGCAAGAGACGCACCACCGCCGGTACATTTCCCTCTCGAAAATCCACACGAGCTGTGCAAACGCGAGCAACCCGGACTGTTCTCGCATTTCAGGGAGGAAATCGCGAACCCACCGAAAAGAGAGAGAGAGAGAGAGAGAGAGAGAGAGAGAGAGAGAGAGTATATCGGCTTTACCACTACTAGCTTCTCTGGAAAAAATGCCCCAGCAATTTTTCGGTGCTTCCGCGTGCCCCAAACTGCCGACGGTTTGCTAGTTTGATTTCTCTAGTTCTCTATACGATATGATGACTCTGTTGTCTGAATATGTTGTGCGTGCTATTTTCGTATAAATCGACTTTTCCATAGCCTTGTTCGTGGATATCCAGAAGCCTGTATTTTTATATGGATAAAACGAATTTTTTTTATAAATCCGATACTTTTAAAAATCGATATAGCTATTCTTTATTTGTCAAAATTTTAGCTGACATGAAAGATTGCTCAACGATTCGTTTATTAATTTAACATCTATAGATAACACTAGCGCACTGCTTATTATTTTGCTTCAAACAAAGAGTTTCTATACATGAATGATTAATAATTTACAAATTTCCTGGTAATTTAAGGCTTAACTTCGAAATGTTTTTTTTTTTAATGTAATATGTTCTTAGAAGATATATTAACTTTCATGGTTTTTGAAATACATAATTATCTGTCAACTATTATGAGTGTAAGCTTCTTCATGATTGTATACCTTACGATGCAATCGCTGATAAGTCTCCAGTTAAAAAACTATTTCGACATAACCACAGATTTCTTGAGGAAGAATCGACTTCATCGAATTTTGGATTTATCTCAACAGTCAATATGTTAAGGGGGTCGTAGAATATTCTTTCTTCCTTCGAAGTATTACTAAGGCCTCAGTATTCCATCAGTAATGATTTTGTAATGATTTTGTAAAACGAATGTCTTACTACTAAAGATATTAAACATCAACGGAATTCGCAGAAAGCCGCAAAATATTTCATATTTCAGGCATTCAGCTGTTGACTTTGTTTGTTCGAAGTAACATCGCCACTGCACGAATCAATACAAAGTCCATTCCTTTGAAGTGCCAAGTATATATCATCAGCCTTCATCAGGCATTCATCAGACTCACAGACGAATCAACCGTTAAATTAAATAATCCAAAGGTCAATAGTATAGTGAAAGCAGCAGCAGCGGCTCATAAATCTTAATCAGTTGAAATATTCAATCAAATTCTGTGGAAAACTCATAAATATCTCTCCATCTCTATCCAAGCGGCCGTTCTTTGCTGTCTCGTTCCGCTAATGAAGTATCCGAGTGCACAGGTGAAACAGTCAAATATTTGATGGACGAGGTCGTGTTTGTCCGCTAGAGGTCGCTCCTGCATTATAGAGACAGCTGTGTGCGGTGCATCAATCCTTTGCTCTAAAAAATACATGAGGCCTGTTCTGTCTCTCTCTCTCTCTCTATCCCTATCTTCCTCTCTGACTATTATCCGCTTGAAAAGCTATACTGTAGAGCATTTACATATAGGCAAAGGAAAACAAGGTTAGCCGTCACGGAACAATGTGAAACAATGAAATTAATTGTTATTGAAAGAGGTGAATATAAAGTGAAGTAAATACTGTTACAGATAGTATGAAGTAGCTGGATGATGATACTTAAAATATGTGACAAAAGTTATAGGTGTAATATTACCAAGGTATCGTGAAAAAAAGTGCATCAATTATCGTTCCAAAAATGTTGTTGTAAGGAGTCTGTGTGTTTGCATGTGTGCCGCATGATACAAAAATTTGTATCATGCGGGTACACATTTACTTTTTAATAAACAAGTTACGGCGCTAAATACATCTGAGTGGAGAGTTGGGAGCGCTAGAAGTGTAGCTTAGAGGGGGAAGTCTTGACTGTACTGTCGTACCGCCAAGAGCCGCTCTTGGCCCCGAGGCACGCCATATATTAGATGGTCACATCAAAAGTGTACAGGTGTTTTTGTCGCTCGGGACGATTTCCACAGCCAAGTTTGATTGTACAACAGCACTAGTGGCCTGCTTCGCTCCGTGGCAGCTGCACAGCCGGTTCAGCCTCAGGCTTCATTTAACTTGGCCGAAGTGGCAATCGACCACCTGGAGCTGCTTGAGGAAGCTACGCTATTGCGGGCGCCTCTGTACGCCATTGACATATACACCGCGTAGTCGGAGAGAGAGAGAGAGAGAGAGAACGCGAGTCGAAGTTTCGGCGCTTTCGGGCCCGAGAACGAGGAAGCAAACCCGCGAGACAGGCGGACGATGAGAAAGTCAAACGCAGGAGAGAAAGAGAGAGATGGAGAGAGACCGCTGTGTATGTGGTGAAAGTACTACCTCGGGGAGAGATTGACTGCTTCAGTGCGATCGACTTACTGTACCTCCCCCCCCCCTCTTTCTCATCCTCTCTCTTCGTGTCTGTCTTGGCGAACTGCTGGAGAACTAGTGGCCGAATTAACTAAGCGTGAGCGGTCTGAGATTCCTCGAAGAGGCTCGAGTATATGAGGGGAACAAGTGGGTATAGCCGGAACAACTAATCTCGTCGCGATAATGGGGGACAGCCGCGGCTGCTATCTTCTCGCCTGATAAGTAATTGCACGCATTTTGAGGTAATTGTCGGGACACACCTTTGACAGAACTCCGACGTCGTGGGCCTCGCTTCGGGCTCTGTGTGTTGTTCGGATAAAGTGCTGCTGTGGTTACGACCCGAGAGTGAAGCGGCGGACGACACCACGAGACTCCACAGAGCGTCTCGCAAGACCTCTAGCACATAGTCTTTGTTGTCGGGGGACTGTGGTGTATGAGCAGCCCTGTAGTGTGCTGATACCCAAGAAGCTAGAGAAAGAAAGGGAGGACTTGGAGTGTCGTCGCCGGTGTCATGTCCATGGTTCACACGTGAGGGCCCCAGCCCCGATTTGATGAACGCCATTTCCATCGTGATCAAAGACAATTTTTGCGCTTTTCTGTATTTTGGTTAGTGCTATAATACTTGGACTACCGAATCTTTTCGTTTCTCTAAATTTCGTAAAGATTTGACTGGAATGTTCCTGTCGTTAGTTAGTGTCAATAGAGTTTCAGCAGCACGCAGTGGCAGATTGATTGTGGACGATGAAATTGCTGCGCGCTGGGAGAGTTGAAGACAGATTTATTTACTCGGTATTCCAACATCGAGCATAAAAGTAAAACGATACAAAGCTGCAGCATTCGTTAGAGGCGACGTAAAACTTTGTGGAACGAGATGAATAAGGCCTGGCTTTCTTATATACGATTGAAATAAGCAAGGCAAACAACATAGCAAGAGCAGCGACCACCTGAACCAAGTCTGGAGCTCGGAGAGTCCACGCAAAACTTCTGCTTCTGCTGGCTCTCGCGCGAGTGAAGTTACAACAGTTGACTCGGCAGAAGTGCTGCTATAAGTACTGTACAGTGTGCTATATACTCTGCGTTAACATCGCGCGATTTTTTTCCTCGCCAGCGCCTTCTCTACATGCAAACCAATGAGCAAACTGTTCAGCGGGATATAATAATAAATGTCTTCTGTTTTTCTCACCCCTCTCCCTCTCGAAAGTTCATCAAACTCCGTCTCTTCCTTTGCGCAGTCGAGAAGTTTTTGAGCATAATAGTTCCATTGCGACGGCTCTCGCGATTTCGAATTGCATCATGGCGAACTTTCCAACAGCTTTCACTGTATCTTCCCCCGATAGTTGGGGGATACGTTTGAGACCGGCGGGTCTAAGTTTATAATAAAAGCATCAGATTTGCCTATCGGAAATGAAACGAACTAAATTCTTGCCTACTAGCTGCAGTGTTGATAATGAAAATTCGCTTCACAGTTACGGTAGTTCATCCATATTGAACACGAATACTGACGAGGAATTTCATTTGATTGCGAAGCAACGCGAGGAACTGATATATAAATTAAATAACGTTTCCTCGTAGCTTGTAGGAAAGCATGGCACCGTCTATATAAATATACAAAATAATATGGGCTCCCGATCTCTTTCATCTTCCATCTTAGTATATGCTATATATAGTTGTACTAAACATGTAAACATGGCGGAAAGAAATCGGCAACTTACGTATTTCCCAATACTGTAAAATTTTAGTCATCTCAATGAACGTTTCAGAAAAGAGTGAAATACGCGCGCGATTTGGCAGCAAAGATATGCTCGACGCGAGTTCCGATCGTTATCGGTGAATCTGCACGGACTTGTCTCTCGCGATGTCAGCCGAGCGTGATATCCGACGGCGCTGCCGCCCTCATTATTATTCGCTCTGACAACGGTTTATCGCGATGCGAGCTTTTCTGTCGAGAATACGAGAAAAGAATTCCACTTTTTTTATGTACCCTCGAAGAAGAAGCATTGGATGGAACGAATATATAGAAGAAAATACGCTCGCATTTTGACGAGATGATTCCGCCAAATTCGTCCGACTCGAATTAAGCAGCGTCATTCGATTTTGCTCGCGAGCCGCGGTAATGAGATTCTTCGCGGGCCGCCGCCCGGTGAGCTAATGGCTCCGGTGAGTTTTGCTCGCTGCTGTTTTGGCCGTAAGCGACGAGCGATAATTTCGTTATATGTTTTCGAGCTATCGGCTTCCTTATCGGATTAAAACTCGCCCGGCACTCGTTAGTCATACTCCGGCGACTCGATAATAACTGCAAGCTTTTACACTCCTCGAGCAGAGGCTAAAGCCTGTATTAGTGTATACACACACGTATCTCGAGTTTGTAATACCTTTGACGAGATTGGAAAATATTCTGTTTGCTCTACGTGCATGTATGGAAAATCGATTTTATCGTGCTAATTACTGTTGGAGCTATACGTGCAGAGTTTATTCACTTTCATTTACTTTTATCTGCATTTGTTCTTCCTCCATATGCATATATAATCCATGCAAATGGCATTAAACGAAAAATTGTAACAACCATATAATAGCTCTTTGTTCGCCAACTGAATAAAAATACTCATCCGTATCACGCGCTGCATTCGAAGAGATATCTGCTCGCTCTCGCGTATTATAATACAATGTTGCATTTTAAATATCATGCGCGCACAGAACAAACCGTTATTAAATTAACGAGTTCACGTACAATGAGTATGCACCGTTAAGCCGCTTGTTTTCAAATTAACAAGGTATAATTCATTGGAATTTTGCCGAAAAAATAAAATATAGCCAACTCCCCTTCAGGCTATAGAACGAATTTTTCAATAACAGGCTCAAGTTCTTGTCCCATTATAGACATATCGGTTATATTGAGAAAGACGACGATGATGGGCAGAGGTTCTACTGCAGTATAATAATAGTCGATGTAGCAAAGTATATATGGCCAGCGAGTGCATTATGTAACGTTATAAGCCGAGAATGTATACGTTATGTAGCAGTAGTACATAGCACACAGTAGCATAGAGAGGGATAGAGAAAGAGAGAGAGGGAGGGAGGGAGGGAGAGAGAAACTCTGCTGCTGCAGGAAGCATAAACGGGATGGAGAAGAGAGAACGAAGAGGCAAGATCGATTTGGCCGGCGTCCCAGCCCGTCGAGCGCGTCTTACCCTAAAGCGACTTATACTACTGAAGTAGCTCAGCAGTAATATTACTACTCGCGTGATCGCGCGCGTATTTCAACTTCTGATCAGTTTCACGATGCCATCGACAGACGTTTTCTAATTCTTCCTTATTTCTCAATGTTTCTGATGCTGTTTTTACTCGTCTCCAGCTGATAAAGGGTGACGAAACGACGAGTTCGGAACAGAAAGGGGAAACGAAGGATTTCATCTGTGTTCAGTTGCCCTTTCGAGAGGTATCGTTTAAACCGTGAGTCCCTTCATGAAAAAAGGCTCCATTGTATTTCTAGGGACACTTGAAACACTCAGCTTTTTATTGTAACATAATAAATTTGGTTGACAATGCCTGCGGAGAATAAGAAACTTAATTTCGTTGAAGTGTTATACGCAGTTACCTGCTGCCGTTACAATACCTGGTTAAACGTCACTATATATATATATACACACACACACGCACATATATATGCGACGGCCATATCAGCAAGTTTGAGAACACACTAAATTATTTAGAACATTTGCGAACTTCGAAGTAGAGGCTCAGTGGTGACGTTGACAGTCAACACTAGATCACCTGATTGATAAGCTGATGGGCACATTATACTTGTGCAACGTACTATACTTTTATCTCGCAAAGAAATAGATAGGGTCTTGATTTATTTCGTACCTTCAGAGCAGGCTTGCGACAAGTTAAATTAGTTTTCCGAGTCTTGCTGTACTTTAGGTTAGAAAATAATTTTTTTAGCTCGGCTCTGCTCGCCATTTGTCACAGCCGAACAAATGAAAGATATTAGCCTAAATATTTAATGTACATTTTCAGCTTTGCCTAACTTTTAATTCTATAGAAATCGTCGCGTTACGAAGTGCCGAGAACTTTACTACGGGGGGAATATAATCACTATCTAGCGATTCTGCCCGGAATGGCAACTATTTCGTCTTAAAACCCTTTTCAACTTGCCCGGATGAGAGGGAGACTATAGAGAGTTGGAAAATCGCATTTTCGCCTTTTGTATTTCGAAAGGAGGCTCTTCGTAATTCAGGTGTAGAGGGTATACTCAGGTCAGTGGTACTAGACGTTTCTGCTGCTGAAAATTTTCTAGTGAAAAGTCGTGCACTCCTCAATAAGAGACAGAGAGAAAGGAAGAAATAGAAAGAGAGCTGAGGCTCAGGGCAATACCAGTTATTAAACAAGTTCTTTGCTCGTGCTCCGAGCCCTTTGGTCGCACTACACAACGAGAGCATAGATGCTTTTAGAGTGCAGCTATAGTTCTAGTGCATACCCCGTTAATTGTATTTTCAATTCTGAGCTGTAGAATCTGGGTATTCATGGAGCAAGAACAGGTTAAAACACTGAATTTTGCGGGATTGACGCTTTCGTAAACATTGTCCAGGCTAAAAATATGTTGCGAAATAACGTAATTAAATTCAAAGGCTCTACATGACGTTTTCGTTATTTTGTCTGTTTTAAATTTTGATTTTTCTTTTTGCATTTGCATCGAATATTCGACCGGCTTTGCCGTCTTTGGTTATGTTTCACAGGAAGATTCTGAGAGCTAGCCGGAAGAGGAAAGGAGCTTTAAGATCCTTCTTCCTTTTTGTGTATTTTCGTACTTGCTCTTCGGACAGAACTCGCTCACTTTTATAGAAAGTGGGTTCGAATAAAAAATAACACAAACGGAAAGAGCGAGGTTACTGTTTATATGATATTACCGTTTTATCCAATGTTGGGATCAATAAAAACATCCAACGCCTTACGAATATGAAAATTTAAGCGGGTGTTTTAATATGTATACATATATGTTGTCTGAAACGTATTTATATCAAAACATCCGAAAAGTTGAACATTTTCGAAACCCTCTTATATAGTGACGTGCATTCGTTAGCATATCAAATCAGTTTTGCAGAACGATCTTAATATCCACTCAAAATATTTGCTTACATCGCATCCAGCAAGTATGATTTTATGCAGCGGCCTTCCAAGCATTACATTCCATTTAATAGTATTTTTGACATAGTATACGTAAATTTCGTAGCAAAAGTCTATAGAAACAAAGTATACTTTTAAAAAGTGCGAAAAATACACGATTATTTAACTTACTGATTTCATCGATAGTATAACAATGTTAATGCTTTGTGTTGTATATGAAATTTATTTGACGTTATTTACGATTTTAAAATTTCACCTGGTCGGTCAACCGATACATAAACACCGTAAGAAAAATAGCGGGAGTTTTGGCCAATTAATACTGAGTATCTTGGCCAAACGATAATCGAATGAAAAGAATAATTAATAAAGAAAAGACAGGATATTTTGAAAAAATAGAATAGTTATTTTTCCTCTCCATTACGAACGGACGGAACTACGAAGTTTATAAATTTTGGTACCTAGAATCTGTATAGCGTAAGCAGAATTCTCTGCCCTTGTATCACTGAGTTTAATGTAGTACAGTCCTATACGACAAGCATCCATGATATATTTATAGCAAACAACCTGTAGCAAACAAAGGCTATTCAAAATTGATAAATCTTACTGCAAAAAATGTATAATATTCAGTTTAGCGGATAAATAAATAACGCATTTCACGATCTTCTTTAATAATTTCTGAATTAGCACTGTTTTTAAGAGCTTTTATCCCAATCGAGATCCCTGAAGAAGAGCTCAAGCAGCGAATCCACAATTTGCTCAGCGTAGAGATAACGAGGGCTTCATTTTTCACGATCAAAATCGCATTCTCTGTGCTGCCTACCCACTCTCTCTCTCTCTCTCTCTCTCTCTCTCTCTCTCTCTCTCTCTCTCTCTCTCTCTCTCTCTCTCTCTCTCTCTCTCTCTCTCTCTCTCTCTCTCTCTCTCTCTCTCTCTCTCTCTCTCTCTCTCTCTCTCTCTCTCTCTCGGCTGCAGTATTATCCTCAAAAGATGTACTTCCAAGGCGCTCATATTTACAAACCGCAATGATAAACATATTCCTGTAATCTTCTCGATCCTCAATACCCCGCAGGATCGCGCGCGTATGCACACATATCCTCGGAGCATAAATAGAGCTCGAGTGGCGGGTCATAACGCCGGCAAATGGAAAGCATTAAGTCGACTTTGAACGCGAGCAAGCACACGCGTTGTGATGCAGGCCAGAAAACGCGCGCATGCGAGAGAGATAGAGAGAGAGTGAGAAAAGAAACTGGAATGAAAAAGGTCGGCATGCCCTCGAGGCGCCTCTCTCTCTCTCCCGCCTCTCTTTCATAGTGTGCGCGCGTCCACGGAACGCGCTTAATGGAACGCTCGCGAACTGTAAATTGTACACATACATTGGCGGCCCGCCAAATCGAAAGAATAATCTGGCATGGCCCATCGCAAAACGTATCCGGTTCCCCCTATATTCGCCTACAACGCTACTAGCACCGATCTCTCGCTCATTCTCTTTCACTACGCGCGGAGCCAGGCGATAGAAAATAAGGAGTCGAGTGCCTCGCCGAGGTTTCCAAAGCTAACCCCTTTCCGACTCTGACTGCGCGCGCATGTGTGATGTGTACGTTAGAGAGAGAGAGGGAGAGAGAGAGAGAGAGAGAGAGAGAGAGACTTGCCATTCTCTTCCTACTCTCTTTTTTTCTCGCGTTCCGCTTGTAATAAATGCGAAAGAAAGAGCGGGGAAGAGTCGCTTGTAGAAGAATGAGAATGGCGCTTGTATATCGATTTAACCAGCCGCGTTTTCTGGATCTTTTGATTCGGAAAATGAGAGCGAGAGCCTCGATTTCTTTCTCCAACCTCCTCCCCTAGCGTTTTGCTCTCTCCCTCTGTCGGTCCGTTTAAAAAGTTCTTCGGATACTTCTCGGTCACGGAAAGTCTTCCTGCAGTTGATTTTCTTTCGCTTTCAAGTTATAATTACGTATTCGGGCTCTCGATTCTTTTTCACGCTCGGACTGAAAAATGTGTTTCGTTGTTGCGCGCCGGTAAAAAGAGGAGTCGCCGCGCTGCCTGAGGACGAGGGCGGAAAAGTTAGTCCATGAACGAGCTTTATTCTTTGCTGATTAAAGTTCTTAAACTTTATTTATCGGTAACTTGCTACGCTTGATTGACATAATATAAAATATTTCTCACCCCGACGATTTTTACTCTCCGTAGTGCCTGCATTAACCGCTTGTTTATTTTTTTGTCAATAAGTCTTCAAAGTTCTTTGTCCTTTTTTGTAAACTAGCATAGATCATGCGTGCCAACGCGCCGACATCTTAGATTTTGTTTATTATTTTTCAGTTTTTTGTGATTAATTTAACAAAAGCTGGCGCCTATTTAGACCCAATCTCGAAATTTTGGTTTCGAGATCGAGTTTGCTTTAGGATGCAATAAATCACTTGCTCACTTTATATTCGATATAGATGACAATTTCAAATATATATTATGGACGTATTTTAAACAAATTGAGTTTTTAAGTTGATGCTTCTATTAAATAAAGAGACGACATGCTTCAATATATCGGCATTTCTGTGTATTAATGATAGCTTCGGGACAGCTCGGAGATCTTTAAATCTTAATCTATCTCTAATATGAATATACGAAATTGGAATGCATATTTATTAAACACAACTCTCAATATACGCAAAATCGCCGGAATCATCGAGTTGTTGCGAGATTGTAGAAAATACTAAGAATCGTTCAAATGTGCATAGAAACCGCTTCAGAGAACGAATGGACGGAAATCTAATCTAAATTTATCAGTTACCATTTGACACATTTTGACAGCTATAGATCGGATTCTATGACTATTTAGTATATATTTATTATTACTTAGAAGCTTTTTGATCTGCTTATACTGCAACATTTGAAATCCGAATAATTTCTTTGTCAAACAATGGATATCCTGTATCAGTCATTTAAAAATGAAAATTTAATCTAGCCGACCTTTCATAAACGCTAGGTTCATAGTGGTCTTTGAATTCAGTTAAAACCGGAAATTGCATCGTCCATTGATTCTGATGAAAGTTAAATATGAATTTATGTAGCTTTCGCTAGATGCTCATTCCCACGAGTATATTCTGATTAGCTGCCGAATGCGATTAACATGTTTAATGCTAATCAAGTGTCAAACAGCTAAATTATTACAATTATTCATGGAAATTGAAACAATGTTAATCCCGATTTTCGATATCTGCTCATGAATTTTATAACTAATCTATACCATTTCAGGTGGAGTAATTGAAATCGGGTGTAATTTAAGCTTCATTTTAATCGAGTATATATACCCTTATGGAAAGGAAAAAAAGAGATACGTTGTGATACTCACGGTGCATAGAGGATCGCTCTCTACAGTATCGGAAATTCTTTCTTACCGTCGTTATATCCAAGCCTTTTCACAGCGTAACCTGCCCACACGAGAGACACTTTAATCATCGACTCTGGGTCTTCTCTCGCTCTCTTTCTTTCGCGATGCTGCTTCTGGAACGGTTTTCAAGGCGATTGATCGCATTCTCAAATTATCTAAATTGGAGAGTGGTTCCGCTACTAGACGCAAACAGGCATCAGAGCTTGCATATAGAGCCGTATGTAGGGATCGCATTACGCGGTGCACTTCTTCAAAGGGGAGGCAAATTATCCAGACCTCGAGTTCGACGAGAAGTCGAAGGAGTAGAGGGACGAGGACGACGACGATGACGATGAGATACTCAAGCAGCTTAGGTATGTGCGAGTGGTGGTGCGTTTCAATTTTCGCCTCGTGTATGTATATATGCGTGCGTAAAAAGATGCACGAGGGAGATAAAAGCGCCGAGGAAAAGAGCAGCAGGAGGCAGGGATCCGTTAGCGCGGGAAAATGGTGCGGCATAGCTGTGCAGTCGAGGATGAGCGGAAGAAAACGGGTTAACGGAGGTGAGATATAGGGTGTGTGAAAGAGTGAAAGAGAGAGAGAGAGAGAGAGAGGGAGGAAGGGAGAGCGTCGACGCGGCATTTACCCGATGTTTGCTCTCGTGCTTCCGCTCAGAATGAGCAAAGCTCGCGCTAGCGTTATCTCCCTTTTGCTCCCTTGCCTCACGCCTACGCAACCTTTGCCTTGAGGAGCGCGCAAAGGGGTGAATTTGTGATGGAGTTGTCACCTCTCGCGTCAGCGTCGTCACCGCTGCTATACCCGCAGCAGCTGCATTGAAATTACAAAGCGAGAGGCAGATAGACTCTTGCGCAGATGGAAAAAGGGTTGAGATTCGGGGGGGGGGGGGGGGGGCACATAAAGCTGCAGACGGCTGCTTCGTACATGTTTCTAACTGACTGCTGGCGCTGCTTTTTACCGGAGTCTCGTAATTTTCCATCTCTTGCGGAGTATACCCACCGGTGTTATACTACTTGCCGGTTGCGCAGCTCGCACGCACGCGCATGTACACAAAGCCCTGCAAACGGCCGAAACGCGCGCGCATTTCAGGCCAAATTACTGTCCGTATAATTAAGCGAAGGGAGCGAAGCTTGGGAAAGAGGAAGCACTAGAGCGTGCGTATGTTTGCGCTGGCATGTAGCCCCTCGCTATGTGTATATCTATATATATTTATATTTATATTTATAGCAGTAGCAACTGCTGCCCTGTGATTCTGCGTATGCGCGCCAGTTAATTAAATTTCAATTCTCACGCAAACGTTAGGCCGGGCAGTACTTTCTGGGTTTCGCAAATTTCAGGAGGACTTTCTCTTTTGTGCACATCTGACTGCTGCCGACGGTTGCAGTATAGTATAGTGTATGCATATATAACACAGAGAGAGAGAGAGAGAGAGAGAGAGAGAGAGAGAGAGAGAGAGAGAGACAGAGAGAGAGAACAAACCTCGTAGTCTACATTATGGTCTCTCATTCTCCGGTGCGTATACATGTACACTAAGACGCCAGAGGGCGCTCGCGCACGGCGTCTTTAGCATTGGAGCGCAAGTTCGCGCTGATATAATGAATAGTTAATGATCTCCGGGGGATGTGGATCCTCATATAACCTAAGCGCCTGTTTCACTATGTAAGCCTGCGTGTACGCATATGTATATGCGAACATGCAGCTACTCGTCTAATGACGCGGCAGCTCGTATATGATTACACGGTTTTGTGCGTAATTATGTAATAATAAACACCCTCGAAGAGCACGGGCGAACTAGATGCGTTGCCGCAGCTGCTGCGAAAACGAGAAAATTATGTCAGCTCGCGGGTAGTATAGTAGGACGTCTAGCCGAACGGACAATTATGTGTGTTTGAGCGCGAATATAAACTTCTCTCGGGACGAGCGGCATGAACTATTAATCAAAACGATGGCTTCTATGTACTCTTTCTCGCGCGCTATATTCCAAGCGATACGAATCGCGCATACACAGCGGCCTGGAATTTCAAACTCGCAGAACGACGATCGCTGAATAAATATCATTGTATATAGCGCGGCTCCGCAGCAGGATAAACGGCGTGCGCGCGCGCGCGAGGCGAAAAATACGCCAAGGAAGGGAGGGATAGGAGCGGAGGTATTCCCTCTTTTTCTTTTGTTTTATCTCTCTCTCTCTTTCCCTCTCTCTCTTGCTTATCGGATGTCCCGAGCCGACGCTCGCTCGTTCGAACGCGTCAGCTTTGTTTGACTTGTGTACTTTTATTGCTGTTTTTATCTTCCTCGTGCACAGAATATGGCGATCCCCGCTCGAGCGATCGTTTGTTAAATTTGATGCAGCTTTGCTCTTGTTCTTTCGCTTTTTTCCTCTCGCTCTCTCCTTCTTTCCCTTTCCACACAGAGGGGGATATACCGTTCAGAGGAATTGCTTTACCGTCACGGACTTAGTTGTGTTTATTACGGAGCGTTTATGGAGAAAAAATAACGGATCAAGTGGTGTATGTATTTTCAGTAAATTACTGCAAGCACTATTTTGCTATGCTCGTTAACTCGGAGCGCGAGCGCTCTTTAGCATAATGCAAAATTACGCAAGAAAACAGCGCCCAAAGCAATTATCTGCGTTGCAGCTTAAGCCTCGGTAGGTCTGGCGCTAAATAAGGCAGACAACTGCAATGCTCGTCCTTTTTTTTCTATTTTCATCAGTCTTCATGTTCTTTTATTTTTCAGCGATGGCAATCCGGCACAGCCCTATAATCAATTATTTTAACTTGGTTAATAAGCCGCGCGCAGCAGTGTGCCGAGAGACAACGAGCTCTGACGTTCTTGTAAATCATTTCGGGGGGGAAAATTGGAAAATTTCAAATTGCCGAGAGAATATTGCGCGCGCTGGCCGCTCGGCGATATATATACCTAATTTTTTTTGCTGTTGTTCCGGGCGAGCAGAATCCGGGTCGCGAGCGAGATGAAAGACTCTCCATATAGCGCCGGCAAGCGGGTATTATTTGCATACATCCTCATTAGGTGCGACGAGGCAAGATATAATTTGAATATTGCAAGTTACTCGAGAGGCAAAGGGAGCTAGATGGCTGATGGAAGGCAGGCAGGAGTAGCAGGGTGTGGTGTACGAAAGAGGAGGAGAAGGCGAGGCAAGGAGAGAGGCTCTGATGAGTCGTAATTTGCGCGGCACTACTCGGCGAACAATTTTGCGGATGTTCGGGGGGAGAATGTTGATGAGGTGTTCCTAAGCAGACGGATAGGTGGCTCGGCGCGACGGCGGCGGCGGCGGCAGATGGGGCGCCGAAAGAGTTATGGCGTCCTCGCTTTAGCTTGGATACATACGCGCGCGTGTTAGCGGATATACACGAGGTGCTCCTTATGAATAGCCCTGGCAAAAGTTTCGATCCAGTGTGCGGCTTCTCGCTCCCGACGAGGCATCTGTATAGAGGCGGCGACAAGTATATATAGAGCTGCGCACAGCTGGGGCATGTCTTATTTGGCTTTCTCATCAGCCGAGATCTTACACTCGAAGGGAAGGAGAGACGGATTAAGAATTCAAGCGAGTCTGGATATTGGCTCGCTATAGATATTTCTATACAATATAATACAATTCGTTGTAAAATTTATATATTATTATAGCCAAAAGTGCGTTCGCGAGAAAACTGGCCGGCTTCCCACTGGCTGCTGTTGCTGTTTGCAAATTAGTCGCGTGTCCGGGGCCGTAAATATCGGCCTTTCATATATATATATATATATATACATATATATAATTGTATAGGTCAGCCAGAAACTAGTTTTTACTTTCCTCGTATATGCAGAACTCGCATATAGCATACGCAGCAGCCTCATAGCTCTGTATTCCGAGGGGAGCGATTCGATATAGGCAGTAGCGCGAGCAAATCGGCATAACGAGGCCAGCGCGGTACTGTAATTACGCGAGATTGATTAATCTTCCACGGCCTAGTCTCTCTCCCACCCAGTGAGAGAGAGAGAGGGCTTGTATATACGATGCCGATACAGAAGAAACTGAAATATTAAAGGATATATGTGCTAGATGAAAGCGAAAGAGCGAGAGAGAGAGAGATGTGAGAGGAATGAAAGGGGGAGTGAGAGAAGGAGCAAGCTCGTTAAGCGAGATTTGCAATTATCGCGAGAGCAGCACCACGTTAACTTCTGCAGACTGACTCGCTTGCACACTCCTTCCCACCCTGTGTGTCGTCGATGTATACGTAACTCGGCCGAGTTTGCACTAATACGAGAGAGAGAGAGAGAGAGAGAGAGAGAGAGAGCTCGTCGTCCTCTCTGACTTTGCTCCAACTTCAATTTTTCGACTTGCCGGCCGTCCTCGCGCTGCAGCTTCATCTCGCACTGCAAAGTCTACTGGCTCCGCTACTCTTGTTTTTCAAAGGCTTTAATGAACTTATGTTTTAATTAAAATGGTAATTTCGCGCGCTCTGCAGTTGCTGAGATATCAGCACCTTTTTCTGATACGCCTGATTACTCGAGGATTCTGTTTTCGCTTTATTAATATTTCTCCGTTTTTCTTTCTGCAATTATATTATATAAGCTGCTCAAAGTACGAGACCCGTATACACTACTACGTCTGACCAAACTCGATGTGCATCTACTTACGTACATCAACCCCAGCGGTTTCGATGCATATGTGGAGTGACGCTCGCACTTACCTGTAACATAAAATGAGATTGAAAATTGATTAATGTGAATTTAATGAATCACAATAGATGACCACTATACACAATTCGTAATTAGTCGGTAAATACTTTTCGCTTTCGCGCATTTACTCGAATGGCGTACAATGAGACAGGATGCGCGCGTATAATGGAAAATTCAGAAAACCAGGCTCTCGCGCATATGCGCATGGAACTGCATTCATACGGCGAAAATTAATTTCCCTCGCGAAAAGTCGGGAGCGAGAGCGAACGCAGTGCAGCGCGCGCGATCTCCATACACAGCAGTACAGCATAGCAGCGGAGCCAACTGTGCCACCGGCTTGTTTTGTTAAATTATCTGCCAGATACAAGGCAAAACTCTCTACCTCATTCCCTCCCACGCTATACCGACCAACGGCGCCTATATATACTCCTTTCTATTTCTAGCGCACGCTATAAAACTATACGCGCGCTGTGCGCCTGACACCCTGTGCGGCGCCCGAGGGGTATACTTGTCGCGCTGCCAGCTCTTTTAATCGAATCTCTTTCGTTTCATAATAAACGCGCTCGCGCGCGCGCGAGTGTAAAGTCGATCGATATGATCAAGCGCTCGTTCGGTGGGCCGAAGACTATATATGAATGGGAGACGTGTATACGTAACATGACGAAAAATGACCGCTCGGGGAGAAAAAAATAGCCAACAATAAAGAAAAATGGCGCTCGCTGTCGACGTGGCCCGACTCGGAAATCCACACTCGTTTTCCTCCTCTCCGGCTGCAATAGTGTTGCGCTCTCTCGCGGTAATGAATAATCGATCTCGCCTGGCTCTCTCTCTCTCCCTCCCTCGATCCCGTTTTTTCAAGCGATGTGTATATAACGTATTTATTGCCGCGCGCGCTCTCGTACGTGCCAGCCACGTCAAAGTGTTTTCCAGCCGAGTCCCGATAAACAAGAGCGGCCAACGGGTCATTAGAAATTACTTTTTCACTCTCTCGCTCGTTTTCTCTACTGCGCAGTGTGTGTGTGTGTGTGTTTATACCAGTGACGAGCGCCAGTGATTTATAGGAAAACACTCGACTCTTCGTCAACTATTATTTTTCGAATATTACACTGTCGAGTCGCGCGTAGCTAGCTATTTTCGGCTGTACGGCGCGAAATGTAAATTGGAAATTCCGCGGCGTTGTTTGAGCGCGTGCTCGTAAATCAATTGAAATTTAATCCCACAGCTTTCATCGCTTTTTTCCCCTCCGAGAAGATTATCGCGGGCATGTATCTTCGAAGACAAAGTTACAGCAGTCGCGTCGATCGAGTGGAAGGAAAAAAGCTCTGCTCGCAAACCTTGGTTAAACGCGTGCAAAACACCAAACCGTACGGAGAGGGATTACTTTTTCCTCAAAAATATAAAAAAAATGCGCGTCCGTCCGCTTATTTCCTCTCTCGACGACCGCCGCGCTTTTGTCCACCGACAATCCGGCTCCGGAAAGCCTCACCTCGGTGTATTTTTGCAGCGATCATTTTTTCTTTTTTTTTTGCTCCGGCGCGTTCTCTCGTCCGCGCGTTTATATATTTTTTTGCCGAGGCTATATTCCATCACGTCGCTGTCCGCGACATATTGCGCCGGTTACCCGACGGCCAATGGCAGAGACAACGTATTATATATCCGGATGCCAGCATATCCACCTGCGCCCGCGAAAGAGAAAAATGTGTATACGTAAGCGCGGGTCTCGTTGAGCGCGATGTATATACGTTTCGCCGCAAAGTTTTTCCTTTCTCTTCCGCCGTAGTTTTTCCACGCTCGCAAGCGCCACTTGATATTCCTCGGCGCGCCAACTTGCCGCGGCGGCCAACTTTCGGAGATTGCCCCCGCGGCTTCGCGGCAACGCTTTCGGCATTTTTGCACCGCCGCGGGAAAAAGCTTCTTCTTTTGCCTCTACTTGTTTGAGCCGAGGCTTCTCGCGACTGCTGTCCTTGCGAAACGAACCGCGACAGCCGGAAAGTGTATTAAGGTATTTTTCCGGAAACGGCAGCTCTCTTCTGTTTGCTCGCTCGGAAGGGTCGAGAGGGGATTACGTCGGGGTGGCTACCCAGGCGCATGTTTGGCGGACGCGCGAGAGTAGAGACGGCTATTCGAAGCGATTTTAAATAAATTATGCTAACGAAGAGCAAGAATGCTGGGGAAGTTTTGGTAATTAAGCCGACAGAGAGAGAGAGCGGGAGAGAGGGGCCGCGAGGGGCCGGTAATGAAGTGTTGTCGCGGAGTCGAGTTAAAAAGGACACTTTAATTTCCACTTCATGCCGGCGAGCTGCGCGCTCGGTTAAAAGGGGGCCATGAATTTTCCGCCGCGTCGGGGCGTTACTTTCGCTACGTCCTTTTCATGGATTCTGATAAAATTAAACGCGCACCCTCGCATTTCAGCTAATAAAATATACGTTTGGCTTTCCGGACGCCGCCGCCAACGCCGCTGCCGCGAGGCGTTGTTGTGAGAATTTCTCTGCGAAATTGGCCGCGAGTGGCGAGAACGAAAAAAAAAATGTCGCGCAAAAGTCACTTGAGTCGCACCATTCAGTCACCGCAAAATGGCATTTATTTCCAGTCCACTCAGAACTGGAATGCACCGCAACCCGTGGGAAAGCTCAAATTGCCGCGACCATTAGAGACGTTTGAATTTTAAAACGCTGTAAGCACTACTGACGTTCGTTAACCGCGCGTATTTTGATTGCACTAAAAGCTCCCACAAAAATTTGAAAAAAAATTCCCTCGAAGCATCGGCTCACGTCATAACAACGTCATTAAAATGGTCCCGGCTTGTGTGTGTGTGTGTCTATGGACACTGCTCTCTCTAGGCTCCTTTGCACCTCTCCACATATCGCCGGATCTTCAATTAAACGTCCGACACTTCTGGAACAATGAGCACGCGACACGTTTTAATTGAGCCAGTTCCCCCTCCCCCCCCCCTCTCTCTTTCTCTCTGAAGTGACCCTCTTTTTTCGCTCCCGCTCTTTGCCTCTCGTTATACCTGGCGTTGCGCGTATCCGCCGTTATTTTCTTCGAGCCGGCTGCAGTTCGGTCATAATTAAAAGCCGAACTCGGCGCTACAGAGTTCTTTTTTTCGCGCGCGTGCAGAGAGATGCGGGATTTCGAGAGAAGAGACTCGCGAATTTTTCCCGGGCAATATAATGAAGTGAGGTCCGGAGCTTTTTGCTACGGTCGTTAATTAATCGCGGTCGCCGGTCACCGGAGCTCCGCGCGTATATACCCCACAGCTGCTAATTGAAAGAATGTCGGCCAATGGAATCACTGTTCCACTGCGAACCTGGGCAAACTATTTACTTGTCGGACGTTAATGCGCGCGGCGATTGTTCTGTCTCGCTTGTTGTCGCAGTCGGCGTAATTGATATTATTGTTTAATTGATGTGTGCCCGGTGTTGTTTGGTCGATGTCTGCCTCGCGGCGGCGAATCCTTTCCAGGTTACACAGAAGAGTGGGAGACAGAGAGATAGAGAGCGAATGGCTGTTTAAGCCTGATGTAAACGTGTTCGCAAAAATAGTACATTAGTTCCGTAACTCGCATCAAAAGAGTCCGCATTTTCGCTTATGCTCTTTAACAGGATTACGCGGATCTTCTCCCTGCAGCTTTTTTCTCGATCCGCCCACCGTTTGGATTTGAGTTTCCACAGCGTCGCTTATGCACAGTAATACACGCTCGCATAGTTAATAGAATTTAGCTCTAATCTTCGAGAGGCGCGAGAAAGATATGCACGCGTATAATATTTTTTCTACAAATGCAAGCTTTAATGCACTTTCGCGCGCTCCCGGCGCAAATATCACTCCGACAAACTTTGTCTGTCAGGTAGACGGGAGAGCTGAAATTTTAAATCAAATTTTCCATTTTTCATTTTTCACCAAAACCTGCAGGGGTTACATAGATTTGCTTTTAGCGCCAGAAATGTTATATCCCGCGAGGCGGCTTTTGTTTTAAAAAGTTTCTCAGTTTGTTAGAGGTGAACATAAACTTTTGCATTTGAAATTCCAAGCAGTTGACTAAATTCCGAGGCAGAGAACGAAGCGTTCATGATATTATTAATTCACGATCTCGATATATTCATTTCGCCTAAATCTTTAATGCGTGCAGCTTTTCGCGTTACAATGTGTTATTTATAACGGAGAAGCTTGCCCTAGAACTATTATATACGTTCTCTGTTGGCAGTGGAGCTTATTAGTTAACTTCTCGGTACTCGGCACAAAAACCCATTAATTTCATATAGTTAGTTTGCGAATTTCGCTATAACTTGTAGCTTGTTAACTGTATCATGCGGTATTACATGTAACAACACATTTAGCGGATCTGGCATCACTCGGACTGACGTTATACCATAGACTTATATAAAGAGAAAAAATATATTTTTTTTTCATAAAATTCCATTTTTATTACAAATAAAGTTTTTTAAAAACAATAAATTTCAATGATTTCATTTCATCCGAATTAAGACACGCAATCAATAATGTATAGTATATTTTTATTGATGATTGCCGCGAATGTATTATTTTCCGCTGAGTACGTGAAGCACGAAATAATAACTTTCTAAGAATATACGTTGCTTCTCAGCATGTTATTTTACCATCTCTCTAAAGTTGAAATAATATGTATATACACTGATTTGCAGTGAAAAAATACATCTATTTACAATAGTTGTATAGCTTGCAAAACATGTTGACTATTTGAAATTTAGAGAGATCATTCACTTTTTGCACGGTTGCCATAATAATGATCTCCCCCTCGAGAAGCAACGAGTAGAGTCCTGAAACTGCGAAAATGATCCCCGGGTAATTAGGGCGGATGCAGGGGGTAAAAAAGTAGCGAAGCAAACGAGCGAAAAGGGTAGAAGAGCGAGAAAACGAAACGCGATGCAGCAGACGGGCAGAGAAAAGGCTTGAAACTCGTGCAGAGGCCGGATATCTACAGGTTGTTGATTTCACGCGAGTCGTCTAGTCGGTCCAATTCCTGCTTGGGGGGGGGATTAATTCATTATTTTTCGATAGACTGGCTTAATTGATGAAGCGATACTGCTGCTTTTCGAACACGAAAAACAAATCGCATTCCGCGTTTTGACGCCTGATAAAGTCGAGCTATCCGAGCATATTGTTAGGTTCGCGGAATTGCGGTGGCACTCGATTAAGCCGAACGATAAACTGCGGACGCTGTTAACGCAGCTATGTGGGATTTTTTAGGTGCAGCGCGGACGATCGAGAGAATTAAATGACAGGCGGTGCGTTGTGGGCTTACTTTTGATCGATCAGGAATGCTTAGTCGCGCATGTGGTATGTGCTTTGTAATCGTTTTCGAATGTGCTCTATCAACGTGTATACCCCGCTTGATTACAATTATCGTATTAGCGAGCATGATGTGTGTGTGTCACGCTTTTGTTAACCGCTCCATTGCTGTACGCGTCAATCACGCCTCGCGTAAAGTCGATCAAAATGTTCATAGCTACTGCGAATTTCGCTTTTAATATTCATTAGTGGCATTATGAGAGAGAATGATTTATTACTTTAAGGCATTATAGAAAAGACGTTCTCTACGAATAATGTTGGTTTTATCCGATGTCCAATATTTACTTATTTTGTGATAACAAACATGAACATATCTCGAAAGTCATGCATAGATACGGCGGTATACGCGATAAAAGAAGGTTTTTATACCCGCCTATTGATTTATCCGCAAACAAAAGCAAGATCTTTCACGACTCTGAAAATTCTGAGAGTCAACGATCTATATACATACGCTCGGCTATATGGCAGTTTCTGGATAGTTCGTAGCTTCCACATCTGATATATATACATATACCGCGTGAAATCATTTGTGTAACAAAAGAATGATGCATTTCGCCAATTAAGCTTCAACGCCAAGCGCGCGTGTAATATTCGTATGTATATATAACGCCTAAAAAACAAAGTTATCAATCAACCAAATAGGCATTGATAGGCAGGGAGTTCGATTCATTCGATGAATTCGTTGTAAAATTCGTCCAAGCACGCAACTCCCCTTTTAGATTTCTGCAGTGTAGCTTCTCTTTCTCTCTGCGATGCTTTGTTATGTAATTGAAAATAAACATATCGTGTATCATCCGAACTCGGCCGTTAATTATGCTTTAATTAATTTTCGGACTGCCTATAAATAAAACGCCCTAACTCGCGGCCCGTGTACATCCGGCGGCGGACAAATTTAATTTCGCCGATAAATCACACAATTACCGCGCGGAACTTCGACGGGAAAGATGGAAAAGCTTGCCGCGAAATTGGACCAGGACGGCAATTCAGCACTATCGAAGCCCCTATAAGTTTTAAACTTCCATCCTCCGAACGGATTGCTACTGCGGCTATGGGACAAATTAACGCTTTCGCCTCGTGCACAGTGCTTCGAAAATAATAATTGAAACTAGGCCACTCGCAGAATCCTTTTGAAAGCAGCTATAGAGAAAGCCTGCTTCATTTCCATAATTCCCCGCAGCCGACTGGCTTTATTTTTTATTTTCCCCTCGTGCACTCTGGAAAATGAGGATGCAACGCGTTTTTACCTGCGATTGCTGCTGCGGCTTTCGTTTGCTGCTCATGATGCTGCGTGTCTACATGTATATATACGTATATATACATATGCGCGCGTCTGCCCGAGTTGAAGCTCTCGTAATTAACGATCGGGCTACTGCTGTGAAGTATAGCGCGCAAAGGTATACAGAAGATCCGCCGGGAGTATACTGATTTATATGCGGGCGCCACGGGACGATGATGAGAGGCGAGCGAGAGGAAGTATATATAATATATAAACTCAACAAGTTGCGCGAGTTTCGCAGCGAGAAAGAATGCGCAAGAAGTTTCGAGACGCCGTGTATTTTTTCGCTTCTTGACGAGCTATACATTTGGAAATTCCGGCCACTCTGCGTGAGACGTATGTATAAAATTTTTTAGAGCGCGCGTATCGCTGGCGTATAGATATAAATATATAGTTTTATATATACATTTCATCATTGGCTTATGATGCTGAAAATAAGCTACTGCAGTCGTCTTGGAGGAGCCGTAAAATATCAATAAGTCAAGCAGTACAGCGGTCAAAGTGAATTTCCATCGGCAATTGAAGATGCGCGACACGAGTCACTGCAATAAACGCCGCAAAAGAGAGAGAAAGAGAGAGAGAGTTCGACGAACTTTTTAAGAGTCGAGCGACAAGTCGTTTGATTAGCAAAACCGTAGTGGCAGTTCTCTGCCGGCTCTAATCAAATTTACGCGAGCAGCTTAGAGCGCGCTATATATACACTAAATATACATAGATATACATGATACGTGCCTAACGTGCGCGAGAGAAAACACGCAGCTCCTTTTTTTGCCGCGGGCATCTCTATATACGTAACCGGAGGCGGAAGACGACGACGACGAAGACGACGAAGACGTCTGCAGTGCGATCGCCATAAAAAAGCCCCCGGCGAACGAACGAACGAACGAACGAACTGCTTTTTCTCGTCCGGCTCGCTCGCTAAACGGATTACTTCTTTTCGCCGGGATTTCCACGAGGCAGAGAATCCTTTAATTTTTCTTCCCGACTCCAGCTAAAGCGGGATGAAAGAGCTGCCGGAGACGCAGAGGGAGAAATAAAGGAGGGACGCGCACGATCCGGGCGGGAGGTACAGAAAAGCTGGTTCGCATGCACTTCTTGCTCGAATGGGCTACACACTAATAAGGCCATTAATCATTTCTCGCGGCTGCTGACCAGCGCGCCGCTGGCAACAAAGCCTCTGTGCTTTCTTCGCTTGCGGAAAAACGAAGCGGCCCGCATTGTGCTGGCTGTGTATTCATACCGACGAAACACGCGCGCGCGCGAGCGCTCGTTTACTTTGCAGAGGGAGTGATAGGATCCAAGGTGACGCCGTTAACACTGGGAAGGTCGCGGTTTCGCGCAGGTGGCGGCGGCGGTTTTGTGCGTGACCGAAGAGCTCTCGACTCCCCAAACTTGCCGCGCTCTTTATCATCTTCTCCGACTTCCCCTTTGCCCTACAGCTTCTTTACGAGCGACGAGGGACGCGAAATATATGTCGGGGCGCGTGCATGGACGTTTCGACGGACGGAATGTATAAGTACGGCTGCTCGGATTCTCTCCGACTTTTTCATTAGAGAGAGGATTCCTACGCGACGGGGAATACCTACGTCGATGTTATTACGTTGAATAATTTATGTGATCGGTATCGTATTGTTTGAACGATTTGCATAATCGATATGGCGGCGGCTGCAGTCGCGCGTAATTTATTATTGCGCGTAATTGATGAAGATCGCTAAGTGGATTTAACTTACATGCGATTCGACTAACTGGATTACGCGCCGCGGGGAAAGGATAGCCTTTGCTTTATCAGATATAAATGCGTATATTTTCCATGATATTTAATTGCTAAGCCATCGCGCGATAATCATTCCCTCTTTGGTATATTCCTCAATAGGCTGCATCCGACGTGACTCTCATCCTTTTGATTCACCGCGTTTGGACAAGCTGATGAATTTCGAGTTGAGTTTATTAAACAATTTTATTCCATTCGCGCCTGCAGTGATACAGACATTCATGAACCAATTAATTAGCGAAACATATATAACAACATAATAACCTCGCTCCCTCTAGAACTAATTTTGAAAGTTTAAATCACTATTGTTTTTGGTGTAATTCTGTTACGCATAAAGACCTTTAGAAACAACGTATATACAGGTTAATATTGGAAGCGGCCTACACCACCTCGCCGAAACTAAACTCTCTACACCTGTGCTCTGCTTCTCCGCTCTTGATGCAGTTTTTAAATTAGCATATTTTCGCACCTATGTGCGTGCGATCGATGAAATCATCAGGCATCAGCGCATGCGTAAATTAAGAGAGTAGGCGGAGAGCCGCACAGCGGGCCCGCGACGAGAGACTTTATTTGACCGTCAGCCGGAGTTTTTTTTTGTGTGTTGGTGTGTGGTTTAGGCGTGTGCCACTGGTTCATTTGGCATTTGACATGGAAATTACTGCGCAACGGCGTACATTATTTGTAATGTCGCTAAGATATCTCGATTTCAGTTTGAATCAGCTGACAAAAATAAGGATTTTTTCTTTAATATCTTTGGTTTATACCTTGGTTTAGGATGTTTCCGCTAGAATTTTCAATAACAACATAATTTCATATTTAAATTCAAATTTATGTTTAAGTTACGCAGAGTTTCTCGCGATTATTCCTTACCACCTTTTATTCCTCACTTTCCTATATTTATTCAATGCTGGTAAGTCAACATCATCATTTCCGCGCGCATTATGAACTCTCGTAGCTAATTGCAGCGATCTCAGAGAAAAAATATTAATCTTTGTTTAATTGTCCAGATCTCCCGGCAAATGCTCTCATAACCTCTGTCTCAAACATCGGTAATTTAGCTCGAGTGTTTTAGTTGCTCTCTCGGCGAGTAAACCACGAGAGGGGCGGCGGTAAACTTCAGCCCGAACAGAGCTCTCTCGGCTCTTTCTCTCCCTCCTTCGCAGGCGCACGCAATGCGCACTAACTCTCGCTGCAGCATCAGCCGGTGTTTGTCTTAGCGGGTTGGGGAGAGTGGGGCTACATCGCACACGGGGCAATTTCGTCACTCTTCTATATATACGGCTTTCTCGGAACACAGTGCACCTGTGCTGCTGCGCGTTGGTGACCTATAAGTAACATCTCGTACCAGCAAACTTTTGGAAAGTCGGACGTTTCTCACACGGACATTATGACGTTGTGTGAAGGACAATAATTACATTTTTCTTTTGCCCATATGCGAAAATACAAAATAAGTCACCATCCGGTATTTTGCTTCTGTATAGGGATGATGTTCTTAACACTCGGAAAACGTATTTTTCATTTAACCGCATAAAAGCGAAAATCGAAATAAAAAAAGTACATCATCCACCCTCACCTATATTAACGCTTGAGCTCCGGATATAAAGAGGGAGCGTGAAAGCGGCAGGAAACAATGCTCGAGCAGTTGGGGAGAGTCGGTGTTCCAGGAAATTCTTACGAGCCCGAGGTCAAGTGCGTGTTGAGGAATCCGGTGATCGAAGCTTTTATCGTTGTTTTTTTTTCCCAAGCGAATTTCGCAAATCGAAGGCGAGAGGCATATCGCGAACGCGAATTTCGGGAGCTGACGCCCCTCTGAAGAATTTTCCGTTCGATTTCCAAAAGGCGCGGGGATATACGCATGCACGCCCTATGTATGAAATCCCAGTCCCGCGCATGTTAAAGATATTGAGCTCCGAGCTCGCAGAGGGAGAGGGGGAGAAAAAACGAGAGGAAAGATGCTCGAGGCGACGTGTATATACAAGCTATGGCTTCCAGGAGGAAGTCGAGCGCGATGTAATTGCGCACGGCTCATCCATCCTCATACCCATACCAGGTTCGCGATTGATCGTCGGGTATATATATATATATATACCTGTACGTACATATAACTCTCCTTGGAAATAAAAGCCCGACAGCAAGTTGAAGGGAAAGGACTCTGTCCGAGCGTAAAGACAGCATCAGTATATAGTAAGAGCGGAAGACACGCTGGAAAAGTGTAATAACCTAGCATCGCTATACAGATTTCTACTGCCGCGTGTGCGCAGCGCGAAAAGAGCTTTTGGGAACATGAGCGAAAATGTGCATGAAAGGCACACATGCTGGCTCGTTCGTCGCGTAAAAACAATGCGCGTAAGCGACGAGCTGTGGAGAGGCACTCGCGCGCGCGCGTGTGTGTGTGTACGAGAAGAACGTGGTAGAGAGAGAGAGAAGGAGTCGGCATGGTCGCGAGCGCGTATCTGCGGCAATAAATTGCACTAAACACTCGTTTAATTACTGGCCCGCCGAGTGTCGCACAGTGCTGAACGAGCAATTTGCATTTCCCGGAAATTACAAGTCTGTTCCGTTACGTAGTTTTCGGTCCTCGCTGGCTGCCGCATGCAGAGCTGTGCGCTCTCCCCCCCCCCCCTCCCCGGCATTCGCGCCAGCCAGCTTAGTTTGCGGAACAGCATTATCACCGCGATGTAATTCGCTTCGAGGCTGCGGCTGCGCACCTCTCTCTCTCTCTCTCTTCTCTTGAATTTTCGAGGCTTCGACCGCGACTATAAACGAAGTGCTTGTGCGTCTGTGCTGCGCTGGGCTTCCTCCACTCGCAGCTGCAATGTGTATATATAGGTGACTCCGTACGAGGGCGTTTATGAATGCGCGCACGCACGTCCGGAGAGTAGACGAGTATATGCTTCGCGGCGTACCGAGACTCTCTTTCTCGAGGAAACGTGCACACGTACCAAGCGGCTCGCCGACGCTTATTTACGAGCTGCTTTACTCTGCGCGAGACTATATATAGAAGAGGAATAGTAAAAGGCGGATCCTTTTGACAGGCTGCGCGCATTGTTGAAAAATAACCAACTTTTTCCTCAGGTTCTCTCTATTGCCTCGAAACTCATTGGCTACAGAATGATTCTCACTTCGAGTTCGCTGAATAGTTTTGTCCGAACGTTGCAGCGGATTCAAGTTTTACAGAACAAACTGCCTTAAAAGCTGCAACGTTATAACGATTCTCGCTCGCTAAAAAATATTTATATTTTCCCACTCACCGCCGCGATGCGCCCGCCATCGGCCGTCCAATTTTCATCCCGCGGATAATTTTACGTGCCAACATCGCGAACGCGCACTTACACTACCTTATGCATTATACACATTCACGAATATCAGAGGTGACTCGCTCCAAGTTGTTATTGCGCGTTATGCGGGGGGAAAATCTAATTTACCGTCGGGCTGAAATTGAAGTGTAATGGATTCGATATATGTATATATATATATATATATATATATATACAAAGCGTGCGCGCATGTATGCGATGGCCCGGGAATTGGATCTTAAATGATTTTAGCTTCAGTGTCAAGTGTGCGCGTTTCAGCGTCGCGCGTCGTGCGCGTAGGCAAATTCCGTCGATTTTGATTAATACATATTTATGGGCCATTGTCGCGAGCGACGCGCGATAAAGGAGCCCGGTTGTGCATGAAAAAGAAAAAGGGCGGAAACGAGCAGATGATGGAATCGGCGGCGTGAGGTATGCGCGGGAAGAATGCGCTTTACGAACCTTAAAAAAAATGCGACGCTGCCGTAATAGTAACTTTGACAAACGACGCGCTTGCTACTGAATTGCTTGGAAATAAGCTTTGCGCGTTTGGAAATTGAATCCATTTTTAAGGAAACTCACGGACTAGTCGCTGCTGATGTTCCAGAGTTAAGAGTCAAAATGAAACGTCATGATTCCTCACTGACGCAATATTTTAAATACGAAAATAATTCGACAATGCATTTCAAATAAATGAAACATCGCATAAAATGTGTATTTTATTTGGCATTCGGGAGATGCTCATGAAATGTAATACAAAGATTGATTGATTGATTAAAATCTGCTGTTACGTAATGCGAATGAAAAACAGTCAGAACAACGTCAATCAAGTGAAAAATAACATTTATTTTTGATGAAGTACTTTCGGGGACACCGAGACTTCTAACGATCCCGGCAATCACTGCTTCCAAATTACACTTAAGCACGTCATAAGCTGGATATAGAAGGATGATTCACGCGAACTAACATGCTCTGGAAAACCTGCCAACTTTACGCGCGACACTTCGCCGTGATCTCCCTTAAGAAGCAATCCATAAACGCTCGTGGAGAGCTTAGAAATAATCCAAACAGCTCCTAAAAACTCTACCGTGTACGAAACGCATCAAGGAACGTCGACCCACCCCCTGCGTCCACAACACTTCCAGCGCCCGAAAGAACGAGCCGCCGCCCAATGAGATTCACTTCTCCGTCAGAAAAACCGCAAAGAACGCGCGGGCTATGTATAAAGCAGACGTGTGCGGACTCACGCGCGCGCGCGCGTCACCCTCCTGCCTTATGTAACGCACATAAAGTCGCGGGCGTGAGCTTTATACGACGCCAATAAACTCCCGTCGACGTCGGGAAGTGCGCATGTACACCGCTCTGGGGACGGGGAATTTCATTCGCTGGAGAAGATATGTACGTAAAAAGCGCGAAACAGGCTTCTCTCGTTACGTCGAGCAAAGTCGAGATGTCGTAATGCACGAATGCGTCACTTGACCCCATTAACGAGATGGCTGATTTCTGTGGGCTCGTCGACGTCTGCCTGGCGCGTCGTGTCGGTTTTTCGTGGCTGCGGGATGTGCCAAGTGCTCTCGGGCTATGCATGTAGGCCGTGTCGCGAGGATTCAATAGGTGAGACTACACCGCAGCTCTCTCCCTCTCTGTTCAGCCTCCGATACGATACCACCTTTCAATGGCATTTCTTTTTTATAGCGCATTTTACGCGCACTCGGCCATGAATTTATATTGTGACATTCGCGGCTTTGTGAGGCGCGCGTGTTCGAATGAATTATGAATAAGCCATTAAGGATTTTAAATATCCGCGAGCGCGAAATAGCTACTGCTGCCGCGCGCTTTCGCGAAATATGAGTTGCTTCGTTTATTTTTAGGGGTGGAGTCTTCGCTACGCGGTCGCGGCTATAATACCCCTACATATACTGTCGACCCCCCGATGCAGTTGTCGTCGCAGCCGCTTTTTGTTCGAAATTTATTTTTCAAACGTGTAATCTCGCTCAGTATTGTGCTCTATTTTTTAGCTGTTCAAAGTACTGTTAAGAGCAGCAGATGCCCAAAATGCGTATTTCTTTCAAAGTTAAAATTTTCACAGCGTCAATTTCGATGTACTTTTGCAGTTGATTTAATTTGCGCGTATACGCTTTCACGTGGATTGGATTCGAATTTTTTACGTTTTAATCCGTTAAATTTTTAACAAAATTTGATATTTGAAAACAATGAAGTTTATGCTTTTCAATGAATAAATGTATACGGAACTAATTGCAATTAGAATATAATATCGACATGTATTGATTACGCTTGAAATATAAGCTGCCTTTTATCTCTCGAGTATTTTCAGTAATACGGAATACATTTGGGCGCCTTTGCCTGTAGCTCGAATCCAAGAATAAACAAAGCAGGAAATAGCTGTCGGGGGATTAAGCAGTAGCGAATATCGAAGCAGTATCCTGGTAAGCGGCGGAGGTTGCACAATTGCCCGATGGCACCGAAAATATCGGAGATAATGCACTACAATGTCTCGAAATATAATGCATCTTGGATATTCGACAGTCACGTTCGATACTGGACAATTTATAGCCTTCGGATAGATAGAGGGAGATTTGGCTCATGTATTATAAATAGTCGGGCAAATCGGCAATGTGTCAATGTTAGCTCATTATCGGCGATCGGAATTAAACTTTTTTCAATAATTTAACGGCTGCGCGATATCATCCGCGCCCTGTTAAAGGCTAATTTGCTCGGGAGAAAACTGTCATCGCCGTGTGCCTATACTTTTAAAGTTTTTGATTGTGTTTCAAAAGTTTTAAATCCGCTTCGAATTAATAATCGTTGCATAAGCGCAGTCACCGCATCGACTGACCATAATTTCTACGGAAATCACATCGTAAAAGTTAACAAGCCGAGCGCTGTTACATTATATGCATGGATTAAATAATTAATATTCCAATATTATAATTCACAGAAATTCCATATTTTTAATAAGTCATCGATTCATCGCGGACACTGTGTGCTACATTTGAAATAACGCTTATAAATATTACACGTAGAATTATACTCGTCGGATATAACTCACCAGCGCGAGCACATAGCCATTCAATTTACATGGACGAAGCTTCGTAGGAAGGAGAGATGAGAAGGGGAGGGGGGGGGGGCAGCGCCAGCGCAATAAAATCCAGAATCCAATCATAATGATAACGCGCTGACAAAAAATAATTGAAGCAACATTCCTCGCATTATTATGCAACGCAATAAAGTGCAGCATTGCTACAGCCTCGACTGCGATTCCCTAACGAGACTCGTAGCTATAGTCGTTCAATTGCCGAATGAAATTACCCCGGTTTATCGAATGGATCTCCTTGAAATACTGCCCCACATTTTTCCCGCTCGCCGGCTTAATGAATTCTCTCGGATGCCCAAAAATGTAAAACGAAATAACGAAGTGCGTTGCCGGCGCCACCGCCGCTGGCGGACCGTATATTTTTCGCCATCGACAAGTCGACGCCGGCGAACATCGATTTCGCGTACTCGATTTACAAGTGAAATCGCTCCGCGTGCGCACGCGTGCGGCTATAGATCCTTCGCGCTTACACGACGCGCCTATCTTCCTTGACACGGGAGGCGAGTAGTTGGATTAATTAATTCATTAATTCATTGTTCGGACTCTGACGGGCTCATGCTGGAGCACCCCTCCCCCCTTACCTCGATGCACTGTGTGCACGGCGTATAACGACCGGTCGAGTAGTCGACTGCCCCGCAAGACAATTTATTATAGATTCATCGGTATCGCTTCTCCCAGTCTCTTTGCTCGTGAAATTAATTCCTTCCCTCCCACCCCGCGCTTCATTCTCCCCCCTCTCCCTCTCTCTCTCTCTCCTCAAAGTGGGTAAAGTGCAGCACTCATTCGCCGCTCTTTCCTCCTCCGAAATTTTCCCTCGATAATGGCCCTCTCAGCGCTCTTTCACCTCGCCCCCTGCACAATTCTCGATAGCTTCTTTTTAGGCGAGCCCAATGGGGAGGTGCAGATCACGCGGAAAACTTCTCGGAATTGATTTTCCTCATCGGTGCAGGCGAGTAAAGCTTGAGAGAGAGAGGGATAGATTGTTTCATTCGAGACGGACCGATGACGACTGATTTTATGTTTACGGAGGGGCGGTCTTGCATCGTAAAAATCCCGGAAACTGTTCGAGAGAAAGTGTCGACGCGGTCGTGAGAAAGCATCGCCGCGGGCTAAATAATTGAAGAGGTTCGAGAGTGGCGCCTTTACGCGCGTGTGTGTGTGTGTATATAGAAGGCATAAGACTGAATAAGTCATGCTGGGCTCGAATCGGAACCGGGCTAGAGAAGCGTTTTCACGCCTTTTTTCAACTTCTCTGCTCTCTCTTTCTCTCTCTCTCTCTTGCACTCAGTCGCTCTATTGAAATGGCCGACGTTTTGCGAGCGAGCAACTTTTTCAAAAAATAACGATAAAATCCAAAGTTCCCACGCAAGTTGGAATACGCAGCGATAACGTTTTCAGGCTGCGGGAAAGTTATCCGCGAGTTGGTAGTTACTATTTAGCATAAGTAAAAGGTCGGTTCTGAAAAAGTTGAATAAACTTTTTCCGGAAAATCCCACTTTCGCGGCGCTAGCTCGTATGCGAGCCTCGAAATAGTCAAATAAATATTTATTGTATTGTGGACCTTATCGCTGAAACAAGTTAATGCAGAAAATCGTTCTTGCTGTTCGATAGCAGTGTCAGTCGGTCTTTGAAAAGTCATATTATCACGAATAATCCAGTATCATTTTGAAAAGTCAATCTCAAAATTTTAAAATGATTCGATGTCATTCTATAATCTTGGATATGAAATAATCTAATAAGCATAATATCATATTTAACATAACTGAAAATCGATTTCAGTATTACCAATGCCCCATTAAGTTGTTAATTTTTCATTCTTCATACAGCGTTCACATCAGACAATTCAAAATTATATTCAATTGAGTTTAAAAATGCTCCAGCAGTCTAATAGAATCCTTGCTTCAGACTTGCTAACAAGTCGCGTAATCGTATTTACAAAAGTTGCAGCGTATACAGATCAATTTTATTGCGTTCGCAAGCTAGGCCAACGACGTCGTATACTACACGCGTCTATAAGCTGGTGTAAGGCATCTATACACATCATTTTCAATAACACGCCATCTTCTCACGTCTTCGCGAAAAGTGCTTAAGGACTCAATAAAAAACAGATCAAAGGCATCGCGTGAGAGGAAAAAAAATGCGAGTCCGCCCCCACTCCTCCCCCGTTAATTCCTCGTAATCACCCTCCTCGTCGTTCTCGCGCTCGTCAGCCTCGCCCTCCAATAACCTCTTCCTCGAAGTTGTTTCATCGCGGCAGTAATAGGCGAGATGCCGCAGAAAAAGAGCGTCACCCCAGGCGGCTCGCTCCTCTCCTTCACTCTCTAGAGAGCGACTTGCTGTGCTCGCGATAAAGCGGTGGCAGCAGCTCGACGGCATCGACTGCTCGCGTTTTAAGTGGCTTTCGCGTGCAGCACAAGGGAGAAACACGAGGCACGAGGTGAAACATCAAGATCTGGACGGTTGCCACCGCTGCTGTGTGCACAGTCCCTGCTGCCAGTGACTTGAGGATTATGCGATAAGGTCGTGCACTGGCTGCTCCTATACACCGCTGCGGCCGAGTACTTTTCCTCTCGTTCCCGAACGATCAGACGTGAGCTATTACGGTCGATGGTTTTTAATTTTTGCATCGCCTCCCCCTCCTAAATCAATAAAATCAGTATACGAACCCCCATTCGCTGAGAAAAAAAATCGATGTATAAGCGAAACAGGCGGACTCTGTACGGCATATTCAAATTTTCAAGGCGACGTTCACTTTGTTAAAATGTACGTACAGTAGGCCCTAATAAATTACCTCCGCGTATATACGTATATATAAGTGAGGAAGGATTAAGCGTCCCCGTAGTCGCGCGTATTATATATTCGAGTCGGTATTTTAGCGTTCACTTTGCTCTTTGTGAGGCTACACTGGACGTCGGATTTCCTGTGAATTTTTTTGTAGCTCTTCTTTTCATTCGTAGCCCAGCCTACCCCGCATCTTCTAAATCTGCAGCTTTTGTTGGCAGGGGCCTTTTCTTTTATTGTTCATTCGGTGGCTCTTTGCGACGAGAAGTGCGCCATTACGATATATTTTTGCAATAAATGTACGATTGCGCCTGCGATGCACGCACGGTGTATTTATTCCGCGGCTGTTGCTATTCCAAGCGCAAGCTCGGTAAATTTGCGCGGTGCTTATATTTAGCCGCGGAAATGTAGGTCGATACACGAGAACGCGATATCGGGGTGAGAAAGAGGGTGAGTGTGAGAGAGAGAGCGAGAGAGAGAGAGAGAGAAAGCGCTAACGGGATCGAGTGGCAAGCAACCCCTTGTTCGTTCATTGTCCGACCGAGAATAGAGAGTCACGTCTACTAGCTGTCATTATTAACGGCGAGAATCGACAGTATTGTCGTTTTAATTGAAGACTATATTTTGCATTTTCGGCTCCTCATAATAGTACAGTATGCAGCAAGGAGCAAAAATAGCTTATTCCACATCCTGACCGAGGACAATTTTTGTCTCTGAAAATAGTATTGGACCAACAAGTTTTTTTCATTTTACTAGAATGGTTTAGAGAGAACGTTTTTTAAATGTATTTTAGTCCTGCAAATTTCACTTTCGCCTTGCAAATGTTACTTTCGCCCTATAAATGGAACTTGCGTGAAAAATATCCTACTTTTGCCCTTATTTACCGGATCCAAAAGTGGCTTATAGAAAGAATACTCCATTTGCTTTCATCATTGATATGCTTCATCAAGGCCTTATACATACTTTATACGGATATATGAGCTCCCGATTGCATCCATCAACTCGTTAAATTGTTTTCGAATGTATTTTTGTTCGCATTACCTGGCACGATTGTTGGTTATTGGGATATTGTCCTTAATTCGTAAAGAAGAATCCCATGTTTTTCAAACTCGCCCTACAATTTAGCAACAAGCGAGCGATTCAATTAGAAGGCTATACTTACCTAGTCCGCTTAAAGTAAATTGCTCGTTAAGTCGAGCCCGAAAGTAGGGCACAACGAGAACGAAACGTCTGACCGAGCTTGCAGGGCCGCAGTAGGGCGTCCCGTAAACCAAACGACGCAAGCGAATTTCATGTAGCAGATATTGCGACGACTCTGGGCGGCATATACATCAGAGTTATTTCGACGTGTTTCGCTTTTGAGCTCTCCTGTTATTAGCGCAGCGGCCTCACTTATAATTCATCCGGCCGCTGTCACGGCATCGACTCGGCTGCGCGCCTATAAGCGTTACGAATCCCGGCACTTGCGAACACAACCCGCGCAATTATTACGCCTAAATAACTAATTGCGGATGCACTATAGTGTGGCTTGGTAAATCAAATGAAAATCGAGCCCGAACCAGTCGATATTTGCACCGCCATCCACGAGGCGAAAATCAACGGTATAGTTTGAAATTCTCGGGAGTATCTCGCATTGCAGTGTCTAATATTTCGTCCCCGGTTTCCCGTGAGAACTACTGTGTGAGTATGCGCGCGCGCGCGCAGTTGGATACCGCCGAGAAAATTTAATCGAAAAGGCCATTACAGTTTGTTGCGCGGCATCAGCCATATATCGCAGCAGCACAAAGCGTCAAGTGCGTGATGCAATTCGGCCAAATCAGATATTCCCTTTGCTGGCAGAGGGCTATGACCCCGACAAACGACTTGGCTAGGTTAGCAGATTCGTTGCAATAAAATGTCGGAGGGATCGCTGCAATTTATTTTGGACATTTGTAAGCGGAGTAATTTCAAACGCTTGTCATTCGGTCGATTGAGCTCCGACAGTGGTCGCGTTAACAAAAATAGGCGAGATTATAAGACTCTATACTGTTAATGTTTTCCAACAGGTGCGCGAAAATGAAGCGAGCGCGCGGCAGTACGTACATTGAAAAAGTTTGTTTATTACACTTTTAGTTTGTCATACTTAAACTCAGTCAACCTTGACAACTTAATGTGGAATGCGGAGCTCGGCACGCGATTCGTATATGTATATATTTACTCGAAGTATTGTTTACAAGAACTTTTGTTCGAGCTCGAATCGATCTGTTAAACGCGCCGGGCGCATGTAGGTACAATGGCTTGCTCTCGATTTTACACTTATCTTTGCTCACGCGCAACAACGTTACACGCTGCGTTCATAAGCTTGAAAAAGCCCACTCGACTTTTTGAATGGAAACGGAATCAAAGGACATTATCAGTCGCATACAACTACAAAGCAGCGTCATATTTACATATCCCGAGTGGAAGTGGGAGAGAGAGCTCAATTACGCGAGCTGATAACTCGCTCTCGCGTCGCTGATACACCTCTCCTACTCCTCCTCCCGTCGTGTAAATTGAAATTCTCCCGGTGGGGAGACAAAGCGAGCAAAAATCGAGAAACTAAAGAGCGCGCCTGAATAATTCAGCAGCAGCGCGCGGCAGCGGCGATAGACTAATCGCAAAAAGCATTACTCGAGTTTTTGGCGCGCGACGTAAACAAGCGCCGCGACGACGTTTACTCTCTCTTCCTCTTTAGCTGGGCTCGGCAGGCAGCGCTGGTAATGGAAGCGGAAAGCTCGCGCCCCGAAGAGAAGAAGGCTACGTGCGGTCGTCGAATAAAAATAGTGAGTGAGAGAGAGAGAGAGAGAGAGAGAGAGAGAGAGGGCACGAAAAAACGTAACAAGTGGAAAAATATAATGGCGACAGAGTAACGACGCTGCAGCTACGTGATGCCGCGCTGGCTCGAGCTATTGCCTCGGTTCTCTCCCGAGACGAATTCCAACGCATCCCCGGGAGCCAGCTCGTTTATTTTTTCTCCCTCCCTCTTTCCAGATGGAGGTGCATTCGCGGATCGTTGCACGATCGCCATTCGTTAGGGGCTGGAATATCAAGAGCGGAAAAAGCGGCCGCGCGCTAAGACAGACGGGCGGAGAGAGGGAGTGCACGCTCGGGCGAAAAACTGCGAGAGCGAGCAGCTTCTGCCGCAGCTTTTTTCCTCCTCTCTTGCTCTTTTTCACTGCCGGCCGAGCGCCGTGTCTGGCTAACGTCGTCGAGAAGAAGAGCCAGGTGATGCGCGCGTATACGCGAGTTTGTATATCTATACGCGCTCTGGAAAAGGCCGCCCACGACTCCCCGGGGACGAAACTGGCCTCCGAACACGGCCGCTCGCGCGCGCGCGCGATGCTGCGGAATCGTAGATCCGGTGGGAGCGTTGTTCCTCTTTCCGCTTTACACGCGCGCTCGCCGCCGCTATATAGACGGCTTGGCGCCTCTTTGCTCTTTCTCGCTCTACTCCACCTCCACGCGTGTATACCTATATACGCTGTATATACCTTTTCTTCTTTCGCCTCGACTCGTGGCCTTCTTTATACCTCGTATACCAGCGCGCTTTACTCTTGTCTCTCGGCCGCACGCCTTTCCCCTCGCGTATATATATATAACTTTCTCGACGTCTTTTTCCTCGGCTCTCTGCCGCGGGGGGACAGCATCTCACTCTTCTCGTGTGTAATAGCCCCGGAAAAGTGCCGCTGCACTCTTTCAGGCGGTGCATTAGTCCGAAGCGACGATTCCGGACATTTGCTCGAATATTGATGCTACAGTCGGCCGTGTATTCTATATAGTCTCAACGCTTTAAATATTTATGCTAATTTTTCTCATAATAATCTCGAACGGGGACAACAGAGGTTCTATAATCTGACTCTACGACGACGAGCCTTCCAAGTATTTATGTTAATTTCGAACGCTCAGCGCCCGACACGTCCTCGGAATTCCCGCGGCACTCTCGCTGAGGGGGATCGCGCGCATATTTTCGCGGAGACAATTCCGCGGGTACGTGAAATCCGGCGCCCCTAACACCTTATTAAATTCCAGCGACCAAAGCCGCGATTAGAGACTCGAGTCCCTTTTTCCTCGCGAAATCCCAGGCTCCGGTTTTGCGCGCTCTCTTCTCGGCTCGCTGCCGCTCAGCTGAATTATGGAATTGCCGAGTGCAGCATCTCTTCTATTTATTTATACTCCCCCCGAGTGTGCGGGCGGCCGTCATCGCGGCTGTATAAGCGAGAGACCGCAGGAATATTCCTCGTGGCGGCGGCTCATCCGGGCGTCGAGCTCGCAGATGTTATGCAAACGCTATGCAGATTGAAGCCGTCGAATCTTAAGTAAGATTTAGCCAAATGGAATCACTTTGAGAGCGGTGAAAGTCACTTTTACGCCCAGCTTCCCGTGTCCCCGGGCCTGTGCCGCGAAAGATAACTCACCATCCTTGACGCAGAGAGCCCCGATGATCCAGAGGGACACGAGCGGCGCTACGAGGAGGCGACCGGTGCCTCGGCGCCGACGACCGCAAGCTCGTGCTCTCCTTCGCCACGCTGCACTGGTAGCACCGGCCTCAGTCATGATCGACGCTGTCTTCCCCCGGCGGCGGTCAGGCCGGCCAGCGGCGGCCGCGCTCCTGCTGCATAATACCCAACTCTCTCTGCGGGCCACTCAGTTCCGCCGCATGTCACACCACGCACTTGTATACTGCACGCACTTATATATATCTCTCTCCCTCTCTCTCTGTGTATCCCTTCTCTGCGTAAATCCCCGACGCCTCTAGTCGCACTCGATGCCCGTCATCTCCGCGGCCGCTGCACTTCTCATCTAATCTTGTCCACTGACGCACGCGCTAGAACAAACACCTGCAGCCTACGTACATTTCGCACGTGTCGCGCGCTCGGCGCTCATATCTCTCGAGCCTTGTACCAGACGATACACCGCGCACCGGTTCGCCGAGCCGCGTAAACACAAACCGCGCGCGTCAACGCTCTTCGAGAGCCGGACGCGGTTCGCTCGTCATCGCACCGCGCTGACGGCGAGTAAAAACCCGAGGGGGGTGAGGGCGCGCGCGCGAGAGAGGGAGAGGGGCTAGAAGCGCGGAGCAGCCGCCATGGGGTCCCCGAGATTGCGCTGGCTCTCTCTCTCCCTCTGTGCTGGCAGCACTACTGTCGTCACGTCGATCGAAAGAGGCGAGCGGAGCGCGCGAGCGGCGAGCTGCGCACCCGCTCCGCACATCGCATGCGTATTGAACCAAGCGCCGCCGCACCGCCGCAGCTCGGGAAGCAGAGGGAGAGCTTGAGAGAGAGAGAGAGAGAGAGAGAGAGAGAGAGAGAGACGACGCCGACGACTCTCGCTCTGGCTCGACGACGCTACTGCTTCTTGAGCACGCTGTCTCGCAAGCTATATAGCCGCATTGTTGGGCCGACCGATTGAGCCGACTGCGAAACCGGGTGTGTGGGATGACTGCGCGTGCCTTTGCTGGGCTACGGGGGATGAAGCGTGACCTTGTTTCCATGATTTCCCCGGAAACAAGGTCGGACAACGGAATTTCGCTTCTGTACTTGTCGGCGCTGGGCTTCCTCGTAGATCGCGTGGACTTTGGCTCGAAGAGCTATGCCAAAGGATTTTTCTTTCCTAAGCTCGAGCAAGCCATATGCAGATGTAACTGTGGGAGTGACGACGAGATTTTCCGGTATTTGCCAAGATCTCGGATTTTCTGTACACTTTAAGGAATGAGGCGACTTGTCCATGTAATGAATGTACCAGTACACTATCCCGTGATTCACAATTGAGTTTCATAGGAACTTTTCCGAAAATATAAAATTCACTAACCCTGGCACATATTAAGCGAGCTTTATCTAATTTTTCGTTTCAAGCGTTCTCCAGAAAATATTTAGCACGCTTTTCAGATTTAGTTACAAACTATTATTGTTCAAATATTTTTCATTGTGAATGTTTTAATTATAAATTTTTCTATATTAAAGTATTTGATAAGAATGTTGCGAACAAATAACGGAAACAATTTTTCAACGCGAATTGTAAAAAACCGGGAATTCTCGCAGTATTATTTTACAGCATATTCTAATTAAAACCAATTTAGAACTTTATTTTTCATAAAACTCTCTGGTTTGTTTCAAAAGGTTTTTCAGTGTGATCATTTTCTGTAGGCATATATCAAAATTAGCAAGAGATGTTACTTTGACGCAGTAAACGTTTTAAAAAAATTTGACATTTTTCGAGACGTTGATCTCGTTTTCTCTTGAACTCATACTATCGATTACAACGGATGGCATATAGATAGGATTAATTGATGCTATTTCGATGCTCTACTCTTATCTTGTATGGATTTGCAAATTTCGATCGCGGCGCAGCTTTTTATGTCTTTTTTAGACTGTCGAATTGGTCAATAAATTTATGTACGACGTTCTGTCTTCTTTTAATTCAAATCGGTCCAGCAGATATCGGCACATATAGGTTTGAAATATTTTGCAGATGGATTAATTAACTTGAGAGATAAAGTTATTTATTGAGTTCAAATAAGTAGGTCTCTACTGATTTTAACAAATGAAACTCTTGAGTAATTGAAAGAACATTTGCAGATTATAATTATACGTACTGGTACGGTGCATCATTTAAAATACAACATAACTTTGACCCTGTAATGTCCTATATGCACCATATACCTACGAGAATTTTGTATGAATCTCTCAAATTGACACAAGAATCTAATAAAGCGCATAGCATGTATATAAGCAATATATATGTAGCATGTAGAGTATTACATTTAGCATTTTGTATGCTTCGTCTGTATGAGCAATATTATACGTCCAATTTTGATGTACCAACCACTATACAATACGTAATTTAAAATAAAATAAAAATAATAATATAATCGTTATCAAGTCAGATACATTATGAAAAGCTGCACACTCATCGTACGATAATTAAGCCCTCGCTCACAAGCAGCCGTCGCTTAGTTAAAAAAATATTGTCCTTATTAAGAGAGAATTTCCGAGCCCAACGGATCTCTCTCTCTCTCTCTCTAGAATCGAGCGTTTGGCTGCAATATTTATGACCACAGCAACTGTGCGTATATACCTGAGCCGACTCCGCGCGAGCATAATCAAGAGAAATGAACGATAAATTCGGCATTGTTATTACCGCCCGTAGGCCTCCCTCGAGCCTCCTCCCCTTTTCAGGGACGGTCTTAACCGCGCACGCAACACATATCGCTGCAGAGAGTTCGAGAATTTCGCCAAATTTGAGGGAGCGAATACTGCAGGGGTTAGAGAAGCAGGGAGAACGCGAAAAAACTTGTGGAAGTCAAAGAAAAGCGAGGAGGGAGTCGAGGCCTGTCTGCGCGTTATTTGCCTTGGTTTATTAATGGTCCTGCAATACCGCACAAATATGGGCATAGCAACTGCCTCGCTGCCTAGGCGAGCGCGCAGAGCGCTCAGCTAACCGAATTTATATACGCAAGAGAGGCTGAGCGAAAGAGCTGCTGCTTTTATCCTCTTCGTCGCCTCTGCTGTTGTCACTTGGAGGCGGCCGCAACATCCCGCTGTCGTCTGGAATAAACAATGGGGCTAATCAGCGAGCACCAATCACGAGGCAAATTTTACGTGACCTACAGCTGAGCGGAAAATATAATGTCAGCTCTAGCTCTACAATGCATTCTCTTGTTGGAGCGATGAAAAATATCGAGAAATAACGTTGCTAGTGCTCGATTCAGAGGGGTGAAAATTTGCCGTCGAGTATAATGAAATTGAATAATGAAATAAGAAATGACTCGCTGAATTTAATTTGTACACTATTGGTTTTCAATGTTGGCAAATTTAGATGTTGAAACTGAATAATGTATAGAATGCCAAAGCGGTCGCAGGAGATGCATTGTAAAATTAGATAAAACGGATAAATAGTATTGACGAAGTTATCGAATTTATCCGATTCAGAAGGTTAATTCATGTCTATATCGCAGCGACATTCTATTCTAGTGTAATCGTCTATCGAAAACTCCGTTAATCAAGTGACTTTCAATACAAATATATCTACTTTATCGTTGTACCCCCTCCATAAAAAAGCGGTAACCTTTGTTGTGAAGATACGTATCCAAGAATTGCGCACTTTTTAGAGTAACGTCAGAGCAAGAAAAAAAATTCAGCTCGGTTGATATTGATATCGCTTAGAAATCCATTAAACGCGTGCTGTCTCTGTTGATACATCCGTTCGCGGTGAGGCGAGGGGCTGCAATAAGTGAATCCGGTAAGTCGGTGGCTGCGTTTAGAGAATCAGATGATGCGTGTATATCGAACGGTTCGAGGGTGAGGCCGATTAAACCAGCGATACAGCGTGGTTGGCGTTGCGTCGACGCTGGGTAAACTCTCCGCGATGGCGGCTGATCTGTAACGGTTCGAGTTCAGTGAAATCGTACGGTATCCCCCTCTCGTCGAACTATGTATATAGTTCGAGGTTCGCCGTGTCTCGCCGAGAGCCCGCACTCGCTACTTCCGAAGCAGCCGGCAATAATGGCCCGATCCACGTCCGTGAGAATGCACGCACGACGAGAGTCTGCGACGACTGCGGCTGCAGCCCACCGGTTTACGGTCATCCCGCGCGGGTTATGCCTGTGTTATTGGTCATTAATAGGTCTATGAATCTCTTGAGTACTTGTTTGCTCTGCAGCAGTGTCGTGGCCAGCCGTCGCGCGTTCCCATTGTTGATTTCACTGTCGTATTTATGAGCTGGCTCGATAATTTGCAAACCGGGACTTGCCACACGGACATCTTGATCGAATTGCTGTGTATAGATGACGCGGAAACTTCCAACGACGCTTTTTATGTGCGCGATTAACGACTCGATAATGAACTGTTGCGACGGGCTCGGATAAACCGCAATGCAAACTAATCATCGCCGCGGTGGCTGCTTTATGCTCTGCCGTTCGTCCCCCAACCCCCTCCCACTCTTTCTCTTTGTTGTGCCGGCGAGTATAGTGCTTTCGTCAAAGCGGGTTCGAGTTAACAACGTTCCAAAGCATGATTTACATCAAAGATATACTCTGTATTTTCGCTAAAATATTGCTCTGTTGGTGTATGGCATTTATAGCTGTTTTGGTAGAAAGCTTTTTTTTGTGGCATGGGGATTTTAATCAGAATACTATTAAAGTAGGCGAGTTTCATTATTCAAAGTCTCGCTATCGAAAGCAAGAATGATAATAATTTAGACTTTTTTGAATTTTCGTTGACTACAGGCGCGACAAATATTCAAGGGGGAAAGTCCGCACGCGAGCTTACACACGCTCGCAATAATTGCTTTTAGGTCAAAGCTTGCAAAGCCATATTCAAACGCACTCTATTCTGTTTCTATGATACTTCGTATAACGATGCATACTTTACTCAAAGTGTAGTCAGTAGCAGCGAGGAAATTGCAATGCAGGAAATTCGATTGAACACTTTTTGGATTTCAAAAATCATCGTTCATCACGGTGAACTACGTTTCTTACTACGTGTGAATTATTACTCTCGTTAAAGAGAAAATACGTGTCAATAAGACCCCAGAGTATACAACTATGCGTTAACGTCTTATTGTTAGTCTCATCAGCTCTCGCTCTCTAGGTATGTATATAAATAATACAGTGTATGGCGTAATTGCTTTCTAAGCGACAACAGCTCCGCAAGCTCTCGTTCTCTCGGCGGGACCGTAAAACTCCCTCCTATATATAAGTCGGCAGTATCCTCCGAGGTAACACGCGGCTGCAACGTCCTATAGTTCGCGTCCAGCTTTAACTGCCTTAATGACCGCGATATACGTCGCAGATCTCGTCGCTGCCTTTCCGCGCGCGCACTATCATTTCGACAAAGCTTTTACAGCGGCATCATGAGAGGACGCGCATTTTTCTTCTGTGCAGCACTGCCGTCGTTTCCTTTATTCCCTGCTATGCCGTCGGCGGACAGTCGCGAAAAATTCCTTTCTCGCAGCGGAGAAAAGCGACAGACTCGTGCGTCAGACGGATAGCGACGAGAAAGAGAGTTAAAGAGTAATAAACAGCGTCGCAGGTGGAAATCAAAAGATGAAGCGTGGAGGTATGCTCGTCACGGAATTTTCTTTCTCCGCTATTTTTCAGTTTGCCTCCTTTTTTACGATCCTTCGGCAGAAGGATGGAGACCGTGGAGGGGAAAAGTCGAGACGTCTGTAGTCAAGGCGGAGAACTCCGGGAATGGCCCCCTGTGTAGAGCTTAGCAGTATAGCGAGAAGTAATATAATATCTTATTGTTAGTCATGGGCTCGTGTCGAGGCTTGTGTGACGCGTATAACGGCTTTGCGAAATTTCGAAAATTTCGCGTAAACGCGGAAAGTGAAGAAGAGAAGCGAGAGCAAGCAGCTCTTTTATAAACATTCCTTGCTCCTTTCAGGCTCTCTCGATGTATATGTACTCTTGATATATGGATACTTTTAGACGCGCGCGCGTCCTTTTTTCTTTCGCGCAAGCTCGACTTCGCATCACTCCGCGCTCCGCGGCAATAAAAGTTTGATTAATGGCTTTTGCCATTAAAGCCAGTTTTCTCCGCTTTTTATTTTGTTTGTGCGTTTTAATTAACAGATGTTAATCTGCTCGTAAGAAAGTTTTAGCTCCGAAGCTTGGCAACTTTTTGCTGCTGCTCTTGCTAGATACTAAAACGTTAACTGCGCTCCACGTTATATATTTTGCGCCCGGCTTTTTTCCGCCGCCACCGTTGCTGCTGTTGCTTGCTCGCTTTCGAAAACATTCTGAATTTTACGCGTATATTATAAATGAAATATAGCGAAACAAGTACGACAAAGAGGGGTGAACCAGGAAAACGTTTGCAAAATTGACTTTTAATTTTATCCCGGTCGTAAAAATACTTGAAATATAAAGTCGGGAATTGTAATATAAATCAGGAATAATTTCTGTGCTCTCGTGGATGCAAAAGAAGGATGCCCATTTCGGTTGCGTAGAAAGTAGGGTAACCGAAGGGTAACAATTAAAAAATTAACGATTGTACTTAGATCTGGTAAAAATGTCAATGTATAAATTATTCAATAGAAGGTCAACTTCGCGAAAATAGGTGAAAAGGTCATGACTTTATTCGACATTCAGTAGTAAAAATTAAAAAATATTTATTTTTTTTTAATTTAAAGTTTTATACGATATCTTTGAATAAAAGCTGTTCTGTGAAATATATATAAATATACAATACATTAATAGAATAAAGACGTACGATTTGTTATTCGATATAAATTAAAAAGTATTCCTTTATGTGAAACGCTTTTTATTTTAAATATCAGAGTTCTAAAACTTCGTTTTCGAATCTATATACAGGGTGTCCCAGTACTCGATTATCACTAAAATTCTAAATAAATCCGCTAGAATGATTGAAAGTTAAATTTTCTTAAGGTTTTTCAGTAGCGGCTGGTGTAAAAATGCTATTTTTAGTACGTACCAAATATACCTTGTACGTCTACTACATTAGATATATTTGTTTTATATAGAATTGCGTTCAAAAACCATAAATAGAAAAATAGTTTATAAAACATTTATTTTAAGATTATGAGCTTTACTTTCTAATTCTTGCATAAACTTATACTTTAAAATATTCATTAAAACAGTATGACAATTGCAACGATTATGCGATTTCGATCACACTGTTGTGATTGGTAGTTTAACTGGCCCATTCGATTAGCCAGTCTCATTACTCATTGGCCAATCAAAACACGTGAATTGAATTTCTAACCTCAAAAAGTGAAAAGTAAGAAAATATAGAACGCGCGTAGCGCGTCTAAACTCGCTAGTTACGATCTATTTGAACCCTCCAAAAACAATCAACAAAGTTTCGTAGTCTCAACACGTTGTGCCGGGCGTATTTACCTGACATAACCTTCAAGCCGTAATCAACGTGTCTATTCATTATGGTTGTTACCGACGTGAATTAACGTGTGTTAACTGAAATTACGACTTCCAAAGGCGAGCGTCTCAACATAGCGGTTTTGGAACCGCTGCGTAGGCTACGCACGATCGATTCAATTTTGGAATTGATCGGGGCTGTTTTACTCGTCTCCAACCTACGAAGGTTGACGAAACAGCGAGTTCGGAATAGATAGGGAAACAAGGGATTTCCTCTGTCTCCAATTGCCATGTGAAGGCGTGTCGTCTGGAAGGTGAGTCCCTTCGTGAAAGGAGTTTCTATTGCATTTCCGGGGACAGTTAATACACGTAGTTTTTTATTGTAGTGTAATAAATTTGGTTGACTATGCTCGCGTAGAATAAGAAACTGTAGTATGTTTGGCAGACGTGTCAGTCTTTCCTGGCGCGTGGTTTTTCTCTCGAGTATTTCCCACGTCACAAGCGTTAGCTTGGATGAATGCGGGAAAGAACTGCGCATTTGTTTTAGGCAAGTATTTCGATACATGTTATTTAAGTATATGAGCTGTTCGAGCGAGAGCAGATCTCAAGTAGACAGGCAGTGTTAGTAGTGCATTGTTTTTATGAGTTTACGGCCTGCGCTGAGCGCAGGGCGAGTCATTATAAGCAAGCGACGATATTCGAGCTCGCAGTCTTGGGCCAGTTAGCCTTTTTTATGACTGCGCGCGGATTATCGCCGAACCCAGCGTTGAGAGCTGTGGAAGGGTCTTTGTAAACTCGATGCGTGCACATAATGCTTGTTGACATCTGTGAGTATTTGAAAATTTAGTCAGATTAGGGATTTTTCCAGCGATCGGCGGCCGTATGGCGAGTCCAGCCTCGGTAGAGTAACTTCGTTGTAGCTACGGATTAGTATACTGCGTACTTACTGTAATCAACCGAGTTATCGAATATACGCATATTGATGAAAGTGAATTTTGTCTATTTTTCTTTTTACCTTGTCCATATTATTCAGACATTGAGATAGAAACAATCGTCTTTGCATAGACTCGCGAATTGATAATTCTCCGTTTGCATACATTATTAAAAATAATCTGATAATTGATCGAACGTATTAATAACATTTTCACAGCCGCTGCTAATCTTGTACGGTATTCGGTGGAGTCGTGATTTTGGTAAACTGTCCGGGTGCTGGCCATTTCCGTTGGTGACTTTTTTACCTGCAATAATTATTAGAGGAATATAATTTGGGATAAAATGGCTATATATTTCGTATGGGTATATTTTCCTTATATTTCGGAATTACAGCAAATTATTAACGTAATTCAATTATCTTTCATTGCCGGTATTATTGACGCAACGTTTAATTTACACAAATGATCATTACGAAATGCCTTTATTCATCAAGCACGTCGAATTTTCCGTTACAAAGTTACGCGATCAGTGACTGCATTAGTTCAAGAGTTATTTATTTTTAAGATAAAAAATAAAAAAAAAACATGTTGTTGCCAGGTGAATTGGTGCAGTGTAGCGGATAACTGTATGGAATTGAAAAGAGGCAAAATTCGTATGAAAACCCGGGCAAAGCAAACAAGCGAGCACAGCAGAGTAAAAAAGTTTTGTTCGGGATATTTCAATATATATCTCTTAGAGTAACGTGCGCGCGTATGTGAGCACACATACATATATGTGTGTGTATCAGAAGGTCCGTCGACTCGTTAGTTAGTTCCGTTCGGTACTGCGATCCCATCAGCTTGCACTATCGAAAAGTGCACTTTGCTACGGAGGACTCACTGTTCGACTAAGGGGAATAGCAAATAGACCTGAATATATATAAATATATTTTGAATATCCACAATAGACGTGAATATATGCAGTTTATTTGTATTTTGACGAGAGGCAAACCTGAACGTTTATTTATATCCTCGAAATATTTTTTTTCTCGTTGCATAGCTAATCGAACGCCGCTATAAATAATAAATATGAAAATTACACTCGCATACTCGCTTGCCTCTGCTAATTTATTCTGTTTTTAAATCGGAATTCCCTTTTAATAAATGACGAACGAATTATCATATTCCAATACAATTAACCAAAATAATGAGAATTTCCAAAAAAGGAGAATCATTTATTTCACAAGTTCAATAGCGCTAATTATAGAATCGTGATTGCTCAGCTCGCTTCTGCGAAAAATGAAGTTGATTTCGTGTTCGGCCTCTCTCGTCGGTCCAATATCTCTCGATTTGAAAATCGATCGTTTTGCCTCGGCGCGGCCGCTTGAAAAAGTAGCAAAAAGGCCATCCGACTATATACCCGAAAGATATAAATTTTCGGCGAAGAGCTTCAGGCAGTTTGCGCCTCTCTCTCTCTCTCTCTCTCTCTCTCTCTCGGCTGCAGCGCTGCTCAACGACCTGTGTCCTCGGTATGCTTTTTCTCTGCGCGAGTATACCACTGCAGTGTAGCGCAGGGATCGCCTAAGCTAGCTCAGTATCCGGTGAAAAGCGGCGGCAGCAGCAAAATTTTGTTGCTCTCGCTCGAGGTAAACGGAGGGAATATCGGCCTTTAAAGTCGTCGACGGCGGCTTCATGCATTTATGTATGAAAGCATCGATCACGCGGGCAGCCGCGGTGCGCTACTCGTTTCTCGCCGCATCCCCAAAGAGGTAACTGTCTCTCTCTCTCTCTTTCTCTCCCTCTTCCTCTTCCTCTGCGCGCGCTCGGTGTACGGGTATAACGATCAAGTTTTCCGGTAGTCACAAGGCTGTATATATAGACGAGAGTGGCAGCGGCAGCTCTTCGGAGAAAAACATTAATTGATATAGAAGCGAGAGAAGCCTGTCTAGCTTCGTACTCGAGTATATAATTGAAGAGAAGAAACGGCAAACGAGCGTGAGCGCGCGGAAAAATGGCGGGGAGGGTGCGCGCGCGAGCGTGAAAAAAGAGTTGGGGGTTTCTCGAGCACCCGGGAGTTTAGCGCTGGAGGAAAATTGACGCAAACGAGCGCGAGAGAGGTGGGGAGGGAGTGAGAGGGAGAGACAGAGCGAGAGCAACAGGGGAGAACGTCAGTCGTCGAAACTGCTGGCGCTGTAAATGCAAAGCTACAGTAGGCTATATACGGGGGTCCTGTGCACATCAGGCAGTCGAGAGGCGGCGGCAGTGTGTAACTTGGGTGCCGGTTGACGCGCCGAAGCGACGTATATCCGATAGATCTCGGAAGAGGATGACGTGCCGCGAATCAAGCTTTTTTCACGAGCGCTCGCTCGCCCTGCAGATGGATCTGCCAGTGTGTACGCACGGTACAGCTGCAGCTGTATGGAAGGAGAAAAACGAGAGGGGCAGGGAGACGGAGACGAGGCGGCTGAAGCGCTTTATCGAGTTTTCGGCTGAATGCCACGAGGCGCTGCATAGTTCTTCTCTCTCTCTCTCCCTCTCTTGCGCTCTCGTATATAAGAAATCCGTTCTGCTGGCGTACGTATATACATGTATACTGGCGCTCTGTGAACTGATGCTCATACTATATGTCGGACGGAATTCACCGCGGCAAAAAGCGACTTCGGGAGCCGCTTCTCTATTTACCTTTGACACGTATATACGCGCTCGATAAAGATAGCTCCGGCTTTTTAGCTAATGTCTTTTTCTTCTGCACGTATATGGTTTTTTATGCCGTATTATTGGTCCAATCGCTCCCCGGCACCTGTTCGAGCCCGCGCCTCTTTTTTCATCTCGCTTATAATATATTTCGCGTGTAAATACACGCACGTCAGTTACAAATCAACGTGTGTATACATCGACTCGCTTTTTTATATTATTATTATTACGATGGAGCTTATGCTAATGAATAAATATAGTCGGGTGTCGATAGTATATTTTACGAGTCGCATCAATTACGTGATTAATTCTGCTGAAAATCGCGCGCGCGTTTCGATAAATGTGAGGCGAGAGGAGAAACGCTCTCGTGAAATGACAGAGCGTGATGTAATGTCCGTCAGCTAATGTGCGACCATGATTCCGCGCGAGTCGTTTTCATAATTTTATATACGCGATCATCGAGCTGCGATTATTATTTCGAGAGGGAAATAACGCCACCGCATATAATCGATCGCGGCAAAGTACCTTTATACACGCGCGTTTATAATCACTCCAGTATAATCACTTAATACGCACTGTATGAATTTGAATAATTCGCGGGATGCGAATTTCGAATAGGCAAGCTCTCGCTACTGCTGCTGCTGCTGCTGCTGTTGTCAAAGCGGCTTTCGGAGGTAGGGAAATTATCATCCCCAATTTTCAGAGCGACGATTAATGAATTAAAACGCCCGACACAGCGTTTTATGGCTCGGACATTCGTTTTATAATCCAGGCTTTGTCCGTTTTTCAACGATTATAGCTCGAGGGCTAGCGCGTAAGTACGCTGATTTCGAGCCTATACACTCGAAATTATCTTTCGAAAGATAAATTTAATCCAAAAATACGAGAATTTTCGAGAAAGATTCAGAGAAGTTGGATCGGACATTCCGCCGATTCGTGAGAACTACAAAATCGAATTAGAAAGTCCCATATATTATCCCTGGAAGTATTAATTTCGAGCATTGCCAAAATCGCGAAGCCAAGCTGCTATCTTGCGCGTTTGGCAAAAAAAAACTTCGAAACAATTCGTCCGGTAATAAATCGCGTTCGGTCCGGATAATAGCGTATCGAGGCAATCGTACCGCGATAAGTCATCACACACGCGCACGCCGCATCGACAGCGAGAGAAAAATAAGGAGAAGAAAGGCGACGGGGGGACACGGCATAAAACGAGGACGAAAAGTAGGCAAAAGAGAGAAAGAGGTCGTGCTCGGATGAAGAGTGTAGTATGTGTAGCGTGGAGGGATTGCTCTTAATTAGATGTTACTCGGCGTCGCCGCACGATAATTAGCGCTAATTGTTTTAGTCTCTCGCGAAGAAAAAGCTGCTGGGCAATTATCGGCGCTATTTCATGTCCCTCTTTAGCCGCGCGCACCGCGCCGAGAGAGGAAACACTGCTTGCTTTCTCGTCTGCGGCCCGCGCAAGAGAAGAAGCAAAGAGCCGCGAATGTCGCAGCCAAGAACGTCTGCTCTCTCGCCTCGGTGCTTGCTCGGACAAAGGAATCGGGAAAGCGAGAGAGAAAGAGTCGTTTGAGAGACTGGATCAAGCCCCTGTATTTTCTCTCATTCTGCTACATGGCACACTGCTGCTATACATGTATATTGCGAGCGCTGTGGCCTCTTTTCTTTCTTTCTCTCTCTCTCTCTCCCTCCCTCCTTCCTCCACTGCATCTTTCGCGTCGAGGTATCACGACGAGCCACTACTGCGCGAGAGTTTTTGCTAAGGCCGCTGCTGCGGCCTGTCTCGAGTCTCGGGATTTATAGTCGCGGCCCTGCTCTGTGCGGAATTCCGGAGGCGCGTCAGTGCGCGAAGAGACGGAGAGAGCCTGCGGCGTTGTCGATGGTTCTTGTAGGAGGCGATGCCGCTGCGGCTGGTAGTCGCCCGATTGTCGGGCTGCGCTTGATTGATTCGATTGAATGCGTTTGATTGGGACGGACAACTTAGTTGCCAGTGCGGCCGAGGTACAGCTGCTGCAGTCGCTTACTACTGTAGATATAGACTCGACGACGACGAGGCTGCTTCGTCGTCTCTGTTTTCGAGCTGAGGGAATAACATTGTCCTTGCTCTGAGTCTCCGATGGTCACCAAATCCATTGAACAGCCCACACGGTGTACACTAGATTATTTTTCGATTTTTTTTCGATTTTTTATTCCGCGTAGCTGAGGCACAATGATCAATTACGACTAATTAACTCGGTTCAATCCGAGCTTCGGCTTGGCGCGGACTATTCCGCTAATGAAAATTTCAGGCTTTGTGCAGTCGCGCGAGGCTTCCCAACGCATTGAATTTAATGCGCGCCGTTATTAATATAATTAGTGCGCGGAAGCCTGACACTCGCGGCGGTTACATCATGTTATTTCAGTCATCCGCAAATGAAGCAGCCTCGCTTCCCTGCAAATACTCGCGCGAATATAAGGATCTGATAAAATCTGCACCGCGCGGGGGAAGCGCGTTGTAAAATAGGAAAAAAATCACGCGACGCGAGAAATGATATCGAATATAATTTAACAGAGCCGCAAGCTGGCTCCGGTCAGCTGATAACCGCATGAGCGTCGTTATTTTCCGCTCTCTCGGAACGAGAAAACTGTATGAGAAATAAGAACGAAGAAATAGAGCGAGCTAGATAGAGAGCGAAGCGTTCGTTGTCATCCATGGCCGGGGTGCTAGGTAATCCCGGAGTACTGTTGCCCATTGTATGTACGGTTCTCTGTTTTCTCCCTCTCTCTCTCTATATATATATACACACCTTCTGGAGAAATCCTTCTCGATCGCTCTCAAAAGGATAATCCCGGTGAAGCTCATAGGAGCGTTTCTCTCTATATCCAGAACTCAATACTACGTCGTCCCCTATACAGAGCGTACCTATACCATCAGAGACGACGTCGTAGCTGGACGTTCTTCTCTCTACGAGCAATCCTTGCGGATTGAGAAAATTATCCGATGACGATGACTGCAGCAGTCTCCGGCAACTCAGGGCGCTGCTGTTCTTGCCTCTCTCAGGATACGGTATATATATATGTGTGTGTGTATATAGAGTCGACCCGCATCTCTGCGCCGGGAACTTCCGCCGTAGTCGTTGTCGCGGGAGGGGGCTGTATCAGCAGCGCGAATTGTGTGTGTATGTGTGTGTGTGTGTATAACGCGCGCGGATTATTTAGAATCTCGAGAGCGAATTGCGCAGCAATGGACGAAGGACGCTTATCCCTTTGTTTGTCGAGCGTAGTTTAGTTCGGCGCCAATGCGCTCGCGGAACTCTCGCTCTGTCGGCGATCGTTAATTGGAGTTTTCGAACGCGCTTGCCGAGCGCGGTGGCCGCCGCACACAAAATAGCCCTTTGAGGGAGCCCGCCCGGCCGCGCGGTGTGCACGCGTGAGCACAGTTCTGCTTTAATAGTTTGAATTTTAATTAAGAAGTTAACGGCTCGTTCGAACGATTGTCTATTTCCTGCTGTATAGTGTACGGCAGCCCTCGCCGCGTTAATTATAATAATACACACAGCTCCTATGCGGCGAATAATTCTGATGAAAAACTCGGCAGTATGAGTTTAGCTCTCGAAAGGAGCAGCCATGCGCTGTTCTGTAAATCAAAACTCTTTCAATTAACAATGATCGTTACTCCTCTTAGCGCCATTACTCGCTCGCGTATGTACATATATATAGAGCCCGTCGCGCATATCGTCTCTCCGGGTCAGCGGCACCGTCATCCCCCGCAGGTCATATTGAAAAGCAGCAGCAGCAGCTGCTGCCTTTGCACGAGGGGGCAATAAAAGTCCGCCTGAATTTGAAATTCAAACGAGGCGTTAAGCTTTCATCGGTGCAAAATAAAAGCGCGAGCGCGCGCTCGCGGCGCTACAGGGAGAGAAACGCCGACACCATTACCGGGCGAGTGCGGAAAAAAGGTAAGCAAAGCAATAATGGAAATCAGCAGCGGCAGCAGTAACGTCGTCCTTACTCGCGCTGCACTCAATTAATTTAACGCAGAGAGGAAGTACGTATATATATAGCGACGAGTGGTGAAGGCTCTCGTAGCGCGAGCATCCGCTCGTTTCCCTTTTAACGGCGTGGCCGCACGCCACTATAGCTGTGCACGCAAGAATCGGCGGGGGCGTTTAGCCGCTCGCGCTTTCTCTACCCCGGCACTTCTCTCTTGCTTCTCTTCTCGATTCTATCTCTCGGTGAGCACCGATCATTCTCCGTGTCGTCGCTGCGGAATATTCTATACGTACGTGCATCGCGCGAAGCTCGTTAATACGGCCTACGCGAAACTTTAGACCGCCGCGAGAAATGCGACTCTCTCTCTCTCTCTCTCTCTCTCTCTCTCTCTCTCTCTCTCTCTCTCTCTCTCTCTCTCTCTCTCTGCGGTGCTATAAAGCCACGCGACGAGCAGATTTAACGATCTCGTATCAGGCCTCGTTACAGGTGCGCACCACTACGACGCTATACACGTGCCTGTCTCCGAGTCTCGTTCGCGGATAGTCCTCAATTCTGCGACGGGGGATTGAAGAATATGGCGGTGTAAAAATTCGATTCCATCTGCGACTGGATAGAACATCTTTTTCTTTGCCGTTGTTTGCTTTGCTTTTAATAACAGTAAAGTTAGCTTTGCAAACATATCGAGTGTGTGCTGGATTTGTAAAAATGCCCAACTTATATGCAACAACGTCGACTCGGAAGCAGTATTTCTTGACGGATCGTCAAACGAGCGTTTGAAGACGTGCGCGCATCTCAGCGATTCTCTGCCTCTCCATTTCCGTATATATAATACCAGCAAGGAGAACGGCAACTTGATGACGGCTTGATGTTGCGCCGTATAGTCACTTATTGTTATAGTCTGATGCAGCTCTCACCACTTGTGGATGCCGTACTATCTCGAGCTCCATAATGACATTCGGGAAATGTTCGTCGCGCAGCGCGATACTCCTGCGCGGCTCATTTTCTACCGCAACTTATATTATACGTATGAATTGAAAGTTCATTTAGTCATTGTAATTCTTCGAGTCGTCGCGATACGCACTAGCTGTGCAAGCTCCAGCGACAGCCGCGCTACAATTCAGCCGGCTTGTTGCGCATCTGTCTCGGTTGCAGCCGCGGCATCTGCGAGCCCGGCTTCCTTATCTGATTCCGGCTTGGCAATTAAGACGTCTAGGTGCATACACGCGTAACAAGAAACTATGACGCCGTGTCCCGCAACGAGTTTATATGTATACATACGTGTATACCGAAGAGTTTAATTAATTTTAATTGAAATCAATCCCCGAGAAAGGCACAAGCAGCGCGCGGCAAACAAACGCCTAATCACTTTAATTAACCAGTCTGTCTCGCAACACGACGACTCTTTTTCTCGGACGCGCTCCAATATTGCTTTTCCAAGACGCGTCGACTCGAGAAATTGAATAATACCGGTCGCTATATAATGAACTACTGTCGCGTTCTTTCGACCGAAAGTATATTGGCGCTTTTTGCTCGCTCGGGCTCGGCATGACGGGGCGGAAAAGTAGCGACGAAAATCACGCCTGCGAAGTATATAGGTATGTATGTAATACAAAGAGCGGCTCGATAGAGAGAGAGAGAGAGAGAGAGAGAGAGAGAGAGAGCCGCCGTTTTCCGCATGGTCGTCCGTGTCGAGCAAATTTCCGCTGGTGTATACAATTTCTGCGCGAAGCTCATCGTTCATTATTCAGTGCGCGGCGATAAAGTCGCTATTGATCCGCGCTGTTTACGAGGAAGGGATGTATTCTTCGCTAGTTCTCGGAGTAGTTAGATTACAGAAACTGCACTGTTGTTACGGGAAACCGATATCTTTACTTCGATGTATACTTCCATAGAGAGAGTGAGAGAGAGAGAGAGAGAGAGAGAGAGAGAGCTGGAGAGATCTGTATTATTCAGTAGTAAGACTCCGAGTCTGGTCGGACACGGCGAGTCGCTTTGCTTTGTTGTTTTAATTCTACAGTGTAATCGGATTATACGGTTCGCAATTGAGTACGTTAATTTCTATTAAATCGGGGCCCTTGTTACAATGTCGGCGGAGTAGAGCGAGAGATCAAAGCGCAGTGCATATAATCAAGCGTCTGAATGGGGCGCCTGTCTCTCCAGTCAAGTCAGCTCAGTTGCCGAGGGGAGCTGCATTCAAGGAGGCCCGTAATGCAGTAACTAAGTCGGGTTAATCGGATTTTTAGCAGGCTGTACACAACGCGAGCACTGTGCACTTTCTGTCCAAGTAGGCCTACTCGACTCATCCGTGCGAGACAAGCTTTTCTCAAGAGAGTATGGAAATGCGGCCGAGTAATGCAAGACAACAACGACGACGAAGAGATAAAGCTCAACAATTTGTCCGGAGACAGAAATAAAGGGAGAAAGACCGGTTGGAATGTAGGTCGCTCGCCGGGGGAGAGGACATTAGCATTAATCCAAATTTCCGGTAAAATTACCGGCTTCGATTCGCTCGGGAAAGTCCGGACCGTCGCGCGCGCGCGGCACGAGAAAAATCTTTCGCCTCAATACCCCCTCCTCTTTGGACTCGTATACCTCTCTCTCTCTCTCTCTCTCTCTCTCCTACATATATCGATTCGCCGCGGCCGCGACCGCTCTAGAACCATCTGCAGCCAAGGATTCCCTTCATTAACAGGTTTAATCGTGCGCTCTCGCTCTTTCCCGAGCGATCAGTTAGTGAAAAAGCCTTCGATCAGCCCTCGAGAAAGAGCAGCTGCAGCTCGCGATAAAAACAGGCAGCTGCAAAAAAATCGATGAAAATCATTTTTCGCCTACAACGCTCGGCTGCTGCTGCTGCTGCCGTGTGCGTGTGTGTCGCATACGCGCAGTATAAATGGCAACAGTCGTTTCGTAACAGCAGTAGTCGCGCATTCTCGAAGCTTATCGAATTTTGTTTATACAGCGCGAAGCGCAGCTGCGTTTGTTCGTGCAAATCCTCTCTCTCTCTCTGTCTCTTCGATTCACCGACACAGAAATGGAGAAAGCTGGAGATAGACAGTGCACAGTAGTGCAATGGGATCGCGAGAAGGATGGGGGGGGGGGGGGGGGGGGGTAAGAGAGTGAGAGAGTAACAGCGATGCCGGAACGCGGTACAGTGGATCGAAACTCGTCTGTTTCCGCGATTTCGGCCAGTGTGCTGCAGCGCGGCAACGCGCTTGGCGCGCTAGCATATCAAAGGAAATGCCTGGGCGAAGAGTTGTCGAGTCAAAGGGACTGTACGGGGAGAGAGCGGAAGGGAGAGTACAGTGTTGCCGGCGTGTAATCTCGATCGAGGAAGTAATTCCACTTTATGCTCGATGTCTCCGACAATGCCCCGATCTATCTCTATTTCTCTATCCTTTTTCGATTTCCATCGGCCGCAGACCGCAACACCGGGATTTCGCGCGTCGTGTGTACGTGCTTCGCTGGATTTGCATCCTTTATCTCGTGAAGAAGCCCGTATATACCTCTAACCTAAGCTCATGCGACTACGCCTTTTAGTCGCGATCGTAATCTTCGCACAATCGCATTGTTCCCTCGCGTATATTCTACGTTCGTCGATCCCGCGTTGGACGACTGCGAAACTCGTTGGACGACTGCGAAACTCGTTAGACGTCGTCGTCGGAGAGAGAGGGTGAGTTACAAACTCGTATCGTGTTATTATATTTACACGCTGCTTTTATAATGTACGGCCAAGTGGCGCAGCTTTATGAGGATCCCAAGAGCGCGCGCGCGAATCACTATTCCGAGCGAGCTGAGCTCTGTGTTGTTTATCTTTTTTTCCATGCCGGCTCGTATATCCAGCTCCAAGTGTAATTATTTGCGTTCGGGATTTGAGGGTTTACAGCGACTAGACGTCGGGGGAAGACGCACATGGTGAAATGTTTGCCGTATTTCTCGTGTAAAAAGCTTTAATTATGTGCTTTTAGCGCGGGAGTTGATGCTTTATTATCTCGTTGAGCCTTCCTTCGCTTCTCGTGGCAGCTGTTGAAGATTGAAGGCTGTTCCGTTTCTCATTTTCCTCATGCGTCGAGTTATCATATTATTATCGCTCATTATTAACAACCGAGTCGTGCAACATCGAGAGAGAAATGGTATTGGTAAATTAGTACAGTTCCAGCTGTAGCTGGAATTGCGTTATAAATGTACGATTCGTGTTACGTGTATTATTATTATTATAGTAATAAATTAAAAAATATCATTTATTATTATTATTAAACATAAAAATTTTGGAATATTTCTACCATCAATTTTAGAACAAAAAATTATTGAAATATAATCAATACCTGTAAATATATATAGAGAGAAGTCCTCTATCTGACTCTATCCCTCGGTGGGAAACCAAAATTATTTAATTGACTTTGTCGGTCTTCCCGAGGCTGTATGGTGAATATATATATATATATATATATATATATATATATATAATTTCAATACCTGTAAAATTTGTAAATTTATAAACACTAAGGAATATTATAAAAATAATAAATCCATTATGAGCAAATAAGAGTTATTGGGTTATTGAGATTTTGTATCAGACTAAAAGACGGACAGGTATATGGCATAACTGTAGCCTAGAAATACATCTTCACACCCTTTGACTACGATCCTGCCTTTCTTCCCCTTGTATTAAATTTCACGAGTGTTGAGAAATAGTATATCATACCATAAGGGAATCCACAACCGAGGCAACGATCGACTATATATAGTTTCATTCGCTTCATAAGTGTAGCCGCATGTGATTTTCATTTTTAATACAGAAACGAAAAAGGTCCTTTTCCAAAAAGCGAATGGAAAGTTTAGTTTTCCCCACCTCTGCGCGGAAAGTACCTATTCCTCTACATCGCGTAATAGCTGCATCATTCGATCTTTATTTTCAAACAGAGCATCGACTTCATTGCACGATGAGATCTCAGAAAAAGAAATCAGCGTCCAGAACTTCTATGGGACGTGCCAAGTCGATTACACCCAGATTATATTCAAAGAGTATTTCCTTTAGCCACCACATAGAATTCGGCTCGGATCCAGCTCGTCGCTTCTCAGTTGGGGGTAAAAATTCAAGGGTCCGACAGGTTTTATCGGACTTTGCATGTGCGAGGACTGTCCATTTTCGTGGCCCGACGGCCAAGTGGCCCTCTCCCCCTCCTCGATCGCTTCAAAGGTATCTCGCTCTATTTGTTATGCCGTCTCCCGTCCTATTTATCGGCATTCATCGATTTATCGATCGCCTCCTTCGTCTTCCCGCCGTTATAGCCATATCAACTATATATACGCGTGCATGTATAGCTGTTCTCTCTCTCTCCCTCTCTCTCTCTCTCTCTCTCTCTCTCTCTCTCTCTCTCTCTCTCTCTCTCCCTCTGGCTTTGTTACAGGATTCTCGGCTTGGGTGGACTCTACCACGTGCAGATCGTATATACGTGTGCGCCGACCGATCGAAATTTCATTAATCTCAGTTGCTCGCCTTCGACCTCTCGCGCACCCAGCCAGCACACACCTCTCGCTCTCGTTCTCCCCTACTCGCGCAAGCTTCGCCTCGCGCTATCCGTAGAGGTCATCCTTTTCAAGCCCCTTCGGCTAAATTACCGGGGCCAGATCTCGCTCCTTCTTTCTCTCCCGCGTATACATATATATATACACACATATATATAGCTGGTCGAGGACAAACGCCTATGCAAATGCTCCCTTGCAGCTGGCGCGGCGCCTACAAACGACGCATTTAGAGCGAAGCCCGCGCGTCGGAAAAATGCCAGCCGGCCATAAATGCGCTCCGCGCGTGATCGATGGACTGAGCTCGGGTCTAAGGAAACAGTGAGAAAGAGAACGGCTCCATCGGCCGTGTATAAGTAGTAGAAGCCGCTCGTGGCCAGCCAGACCGCAACTACACGCTTCGCCGCGGCTCTCGCCTTTAATATATAGGTATATAATGAAGAGATTCAAAGGCAGCTCACGATTGCTAAGTGAAACGCTGCGTGCGGAGGGATTAAAGAGCCGCTATCTCCTCTCTCGTTGTTTTTATTCCGCCGGCGATTGGTGTATATACGTCTATCACTCGCTGCTATCTCTCTATCCGTCGACGACTCGTAAAAATGTTATTTCTATTCATGAGCCGAGCTTGCAGCGAGCTTGCACTAATGGAAATCTAATTATCGCGCGACGCCCTCGGTCTCTATACGTTTACTCGGCCGGGCGATTTGGAAACTGCACGGGGCAGCGGCTAAGGGAGAGCGAGAGAAAGGTCGAGAGAGGGAGAGAGAGAGAGAGAGAGAGAGAGAGAGAAAGCTTGCCGCGGGACGGGAATTAATTGTCGGCGGAGCTCTGCAGCAGCGAGAGTTTCGAGCAACGCTAGCTCGCCGCAATCGTGCGCGAAGAGGAACTAGTACCTGCTCGGGCGAGGCAGCACACTACGTGCATGTGCCGCCGGCCGTTTGCGGCAGCAGATAACGAGTCCGAGTGCTAGACAAAGATGAAGAGAGAGGGGGGAGGAGGGAAAGAGAGCTTTCAGCTAGCACTACTGGAAGAGGGGAGTGGAATCGCCGCTTCTGCTGCTTTCTTACTCTCCTTTGCGATTTTACCTCTCGGCCTTTGTTTCGCGCTCTTTTAGCGCTCTGACTCTCGCAGCCTTTCTCGCGCAGGGCCGTAACCTGAATGAAGTGCGTGAGTTGTAGACGTGCGGCGGCCAACTTCTTCGGCTGCTTTTTTTCCTCCTCCTTCTCCGGCTAGAGTTCGGTGCGCTGCGCGAAGCGGGCTTAGCTTTCTTTTTCCTTGGCGCAAGATTTATTGAAAACTTTTGTTGCGCCCGCCGAGTTGGCCGAGGAGGAGTTTTTTAACGAGACAATGGACGGAGGCACGCTGAAGTTGCCCGTCGAGCGTTATACTTGTATATTTATATACCTCGCCTCTCCCTGCCCCTTTTCTCCCTCTCTCTCTCTCTCTCTCTCTCTCTCTCTCTCGCTAAGATAGCTGCGCGCAGATGCCCCTTATACCGCATTCGTTTTTATAAGCTTCATAGCAAAAAGACAGAAGTTTTATATATATATATACACACTTTCGACGCGAACTCGGCTCAAGTTGAAGTTGTCAGAGCGTTTGCGAGATCGATTGTGTGGTGGGCGTTGGAGGCGCGCTGCTGATTAAATTCGAAAGCCCGCGGAATTTTCCGCGGATTTTGTTTTTCAAACCACTTAGAAGACAATTTAGTGGGATTGCTCTCTTCTCCGCGATGCATTGATGAATATTCATTTATTCGCGATTCGTAACACTATTTCTTGAATTGATTAATTTTTTTTTATAAAAATACGCAGCCAATTATGTTATATAGTCGTCGATTTTGCTTCAAATGCATCACTTCTCTGTGATATAAAAAAAAAAACTATATTATTATAAGTGCCGTTAATGATATTCACAACAACAACAAGCTTTATCTACACGCAGATACGGCAACGCTGCAAACCGTGTAAATCAACACCCTCGCGAATCGAATAAAATATTTATTCCCCTCCGAGATTTTACATTATCGCTTCAGCGATACCCGCGCGCTCCTTCAATCGATAATAATCATTTGCGCTTGGCGATCAGTGCAACTCTGTTATATTACCAGCAAATTACGATATTATGAAGTTATGGAAAAGCGCTCGGCGCGATACATCAGAGGGGGAGCATTCAATCTCGAGGAATAGCTGACGAAGGCAACAAAAGGGGGAAAGAGAGCAGCAGTCGCGACTGAAATTCAAGCCATCTGCACGATTGTAAAGCGAGAGCGAGAAAGAGAGAGAGAGAGAGTGTGAGAGTACATTAGCGCATCCCTACAGCCGCGAATCGAATTTCCCGAGATCACTGAAACGTACTCTCTCGCGTGTTATTTTCCACCAGGCGTACAGCTTCTTTCCGACTCCATCATAGCGTGTCTTCATAATAGCATCCGCAGCTGAAACAAAGGATGCACGTTACACAGAGCGGTAAACGATGAGAAAGTTGAGAGCTCCGCAGATTTGCCGGAATCAAACCGTTGCGCGAATTAACGAGTCGAAATAAACGATCGTCGGCCGGGAAAACGGGTAAATAAGCTCGCGTAATGTAAATAAAGGAAACAAGCTCTCTATTTTCGTCGTCGATCGTCGCCTCTGAGAACGCAGGACTTCCGCCGTTGGAGTCGTGAACGCTGTTTCAGTTTTTTCTCGTCGCTGCTAAAGCCGCCGCCCCGTGCGGTGTCAACAGCCATGGGAAAAGACGCCGGGATGGAGGAAAGAAAGGAAGAGGGAGAAAAAGCTTTTTGCCATAACGCGCGGGGAGAGCGCAGAGATCGCCGCATGAGGCATAATCCGGCAATGTCCAGGTGTTATCACGCTGAGACATTCCATTTTCCTCCGCCGTTGCAAGTCCTCCACTTTCCTCCTATTCCCGCACTCTCGGCCCCGCGAGATTTGTGTGTACGAGACAAAGGGGACCGAGCTCTCGCTCGCACTGCGCATATACCTAAACGCCCGGTATATATATATATATATATATATGTACAGGCTTTTTTGTTTTCCCCTCGCCTTCGCATTCCCTTCGCTATATCTACGTATACCGCCTCCGCTACTATGCTCATTTTCCAGGCGCGCACATTCTCCGCAAGCCCGCGCCTGCCTGACGCTTCCGTCGGCCGACTTTGCTCTCGTGGCGTTTATTCACGTTTCCTCCTCCCTATCTGGCCGACGCGCTCGCATTAACGAGACACCAAACTTGTCGCGCACGTGCGAACGGGGCAAACAAAGATGTTTTTAAGGGCCTCGATTAACGAACGCGAACTCGTGCGTGTATACTGTCTCTCTTTCTCTCCGGCTACTGTCTGTCTATCTGTCTGTCTGTCTCTCTGGTGAATACGCGGGAGCGCGTTCTCGTTTTGTTTTCCTCGTCGCAGGGCGCGAATGAAAAAATGATCAAAAGCCGTGCAGGCTCGAGTCTACGCGTGCAGCCTATTCTTTTGCCGCTTTGTTTTTCGCAGAGCCAGGGACAATTGGCAGGAGGCTGCTCCCGTGTTTTTTCGTATGATTTTTTTACTCTCTCCCTCTCGCAACTGATTTTTTTCGAGTCTTCTGGCTTGGAAAATCCGGGGGCCAGATCTCTACCTGCTGTTGACGCTTCATTATGCGCGATTTTATTTTTAGCCCCCGATATTCTTGCTGCACCAATGGCGAGAGAGCGATGTTGTTATTATCTTGCGCATGTGATTATAAAATGTTTACGCTAAAACGTGTTTTTGTTTACGAGCGCACAGCACGCGTCTTATTCATCCTATGCCTTATCAATCGCCAAATAACAGACTCTCGGAGAAGGTAACAGCAGTATGATTATGCTAAAAGTTGTGAATACACTTTTAACTGAAGGCCTCTTCTATAAAATATTCCCATGTATAAACAACATAATATATATGTGTATATATATATATGTGTGTGTGTGTGTGTACATATACATTATGGTGTTTGCATTACACGCATGTACTGTAAACGGTTTACGATAATTAGTTTGCTAATGCAGCAAATATTTAATAAAACAGCATCGATCGGAGGCGAATTTAATTATAATTATAACATATAGATGCTTCGAGGAAATTGTTACGCGCTATGGATAATTCAATGAATTCTGATTCGCCAGTAGGAATTTTACGCAGAAATTATTACGCTTCTGCGTATACAAAGAGTCCCCCCGGACTGCAGTGATGTATATATCTCCGAGGGATTACAGAAATTTAGAGTACTAGTTTTGCATAATTACCCTCGATTGCTCAGTCGTCCGGAAGCTTCGATTCACAGTTCTGCTTCTATATCCAGCGCGAAATCTTGTCGCTTAAATAAGGATCAAGCTCGAACATGGCTCGATTTGTGTCTATATATATATCGCTCTCTATCCCCAAAGATACACACTTGATTCTCTGTTCATAAAGTGTACGCGAGGGTGCGGACCCTAATAAAACTTTATAAGTGTCTTACGAAAGAATTCGAACTCGTACGACTGTGTCGCTCGCTCGCGCGCGTGCCACCAAGCAACTTCCAAGTATATTATATATACCGTTGAAATTTCCCCGGAGCGCGGGAAGAGAGAAAAAAATGTGCGCTATCTTCGTTCGTCGCGAAAGCGCAATATATATATATATCGGCCGTAACAGTTGGAGTCGTTAAAACTTCCTGTGCGATATTCCATATTACTACACATAAACATCACAGTAGGAAGCAAGCTGAAAAACGCCCCCGTGCAAGAAGGCAAGCTCTTTTGAACAACGTAAATTACGTTATACCTCCTCGAGAAAGCAAAACGGATTATGACGATTACGAAAATATTATCTGATGCCATCGCGCACGGCTAGAGGAAGGACGAAGAAGGAAGCCCATTGCTATTATATAGTAATTCTCCCGCGACGCAATGCTCGCTCTCGAATCAATGGGGCTCACGTTCGCGCGGCACAAAAGGTGCAAATAAAAGCACTATACAAAAGCCCCCGCACGCGCTCGCTTGCGATCTGCACAATGCGCAGTGTACGCTACTTTATTATTTTCATATCCCTCTCTCTCTCTCCCCCCTCTCTCTTTCTAAGGTTCTCGCGAGCGAGGAGAATTTAGGTTGTGCTCGGCTAACGTTTTCATTATCAGGCCGTAGCGGCAGCGCAGCAAGTCCACCGGTAATCGTAGCATTGTTCGGACGAGACACTGCACTCTTAATGCGTCGGACTTTGTACGGCAACCCGGAGGCCTGTGTTGCGCGACGGGACTTCGGCTTGGAGAATCCGTACAGCCCTATAGATTCGCTTACACGTACACTGCGCATATACATATATATTTATATATATATATATATAGGACCGCGAGGCGCTTTGTACGAGGCCGTCGGTCTTATGTTTACGACGGCTAGTCCGAGCCTCGAGCTCAATGGCGGACTTTCGCCTAAGACGCTCCTGCTGCCTGCTGGAGGCTGCTGTTCGCTGCGCCACAAATACTTGATTAATGGACTTCGGCCGCGAGCGTGATTTGTTAAGTGTTTTCGAGGGCTCTTACGCCAGCCCGGCAGACGTCTATGCGTGTTTTTTCTCTTCTCTCTCGGATACGAATGAATGGCCGGCTACGCGCGTGGGAGGAGGAGTGCTCGGCGGTCTCTGCCGGAGCATCGATCACTCCTAGTATCGATCCGTTGCGCGAGCGATCAGATGTTGCCGAATGTGGGTCAAGCTTGTGTTTGTTATACACGTTTGAATTTCGTGCTGAATGACATCGTTTGATTCTTCGTTTGGGCTGGCCATTGTCGGGTATTACTACTGGATACAATGCGTTCTAGTGTAAAATTCCACTGCTTCTATGATCGCGAATAAGCTTGAAATTGATTTTGAATCAGTTTGCAAACTAACGAAAACAATGCGTATAACGGGTGTCAAAACATTGCGTTCCCGTGTCCAAGCGATATCCGCCGGGATTTGAAATGTGTAGAACGATTAGGGAGAAAGAGATGAAATTACAGCGTTACAGTCGCAGACAGGCAAGCAGGCGTTAACAGGCAAACGATAATGACGGCATTCAATTTATCCGGGGTTAAAGTTGAGCTTTCCTAGGCTCCTCTCTTCGTAATTCAAGCGTCCGCGGGTAATTGGAAAAAATCACTTTAATAACGGTCGCCGAGCTCTCGTCCTTGCTGTCTCTCTCTCTCTCTCTCTCTCTCTCATTCTCTCTCTCTCTCACTTTCGTCTATATACAACCCCGACAGAAACTCTCCGAATTTAAAGCTAATATCGGAGCCAGCCCCGACGTTGTCCCCGAGGGAGCCGAGGAAAGAAATGAAAAGAGCGAGGACGACAAAGTAGCGAGGTAAAGGGGGCAAGCGGGAGAAGATATATATATATATATACATATATACACGTCGGAAGATAGGACAAGCGTGAAGAGGAGAATTTCGCAGTGGCTGCCTCGGAATTTGATAGACCGGGGGACAAGTCGTTTTAAAAACTGTCATCTTTAGCGTTCCCGCGCCGAAAGACGCGCTCGCGCGAGATATATCCCCGGGACGCGTCGGGAGAGAAAGAGAAAAATGCTTCGAATGCCTTTTCCCCTCCCGTTTCTTGTTTTCTCTCCTCGCCGTGAGTCTCCGCTATCTGCTCTTCTCCCCCCCCCTTTCTCTCTCACCTCGGCGCTATCCCCAGACGCTCTCGCGCGCACGTTTCGCAGTTATCACGCTCCTTCGCATATATATAATACACAGCACTGCTGCTGCTGCGGCGAAGCGAAAGGCAGATACGACAGAGAGAAAGAGAGAAAGTTTAAATTGCGCGCGCTGCGTTTAATGAGAGATTCACGCGACGATTTCTCCAGAGCTTGCGCGCTCTCTTATTATCGGCATAGATGGAGAGCGTGACGATAAGGCGCGGGGAATAGGACGAGCGCGCCTAAACAATGATTGATTCGAGCCGCTGCCTTGAGCCGCTCGATTTCTGTTCCCGCTGCTGCTGTTGCTGCGGCAACAGGGAGTAGGTGCATATTCCAGACTGAATGTAGCCCGAATCCCTTTTCTCGCGTTTACACGAGAAATAGCGTCGCTCAACGCGCCCTACTCTCTCTCTCTCACTCTCGCTCGTGAATTTCTGTTTGTTGTCGGCTTCCTTGTTATTCAAATGCGCGGAGAGAAAGAGACCCGAGGCCGTATAAGCGGGTTTGTACCGAAGAGCGAGAGAAAGAGCTGTTGTGCGACTTCAGTAAGTCTGAATAGATGAGTAAATGTGGGTCAGAGAGCCTGGGCGGATACGGAGGGAGAGAGAGAGGGGGCCGGGAAAAACGAGAGAGAATCAAGGATTCTCTCTCCCTCTACCAACTGTGTTCCCCGCATCTGTTTGCGAAAAAGTCGTTGTGTTACTGTGTACCCCTCTCCCACTGCGCCTCTCTCTCTCTCTCTCTCTCTCTCTCTCTCTCTCTCTCTCTCTCTCTCTCTCTCTCTCTCTCTCTCTGTGTTTCGAACGACCGACGCGTTTACTATATATCCATGTCTGCAGGCGTGTACACAGCGCGCTCTCGGCTTCGACGCAGAAGGGATTGGACCAGCCCAGATTCCAGCTCAAGATTATATCCAAGTTTATTGATGAACTTGCGCGAATTACGTGTTTGCCTCTCACTCGGCTTATATTGCTATTTTTTCCCTCTCTGACATCACTTTGACATGCGCGGATTACTTGGTATATAACGCAACAACGTCGACCCTCGAACGATAAATTAAAAATCCACTATTATATAGCACCGTATACAAACTTGGAATCGCAAGTTCGTAGTCGAAAATAATGAACATCCTTCTGCACACGAGTTGGCGCTAAAAAATGAAGCTTTGAAAGGTAATGTTGTGTTTATTTTATTTTCGAGTGCTAGCTGATGCTGCTGCTGCTGCTGCAGCAGAAGGGATCTGCTGGCTGGAAGTGTAGTGAGCTAAAATATAGCGGAAACCGATAAAAATATTTATTCAAAGGGTTCGTAAAAATTTTCCACTCGAAAGCAATGCTCCTCTAATTTCTTTATACGGTCTCTCTCTCTCTCTCTCTTTCTCTCTCTCTTTCTCTCTCTCTCTTTCTCTCTCTCTCTCTTTCTGCTGGACCCCGTATATCCGACTTCATATCTCGTGAAACAGAAAGAGGAAAAAACAAGCCGAGCGGAAGGTCCGTGCAAGCTCTCGGGCCGGTGTCCATGGCGATAAAAATCGCTGTGCGAACTGAAAGAACTAACGGGCGCGGACACAGGCTCGTACACACGTAGCTTTTTGCCTGCCCGAGAGTTTCCAAGCTGTGGAAAACAAAAAACGGAAAAATTGCCCCGGACGAAGCACACACCCCACACACACACACACACACACATACGTATACACGCTTTCTCTCAGAGAGAAGCGAAGCGCTTTTTGTTCGATTTTTCGGCCACTCGACTTTCTCTTTATATTCCTCCTTTTTTTCTTTCTTCCCGCGCGAATACCGACAAACACTGCGCACACACGCTCAGTCGGCCCGTGCTTTTCCTAAGTGGAAACCTGCGTTCGCTCGTTCCAAACTCTATCTGTCTCTATCTCTGTCTCCCTCTCTCTTGTTTTGCTGTCCTACCAGGCGAGTTTCGCGAAAATGACAGGGGATATCTCTTACCGGGCTGTTGCGTGCGTGTGAGTAGCAGATATCGCGCCAGCCGATAATACGTGCACACGGGGCTGTCAGTGCCGAATGGCACGCGCCGCCGTGCGCTCCTGCGAAAGTATGTGTATACACCACGGCGATGCGTGTGGCTGAAGCTAAGTTTGCAATAACTTACGCTTCCGGGATGGATTTCGCTGCCGGGAGAGAGCTTTACTCGCGCGCAAACTATGTCACGCCAAGTAAAGTGTTTCGGAATTCATGAGACTCACTTTTTCACAACATATCCGACAACTTTGGATTCTCATTTTCGTCGCTATTCATCGCGCGTAGACTGCTCGCGATAGAGAGAGGATGATGGACAGTCTTCTTGACATCTTGACACGCGAATTAAAACGGGAGTTTGAATTAACTCTACTAATAAATCGATGTTTAGTTAAAAGTGATTCGGTTTCATTTTTTTACGCGCCATAAAAAGGATGCGTGTGCTCAGTTATAAAACCCAACTCCCGCATGGGTGATCAATCTGGAGCATTATAAATACTCGTTTTATTTTAATCCACTGCACGCCGGTAATCATAGCAGAAATGGACATCTTTATTTCACCGACATCGCCCGTTCTCATTTGTCAAGCTCGGTAGTTTAAACAACGTTGACCAAAATATTTGCCGGCAAATTCGTACGAGTAAAAAATGTGCACACGCACTTAAACGTCGACGATTCTGTTAGAGCAACACATTTAAAGTCACAGGGCAACACCTTTCCAGAAGGAAATCTAATACAAAGCATCGTCGCATTGTCGGGCATTTCAGCAAATCAGTTAAATTGACAAATGCGCCCACCGCAGCCCAGCGGCGGCAGCAACAATCCGAGCCACGTTCATGCACCGCACGAGCGACGACTGTAGCTACACGGGTCTAAAGTTGGCGCTCGCGCGAAAGAGAAATATACACACTGCCACACGCGTATATATCTCTACTCTCGCACTATATTGCTGTATATACATGCATATGTATATATATGTATCCAGAGAGAGCGAGAGAGAGAGAGAGAGAGAGAGAGAGAGAGAGAGTAAGTATAGAGAGAAAACAACCCAGTGCAGAGAGAGAGAGAGAGAAGCGTGCGTCCGAAGTGTATATCAGCGTGCGGCCGTAAACACGCGCTAGCTGCACATGCGGCACGCTGAATGACGGCTGTTTGCCATTTATCCTCTGATCTCGCAGGTCAACAGCTCGTTCTGAATATACAGTACTCGCGCTGCTGGCATGTGCGTGCGAGTGAGCTGCTGCTGCATTTGTCTGGATTTCGCGCGGTGGACTGTACATTTTTGTTCCGGGGGCAGGGCCGGCCGAAAAAGCAGTCGACCGAACGCTCGATGTCATTTCACATCCGCTTGTCGCGCGATTGATACGAATTTAAATCGAAGCCGACCCTCCTCTCCCGCGCCACGTCGCTCTTTTTTTTCGGCCCAAGGGTCTACTTTGAATAAAGTCCGCGAGCGAGGATGCTTTTTTTCGTTTTGCTCTCGAGCTTTGGCTTTTGGGAACCATCGATGCAGCCTACAATTTTTCAACGAGTGCGCTTCAATCGTCAGCGCGGCATTTTCACGACAGGGATGATGGATTTCGCGATCGAATTTAATGAGTTTTGATTGGTGAAAAATGACGGTAGCGCAGAGCCCGGCGCGCAACAGTGAAAATTTAGCCGAATTCCGCGATGAAAATATTTTACGAGGGGACCGAGCTCTCTGTTGTCTGTACATATATTTCGTCTTGCCTGTTGTATGGAAATGTGCGAGCGTTCGCGCGGGACTGATAAATGTCATGAATGAATGTTTGGCAAAAATAAAACTTCATTATTTTCATAGAATAAACATAAACGCCCGGAAGAGGGCGATGGCTTTTAAAAAGACCATCGTTAAAATATCCAATCAAATTCTATTCAAGTTGCACGGCGCATTCGATTTATTAAGCGCTATTTATTTAACGTTCGCTGCGCTTTTCGGCTCTTTTTGCTATATTTACACGGGACCTGACACTCGGCGTTTCACGTATACATCATAGTTAGAACAGATCACGTCAAACGCTTTGATTCAAACAATTTTTGAAAATAAATATCTTTTGCTAGTACATCGATCATTGAGTGTCATGATAATCTACTGTAAAGCTAGCAGTGAATTTGGCTGTTGCCTATAATATTCAATATCTGCCTTTTAGATTTATTATCTCATGTTTATTGGCAGTCTTCAGTCTACCGTACTCTATAAAGCATTACATCCGATTTAAAAAGCCCTTCTATTTCTGCAATTTTTATCGCATAATTAATTAAACAACTGATAATTAAAACCGCGCGGACACGATGAAAACCCTCGGCGAGAGCAGCCGTGCGACTCGGCGTAATCGGCCCGGAACAACACCTGCCGTGCAGCTCATAATCAGTATTAATAATAAGCATGTACATATATATATGGACGCACGGACGTTCGTTAAATAAAGTAAATTATGCACATGGCGGAATGGCATCCGTATGCGGATCCTTTCGGGCTCGGGGAAATTCAATTCCACTGAACGAAAACGTCCACGCGTGCGTAAGCGACGCGTCATATCGCATTACACCGGTGATTATAGCGCATAACACGGCGCTCGTCTCTGCGACTATACCGACGGCGCAAACAGGTTGCAGTTCCGTGCTTTTATGTCATGCCTCTGAATGTTTTTTTCTTTCATTTTTTTCAGCGAACTCGGAATTGTCCTCTTGGATGTTTAAATTGAGCATTTGATCTCATAGAAAATAACGTAAAAGAGTACAAAATCCATTAAGGTCCATCATTTTTTTGTTCGATCCGCTGTTCGTGTCATTTGATTCTTGGGGCAATAACTCAAAAGCAAAGATCGTCGTTCGTGTTTTACACGTTCGCATGCAGATAAAAAGAGAGAGCGAGAGGGAGGGGGGAGGGTGGCAAACTTTACCGATGGAAAGTGCAGAGCACACCAGAGATGGAGAAGCAAAGTGACGAATCGAGATTGTGCATTAATGATGCTGTGGAAAGGTCTAACAGTAAACACGGCATTAATTATGCAGCTGGGATCGATTTCGCGCAGCGACAAGAGAGAAAGAGCGCTATATACCAGATGGCAATCGGCCAGGCCAGCCGCGAGCGTGGGAAAGCGCGCGACGGAGACGTAGAGGTGACGATGTTCCGACGCTCTTGGTAATATAGCAGTGCCGTGTCAGTAGTGCTGTCGCTGTTAGTGTTACTTGTAGTAGTAGTAATAGTAGTAGTAGTAGTAGTAGTAGTAGTAGTTATAGTAGCAGCAGCAGTGCCAGTAGTAGTATTAGAAGTAGTAGTCGTCGTCGACGACGGAGAGAAATCTGCACCGGGAGAAGTGGACGAAGATTGCGTTGTTGACGAGACATTTCTCGTATATTGCGAACTTGCGAGCGCGCGGGATTAAAAGCGGAGGGGGCGGCTTGAGAGGGAGAGAGAGAGATCGAGACTTCGCCTACTCCCACTACCTCCTTGATACTCGGCTAGGCGTCTTGACAGTACCCGGAGCTTTTGTGTTCGATTATGTAGGTTAGAGAAAGACAAGAAAGAATTTGTGCTCTCGTTCTCTCGGTTCTTTTACTTAATTTGTTTTCTACCAAAGTGCACTGTTCGCAATTATTAATTGCAGTGTTAATTAAAAAACATCTCTCTTCACTTTGATTACTTTTAGATTCAGTGCGATACCCCAAGCTTTGCGAGAGAAAAATAAAGAGATAGAGAGCAACTGAGAGTGGGAGGGGAGGGGGCAGCAGGTAAATGGAAGAAATAAAACTTGGCAGCCTTGTTGTGAATAATAAAGTTAGCGTGTAATAAACCTTTGCAAAGATCTAGAGGTCAACAACGAATAGATAAAAACGGAAGGAAAGGAAAGGAACGCAGCCTTAATTAGCGCGAGAAACACGCATGCTGCTGGATGAAGTTCCCGCGATATGCATCATTAATTAAATTTTAAACAGCATGCGAGCTGCATGGGGGTAAAGCATCCGCTCACTGCCCAAATCAGAAAAATCCAGGGCATAAACAGGAATGTGGGGAAAAAAGCTGCTGGGGATCGTTGCCGCATTTCCTCCGCAAAATCGACATTCCACTGGCATCTGCTGTTGTGCACACACTCGCGTCCGCGCTTGATAAATTCGGAAAAAACTTGACTTGGCCAAAGTTTCTATTATATATACGAATGGAAGTAGCTCTAAAAATCCAGCCGACTTTCTACGGCTGGAAATATTGTCACTTAGGGAAACAAATATTTTTTTATGGCCGTTAGTTTTTGAATGTCTGTTTGGAAACAAAAAGTTTCTTGCCAGATGTCGCGCGCGCACATCTCGCGGTTCGCCATACGTTTCAAGTTTCGCATTCTCTATCCGCGCAGCGAAGTTTCATCCGCTCTCTTATCCTCTCTGCCGGTTTGATAAGCCTCGCTAACGTCGTATTGATTGCATCGAATTTGTTAGTTTCTCCAAAATACACAAACACGCGCGCCCACTATCTCTCTGGTTGCCTCCGTTAGGAGGTGATACTGCTGCAGAAGGGCTAGGGTGGGTTATTTCAATTTGCTTTGCGTGCTAGTCGGAAGAACAAGCATAATTTTCAATATGCGCTGGCTTACGGGAAGCATAAATATTTGCCTCGTTATTATTAAATCCTCTCTCTCTAAGCAGCTAACGCACACATTCTGCGCGTATATTTTAAAAAGGTTAAACACGGCTTTACCCCGCCGAAAGGTCAGGTCGCGGAAGCGGCTAATAGTTTCGGAAATTACATTTTTAGCCCGGGTCAATGAAGGTTAACGCGGGCTTTATTATTGAAAACACCGCAATATAGCAGGAAAATGATAATCGCGGCGACGACGCGAAAGAATGCCTCTGATCCATTTCAATAACGTCACTCGACCTCGAGCGTATATACCTATAATTCAATGGAAGTTTTCACGGCTGAATAAACCCTCGGCACGCTCGATTCTAAACATTCCTCAGGAAAATAAGCAAAAAACTTTGGCAGCAAGAGAGGGAGTCGTCTCTCTGCTATAGCCCTGCGCACAATGGAGGCGAGAAGCTATTCCGTCTCTCTCTCGCTCTCTCTTTCCCTCCCTCTCCCTCTTTCTACTCCCCGAAGAAGCATAACGGCTTCTCTCTCTCTCTCCCTCTCTCTCTCCCTCGCAGTGGCGCGCAGCTCCATTACGCGGACCGCTGCGCGCTGCGGCATTCCGTCCGGGCGTTTTTCGGCTATCGCGAGCTCAGCTGTACTCGCACTTGCTTTCCCTTGCTTCGTTCTCTTTAACGTCCGTTTGCGCTGAAGATACTCGAGGCAGCAGAGGAAGAGGAAGAGAGAGAAACCGAGCGCGAGAACACAAGTAGTTTGAGTATTCTTTCGCCTCTGCGGCTGAAGGGGTATAATTTATGGCTGTTTTTCCCATTTGCCGTTTATGCGGCGCCTACGTTAATTTTATAGACCGCGAGCTAGCGCTGCACAAAACGCGCGTTCCCTCTCTCTCGTTCTATACCACGCGGGTATTATAGCACGAGATCATTTTACGCCTTCCCTTGCGCGCTTAATCATTGTTTGAACAATTCCATTTTCAGTGCGCGTTCATATTATAGTTACGCCTCTCTCTCTCTACTCTCTCTCTCTCTCTCTCTCTCTCTCTCTCTCTCTCTCTCTCTCTCTTTCGTGTTTGTGTTAGAAAATGCGGAGGTGTGCGCAGAGCCAGCGTCGCACTTGTCGTGCGAACGACAGATGCAATTAAACGAGAGCGAGAAACAGAACTGTGGTAGAGAGGGAGGAAGAGAGGAAGAGGGGAGATAGAGAAAGAAGTCGAAAGACCAGAGGGAGAAAGAACCTACTGCGGCTGTTGCTGTGTCGCGGCTCGCAAAAAAAGCACGAGTGTACGCGTAAGCTTTTTTTTTGCGCGCGAGCTTGTGGTTTTCCCCCGCTCCTACTCTCGTGTTCGTGCGCTGCTGAGGTAAATGGGTGAGCAGTGTAGCAAGGAGCTGCACGAGTAACGTACTCTTTTTTTCGTTTTGATTGGTACTGATGATACATGCTTCTTTTTTCTTTTAATCGTGTAACGCTGACGGGTAAGTGTCAGAATGCTCGTGACAATAGTAATCGATGAAATGTTCTGAAGGTAAACTAGTTTTTAGATTATGTTTATTTTTAATCTTTCTGATGTTTAACATTCCACGTTGCGGTAGCGGTTGGCGGAAATAAAGCTTTCTTGGAATATTGAGTTTCGAAGATATTGCTTTAAATCAAACCATAAATATTATCGAGTCCATAAATTACACAGCATGCCCGTAGCACAAGTGGTAAAAAAAATCGCGAAACTCGACTCGAAATAAAATCACTACGATCACGACGTCAGGATGTATAGGCGCGAAGCTATTTTCTCCTCTCTTTTCACATCGTTTTATAAACTTGCTTCCATGAGCTTTCGAGCAACGCCAGAACGATGTACCTGTATTTCGGCAAATGCTAAAAATACACCGGAAGTCAGGATACAACCTTTTCATAAAACCCTTGAGTTAATTACATCCCCCCGAATTTTTAATGCTCAAATCCCGAGTAGCTTCCATTCATTGGTTCCTTTTTTTCGTCCACGCGCGCTCTCGGACACATGTAGCGCGCACTACGCTCGGCCCCATACATAAGCCAGCCTCATCTGTCGCGACGCTTCCTCCGCTGGCAGTGCGAGAGGGTTCGACGATGTTTCTCTCTCGGGCGACGCGCTGTTTCGCGTGTAGCTGCTGCCGGGGCATTAAATCCCGGCCAGACGAGTGGTTCGGGTAATCTCGTAAACGAGAAGCAAGCGCCGCGCATTAATCCGTCGGCGGCGGTCCTCTCTCTCTCTCTCCCTTCCGCTGAATGCAGCAGCTAGCAGACGCTGCTCTTTCTCTCTGTTCTCTCTCTCTCTCTCTCCCTTTGCAGCTATTGCTCCGCAGCCGCGACATTAATAAACTCTTATCCCGCTTGGGAAAACAGTAGTGGCGCCGTCTGTCCGATTATAGGGAACGAGCTAATCCCGCTTCGATTCTTACCGTCGCGCGAACGCGCGCGCATATTTGATTGCGTGTATAGTCGTTGACTGTGCTGTATATGTGTGCACTGGAATCGCGAAATTTGAATTCGCACGTGAATTATTCGCTAGCGCGGAATCGCATGCTGAGAGTCAATAATTTGGCTAGATGAGAGCGGGGTGCATCGATAAATCGTGTTAGCGGAGGCTATTTCTACTGCTTGTCTGATTCGTAATCGCGGAAAATGAGATTTGAATGTTTAGACAGAATCTAAATGAATTATCTATATATGCGCTGTTTCGAACACGCGATTGGATTGTATAATCTGATTGTGCAACAATAACCGGAACATATAAGATAATGTTAATTCGATAATCTACCAAAGGGTTGTGTTTTTTTTTTGTGTTCCAGTATACCAGACTATATGACTTTTTACGGTAATATCTCTACCACTTTTGATCCTAATCCCATTTTTCCCGAGAAGCATCGGACTGAGTTAGTCAAATTAGTACTTAAACCCATTCCTCTCGCATTCGCCCAGGGACTTGCCATGTGACGCAGGGAAAACTGGTTAGTCAATAAAATTCACGCCGGAAGTTAGACGATGGGAAAGTCATATTTGGGCACTTGTTACTTTCACCGAAAATACCCAATCTATGTTCCTCATTATTTACTGCAGAAAAGTGAGTCCGTTCGTGTACCCGGTGACCCTTCCAATGATCAATTTTCACTACTGAATAATCAAGAACCTTTTTCTCAAGTTAATTTTTAGCAGCACACATTAGCCTTTTAAAAGTGGTACTAGACAAATATTTGTGTATGCCTCTCAAACGACATTTTTAAAATAAGCTTCCGTTTGAAAGAAGCACTTTAATATTGTACCTTTCCTTTTCCAACATATATTTCTATCATAAATACTGGAGAAAGCCCGAATAGCAGCAGCAGTAGGAGCAGCGAGATACTCCATACATACAGCGGAGACCGAAAAAGGCGCGTTTTAGAGCCCCTGCCGTCGAGGTTGCTGCTCTGCCGATGACCCGGGCTCTCTCCCTCCGCCTTTTGGTTAGCTGGATTTTCCTTTTTTTCTCCAGTAGTAGTAGTAGCAGCAGCAGCAGCAGCAGCAGCACTAGCGCTATATGCGCTGTATGTCCATTTTCCCCTTCTCTCTCTCTCTCTCTCTCCCTCTCATACTACTGGCTTTTTTATCACTCCCACGATTTCTCCCTCCTGCAGTAGTAATCGGAGTTTCACTATGAGCTTGCTCCCGTGCTCTCTAGCACTTCTACAAAACGACTGGCTACAGCCCCCGTGGTTTAATGAAAAATTATCGCACGCTCGGTCTCATTGGAAGAGAGGGCGAGAGAGAGAAGTCCGAATTTGCCTTTTTCTCGCACAGCCGAGCACGCCAGCCAATGCGGTCAGACTCGTTCTTGTCCGCATTGATTTCGAATATTCCCCTTCGTTTTATGATATAACTTTAATCTCGATAGTGAATAATTTCCAAATCCTCTGCTCTCGCGTATTTTATTTACTTTTGTACAATTAACTCGAGATACATGTTGGAAAAATTCTCTTCACTATTTCGCTCACGAATTATGAGAATATTTTTGAAATTTTTCGCATATAGGAACAATTATTTAGTGCATCTAAAAGTTTATAAACCCGAATTCCAGACTCGGGGTATCCCTATAGTTGTTTGCACAGTAATGTAGGACGGCCACTCGAATTCGGTATTTGCTATGTATAAATAAAAGCTTTTGAAATATTACAGATTCCTGTATGAGTATGTTTTTCCTTTTTTGCAACAATTTGTTGGAATAACCAGGCTGATATTTTTCCAACGAGGCCCAAAATCAATCAGTAATGCTCTATCGAAAAGTTTTCTCGCGATGTCAAGGAAGCGAAAAGTCACAAGGACGTGCATGATAGGTAGAGGTAAATTTCCTTGGTTCTCCACATCTCTCTTCGTGAAGACTCGTATAGGATTTGCGCTCGCGCGTGCGCCGATGCGAAACCTCCGCGAAATTTCCGCCACGGCATCGAACGGGTCCGTTTTCCGTGATTTCCGCCGCTCGTGCCGTTTATTCCGCTGTTATATATACATGTACCCCCCCCCTCTCTCCCGTTGCCTCTGCGTCCTAGCCAGAGAGAGGGAGAGAGCCATTGGCGCCTCTGGGGGGTCTTCTTCTCCTCCTTGCGCGTACCGCGATAACAATATCAATGATATTCATCTTAATGAACGCTTCTACGGAAAGCGTATGATTTCCGGGGGCAGCATACTACTGCTGGTCGCTGCCTCTCCTTGCCCCCCTAACGACATCAGCCGGGCGGTTCCTAGGAGGGATATGTTAATTTTATGGCTCTTTGATTACTTTCCATTTCCCCGGAACGACCTTACTTTCTCTTTCTTGTTTTTCCCTCTGTCGCCTGCGCTGCCTCGTATACACTTCGTCGTTGTTGTTCGGCTTTTTGTTTGCGGTGTGTCGCTGTGCTTTTTAATTTAGTTGCGCCGACAGTTGTTATCTTGCAAATGCCTTGTAAATTACGAAACTCGACGGCTGGAAAGTTGAACCGAGAAGCAGAAGAAGGAGGAGGAGGAGGAGGAGGAACAACTGGCAAAAGTAGTAGCATCCTTGATTAGTAAGGCGTTGGTGATGCGATATTATGATACTTTGTCTAAAGTTTAGAGGCCCATCTCGGGAACGCTGAAGTCTTCCCAGATCGATGTGGGTTTCCTCTCGGGGTCAGAAAGCCTATATTCCGCTGGGTTTCTCTCCCGTTTAGTAGCGCGAACGCGTGCTATGCATGTTCAAGCTAATTGCCGGGCTTAGCATGGTTACTTATTGATAAAGTGTTGCATTAGGCTCTTGAACTATTGTTCCTACTTTCCTAGTGCTTCTCGCTGGCGAATTAATCTATTTAACTCGCGGAAAATTACCGCCGAGCTTTCCATCCTTAACGACTTGAAAGGCACGTAGGTTTCGGGAGAGACATGATAATTGACTACGAAACGAGCTTGCTCACTGGCCAATGTTATAGTCATCGAAAGAGGAAAGCTTGGCTGTTGATGACGCAGGTGTCGTATATATATATAAAATAACTTCACTCGTATCAAAATATTGATCGACGACATTTAAGAGGATGTGATAGCTCCGCATCTTTTCTATATTTGGTATTTCCAAAATTAAACAAAAATTAAAATTCTGATCGAAATTTTATTTAAAACTTTGTTTTTAGCTTTGACAACCACCAAGCTCACCTTCGTGAATGTGCAGACGATAATTTAACAAAATAAACTGGGAGGCGCCTAATTTAATTCAGTAGGCTTATTGGCCGGTTGCACAAAGTAAAGGGACAAATTTCCACTTCGTTTGTATAATAGCATTTTTAGGAGATATTGAGTAATTTTAATCCCTGATGCGCGACACTGACGAACGGCTTTTCTCTCATCGTGCAGTTATCAGCTCGAGAAAAATCGGTGTCAAATCGGCTCTTTTCGCGCTTCACCGATGACTATTTCCGGAGTAAACAATTTATAAAATTACTTTCCGTCGACGTCGTCTGCATAATTTATCTTCCTTGATACCTCCGGAGGATTCTCTCTCGAAGCCTCGGTTTTTTTATAATCAATTTCCTCGAAGCCACGTGGCGCCACCGTCTCTCTTTTTCTTCCCTAACGTCTCTCCCCGATGTTCTAGGCGCGCGCGCAGGCTCTCTCTCTCTCTTTATTACATGACAGCGTCGTTCGGCATACACGTCGAGGCAATATGTCAAGGTCTCTCATTGCTGATCTCCTTTCACTTTGTAAAGCTCGGTCAACCAGTTCCGCGTGTTTTTTCTCCCTCTCGTGTGAACTGCTCTCCCATTGGTGGTGCTGCTCTTTGCTCTTGTTATTAATCCTACTCACTCATGCTCCTCTATCTCGCGCTTTATAATCCGAACCTTTTTACCGGAGGCAAAGACCAATGGTGATATGACTGAGGCAGTATGTACTAGCGCTGTTGAATTAGCTAAATATACCCTTCGCTTCAGAAGAGCACAAAGAAGACTATATATGACTAACTAATATTGATCGCTACTATAATGAAGCATAATTTAGCGAGCGTTAATATAGACATAAATTTAACTCGATGCGTTCGCTTGCAATTACGAATCGTCATAAATTGTACAAATCATATGCATGCGTCCACAAACGTCATTTACATTTTCATTTTTTTTTTTTCATTAAAATTATTCGATCTCTCTCGATTAATGGATATTTATAACTAGCGTCTACAGAGAGGTAAGAATACCGAAGAAGTAAGTCGAGTGAAAGAAAAGTTACTCAATGACTGACTGGCTGCGCAGCAGCTGAATATGAAAAGTTCTCTTGACAATATACAGAAATTGTTCACTCGACCTTTTGACTTTCACGCTTTTCCTCAATTGCCTCCGAGCATTTGCTAACACTTTTTTTTCGAATGCACCTAATTGAGGCGACTATTGGATAGAAACATTTTTAATATATTTGTTGTGGACACAATAATGTAAAGCCACTGGTGCCTCAGGGAGAGTAAGCGGCATAGAGAGAAGTAGGGGGGGGGGGGAGAACAATAGAGCGCCCTAGTTATGAGGTATATGTGCGGTACTATAGTTTTGAGATCGGTCAAAACAGGCGTACCCGCGTCGGCCCGTAGCACGCAAAAGCGTCTTAGCAATTCTGTGGCTTCTTGCCCCTAGCTAGGGGTAACTTTGCCACCTCGAGTCTGTCACCGACCCCGAAGGAAGCTTGCTCCCCACGGTTTTAAGGGTCCCAAGACGGAGAAACCGAAAGCCGGGCCCGTGGTAACGTTCTCAACTGAGGAACGAGACGACCCTTACGCTTAAGCCATAGTATGCGGGGAATTAAAGTTTTGTAGTCTGAAATATCATATCGCTGAAATTTCAAAAGGGATGGATTACCAAATGAATAATAATATAAAACATTGTAAAAAAGTCTATCCGTACTCTTATGAAGATATTATACTTAAAATGGAAGCGTTGCTGTACCCGCAGTATTATAACCATACATTGTCAACATATCAAGCAATATATTGCCGACATTAATGTCTATTATATATATTTTTTCTAAAGCCCCTAATTAAGGCTACTATAGCGAAAAAACTAATTTTTGAGAACGTTCTATAAGATCACCGAGCAATCAAAATTAAAATAATTGATAAAGTTGGGCTTGCAGTTGTTCAAACGAAATAACGAGCTTTGGAATTGTGATTCGCAAGATTGAAAGGACAATTGACTTTTTTCTTCATCAAAACGACAATTCTCCATTGAAAGTCTTTCATTACACAATCGAATCATATTTTCTAACAGAAGATGATAACGGAAGTCAGAATCCAGAATAAGTAATGCGATTCTCCTCGGTTTAAGGCTCTTTCCTTCTGCTTATCTGGCTCTGTAATAAGAAATGAAAGCAGCGAGCTCGGAGATGACCATTTTCGTGAAAGAAAAAAGAAAAAAATTGTCAAAAAATAATCTACAAGAAAGCCGACAAACTCTCGCCCTACAAATCCCTACAAGTCATAATCTCGCGCTTGTTCGCTCAGCTAATTTTCAGAGACGACTTCCAAGTATCGTTGCCGCGCATAAATACGTTAACCTTTCGCTGCGGTAAAGGTGGCCCGAGACTGCTCAAACGCAAATTACGTCTGTCGCGTAAGTTTCCTGAAAAATTAGCATAATCCGAAAAAGCTCTAGCGCGACAGCGCAAATTTACGCTCCAAATACGGGTGCGCGCAACCCAACATCACTTACGGAATCTCGCTCCGACCGCAAAACGACTTGCGAAACATCTTTCCCGAAAATCTTTGCCGAGAAAGAGAGAGAGGCAATAGCACTGCAATTACTCGGAGCTGGCGCGTTTTACACAGGCCGAGAGACTCGTAGAAAGAAGAAGAAGAAGAAGAAGAAGCTGCAGCGCCGGAGTGTATATAGAACTGCTGGTGAAAGAGAAGATCGAAAGGAGCCGCTGTGGAGAAAAATAAGAGAAGCCAAAGCGAAAGCTAAGAAGCAGCAGCAGCAGCGGCGGCGACGTTGCAGTATATATATAGTGCATCGCTGCACGGATAGGTAGTCGGGAAAGAGCGAAGCCGACGGAGGCAAACATTGGGATTCCGGCGTCGACGGCACTCGGTAGCAATTAACCGAATCGGCTGTGATAAGCATCGGCCCTCCGTAGAATCCACCTCCTCCCACTGCTAATTCTCGCGAGCGCCGCCAGAAGCGTGTTTATTTTCGCCCGACTGTGTATGTTTCGAGGCAAACATCGCGCCTACGCGCAGCAACGAATAAAACGTGCACACGCAGACGCGTCGGTATACTCAAGCTGTGACTTCGCGCGCTCGATATAATATGTAGGTGTCGGTAAGCGTGTTCGCGCGATTCGATTTGTATTCATCGGGATGGCAGCAGCGCGGCAGTATAGAAAGCGAGCGAGAGAGCCAGAGAGCCAGATGGATAGCGGGTAGTTATCAGTAATACGGAGTAGCGACGGCTCGATGAATGGGCTCTCGCGGTAAGTAGGTAGCTGACAGGGCGAGAAAGAAATTGCCGCCATTACAATAGCGGATCGATAAAGCTGCGGCTGCTCCTGCTGCTTCTTGCTGATCCACGGAGCTCGCCGGTTTAATCCTGTATGTATATATTACGCGAGAAATCGTATAACTATACAAAGTCGCTCCGTGTATATGCATTATACACATGCGGAGAGGAGCGCGCGCATTGTGTAGAGGCCCCCAACTGAGAGAGACGCGCTACAACAGCGCATAGGTATACGCGAGAGTTTGGTAATAACGCGAGCAGGGGCTTCGGGTTATTTAATATGCAGTTTTTGCGAGCCTCGGCAAAAGGGAGGGAGAGAGAGAGAGAGGAAAGTTTGATTACTTTTTCCCGGGTCGGGCGCGTGTGCTCTCGCGTTAGCGAGTTATAAACGCGCAAGCCGCAAGACGCGCCAACTCGCTAATGGGCTTCCGAGCGCGCGAAAATACTGATTGGAGAGCAGGGCGCCTCTGAACCGACGATCCGTGTTACAGGATGCGAGCGAAAATTTTCCTCGGCTTGGCGCGTATACCTCGAGAGCAAGAGAGAGCGAGAGAGAGAGAGAGAGAGAGAGAGAGAGAGTCTAATAATAAGGAGTCGCGGGTAGTGGGGGAAAAAAGTGGCTGCTTCGTCGGCCCGGAAAAAAGCGAGCGGGCGAGATCTCACTCTTTCTCTCTGGGGAGCTAATTATCGCGGGTCCCCCTGAGTGCCAGCTTCCATAAGTTTTGCCGGACTGACGGCCGCGGTACAAGAATCCGGCGGCTATCTGGCTTTCTCTCCGCCCGTCCGAGTAGGCATTTATTTGGAAAACAAATATGGAACGCCGTCGTGTGCGGCAATGTCGCTTCGTTGAAATGGCTTTCAACTCGACTCTGTCTGTGGGTGAGTGCGCGACGAATAGTTTTCGAGATTTCGCGTGCCGGAATCCGGGAAATGTCGAGTGCGTGCCGTTCAAACTTCCATTTAATCAGAATACATCCTATATAGTTGAAAGCTCTTCAGAAGGACCGACGTAATTGAGGATGATACATTTTTTTATTTCTTTACTCGGTCGAAATTGCTGAAATATTGAAGCCAACTTCTATAATCAGCAAAAATTACTACTGTGTCTTTGTATAACGCTCGCGCTCATATCTCGATATTAAAGTCGTTTAAGACAGACAGAGGACGTGTGTTGCACTGTGTCGTGCGCTCGTCTCCTATATATGTATGTATATATACGCTCCGCAGTCAAAGTGGCGCTGCAGGTGACTCGAAAGCTGCAAAGGCTGACGAGGTTGCAGCAGTTGCCAGAGCACGTGTATGTATAGACGAAAGCTTCCGCTGGCGCGCGACTCATGTGAAACTCTAAGCTGCGCACGTATAGGGCCGTCAGTCAACATGTCGTTAGCGTCAAACACTAGATTATAGGCGAACGTATCACGTGTACACAGAAAACGAGAGGGGGAGAGATAGTAATTACTCAAGGGCTGCATCAGTGCGCAAGATGAAAAGAGATAGATAGCCAAGGCCGCAATGATAATTATTTTTTCTTGGCGCATGCCGTCTTCGATTCCGCTCATTATTTTCCGAGGCGCCAACACGCCGTGATTATTAAAATTCCCTGGAATTTGCCGCGCGATATAATCAGGAATTAATTGGCGAGCACCGGGCGTTGTTCTCTCTCTCTCTCTCTCTCGTTGCGGTGCGTGGAGACAGGCAGTTAAATGATCGGTGTCGCCCTCTGCGCGCAGCCGGTTTTCCTCCGGCGCTGCCGGTTGTTCATCCTGACCAGTCTGGGAGTAACGACGCGGACGTAACAATGATCGAAGGCTCTATTGGATTTTCAAGTGCGAACCGGTGGGAACTCAATAAGGAGGAAAGGTGACTGCGGATCGTTAAAGAAAAAGAGCCTCAAAGCGAGGGTTCGCGGTTTTGCAGGGACGCTGTTTCTCAAGATCTTGAGAGTCATTGCTGTTATTCTTTGTACGTTTTCAATGGTATTAAAATTTGAAAATTGCTTGGACATTATACGGTCGTTGCAGATGTTCAAACAAAAGGGCTGGAGAAAATACGTATATTGATACTTAATATATAATATAGAAGAGGACTTTTTATTCAATAGTAGCATGCAAAGTTTCAAATAATTGATGATACGAATAGAATCTCAGTCGGCGCACTCTAGCAAATGTGTTTTATTCATGTAACCTATACTCACACGGTTACCACTGCTCGATGCTGGAGCATTTTACTTCTACACTAACGACTCGTGTTCTATATTCCACTACTGTGTTTCCATGTTATGCATATTATAGTTTAACAATTTATTGTGAATGGTCGTTTTTTGTTACACTGAACAAAGGAGGATCGATTTCTCTCGCGGTCGGCATAGTAACGGTCAACTTTTGGTTAATTCATGCGTAGTGTACATAATTACAAGGTGAACCTCTAGATTAGGTAACTGTAGTAACCGCAAATATTTAGTTCGGTTCACCAGACTGTTTCTATGAAATTTTGAATAAATATAACGGAGTCCTGTTCTTAGTGAATAATTTTTTAGAATTTCGAAGCAGTTTATAAATTCAGCTGGCAAAATCACATTAATGTGTTATACCCATATAAATCCAACTTTTTTGTCCTCAATAAATCAGCTAAAAGCTGAGGAAAAGAGACGAGCTCTGCTATATCAAAACTGAAAAAAGATTCACACCACGGGTCCGTCAAATTATGAGCTATACACACAGAAAGTCCATCTCGCGATGTCAGGACAGACCGCAGAGTGTGGGAGAGAGCCGACACGTAGGAAATAGCCAAGTTTGAAAAATGTCCACTTCGATTTCGAGCTGCCCGCGCGAAGCACCCTCTGTATACCTATATATAGAACGTCGACCTGCGTCGCCATATATAAACTCATAGATTCGAACTTGATGCCCGACTCTTCTCGTCGCGGAAGAAGTTTCAATTTCATCAGTGGAATGAAATTACCGGGGAATCAACAACTGGCATGAAGCTATATATACATATATACTTACACGGGGTTCTGGAGAAAAGTCCGTGGCAAGAGAGCGAAAGTTCCTTATTTTCGCTGGACGTGGACTCTCGGATCGTTGGCGATTAATTTTCGGCGTCGCTTCTACTTCTTCCTCTTCTCTTTCTCTGCAGACGCCACGAACGGTAGAGGAACAGAGACGGAAAGAGCTTTCAATTATCGCGTGTGAGAGAAGACCTGTGCACATCCGATCGGAAATAGAGAGAGAGAGAATGGGAAGGAGAGGAGCCGGCACAGCGTAACGTCACTTCCTTCCGTCTCGAACGCGCGCTTCGTCTCCCCCATTCAGTCCGTACGTGTGACTTCACGTGAGTTTACGTTGGCGCTTTACGTAGGCGGCGGATATGAGCGCCGGGATCGATCCTCCGATTAGCGGTCCTAAAAAGATTAGGCCAGACCCTGATCGAGCCCCACACGCTCCGCAGTCGCGCACGTATACGCGCGAACAACAGCAACTGCTTAATTTCTTGTTTTTCTTTGGCTTGATTACTTAAACTTTTTCACTAAGGCTCTCTCTCTTTCTCTCTCTTTTCTTTTGTTTCCATTGTCCGATCGCCCGAACACGTATGTCTTCGTCCAACAGTCGGAAAGCTATAGCTCTGTTCGACGCTTGACTGTACAAAGCAGGAATGTATACCTTTTCAACTAATATACTCGTATCTGACGGAAGCTTATTGGATTTGTTTTAGTTTTGCCCCAGTTTTTTATTTTTTTTTTAATTTTAAATATTCTTAATTCAAGTAACGAATTCTCCACATATGTTCCGTGTATAACCGAAATCTTCCGCATACATACGCCCAAAACCTTCAACCAAAAAACCCACACTGCTCGCCACTATTATTCTCGCCTGAAAGCTCACTTTCTTCCACCTAGGCTTCTCACTCGTGAGATTTATTCCTCGCAATTACCACGATAAGCGTCTGGCTTAATAATTGCTCGTTAATCGCATTGACCGCATCTCTGAGCAGTATAGCGGCACAGCTCACGACGGCAGATGCTATCTGCGCCACGACATCAGCCGCGAGAGAGAGAAAGAGAGAGAGAGAGAAGGGGTGTGGGGAGGAGAGCAAAAAAAATGAACGAGAGAAAATAGGAGCTGCAGCCGTCGCGCACGTAGCTATACCTACCTATATAGAGGGAACTGGGAGGAAACAAGGAGCTGCTATGTGTTCGGCCCCCGTTACGTAGCTCGCGATCGATAAGCAGAGGAAGAGAAAGAGAGAGAGGGCGAAAGGGTTAGGATGAGCTGCTGCACGAGACGCGGCTATACTACGCGCACGGGCTTCCTTTCCGAGATTGCCCGGCTGCAGCCATGACTTTTTTAGGACCTTGTGTATATAGACGTCCTTACGAGGCTTCGCGACCTCGTAAACAGCCGATGTATTTAATGAATCATTTCGCTCTCTTTTATTTCCTCTGCCGAACACGAGTACTTTTCGCGCGCGTTTTTAGATTTTTGACACATTTGAAATCGCTTATACGCGTTTCAAACTCGGATATTGTGATTCGTTTGCGACAGTCGGAATATTCCGCGACGTAACGACACCCGCATGCCTCAGTCCTCCTGGTTACATTGTCATTATGACCATTATTGTTGCTGGGAAAATTGCGATGACCCGCAAGAGCGTCAGAGCGCGTTTGATGTAGAGTTCCATTGAGCGATCCATTTGCTCGTGTAATAGTGCGGAGAACCTTGCCATTCTGTATATTGCATTATTCCACGAATATTTTAGAGAATGCGAGAGTCCGATTTTTAGCACGGTTATCGAAAAAAAGCTACGCGAACGGAGGGTTTAATATTTCAATACCGCGCACGAGATAATACTTTTTCCGAAGCGCCCGCGGAGAGATACATCTTGAAAAACAGTGATAAATCGCGCTGTAAAGTCCGTCTTAGCAACTCGCCGGTACCGCGAGCCGAGTCGTAAAGAACAAACCCCGGCGTCGTCAAGCTCTGAAACAGCCTCTCTCCCGGGCAGCAAATAAAATAAGTCGAACGGCCAGCAGTATATGGCGAGAATTCAATGTCCTCTAACCCCGCGATAACTCGATTTCGCTCGATAACAGCACATCATACATCTCGCGCGGGCGGCTTGATAAAAATTTGGAAAAACCACCTGAAGAGCTCTTTGTACAGACCTATATGAGCTTTCTCTTGCAGATAAGCTCTCGCATTTCCGTCGGAAACGAGAGATGGATGTTATACTCGAGAGGCACGGCCGAACAAGAGAAGCCCTCGCGCACAGGCGACGGAGGAGAAGAATCTGACCACCTTGGTAGGACCACAGCGTTGGCTCTAAGGTTATTTAAAGCGCGAGTATGGGGCAGAAAGAGACTAACATCCGAAGCGCAGAGAGCTCTTCAAATCTACACGTACATCCCTCCGCGCGCTCGAAAAAAGTGGATACAAAAAGAGATACTTCCGCGCACTCATGCGATGTAAAGTCCTTTAGCCGAAGAGGACGAGAGAGTCGAGGAGATGGCTTTTCGCCGCGCGTTCGCGGCGTCCTTTCAAAGCGTCTATGCTACGCTGTTTATACGAGAAGAAGTCTCCCAAGGCTTCGCACCCGTATATGTGAGCATAACAAACATTCCCCGTCGCCTACTGAATAAATTATGACGATGCGAGATACCTGTATCGTCTCCGACTCTGAAAAAGGCGCGATAAAAATCGAGGTAGTACGTATATGATTTTTCAGAGGTGCGAAGCGAGGCGAACCCACAAGAAAAAAGCTCTGAAACGAGCTTGTAACCGCAGACAAGCAAGCGAAAGAAAAGAGCTATTATTGAATCTAACGGACGATCGAGCGAAGGAAGGTAGTGTGCCCAGGTATAGGGTACCGGGCCACGAATCATCGCGGCCGATTACCTGTTCGCCTGTTGAAATAAGCACCGCCGTTCCCGAGCTTTCCCTCCTTCGCAGTTCTACTCGATTCTTCTTATGCTCCGGCTGTCTATATAGAAGAAGGGCGACGATATCGTCTTTCCTTCTATTCCTCGCGACACGCGCAGCCGTGAACCCCCTTCCTACCATCGAGGATAATCAAAAGGCCGTCTTCTTTTCGGTCCGCGTCTGCACATTAGCTCTATCGGATTCGCTATTGTTCGCGTGCTCGCGGGGACAGGCGGCAGCTACTGCTTGGATATAAATTGAAAAAATAAGCTCCCTTAAGAATCGCCTTAGCGGCGGGAATAACTTTCTGTAAAAGTTCGCTGACACTGAGAGCCGACGCGTCGGTGAGAAATATATACCGATGGAATTGAGAGACGGCGCTTTTTATTTACTCTATGGATGTGGATCGCGAGTGGAAAAAAGCAGCGCCCGGAATTCTTGGTATAAACTTTTAATAACTTAGTGGATTCGATCACTCACGGTCGTTTTTTTCTTTGTTTTGGTTTAAAAGTTCGCATGGGCAAAGGGCATTTTTTTAATGGAATAAAGTATACACGCGTAAAAGCGATAATTCCTTTGGATAATCCGGATAATTATCTGAAAAGCTGGATTAGATAATGCACGGCTTTTTCAATAAATCCCTCATTAATTCCTGTAAAAATGCGAGCAGTCGATGTAAATGAACGACAAACTCAAAAAGCTGCCCATCGTGGATGAAAAATTCCACAGCTCTTTGGCCGGGGTAAATATTGCTGGATCCAAAACGAAATAGAACGAGACTTTCGTACCGCGTAGCCGCAATAAAGTGCGAGAGAGAACGTATTTTCCATCACCTCTGGAAAGTAATCAAAACCTCGATTTTCATCATAGGTATACCTGCTGGCACTCGAACGAGCGAAATTTCTCGTCGACTGCAACGCGCAAAAGAGCAAATGCTGCGAGCCTGCACTACTCTGCGGCTGACGCAAAAGTCAAAGGTAAAAGTATAAGTTAGCACTGCCTCGGAGCAAAGTGCTGTGCATCGGCTGCCGCCTGCCTTTCTCCCCCGCGCGAGAGCATAGCGCAAAGAAGAAATCTAAGACTCGCATTCGTGCACGTCGTCATAAATATTGGCGCGATAAATTGCGTCGGCTTCCACGCGTACACCTATATATGTACGTAAGTTCCAGCAAGGGCTATATACATAAACGTGTATATGTATATATATGCTCACCCTGGGCTGGCGCTATCGCGATATTTCTTCATTTCCTCGACGCGCACGCGCACGCTTCTTCTTCGCAGACGTCGCTCGAGCCAACGCGGCGAAATGCACTGCACGCATTACTTATATATACGTGCACGCGGGACTTCGAAACGCAAAATCGGAATTTACCGCGAACGTTTCCTACTTTAGCCATTAAACGCGAGCGAGAGACGTCGCGCAGGAGATGTTGGCGAGCGAGTTGTGCGGCGTACGCTATATATATATATATATATACAGTCGAAATTTGGCGAGGTTTTCGGATTTGAAAAAAAGGCGCCTTGTTCAAGCTTGGCTGCATGCGAGCGCGCGCGAATTATTGATGGTTTCGCGCGTTACGGAAAAGGGGCTGATCCTAGCGCTGCGCGGGATTGCTTTTCTTGCCGGGTAGTAGGTGTTTGATTCGATTTTGTGATAAGATTTGTTGGCTACTCTTGCTTTTCTCGCAAAGGGAAAGTCGCGAATTTTTATCAAGTTTGAAAACTTTGCAAAACCAAGGATTTACATGGCGGCTGGAACGACTCGGCGCGCGCGTCCGACTAAATATGCGCTCACACTACTACTGTCGAATCGATAGCACTGTACATCGCGTGTGAATTTCTTTTCGAGATTCACTCTCACGCAGCAAGCCGGTTTTCTAGGAAGTTAACTCATTAAAGACTGAAGCTCGCGGTGAATATATATATATATACACTCGAACACATCTGGCTTGCTCTTGGACACAGCGCAGCGTATATAATAGCCAGCAGTATCCACTACGGCTCCTCGCGTTAACTCGTTACTTTCGCCGCCGCGGGTAATTTTCGTGTGTCCTCTCAAGCGTAAGCACAACGATGAGCGATTAATATGTTACGAGCAAATTGCCAAAGAGTTAATTATCCTATCGGACGCTCAGGTTCGTGTGTGAGCGTGCGTGTATAAGGTGCACTGCAACTATAGAGGCTTCGCTCCTCCAAACAAAACGTCAACTCTCATTTCCGTGATTTTCCGAATCGAGCGTCGATGCCTTTGAAATTCGCTTGTGCATTTGGTTAATACTATTTAGATGAGCCGTGGAATGACCGAGTTGTGCGTGCGCGGAGAAACGGCGGAAATTTCACACGGGCACATGCATCCACAATGATGCGCGCGCGCGAGAGAGAGAGAGAATGAGAGAGAGTTGTAAGCTATGTATATATCATGACTGGTCCGAGGAAAAGGGACACAGCGAGAGCGAGAGAGAGTGAGTGATTGGAATAGAAGCCAACCGATATAGGCTTTGTGGACAATGTGGGCTGTGGCTTCGCATTTTAATTCGATACATTGATCGGCAATGGTTGCGCACCGTGTGTACTATATTCTATACGCAGCAGCGGCGGCGCCGGCGGAGCTCGGCTATGCCGCTGTCTCCACTGTTGTCGAGTGCCAGGCGTGCGTTCGCTGCTGCAATGCCACTTTGTCCCAATAACTGCGTCCGCTCGCTCACTAGTGTGTACTTGTATACGCTGTCTCCGAACAATTGCGTTGATCGACGTCAAAGGTAAAAATAGAGGTGAAACGGTGCGAGGCCTTCCCTTTTGTCCGCCCTGATGTTGAACCTCTCACTCCCTTGTCTATACTGCACACACACATACATACACATACGTATTACATATATACATGTGCGTCTGAGCAGAGAATTACGAGCTGTCTCTCCTAGATATATATACATATATATCGCTAATATGGATTATGGCTGCCGTCTTTCGCAAAAGGAAGGAGCAAAATATTTTATGTCTATAGACAGTCGCTCGATTAATGGTCATTGATCGTGGTGACCGGACAAAGTTGCCCCCCTCCCTCTCTATACATCTATACTCCCACCACATGTGTGGACGGAAGTGTGTATAAATCTTCAAGAGCTGAGGCAGCCGCTGATAAATTATGTGCCGCGCTTGCAGAGTATATAAACCGGACGGGTAAAAAAAAGTATCCACACGACGCTAATGAGCTCCCATTGATGCTGCGCGGAATCGCAAAAAATAGGAGCACGCGTTGCACATTTCTCGTGCGGCTCTGCGCCATAATACGACGCGCGAGTGTATACATCATACACCGAGAAAAATCTCCTGAAAATTTGTTAAATATATACAAAAAATGACTATATTTTATAATAACGATTAAATATATTATACTCACAGTAAAACAAATTTTACTAAATTATATGGTAGTTTTTATGGAAGACGGAATTGTTTTGTAATTTAATTTCTTCAATTAATTGATTTATTTATTATTATAATTGATATTAATATTATTATTTGCATGTTATAGAAAAAAGAAAGTAAAATTTTGTTGTTGGGGGATTGAACCCTAGGCCTTTGGCACTGTAATCGAGTACGCTATAGCTATTTTCGTAAACAGATCTTTTACGTTCGAAATTTCAGATCTAATATATTGAATACCTTAATATGTAAATTAAAATTAATAGCAAATAAACGGTAATCAACAAATAATAGCATTATTTGATATATTCTGGAACTCATTATTAATATAAAATAGCATCTCAAATTCTGGTTACCTATGAAAGATAATTTATTATTTTTTATCTAGATAAATAATCTCGAAGCCATTTATATTGTATAAAATATTAATTTGTATTATGTATATAACGATTTTCACTAAAATATTAATAATTTAATATATAATATAGTAAACATTCTAATAAAATGAGCATATCCTATCGTTACTGTAATTTTTTTTTTAGCGAATTGGCTTCGGCGCGAGTTTCTTGCATAGAAAGATAGGTATATACACATACAACATACACCACGCGCGCGAGAGTAATGATTTCCGCTATCGATATCGCGTCGTGTTGCGCATATTAGTTTCCGAGAACGATCCGTGTGTGTGTGTGGGGGGGGGGGGGGGGGGAGGGTGTATTTATTCAAATAACTCTGCGCGTGCAAAGTTCCGCTTCAATTAAAGTGTGGACCACAAATTGATCGTCACAAGGATGCGACCCTCGCGAGTATTCGAATTTCTCCAGACCTCGAAACCCAATGTCTTCCCATTATCTCGTTTGATGTGTTTTATTCGAGTGAAGTTATACGATCGATCAGTAATGCTGCTTTCAATATCGATTTGGCATACGTTTATTCGAATTACACAAAATCAAAAAAAAAAATTACTTTGTTACTGTACGATAAAAAAGTAAATACTTGCGATACAGAAGCCTACAAAGATTTGCTTGCATCAAGTTTCAACAAAGCTCGGATTTTTACAGTTATAAGCTACGACTATGCAGTAGCACTAATAAATATAAGTTACACGATATCGTTTCACTCGTCTTCATCATATATATACTATATGACTCGAGAGTTGCATAGATGCTTGATCGATCGGCAACAAATAAAGACGCTCGGGTATTCCACATTCCAATGGGATGTAGGCTATATCTATATGTATACAACATCGATTTCTCGTATATACAACAGCCTCGGCTGGCGTGTTTGCCAAACGGCAACAATAAGTTTGCCGAAAATTATCCGCTTAAAATATTCCTCATATTTACCGAGCCGCCATAAACGCGCATGAAGAAAAGCAATTCAAGCGCGAAGCGAGCAAATACTCGCGGAATATATATTTTCTGTTGATATTCACGCTGCTCTCTCGGGCTGCGCGCACTAGAAAGCCCTGCTGCCGCTGCTGCTGGTGCTCCTCTTCGCTATAGTATATATACCGCGTTATATATACGTTAGGTATACGTATAACCCGATCCTCCCCCGTTTCTCCCGTGTGCACGTGCCGCATTGCGCGCGACATGCACAATCGTGCACAGGCTCCGCGGCCGATGCCGGCCGATAATTTGGTGACCAGCCAGCTTGCGTCGGCGATTCACGGATCGATTCCTCTCTCGTCTCGGATGGTCGGAAAAAATCCGGCTCCGCAGAGCCGGATGAAGCGAGATAAATGGAAAAAGAGCCGAGTGAAAATAAATAAAAAAATAGTGTAGCGATGGATCCAACGCTGCGCTTTGTTCGCGTCGCTCGCTTCCGCTTCCAATCGGATCCATCGGTGAATTATTTAGTTCGCGAACTACACGCCTGCACTTGAATACGTATACACAGAGCAGCAGCAGCAGCAGCAGTAGCGCGAGACGGATGAACCAACGTCCGAAGACCGACGGCGCGTCTCCCTCTCTCTCTTCTCTCCTCGTCAGCTGGCGAACTTGCCCGCGCGTGACTTGCGCATAGCCGCAGCTCTAAGTATTTCCCTTCGGCTGGCCCACTGAAATAATGATAATCAGGCTGGCCGATGCGACTCACGTACGCGCGAGCTTGCAGCCCGCCCTTCCTTCCTTCCTTCCTTCCTTCCTTCCTCTACCGCTCTACATGTATATACACTTGGTATATATATATATATACGTCCATTGCTCGTTACAAGTCTCGTCGCCTCGGCTCATTGATAACGAGAGAAGCGCGCGTCTCTCTCTCCTCCCCTTTTAATTCTCCGTGTTTTCACGCGGCTGCACACTCCTCTACTTTATCGCCCGTAGTTGCATAGCTCGGTTATATTTCTCCGCGCAGCCGGGCGTGTATTTTCGCGCGCTGTTTTTCTCGCGCGCCAGACCTGCAGCGCTAAGTAGACGCGGCTCGCTCGTGAATCTCCAGTATTTTACTGTTACTGCGTGCGTTTTGGCAAGCTCCAAGAGACGAAAAAACGCCGGTCGTTAGCCCCCCCCCCCCCCCCCCCGCCGCCGTAACGCGAGGAGCTTTCGCTATATACTGATACTTCATTTTCCGCGAGCTATTGGATTTTCGGAAATTTCCGTCCTCTGCTGAAAAGCGATATATGTATACACGCGCTCTGCGGGCTGATGCGGAGCTTCCATCGGGAATGCCTGGTCTCGTTGAAATTCGTCCGGCGTATACGCGAGCTCGCTATGCGGATGATGATTACGAGGAAAAAATAGCCGGGAATCAGCGATGCTCGTCGGAAAATCACGAGGAAAATAACGGCGCGCGCGTTCACCGACAATGCTCGCTGGAGCGCGCTAAAAAACGATCCCAACCGTATTTTCTCACAGTTTATTGGTTTTTTATTTGTCTCGCCTTGACTTTGTCGCCCGGCGCACACGAAAATATGTATTCTCGAGTTAAGAAAACAAAAAAAAGAAATAAAAAAAAATTAACTTTTCCCTAGAGCGTTGAATTGACGATGTAGCAGCCGTACCGCATGAAAAATAGCGCATCTCGCGCATACTCTCGAGCCGAGAAGAAAACACGTTGTGCGGCGCTATACGCAGCATCGATCAAAACATTATCAATGCATGAGTGCAGCCTGTATCTCGGGCTTCATTTCGCGCGGCTGCGGCGAGATTGAACAGGAGCGCAGCGAGGGAAGTCGATTGTGGCGGCCTCGCTCGTCGCCCCGACAAATCAACTCGGGTAAAGCTCTTTTTCGATATCTCGCCGAGACCTGATTGTAAACGATGCGCGCTACTGACTATACAGAGGAGGTATACGAGGGAAACGGATGCAGATGAGTAGCTGTGCTCGACTTGCGCGCATCTTACTGCCACTGCGACTGCTGCTGAGCTCAATTCCTGTATACAGTATGTGCTGGATTTTCCCTTGGCTAACGGAAACAAGATTCTCGTGAAATTTCGCATTCAGAATTCTGATGGAAGGAATTTTGAAATATATTACTGCGAATTCTTGCTGCTCGATTTCGAGCGAATTCGCGCAATCCCATCATTCTTCTATTCCCTGAATTATCCTATTCGAACAATGTACATAATTTTACTACTACCGACTCACCGCTGGCATCGTTATCTTTATACAAAAAGGGATCGCATATACGAAATTTTTTATACATCGAACGTTTATTATCTCATCAAACTTTGCCCCGCGAGTCTATTTATTGCACCGCTGGAAGTTGGAAATCACGATTGCGAAGATCTATAATGCACCTCGTAAGTTCAATAAAGCCAACAAGTTTCCCTTATCATATATATCTATACGCATATACGCATTCGCCTATAATGGTCGAATAGTCACACTAAGTACTCCCTCGAGTGCACGAGAGCGTCTTAATTTGTTCCAACTCCCGCGATCCGCGGCCTATCGAAGCGATATTTTTCCCATCGAGCGCGCCCATACTGCTTCCCGTACACGCACATAATGTACGTAAGCTTGCGATTTAAATGGCACGTCGCGCGCTAAAGTTTCTCTTTTAAAGAGGACGCGCCCGGCGACGCAAATTTATGCGTGACGAATTATCGTAAAAAGTTCCGGGGAAAGTTCATGCGCGCGTCTTTTGGGAAAACGTCACTTTATACTTTACACCGGCCGTGAAAAATCTTTATACCCGATAACCGCGCGCACCTCTACGCCATTTCAAACAGACGTGTGTGTATATATATACATACGTACACGCGGAGATATATGCAGCTTGCGCCGAGCATTTAATATCACGGCACTCGAACAAATGGCAAATCGCGAGCTGAATTTTTAGGGCCGGCCGACCAACGGGGCTCGCGGCGACCGTCCTTTCGCCTCATAAAATTTGCCGCCCAACGACGACGACGACGACGACGACGACGACGACTATATATATGTACGTGTACAATCGAGCGACCCGATGCTCCGTCAGATTCGCTCTCGTTCCCTGTAGCGCACGTGAGCTTCCGCGCGGGTGGGTTATCTTCGATCGGATTTCGGGATAATGACGACGTCGTATTATTGTCGTCGTCGCTATATTCCGATTTGGATGTGCGTATAGAAGTATATATATGTAGGCACACCTTGCTGAAGAGCCCTAGCCGTTGGCCATCGTTTTGTGACAGTATAGCTGTAGCGCCGTCGAGAAATAAATAAAAAAGAGAGCACCTATCGATCATTTCCCGCGAAAGAGCTATTTAGATTGTTATCGAAGCGGAGTGGCGAACCGTTTTCTCATTACCCGCACACATGACGACGAGCTTCCTGTCCCGGCTCTCGCGTCTCGTTTTTTTCATCTTTAATCTTCTTTCGCCGTCGATCCGCCTGGGGCCGTTGCTTTTTACCCCGTGTAAAAGTTTCACGTCTCATTTCCGGCTTCTTTTAATACCGGCTAATCGTGAGAGCCAGAGCAGGATTGACTACGACTACCCTCCTCGCGTGTACTCGCTTCGAGAAGAGCGCCTCCGGCGATGCAGCGCAGCGACGAGTTCGGTTGCATTGCCTCTGTGTTGTTCCGCGACTAATGCAGGTCTGTACATACACCGAGAGCGAGCTTGCGAAAGCTATATCTATTCGGGGATGATTTTTTTTTTTTGGACGAGAAAGTGAAGCAAGCACTGCTTTGCCGGTGACGGCGTCCGATTGTTTGCGCAGGCTGAAGAGTTTTTATATACTGCAGAGGTTTGACTTGGCAATATTATTTTTTTGATGAGATTCGAGCATTGCGATTTTAGTTAAGTGCGTGTTCTCGGTTTTAATTTCAAAACGAAGCTGACAGTGTAGAGAGAATTGTATTTTACTTTGATATGTCAGACGCTGTTGAGACCATTAACTTTGCGGCTCTGTATTCGTCTACTTGTCAGATGCGCCTCATAAAAAATTTATAGGATTTCAAGATTTTTTTATACGAAATATAAACTCCCAGACTTTCATAACTTTTTTATGCTTAAAAAGTCTAAGCTTTATATTTCACGCAAATAAAGTTTAAATCTGATCAATACGTTTACGGCGCATGTTCCAAGAAGACGGTACGTACGTCGATATGATATACAGAACGGCCCTTGTTCCATGACGATATAGCTGCATATTTTTTATATTTTTTATATCGGTATGACAAAAGTTGCGAATGATTTTTTCCCGCTTTCCTGTTTTATTAATACAGCCATTGTAAAAGAGTCGAGCTCGTAAAGACGAAAAAGGCGTATACGCGCGACGATTGAAGAAAGTCACGTTTGCTTTTTATTCGAAATTCTTTTTTATTCAAATATCATTCTTTGTCCACTAACAACGTGAGCTTATATTTACAAAATATGTATTTCGCTACACTTTTCTTAAACACTATTCCTTTTGAAAATACAAAAAATTTGTCTTTAAATATATAATATATATATATATGTGTGTGTGTGTGTATGTGTGTGTGTGTGTATATATATTCTGGGTCTTTCGCAAAAAAATATATTGTTTAATTAAAAAATAACTGAGGTATACAATAACAAACGTGAGTATCGGCGACGAGATAAACACACGGGTTGAGAAAAATATTTGGTACGTCGGAGCAGTAAAGTCCGCGAACTCTATATAGAAACAAACACAACGTCTGGATGCTAACAATATAGAAATCAACGCATATAGGATCACATTTCGCAGTTGGTTCAACTTCGTGTCAAAGTCTCTTAAGTCGCGTGCAAAATAAAGTCGCATTTAACAAGAGTAGGCTGTCGTTGTTCGATGATAAGAATGAGAAAAGGCCGATCCCGTAGGCTCGTCGAGCTTACAGAGCTTGCCCCAGTAGTCCCACTGCTATCTTTGGTAGGCGGTGACTCGTTTGGCGAAGACGGTAGCCTTCAACGTGATCGTCGGCCCCCTGGTTATAGCGCTGCCTTTTCCATTGTGTCGCCAGAGCTTGTGCAACATCAGCGACCTTCGGCTGTGGAATCTGTAAGCCCGGGCGGGAGCACTTCTCGGACACAGGAGGCACCTGAGCGGCCGACTGATCGGTTTGCGCGGCGTTTTCGGCTCGTCCTCGGGCGGCAGGGGCGGCGCCGCCTCCTCTACCTCACAGTCTGACGTCGTCGTCGTGATCCTCCGCGGCGTCCGCTGCTTCCTCGAGCGTCGGTTGAAACGCTCCTCGCACCAGGCGGATTCCTGTTCCCAGCAGGCGCTGTTGCCCGGCATCGTTGCCACCTCGCTGCTGCTGCTGCGTAATCAGTCATTGAATGAGATTTACAAGTGAATAAGGGCTCTGGTGTTTCGTTCGACTAGATTTTGCTTTTTTTATTGGCTTTCGTACGTGTACGGCGAGAAGTCGGTATTGCACTCGATCGGCCAGCTCCGGATGACGGCTGCTGCCAAGGGCACTTTACCACCTCGGGGCTGCGACAACCGCGGCGCTGCATTTCAGGGAAGTTACGTTCGCGTTATTACACCAAGAAAGCATACGGAGTGCTTGACTGGTTTATACATTATGTGCGTGCAGTCTCGCGAGAAAAATATCTTTGCCGGCGCGAATGCGAGCGTATTGCAAGCCGTGAATTTCGCTCGCATATTGCAAAGCCTTGCAGCTGAATTGAAATAAATACAAATGGCTGCGCGAGCTTTCGTAAGCTTGGCGCAGTTTTATGTAATATAATAATTTGTTAGTTCGGATGCGAATTTTCGAGTCTAGCTTTAAAATTTCATTTAGCAAAGCGCAAACTTGTCTTGATGTGAATTCGAAAAAAGCAGATATTTTTCTCATATATCGCACGTTATTGATCAATTGAACATCGAGATGCAAAACGAAAATTAAAAAAGCAGCTTGCGGCTACGAAATAAGGTTACAAGCGTAATAACGAGCGTGTATGATGAATATGCAACATTCGTGTATCGTATACGTGAAAAACAAAATTGAAATTAAAATTGCCAGCATAAATGTAAAATAAAAGTGAATATGGCCAGATTAATTGGCTGCTACGTCACTATACACATCAGAACAAACGTCAATAAAAACATTCAAAATTGCGACAACGAAACACATACATATATAAAGTAAAATAGATGAAAGGAGAAATAGGATGGGAGAGCATTAATGAAAATAAAAACGAATGAAATACAGCCACGGGGGCAAGGTATAAGCTCAGCGATGAAAACGAAAATTGCGCTCCACGTAATAACGAATCAACTGGGCGGAACGGCAAAACGTGATCCGCAGTAGTATTTTACGGTAGCAAAAGAGAAAGAGCTTTGTAGCACTTACCCGAGAATAGTGGTCGGCGGTATGACCGTCGTTGCGGGCGCTATCGCCGCTGATGAAGCAGGGAAAACTGGAGGTCCGGGTGGCGGTCGTCCACCGCCCACAGGGCTGCAAAGTCAAATTTATCTACATCAGTATATCGCTCTTGTTCAGCGGCTTTGCGCTTATTCGCAAAGAAATCAAACTACAATGCGTTTTTTAGAATAAACTCAATCGATAATCCAAACTCACTGTAGTGGCTGAGGTTGCTGCGCTTGCTGTCGCTCGGCCTGGTTCTGCTGTTGTCCAACAACGGAGCTCTGAGCGGTAGCAGCCGCCGCAGCGGCAGCTGCCACACTGGCATTGCTCACTCGGTGGACGTGGAGCTGGTGCACCTGAAGCTGCGTGAGGTCCTCGGCGAGGAAAGAACAGCGCGAACATTGCCGACGATTGTGCACTTTGAGGACGTGGGTGGCGAGACGCTCGGCTCGCGCCGCCTTGTACTCGCACAAGGCGCAGGCGTAGGGTTTCAGATGAGTGTTCAGGTGACGCTTCAGGCACCAGTTGTCGACGCCGCTCCACGAGCAGTAACAGCAGGTGTACCTGTACCCGGAGAAATGATCAATTGGCATTTTAATTTTTTTTATCTTTTAATTAGAATGTAAATAATGCGCGCACTTTCTTTGACGCCCGGAGTCATTGATTCGTCGGGGAAATAATGTTTCGCGATATTGATACGTTAATTATGTAGTATAATAATTAAATCGGCCACTGGACGCTCGAAAATATCAAAAAGCCGCGTACGCGTGCGAAAATTTCGAGCTTTAATCGTTAAATTCCAATGGCTATATCGCGCGCGTTCACTTTTTGCATTACGCATTCCATTGCTCGATCAACACGTATATACGGGGTAGTCAGTAATAATGCGATAATTAACTGATCCTCGATGAGTTAAAAAATAAAAATAAAAATCGATACGCCCAGACGCTTTATTATAAACTTATTTTTCCGGGAAAACGCATTTCAATCGTGAATCCGAATGCAAATTTTTCTTCTTAATTTATATAAAGAGCGCGTGATATAAGAAAATCTCTTTTCTACTGATCAAAGGATTTCATTCGCTCGCGATATGAAATCTCTTCAATGTAGCTTATAATATCACTCACCTGCGCTCTTGGTTCCCTTTAGACGAGCTTGAGCCGGCGCTTTTGACCTGGCTTTTGCCGTGGAAGGCAGAGCTTTGCAGTCGGCGGGCAGCTTGAGCTGCGGCTGAGTTCACGGGTGCTGTGACCTCAGGCTGCTGCTGCTGCTGTTGCTGCTGCTGCTGCTGTTGAATGATGCTGTTCGCTGCAGCGACTACCGCCGATGAGAGACTGGCCGCCTGATAGAGCGCGGCAGTCGCCGTCGGCGGAGGCGTTGGCAGCTGGTACGTCGTCGTACTCGTAATGGTCAGCTGCTGAGGCTGTTGAACTAACTGCTGCTGCTGCTGCTGCTGCGGTTGTTGTTTAGGGCTCGTAAAGCTGCCGCCGCTGGTGTTCAGATACGAGCTGTTGGCACTGCTGGTGCTAGTGTTGTTTGCGTTGCCACTGGTCTCGTTGTTCGGCAGACGCTCGGTCTTTATCGCGGAGGACGAGCCCCCCGCTGGCCTTCGTATCCGCGACAGTTCGTACGTGTGCTCCCTTTGTCGAGGAAAAAAAACGAATCAGGATCGAGTAATGTCATCGAGGTAGAGTCGATTATTTTTTGAAAAAAAAATCGAAATAAAAACTTTCTTGCACGTGTGTTTTGGAAGCAAATATTTGACTCGGCTGGCTGTGTTCATTGTTTTACGACTCCATCGGACTCATCGATATTCGGGACACACAAAGCGAATCGGAAATCACTTGAAGCCCTGCGGGCTACAAAAGAGAGCCGCCGCGGAGCCAAGACAAAAGACGAAAAGTCGAGCTGCGCGCTGACAAAGCCAGAAAGGCTGCGCATCGGAGAAATAGGGGCGAGTAGCTCGTGGGTAATGCGCATAGAGCCGCGACATGTATATATGCGTATATATACATATAGTATATATATATATGGGTTGTATCATACCTGTGCATCCGCAAAAAGTGCTTCTTGACGTGATCGGCGCGACTGAAGGGCTTGTAGCAGACGTAGCAGTGAAAGGGCTTTTCCTCGCGATGGATGTTCTCGTGGCGCGTATAGAGATCCCTCCTGTCGGTGCCGTAGGGACAATAGAGGCACGTGTACCTCTTGCCGCTGGCGTTGTTGCCTCCACCTCCTGCGCCTCCTCCACCACCTCCTCCTCCTCCTCCTCCTCCAGTCGTCGAAGCGCCTATACTACTGGCACTGCTACTGGCGTTGCTGCTGCTGTTGCTGGTGCCGTTGCTCGAGCCGTTGGTCGCGGTCGCTGACGTCCCGCTCCCCGTCATCGAAGCTATGGAACTCTGCCGAGGGACAAAGCCAAAGCAGAATGCAAAGCGTAAGTGCTCCTGTTGTATACATATAGTCTCTCGCTCGCTCATTTCGCGCTCTCGCCTCGCCCTTGTATGTGTATATATATATATATATATGCTGCGCGTGCAGCCTCGGCAAAAGAAAGGGCTGGCCCCGGGGAAATCAGCGGCACGTGGGAAATCTTTGAGAAAGATGACGCCGTGGCCGAGGCGCGCGCGAGGTATGCAATTTGCCTTTGTCGCGCTATATCCGATGCGCTAAGAGCGCGCGACTTGCTCAATTACCCTGGACTCCGACGACGACGATGATGACTACGACGACGACTACGACTGTTGTTATAGAGTTATATGGCACACGGGAAGTTGTTCCCAGTTTATACGCTCTCGGCTCTCTTCATCATCCGGACTTTATGCTATGCGCAATGATAACGTCCCTCCCTATATATATATATATATATATATATATATATTCTCTGATGTCGAGGACTGCACAATACCAACTTACTGTACACCACGATTCCTCGATATTCAGATAAAGCGCATTGTTAACCCCGCGACTACGGAATCATCTTATTTTCCATATACAGCGAGCTTGAGGGGAAAATAAATTGGAGAAAGAGAGCGCGGGAGATAAAGAAAAAGGGAAAGATTTAATGCGTCGGTGTTGTGCCCGGGTCGCCTTGTTCTCCGCCCTATTTTTAATTACGAGAAAAACGAGTTAGTTCGCTCGTAAACGAGGCGAGAATGGCTTTGACTTTGATTCACACTAGGCGACGCTCGACCGGGGTTTATTTTATAGAAGAGACTTTTCTAACCCTCCTGCGGACTCTGTTACTCGGATTAAAAGCTACTTCGTACTAGAACCCCATCAATTATAAACTCCCTCTACGCTTTCTCCAACAAAGGAATACGAAAGATCATTGAAATAGTTTGCGTTTGGAATTGCACCTAATGTACACTGTGATGATACGATATTTATTTTCACCGATATTTCGCAAAAGAATCCCTTCGTTACTGCAACATGTTTTCATTAATTAAGGCTTCGTGTGCAAATTAACGCAAACAATTTTTAAATTATTTTACATTATACGTTAACATAATGATAACGATATATACAACTCGTTCGTAGCGTTTGAATTCTCGATTTAAATTCGCTCGACCTTTAAACATCCGTTGCCGATCAAATTTCTGGAAAAAAATTGGTTGAAAATCGCGTATTTAACAAGGGATTATACGGGTCCAGCGTCATTCCATAAACAATAATATTAAGATTCTGACATTATTCATGGAAGTCCGAATAATTTTTAAAGCAAATATGCGTTTGTAAATATTAGCTAAAATATATGCCAATATATGCCATACAGCCGCGGTATATATCAATCGATCCCGCAATTCTCACCTGATGCAAATGCTGTGGTGGCGTGGACGACAGCTCCTGGAGCAGGAAGGTGGAGGCCGCCATTGGTAGCAGAGCCGCGGGAACTGTTTGCGTCTCTTGGGTGCGCCTGGTTGGCGGATGACCACGCTCCGCTCGGTCTCTGACCCTTTCCAAGTACGAGACGACTTCCTCGAGTTTGAGGTTGTTCGGGTCCAGGTAGTCCTTGCTGCGGCTGCTCGAATGCAATCGGCCGCGACTGGTCTCCTCCGCGAGGAATCGCGACGAGTGTAGCTCCACGAAGTGCTCGGCCACGTCGCGCGGACCACCTCCCATGCAGTCGCCTGTACAAATTCGTGGAGAACAAGTTGAATAGGATTAGTCTTCTCGTGGGGCAATCATTGTCGACAGAAAACACGAATGTATTGTAACTAGTATTTTTTTTTCGCATCCAGACAGCCCTATGCTTATATAGCATTCAATGTAAATATCCTATATGCAATTTAATCAATGCATCAACATAAAATAAGTTGTTTAAAAAACGTTAAGGTGTGCGAGCTCTAGTTGCTACCTTTTTATATGCATAGCATACGCGGTAGCTTGATGCGCTCACACCACCTCAGCGTAACGTCCAACACTACGCACGGGTATTTATAATGTAACGCAATATAATATTATGCTATATCAGTATATAAAAAGCGATATTCGAATGAGTGTGCACGTGCATGGCGAAACTGAAAAAATCATTGGCACAACTATGTATAAACATATAAGCATAACAGAGTAAAAAAAGACATGAGATGGGGGGGGGGGGGATAACGTCTTTGTCGTCGGGCAGAGGCAGAAGCTCTTACCGCACTCGTAGCAGCGCCAGGTAGCGGTGACCGCTCTGTAAGCGGCGATGCGACTGCCCTCGGTGCCCTTGAACGGCTCGTCGTCGAGGGTCCAGTTGCCGTCATCGCTACCGTCTGTACCGTTGCCCGTGTCCTCCTCGTTCTTGTACGACACCGAGGTCTCGAACTCGTTCTGCACACTCGACGCTGTATACACACGCAGCACGAGCAGAGGCGGCCAAACAGAGGAGGATGTTTGTTTTTTATTTTTCATAACGCGTCATTCTTTTTTTTCTTTGGTTTTGTGAGTGATCGTCGCCAGTGTGATTGTCCGCGAAAGTCGAACGACAGTCGAACGAATAAAAAATGTAATGTATAACCTTTTGATATCAGTTTCCACGTTAAAGTTATATTCATAATAGATAAAGTCATCCCCGAGAAGTATCGAGAAAATCGAGTTGCCACCATCAGCGGAGTAGCCGATCGTGCACCGCTTAAAATAATTATATATAACCGCATCCAAGCGAGAAAAGTCCGGGCTATCGCGGCGTGCTTTCACGTTAATTGCATTTCAGAAGTGGAGCGAAGACGAAATTAGTCAGCATCAAAACTTAATTGTCCACGCGAGGCCGTCATCTTTCAACGTCGCCGCCGCCGCCGCGGGCAAAAACTAAAAACAGGAGCAGGAGAAAAATCGCAAAAATGTCGCGCTCGCTACAATCGCACAGAAACGCGTGCTTATATATACAATATATATAGCTACTGTGCACGCGGAGAGCGGATATTGTCGTTAGAGAGCCAACAGACTCGGCTAATTGCAGTACGGAGCAATTAGCCGATTCAATTCTCTCCTCCTCCTGCCTTACACTCCGTATCTACGATCTGTAGAGGGTCGAATCTCGCGTCTTGGCCTAGCGCATATATATACATGTATAGCTGAACTATGCAGAGTGAGAGGGGGGGGGGCGGAGAGAGAGCATACATATCGCAGTGCGCAAGCTCGCGTTTAATTACGTCTCTAGTTATAGGCCTAGGTGGCAATCGATTAGGTTTATCAATGCGTTCGGTCGCGCTCGCGCCGCTCTAATCCCCTGTGGACTGCTTCCCACCCTGCAGTAGGAATTACCCCTGGGATGCTGCGGTCTGCGCCGCATATTACACGCCGATCGGCCCCTGCAGATCGCTGACCGGCGCGAGGGAGCGCATTAGCCGTAACTAAGACGTTCTCGATTGCTGGCTCTATACGCTCAGCCTATCCAACGCTGCTACATAGCAGAATATAATACACGCCCCGCCGCTTCTGCTACATGGTTCGGAAGGCTCCCGCGAAGTGTCGCTCGCGCCGTTTGAAGCTGGGTTATTGTTCTTGTAATACGTGTAAAAAATTTTTCGTGTGAAAATGTAGAATTTTCTAGAATTTAATATTTTCTTGTGGTATATATAGTATGAAACTTGATTGAAATATAGCGAAGATAAAATACGGTTATAAGTTTTCTCCCGTTCGGGCATTCGCAATTAATTGCCAACTTGATTAACTTTTATTCACGGTTGAAAAAAAAGAACCCTTAACTTGGTAGAACAATTCATTTTACATCAGCGGTGCGCAGTTATTAGACTTCGCACTGTGATTGCGCAGCGAATTTTAATGAAAAATTCAAATAAACGCGCGATGAAAACGTTTCAAGTTTCAATAATATCAGAGAAAACGAGATAAATGAGGTAGACAAAACGAAACTCACTCCTATGATCTGGATCCTCCCCGTAGAGCTTCCTGGTGATCTCTTTGAACATGTCCTCGTAGCAGTCGAGCCTGCCGATGCCAGCACTGCCGGCTTCCATCTTGACGGCTGTTGTTGTCAAAGGTGCAGGTTATAGGTCTCGGCGCCACCTCGTTCGCCCCCTGAGCGATATCTGAAGAACGGCTGGCTGCTGCTCCGGCGTAGGTTTCGGGGCCTCCCTCTCTCCCCCCCCTCCCCCCGTGGGACGGCTATATACCTGCCTTAGAGCTCTATCCCTCGTGTCTGTGCGCCACCCTCGCCTGCTCCTTTACCTGCGCATACAATGTATATATATATATATATATATAGTTATAGTACAGTTTGAGTTCTCTCTGTCTGCTGCACTGTACCGTTATACATGCGTTTGTACGGCTGTACGGAGGTTATGTGTATATGGCGTCCTTGTCGCGTTTTTCGGGATTTCCTTTGTCGGAGTGGGTGCGCGGGGAGAGAGAGTTTTTCGGCTATTTTTTCTTCTCCGCCGAGCTGGGGATGCAAGAGAAAAAGACAGTTTTATAGGCCTTCGAGGGTCGAAGTGTTCAACGCACTACTGCAACGGACTTTCGAGGTAAGGGGCAATTTGGTTTTATGACGCGGTTCCCAGGGAATTTTAATTGGCGAGCTTTACGAGTTTGCCAAGTTTTTAAACTGCAATATTTTTCGGCTTTTACGCTCGTCCGCCGCAAATATTGCGAAGACGAATAGAATTATGTGACGATCTGCTGCAGAAATCAGACGCAGGAGCTGCATATTGTGAGCTTAAAGGCTAATTGGTTTGGGCTGCTGTTGACGGATATTCCGCAAGCAAACAAGCGTAGTATGCAGAGTAGCGCGCGGAAAAAACGTTCAAAGAATTCCTCTGTGCACTCGTGTATCGGTGAACTTACGAGTACATGCAACTGAATTTCCCCAGCTATATCCGGTCGCTAATTAATTACTCTCGAATAACTCCTTTTTCATTAGCTCAAAAGGACTCTATACACCGAGATCTTCGCATGCATTACGCACCCTCTCATTTTTTTTTTGTGCGCACACCTTCCAAAGCCGGCAGATTAATTCACTGGTTTTATCGAAAATCCCGACACGGTAGCAGACACTGTGTGCAGCGATAAGAGAAAAAAAAGTAAGATTGCCAAACTTCAAAGTGCCGATATAACGCAGCCACTCGAACGCACGTATACGCACCGACTAATTTCGTCGTGGCTCGGGACAAAGTTCGTCGTATAGTTGAACGCTCTATAGTCGTCGGTGTATATTGAGCGCGTCTAATTGGACGGGTATAAATTTAATATCGTCGAAACTTTGTCAAGTTCGAGAAGGGGCTTCGATGAAATATTGTCTGAATTATGAGGTGGTTTTCACGGTAATATTTTTCATCGAAAGCGAAAATTGATTGCTTCGATCAGCATCAACCGACGATAAATACATATGTATATACCAGTTATCATCAGTCTCGAAACTTTTCGATCACCCGGAATTTTCCAGACGTAGGAAGAAAGCACGTGTTATAATATACAGCTACTACGGACGGCCGAGTTCGCACATCCCGGAGACGTGTTTTCGCGCAGTCCAGCTGCAGAGAAAGAGAGACGGAGATCGAGAGATAGAGTGTACGAGCAGCCGGAGAACCAGCAGCGCGGAGCAGCCAAATGGGAATTGAATCGTAGAGTGCAGCCCGAAGAAACTTTGGCGGCGGCGGAGTAGCACACGGGCGAAGCGGTTAACGAGTTTGCGCGACTGTATGTACGTGTAGAGAGAGAAAGAGAGAGAGAGAGAGAGAGAACGCAGGGCACGATGCGATTAACAGCGCGCCAGAGCCCAGGAGCGTATTGCGCAAGGGCTTGTCTGTATTATAAGGTGTATAGTAGAGGAAAAGAGAATCGAGAGCGAATTAGCGCGGATTTCCAACTTCTTTTCCGAACATTGCGCGCGTGAGAAAGGGTGCGTGTATACAAGAGATAGGGGAGTAAGCCATTCATGACGTTGGCCTCTCGGTCGTGCGCGGCATTCGTCCCCGGAGATGCTTACTTGATTAAGCGGCCTCAAGTGTGCACTGTTGTGTTTCGTGTATATACGACTCTGAACGAGACGAGTCTTCATGTCGAGTGCACTTTTCTTCTTTTTCTTATTCTATATACCGCGGTTTTTTTTTACTTTTTTGTTTGCCCTGCTCCATTTTCTGGGAGTATAAAGAGCGCTTACTTTGTTACAAAATGCTATTACTTTCGGTTTACGTCACTTTTCTTTCGACTCTGTCGGATATGTCGATTATAGTACGTACAGATCGCTCGTTGTTTTAATATTTCATACGTACAATTTCTAGTAGAAAGTAGAAAAGAAGATTTCTAAAGGATTTTCCTGGTGTGTCCGTATCCAAATATTACAAAACAAGTTCGATAATTCTTTGCTTTTCGGAAAACACAGTGTGATTATAGCTTTGACAAAACATTTCACCAAATTAAATATCGAGGTTAACACGGCGTACCTTGCAATCTTTCGAAAACCTATTTTTTTCTCGAAATAGCATCATCAGATTAAATTTTAAAAAGCAATTTCGTAAATAGTTCCATTTTCATTTGCAATATCGCGGAACAATGTCGCGCTCGTTCGCCCTCCTATTATATACAGGTATATCCCGCGCGAGCGGCTCGTCTTTCTGCCGCCAGATGAAATTCCAAACAATAAAACAAAGCAGACAATAAAATACTCTAATAATGGAATAAAGTGGAAAAGGCTATCATTCAGCAGGCACCATAAATAGCTCGTAAAGTTTTGCGCTGATTGATTAAAAGCCTTCGATATCGGTTTTCTCTCGGCTGCCGTTCAGCTCGATCTGCCCTTCCTCCCTTCTCCCTCTTCGTCCTGCTATTACCTCTCTTGCTGCCTCTACCCCCACCGAAACTCGTTACATCATTAAAGTCTGAAAATTGTCCCCCTCCGCCTTCTTATCGCTGCTATATACACGAAACTCGTGCTCTGTATAAGTTTGCGAAGGAAGCGGCTAGAAGAGAGAGGGGGAGAGAGAAAGAAAAAAGGAAGACAGTAAAACTGCTGCGGCGTAGAAGAGAGAGAGAGAGAGAGAGAGAGAGAGAGAGAGAGAGAGAGAGAGAGAGAATGAGAAAGAGAAAGAGAGAGAGAGAACGTAGCCCAGTAGTTTCGCCGGTAAAAGTAGGGACAGAAGAAGTCTCCTCGAGGCCAGTCTCTTTATCTCCGCTCCTCTTCATGCGCGAATGGAAGTGGGCCGGAACTAAATCGGTCCTAGATTGCGCGTACGACGTTCGCTCTTCCGACGTATATATATACGTATACATCCATACACGCGAGAATGCACCACTTCGCCGCGTGTAACAACCACAATTATGGTACTCTCCAGCCACTGAGAGAGACGCGCTCTGCAGAGCTCTAATAGCTCCTCCTCGCCTTAACGCTAGGTATAGGTATATATATTCGCTCTGTCGGCGCAAATAGAGTCGATCCTGAAAATTGATTTCAATCGACTGCTTCTCGTTTTCTCCACTTTTGCCACCCTCGCAGACGTACGCCGACGACGATCTAATTTCAACTTTGTGCAATGCATGTGGCTCTGTATATAGGGAGTTACCGCATTGTGTTCTTTTTCTGTGCAGACGAGAGTTAACCGTACGTTATGTGCTATTGAGCGCCTGTTTGATTGGCGTTTATGGAGAACAGCCCTGCTTTCGGCGTATCTTCTTTTTTCTGGCATTTAGCTACTTAGTCGTAGACTAAGTATTAAGAGACGATCCGCAACAAGAACGATTACGTTTATCGCTCAATTTCCCGAGCATTGTAATGTGCATTCGAGTGTGCTCGCTCGTCGCTGTTTCTGACGGGTCGGGGGCAGTCGTTCGTACGTAATCATCAATTTCATGTATATTTGGCTGTACAGTGCAAACATATTCGTTCTCGGAATTCCATTATATCCAACAAAAACTGACTCAGCCCATAACTCATATAAAAAAAACTCAATTTCCATCGTCGCTTCGTCGTGAGCAAAGAAAACAGAACAAAATATCCCCAAACATAATACGACCATACGTATGCGCTACTTTACATAACGACTCTCAAAAGAAAGTCGGCTACACGCTGAGAACGGGACAATATTCGCTTATCCCAAAACTCGGTAAATTATCAATGTACCCATTTAACCGTCTCACTGTGTGTCTTCAGCGTACATCCTTTGTTCCGAATGCTCGCAGACGGCGGCGAGGGCTGCGAGGGGGAGTATATAGGAAGCAGCAGCGCGCGAGAGCGACAGAGACAAGACGAGCTCTGTATATTGATCGGCGAGCAAGGGGTAGCGGCCGAGAGGGAGAGAGGCGGAAGCACACGCGGCAGCTCCCAAGAACACGAGAAAGAAACCGAGAGTCCCCTCTTTGTCGTCGATAACTCATGTATATATAGCGTCGAGCGAAGGAGACGTCTGCGCGAATTGACGAGATCGTCATTGCAGAAGAGAGAAGAATCGATCGGACAGTTTCAATGTCAAAGCGCAGCCGAAAACAGGATCATAATGTATAGATATAGACAAGCTAAACGCGCAGTGATGGGCGAACTCCGAATGATATAGACATGCACGCGAGCCGATAGACAGAGATACGGCCGGAGAACCGCGGGACAGTAAAGAGACTGCAACGGATAAATCAATATCTCTTGCAGTCGACGCATGTGTTGCAGATATCGTACGCACCGGGCGAACTACAGCGCACACGACGCTTGCTGCAGAGAGAAAGAGAGAGAAACAGTGTTATTGAGAAGAGGTATGGACTGGGGAAGAAAACCGACTTGGCAGCAGCAGTAAGAACGGCCGAAGGAAAGAAAGAAACTCGAGCGGAGCTGTAGTACCGCGCATGCGCAGGTCTATGTATACGGACTGAGAACCCCTGCTGTGCGGAGAGCGAGACAACGACAGCGCATGCGAGAGGAGCCGCAGCGCGCGCTAAAATTTCGAGGCGGAAACGAAGACAGAGGGAGAGAGAGTGAGAGAGAGAGAGAGAGAGAGCCAAGGACGCCTCTACGACGGAAAGATACCGAGTTTCGGCGCAGCAGCTCCGTTCTCGTTTCTGAGTCACGCCGTATAACCTATACTCGCGCTTTTGTAATCGGGCCGGCGCTCAATACGCGGGCGCGCGCATCGCGCACATGTATTGTATGTATACACGCACGAAGAGAGTGAGAGAGAAGGCGCGCGTAAAATCGAGCGAGCACACGGCGCAGCCGAGCGGTTCTCAATCGCACTATAGTTTTCGCTGGATGTCGTCGTCGTCGTCTTCGTCGTCGTCGTCGCGAGTCACTCACAGGATAGGATGCTGCTGCTGCTGCTACAGGTCACGGAACTACGCGATACAAGGACATGCGCAGAAGATGTCGTTCACGAGCACTGTGTTTTGTGTGAAATTGTCGGGAAGAAAAACTGTGTCGCGAGTTCGGGAGAGTACAGGATATGCATATAGTAGGCAAGATGCAGAGAACGGGGATTTTTGGTGTACTCACGTTGCGGAAGTTGCCTTAGATGTGACGACGCTTATAGGAGCTCCAGGAGGCAGGAGTGCGGTGATCACGAGTACGTCGGTCGCAGGTTGTTTCCTCGACGGCGGCCGGGTGGCGAGTGGGTGGGCAGGCGGGGTGGCAGGCGGTCGACGTTGGGTGGATGGTGGGCGAGAGTGGGTGGCTTCGTTCGTACACTCTCTCTCTCTCTCACTCTCCCTCATTCTCCCTCTCCGACTGCCGCCGTCTGGCTTCTACAGCCGCCGCAGAGAGGGACAGAGACATGGTGGGGTGCCTGCCTGCCTGCCACCCCCTCGCTCATTCAGAGCCGGGTATTATATAGGGAGAGAAAGAGACGGCGTGCGTATACCACTGCAGGCACGCACTGCGGAGTGAGAGAGAGGGAGGGATTGGAGGAAGCCCGCAGATGTGCCGCCGCCGCTGTCGCTTTCTTCTAGCCCTCGACGAGAGCGAGCGCGAGCGAGATGGATGTTATTACTCGTAGCGAAGAAGAGAAAGACGGATCGGAGAAACGACCGCCGCACGTGTTCAGGCTGATGCCCGGCCGAGGGCCCAAGCGAGTGAGATCCCCTCTCCTTCCTGCCGCCTGTCGGTGCCGATCCTCCCCCTCCCACCTCCACCGCCTCCCCCCGCCTGCCTCCCTCTCCCCCATCCCCTTCTTTTCCTCCTACTCTCTCTCTCTCTCTCTCTCTCTCTCTCTCTCTCTCTCTCTCTCTCTCTCTCTCTCTTTCTCTCTCTCCGTTCCTCGGGTTCAACGCTGCTGATTTTGCTGCTGCTGCTAGTGCCGCCGGAGCATCGTCGTCAACGTCGTCTACCATTCCGCCCCCTTCGGCAGGGGCCCCGTTCCTTCCATCTCGACCCCTCTGTACCTCTCTTCTGCTGATGGGGGAGAGCGACAAGGAGACCGGGATATATAGGTGTATTGGGAAGGGTGCAGGTATGCGTGGGAGGCAGGAGGAAAAAGCAGCGGAAGGATTGACAGCGACGCGCCGGGGTATTCACGTTAAGAGGATACGGGATATATATATATATATATATATATATATATATATATATATATATATATATATATATATATATATATATATATGGGGTCGGGTCGACTGCCTTAATTTCGGCTCTTAGCGCTCTTAGAGAGCTTTTCAGGGGAGCCCTTCGTCTTTGCTTCTTATACATGCGTATTGTCGTTTTATTATCCTCTTATTTATTCTACCTCTCTCTCTCTCACTGCTGAGCTGATGATAAGGAAATACAACGACAATTACACCCTGATTGGTTTGCACTTTGCTGTCCCTAATAATTACTCCTTTTGAAAGCGAAGATGCAACGAATGTTTACGTTTTCCCCCAGACAGACACACTACTTAATTCTAGAATAAGAATATCGAGTGCAAATTCCTTTTCTGACGTCATGCTATCCGACGATGATTCAGCTGGCCTCCACTTAAACGACTGCAACAGTCTATATAGTCAGCTCTATTAGAGAGAAGGAGCGTAGTCTGCACAACCGAAAGTTTTATAATACAAGGACACTCGGCATATAACACGGAGAAAAATCTCCGCGATGAATAAATAGAACAAATTAGTCAGATATAGTATATTCGCCCGGCACTCGACGAAGCACAAGCATTCGTTACCATTTCGTCCTGTCTTCTATTCCAATGGACTTTTTTCACGAAAGTAGAACACTCATTTGTACGAACTGCACGGAGCTCGCACACTGCTTAATAATTATGGAGACTTGGAAAAATTAGCAATCAGCGCTACAGCTGAGAAAATCAACAGAAGGAGACTCTGCTAGCACATGTGCAGTGAAGCTTGATACGCCAGACTATCGCTGCGAGCACGTGAGTCTAGTCTGCGGAGTAATTTGAAGTAATTAATTAATAAGAATTGTAATATTTAAAAAAGAAGGTGGCTCTCGAACTTATTAGTGCAGCGGTGATTTTCGGCCGTATATATGCGTCTATTATACGTATTATAATGAACCAAACTGTTCTGCCAATTTAACGGTGAACAAACGAAAATTCAAGTTAGAAATTCAATTTCGTCGTGTTTGCGTAAAATTTTAGCTTGTTACTGCAACTTCGCATAATTTCTATCGCGAATGCTGAATTTTGTTATCCTTGATTTAATTGCAAAATCAGTAGACTATGCGTAAATTATGAATTCACAACTTTTCAATTCCCCGAAACTGATGAGTATACGATACCGTGCGAAACCACAATCCTTCACTTCTAAATGCACTCAACTATACACTAGGGACTAGAAATTCCAAAAAAATTAACACACACCTCTGAAAATCCCACTTTTCAGCTGCGTGTTTATTTTAGCTGAAATTATACTTACATATTTACAGTCGAGACGCTCGTATATACCTGCTCTCGGCTGTGCCTCTCCTGCATAGGTATAAGCCGTTCCCTCTCTTATACACACGTCCCATTGTGCCATTTTCTAGGCGAGCATCATAGAAGGAAGACACGGCCAGAGCACGAAGCTGGAATAGGAGCTAGAGAAAGGGAGAGAGATAGACAGAGTAAGACAGTGGTTTGCGCGTGTCCCAGGACACAGGCAGTGGCCTCGTACATCGAATATCACGAACGGGTTACGTGCGATTCCAGCTACGAAGCTAAACGCACACGCGCCCCTCGTAGACAACCGTCTTCTCATTTCGTGAGGATGCAATGTCCCCGTTGGTTTCCTTTTCTTCGGGAGCCTCGTATAATACGACAGGGAGATACGTTATGCGATGTTTTCGAGATACGAGGCCGAGACGTGCCTCCGACTCAGCGGTCGATGCTTATTTTGAATTTTTGCTTGTTTACCTGCGCTGCGAGACGTGGTGGGATTTATATACTCAACAGTTTCGTTCTGCGATTTGTTTTCCATCCGATGTTTTCAAACTTTGTGAACGTTTCGGTGTAAAGATTTTGTGCGCTCTTTCTCAACCATTCGCTGACGCCAGAAAACTAGCTTTTCAGCTTTATGTTCTCTTCTTTTTTTACTTTTGCGTTGATAATAATGGTTATCTGGATACCTAGAAATAAGGAATGTAATGATTGAATCGATTCTGCGGATTCACTCGACAATCTCGTTGGATTTCCCTTTTACTTCTCTATGAAGTGCGAAATCGCCGATAACGAAATTCCAACTATTTCATTATTGGAATCACAATGAGAAACGAAATCGGGTTAAAATTTTCAAACTCATTTTCACTTTGGATTCCTTTGATGCAGATATACGCCTTTCATAAATAGCGACAATGGGATACTCGCGCAGCAATTTAATTAAAAATTGCACTTATATAATGCCCTGATGAATTGCGTAATACGTGTCGGATACCGGTGTCTAAAGTACCCATTGAGATTATGAAAGGAGTGGCCTCAACGGAGGGGGCAAAATCAATTAACCCGTTACAACTTGGAAGAGTTGGAGTTCAGTCGAGCAGAAGCTTTTCCATTGAAGATTATCTCTGCCGCTTCTGCTGTTGCCTGCACTGCCGTAGCTGCAGTCGGTAACTCTATAGCTTCGTCGATTCGCCTCCAGATGGAGCGACGAGTCGAAGCAGAAGCGAGCGAGGCAGGTTTCTTACTTACCGACGTCTGCTCATTGGAGATACAAACTTTTAATAGGATTTCACGCCTTTAACATGATTTCGCGATTTAATGCTTGGATCGTAATGTGCTATTAAAGCAATGCACTGCAAGTGTTTGATTCTATTGAATTGGAGTCACAAATACAGTTGCACTGTATGCGTCGCAATTTTTGCGCAAGTTTGTAAAGCGTTGATTCAGTGTACATTATCGAGCTGTCGGAGCGCAGTTGTAGAAAAGCTTGATACTATATATTACAAGTGCTTCAAAGTATTACTCAACATGTTTGAAACTAAATCGTTCATCACTACGCCATCTGTGTATGCTTGCAGTATACTTTCAAACCCGAGTATCTCGTTTACTCGCTTACCTTTTGCTTCGTTCGATTTTTACCGAAAGTTAGAGTTCGAGCGCGGGTGAAGTGAACTTGTTTATCTGCAAAGTTGAGTAGATCATGCTCAGCAACTGTGAAAACAGATTTGAAGGTAAGTATACGTAATATAATCATAGGTTTTTTTTTATTAAATTAGCCTTATAAAAATACATAAAAGCACAGTGAGGTAAAAAGAAAACGCGAAATTAATTTTGAAAAGTTTCATAAATCACTGCCGCTATATCGAGTGTACGTGTATACGTCGCTCGAAACGCCGGGTAATTAATAAAACATCAAGTGTCACGCGGAAAAGCTCGAGGGAAGGGGAGAGACAGAGGCACGCGAGAGCGCATTACAATAAAAATCACATCAGCAGCGTGAGCTCGCGGAGTAGTCCTTTGGGAAACGGACTCGTTTTACAAGTCCCGTGTACACATATATACACATCTCGGTCCACATTTAGGTATATATTTTTCCAGGTCAAACAGAAACGTCGATACGCGTGAAAACGTCCCGACCTAATGAAAAGTTTCACGCGCCTTCCCCTTCGTCGCGATATAGTCATCGCGTGAACGACTCTTGACGCAAAGAGAGTTGTCTAGATCAAACATTCAAAGATACAAAAAAAAAAATAAAGAAAAATAAAGAGAAGGAAGCTCTCGGAAAGAAGGAGATTATCCAAACAAGGCGAAACCGCATGTAGCCACTGCAGTGGAGAAGCTCCCGAGCTCAACGACTCTCTCTTTCTTTCTCGAAGCGCAACAGCTTGGAAAAGCTCGCGGCAGCCGCACAGGTGAGCCAGTGAATACCTCCCTCAGCCCCCGCGAGAAAGAGAGAGGTCAACGTGATAATGCCTGAGAAAGCCTCGCGCACACACAGCTGAAAAGCGACGAGTATGCGACATCACAAACGCGAGGAGAAAGCTCGTCGGCGCGAAAGCTCTCGTGTATGTGTATGCGAGCAGAGTAGGGGATAGAGCTATATAGTATATAACACGACGCCTGTATCTGCGTCTCGCTCTAGCGCTCGCGCGTCGGCGTCGCGGTGCTGGTGGGCAAACGCCTCGTATATACAAGCATCATCAGCATCAGTGACCGCCATATTGAACGCGCTGCGGAGAGCAGCTGAACTAGCGGTTCTCTCGTCCTCATCGTCGCGTTCCTGGTACAGCAGCAGCAGCAGCAGCAGGACGGTGTATGTGTGCGTGTCAGGGGGGGGGGGGGGTCGCTTCCGACGCAAGCGCGCGCGGGCGTTCGTTACACTCACAGCCGCCGCCCCCGCTTGCCTCTCGCCCGTGTCTCCCGCGCAACGACGACGACGACGACGACGGCGGCGGCTCTCTTTATTTTGTCGACGAGCCCACGCGCGCCCTGCCTGCCTGCAGTAGCACAGTGCTCTGCTGGACTCGACAGACGAGAGCGCGAGCGAGCGCGCGCGCACGCAGTAAACACGCATACATACACACACAGCGAGAGAGAGAGAGACTGACTGACTGAAACATATATATACATACACAGTACATACACGCACACGCTCGGCGCAGAGAAAAATTCGATCGGGCGAGCAAACGAACGAACGAACGAACCCCCCGACCAGGAAGTCCTCTGTGTGTGTGTGTGTGTCGCTGCCGCTGCCTTCGCCGCGCGTCCCGCCCAAAAATACACCGCCGACGGTGTAGTGTGCTCGCGCGGACAACGATTTTCCGGGACTTTTCTTCTGCCTCGCCGACATATTATAATCATCATCATCATCATCATCATTGCCACGAGTGAGCAGACGCAGTGCGATGAGCTCTCCGTAGGCGTGCGAACTGCCTGCCGTCCTTTGTTCGCGCGTGTGTGCATGTGTTTCACCGTGTTGTGTCGGCCGCGACCGAGAGAAGGGTGAAAGCTCTCTCTCTCTCTCCCTCTCTCTCTTTCTCTCGGCGTGTGTACACACTGTCGCTCGCCGCGGCCGTCGCCGCCGCTGCTGTCATCGTAAGTAGTACGAGTCCGAGTGCGACGGACCGAGTTGCACAGCAGTAGTAGTAGTAGTAGCAGCAGCAGCCGCGCACAAATGCAGCAGCTACACAACATAACGTTACCGCCACCGCTGCTCGGTAAACAAGATCAGAAGAGGAGCCGCCGCGTGTCGCGTCAGCACTAGTGCGCGAGGACATGAGATGGGATGAATAATGCGGTTGCCAGCTGGAGTTGGACAGTATCGCGGTGGAGTAGAGCAGCAGTGAGTGCAGCAGTTCTGCCAGTTATTACACCCTCGTGTGTGGCTCTCTCTCTCCGTCGACGAGGTAGTCGCAGCGGTTACAGGAGCAGCTGCTGTGTGCGCGCGCCACCGCCGATCAGCAGAACACGGCTACAGAGGGAGAGCGCGAAAGCTCCTCGTCGTCTCGGGAGAGAGAGGGAGCGCGTGAGAGCCGAGTCGAGGAGGAAGAAGACGAAGAAAGATAGCTACGAGGAAGAAAAAGAAGCAGGAGCTTTTTCCGCGAGCAGCGGAACATCGAGGCGAGAGCAGCAGCAGCAGCAGCAGAGTTGCTCGCTTGCGCGCGGCAGCTCGCCAATCAATAAACGCGCGCGCGCAACAGCAGCAGCAGCAGCAGCAACACGAGCGAGCAGGACAGAGAGAAGCCCTGCCAGCAGCGCGCATAGCTCCGCTCGTGCTTAACGACGTCGTCGACGTCGTCGTCCAACGCTCTCTCTCCCTCTCTCTCTCCCTCTCCCTCCCTCTCTCTTGCTCGCTCACTCGCTCACTATATACAAAGTCAGCAGAGCAGAGTCTCGTGAATATTTTCACTCCCTCTCACGCGCACTAGCGAGCTGCCGCTCGTACCGGGGCCATCACCGCGCCTTCTGCACGCTGCTGCGCGCACCCTATTTTTATACTCTCCGTCCGTCCGTCCTCCTCCTCCTCCTCCTCTTTTTCCTCCTCCTTCGTCTCTACTGATTTCTCCTCTACCTTCGCCACTGCCATCGCCGCCGACACCACCTTCTGCCTTCCTCTCGGTTGCCTTGCTGCAGCTGCTGCTGCCCATCGGAACACCACGAGCACGAGGAAACTTTTCCTGCCTCTCTCTCTCTCTCTCCCTCTGTCTGCCTTCTCTATCTCTCTGTGAGTGATATAGCCGTGAACCAACAGCAGCAGCAGCAGCAGCAGCAGCGTCGTCGGAATCCGGAGACCTCAAGGTAGAGAGAGAAGAGCCGGAGGTAAACAAAAGTACGTGGAAGAATATACAATATAGCATGAGGAGAGCATGCTCCGTGGCCATCAGCCTGTCGTAGCTGGACTGCAGCGACGGCAACGAGCATCAGTATTAGTAGTACGGTGTGCCTAGTGGTGCAGAAGAGGAGTCAAAAGAGAGTGAGGAAGCGGAAGAGGCGGAACTATCGAGAGGATATTTCTATATTCGCTTGTAGCATGCAGGAGTCGGGGGAGGCCCGCCGGCTAGGCAGCAGTCCCGCTTCAGGGGGATAGCTCTGCTCGTGCCAGGTTGGGGCAGTCGACTGGCAGACTCTCTCGCTCTCCGCTGGGGGTGCAGGTAGCTGCTGCAGCTCTACGACGGCGGATCGCGTCGGAGGGAGAGAGAGGGAGAGAGAGGGGGAGAGAAGAGCATCCACAGCACTGCGCGACCAAGACTCGCGCGCTCGATATCAATAGCGAGCCGGAAGCGAGCTGGCCTCGCTATAGAGCGCATGGAACATGATAGAGGTGAGAGACACACTGACTCACTGACTTACTCTCTATATACTGCTGCTCGAAAGCTCCTTATAAAATCGAGTATGGTCATAGGGGGACAGGACTCAGCAGGGCTGGCAAGAGAGGGGGCGCCATTGTTTATGCTTCAGACGTAGCTCAAAGCTGCTTCTCTCTCTCTGTCACTTCTGCTCGCGTCTTTTTCTCCGCCGTAGGTTTTTGGAAATTCTCCGGGGACTGCTGAGTAACAGCAGCAGCAGTAGCAGTAGCAGTAGCTTCTTTACCGACCGAGTCGTTGTTTTGATCGAGTCACAACACACATATTACAGCGCGGTATAACACGATTCATCGGAATTTGTATATACATTTCGATAATCAATAACTTTACACCACACTCTCTTGTGTGAATGGCAAGGTCGGTGCAGACGTACCGCTATATATATATATATATATATAGATATAGAGATATATATATATATATATATATATATATGATGTAGCAGACGCGCGCGCGCGCGTGAGCGAGACAGCTGATCACCGAATGCGTTGAAAACTTCCCGGGGATGCATTAGAATGAAACGACGTTGTTGAATTCGCCGAGTTTACCGTTGTTGCGTCGAAAGGTCAGAGCGGCACTAAATGCATTATGCATGGAGTTGGATGAAATATCAATGAATATGTACGTCACCCCTACTGCTAAACTATTCAGCGATGCTACTGCTGCTGCTGCTGTTTATCTTATGTCCTCTAATCGATCGTTTTCAACTAATCATTCAAATTGCTGCAAAAACAACAGCCCACACCCTAAATGCTTAACCATTGAGGTCGTCAATAAATCACAAAATAACATCCACCTGGCTGTCGTTAATCGCTCAATTTCGTCAGCCCCCGAGAAGCTCTCGGAAGTATATATCCCTTTAAAGTAGCAACATTTGTTTCTTAGCAAAAAGTGTGATCATTCCGGTTTATCTCGTAGTCAGCTTGCCAGGAAGCTATATTTACGATTCCACGCACCAGTGCAAACACAGCGCTAAATATTTTCTTCGTTGACTACTGTCACGCCGACCTGGTTTCATTACACAGCCACGCTAAATATTAGTATATGGCCATTCAAGCTCGTTCGAGCGAAGTTAAGCTCTCGTGTATATAACTATTGGCTGGTCGTATATTTAACAAGTTATCGGTATATTCCCGGCTTTGTTGCTCGCCCCGACACGTACGTTCCGCGAATTACGTAAAATGTAGTTCGCGCAATGTTGCTCTCTGAAATCCGTAACACAATGGTATTGTCGGTCCATCAGTTTTTCGTACACGAAGAAATTTACCGACGCGCGGCAAAGCGTGTGTATTTTCGCGCGAGATCAGTGACACAACGTGTTTTCTGAGACAACATGCAGTATTTATACACAAAGAGAGCCTCGCGCACACAAAGTGCAACGGCGATGAGATGCAGAGCACGGCTGTGTCTTGCTTTGGCGCGGTGCAGAAAAATCGGGTATCTGGTTTTTGTCTTTTTGTCGAGGCGAATCAATCGCGGCTTCGCGATGCGTGAAATTCCTTCTGCCGTGATGTTTTGGCCCGAGCTTTTCATTTCCGCTTTCGGCCAACTGCAGTCTGTCGCTGGCAGGAAGAGTGGCGTGCGAGCGCCCAAATTCAATACGATCGCTCGGATGACGATCATCACGTTTGCAGGTATATATACGGGTACTAGGAGTACAGAGTACTGTCTCTTCGGGCAATTTTTTTCTTGCAAATTAAAGAATCATCGCATTAAAAAAAAAGTTTTGCTGAAAAATTACGGACGAGTTTTCGATAAATTTTTTCTAAATACAATTTCAAACGCGCTGAGCAACAAAGAAGGAGATTCATGAAGTCGGCTTTTGGGCTGACAAAGGGCTTTCTATACCCTTGTTTTCAAATGAGAATAAATTCGTTTGCAAAATTTAACTCTGCTTTCCACGTCCAACAACCGCTTTCAAATGCATCAGAAGCGAATTCACTCTTTTCTCCTTCCTCTTTTGTCCGACGAAGTTCATTACGCGACTTTTAGTGGCGCAGAGCGCGCGCAGTCCAAATGAAAATAAGCAAACTCACCTGCCACTTCGTGAAAAGAGCAGAAAGCACGGCCCAAAACCGGAGCTCGCAAGTGACCCAATTTCCAGCGAATCAAACAAAAAAATGAAAGAAAAGAACTCTGGAGATAATAATCGTCCTTGCAGATGTCGAGCGGAATCGGCGCGACAACGATGGGATTAGGCGTTAGTCACGGTGGCAGCGCTGGCGGCGGCGGAGTTGTGGGTGGCAGCGACGCGGCCAGCGGCGGAGGCTGCCGGCTGCGGGCCCAAAGCCAGGGCCAGGCGTCGACCGGCTCGCCGAGCCAGCAGCGCGGCAGCAACAGCAATTCCGGCGGTGGAAGCCAGGCACGGGAGCAACAGGCCCAGCAGCAGCGACACGGACTTATGGGCCGATCCAAGAAGGACAACTGCTGTCTCTGTTGGTGCTGCTGTTGCAGCTGCTCGTGGTATTGCCGCTCCTATCTATATACACTTTTCTACACTTATATGCCCCCTCAAGACTATCTTATGTTTGCTGTAAACGCTCTTGTGTCTGTGCGTGTATCAGTCTGTCTGTTTAACTGTAGCGCGGCTATACATCCGTGAGTCGGTGCTATATAGAATTCAGGAATAGCAAGAATGGGCTACTTATTGAAGGGAAGTCTTTGGGAGCTTTGCCATGGACTCGTGTGTTTTAATACGGCTCGCTCTTGACTTGGGGATTTTAACCTTAAAACGATTGACCCACTTCTATAGTAAGCGGGTTGTTATTTTTTTTATTCGGGACTGGAAGCACGTGCTTTCGCGTCAATTAATACACAGTCTACCCTAGAGCTTTTAACGGGGTATAAGCTGGCTTTGATTTTGACCTCCAATGTTAATGCTGTTTTGGAAGGTTTTTTATTTACGGATTCAATATTCCGTATATATAGATGGAAACACAAAAACGTTTACGGCTTGCAAACATTGACAGGATACATTATAACAAATAAATCACATATTATCGCCAGCTGATCAAAGGTACCTGCACTAATACTAATATCATTTTTGTATATTGAAAATACAAATATTTATTCAGACACGTACATCAATTCGTTTTCCATTGTATACATTATTTCGAATAAAGTATTGCTCGCACGACTTAGAATTCAAGAACAACAGACGCTATAAATAACGATCCGCTTAAAAGCATCGGAAATAATATGTGCTTTTCTCAAAAGAAGAATTTATTTTAAACTCGGTTAAATGAAAAGGCTAAAAATAAGTAGGCACTTTTGATCTAAATTTATAGGCAATTGTCTGCGCCACATGCACATTATACCACACACAAACATTGTTCGCCTTGTAACAGCGAATTCGCTATACACGCATCGTAGTCCAATAAATAATACAGAGTATAGAGCGCGCGCGCGCGTAACGTCGGCGACAGTAAAAATCGAATAAAAGCTTCCTTTACTCGCGGCTGTACAGCATGCCATGTAGGCCCGATGAATTATGAAAATGCGTCGATTCTTTCGGCGAAGAAGAGAACGTCGCGCACGACACGCGAACGCGAAAAACTAGCTGTAGGGGAGAGAAAAAAAAAGTTACTGCACGATTTTCAGTCACGCGATCGCGCTGTACAATTTCCGATGCGCATGGAAGAAACGTATTTTTTTCGCAATCGCTCTCTCACTCTCTCTCTATAGGACTATGTAGCTTTTCACTATTATATGGCAGTAGAAATGCAACTCGCGGGGGGGGGGGACGCAAAAATAAACTTGTTTCTGCACGGTATTCTTTTTTCTCGGGGAAAATTTCAGCCCAGTTATTATTCGCGGTCGGCAGAAAAAAAAGAGACAGAATAACGTGTACAGTCTATAGTGTTCCTGGAAGCTAATAAATGTCGCGTGTCGAAGTTGGCTTCTCTTTCTTTTGCGCGCTGTCCGCTACAGCCCTCCCCGTAAGATATGTAAATCGCGTACCAGTCGACAAGAAGAAAAAGTATCCATCTCTCTTTCTCTATACGTATCCCGTATAGTGTTTATATACACGGGTCAAGCCCGGATAATATAGAGAGACAGAGTCGCCGCTTTTTGGAATGATGCTCTTCGATATTAGCGTCGATTGTCTGGCGCCGTTCGGCAGTTTAGCGGGACAGCTATGACCCATTTAACGTCTGACGCGGCTCTATATATTTTGTATATGTACGCCGCTTATACACACACACATATATATAATACAAACTCAGCGCTTTCTCGCTAACTATAAGGCGCTATATATCCAGAGATCCACAACACAGACATACAGATACAATGTCACCGACTTTCCCACATATATATCGTACATATAGGTATATATACACGCGCGCACACACACACACACACGCACACACACACATATATATTTCACGCCACATATAACAAAGAATCATCGACACACAGCGTATAGCGACTCAGCAAGTTTATATACATATATACATACATATATATATATAAGTTTATGTTATTCTCTCTTTCTATGTTTCACGCCGCAAGCAGGAATAAATGGTGAGCAGTTCTGTTCGTTTTGCTCCTTTTCCGCATGTAGGTGTCTGCCTGTCTGTCTATGTGCGCTGCCGCAGAATCATCTGTATTCAGCGGCTTTGTGTTATATCGCTCTCTCTCTCAGTATACACGTCGTTATATATATATATATATATATATTTGTCTGTGTGTGCAGTAGCGAGAGCCTCATGCATGCGAGTGTCTTTAGACGTGTGTCTACCGGTACGAAGCGCCTGCGCGAAAATCTGGGCCGACTGTATATAAAATACACACACACACACAGTATACGCGGCGGCTAGCAGCGCGGTGCAATATTCAAACCGCCTGCTGCTAATAAGTCGCCACCGCCGTCGCGACGTGTAAGCTCGCTCGTTGTGCAGCCTACGTTACAAGTGTGTGTGCGCGAACGCATTGTGCGTGTGCAGTGTATGTCTGTGGCGTTTTTTTTTCTTTTTTCTGCGTACTCTGCTGTTTTCCTCGATATATCGTGATGAAAGTGTAGGTGAAAAATCGAAACGGCAATGCCGCCGGTCGTTTGCTACGAGCAGCGGATTGTAAGTCGCCCTTGGCGGCGAGACTGATCTTCAGGACGCTTAACGCGACGGCATGAATCGATGAGCAACTCGCTGCTGTGGCTGCTGACTCTTCCCGATGGAGTTCTGGAGGAAATTGATGCTCAAGTAAGGATGAGCGATGTTCTCGTCACGACGACGACTACGGCGGCGGCGGCGAGCCTTTTCGCGCGCGTATAACACGCCCGGGCATCCCCTTTTCCTTATGTATTATTGTATGCATAACGTCTAAACTATTTTACACGGCGAGATGCAGTCATCGAGTAGCAGGTCTCGGAGCAGTTTAGCTAAAATAATGCTGTCTCGTTAAGAAACAAAGGATCGATCGCTTGTTAAGGTCCTTCCGCCGTGTCGGGAACAATATAATCAATATCGGCGTCTTGAGTGCGGGCCTGTCGTCGGCTCGTTAAAAAATCGAGACATCGTCAAATTGGAGAAGCTAACTCCCGCCGATGTTGCAATTTTTACTTCGCGGAGTAGCAATCAATACAAGGGACACTACGATGCACGCAGAGCGCTCTATATATCGATTTTAATGACTCCCGCGCGGCGTAAAAATGTTTATTCAAGTGCGAAACAATAACCCGAGAGCGCGCGCGACCATAATTCAGCGAACTGCACGAATATAATTAAAATTGTGTCGATAAACTGCGCGCTCTCTAGTCAATGGAAAATAGACCGGTACGCGATCCTACGCCGACGCGTTAGACGACACAAATGTATAAGGACGCTAAAATAGTTCCAGCCGATATTATACGAGTAAAAACACTTTATTTTCTTACATAGCTTCAGTCGTCGCACTCGTGTCGTCTTCGACGCGGAACTTTCTCAAAATTGTTTTCGATGCATCCGTCTGCGCGGAGAAGATCGCGGTCGTTATAACGAGTTTACACCACGATTCGCGAAATTTCCGATTGATGCATCTACCTGTAAACAGGATTATATGTATAAATCTCGAATAGCGAGTCCTCGATTCGTGCGAGAGAAAGAAAAACCGATATAGGCGTTCGATAAGCGCGCCACGAGCAACGAAGCCGATTTTCCCGAGTCTCTCAACTGCGCGATGCATCCGGCCGCTGCTGCTGCTGCGTAACACGTGTTTCTGCAGCAGCGTTTGTACCTATATCTGTGTGAGAAAGAGAGAGATACAACCGCCAGAAAACGAAACATAACACGTGTCACCCTCCGCGTGTGAGTGTGTGTCTGTGCGTATACACGTCCCTCCCTCTTAACACTATATAGCTCTCACAGCCACTTCTGCTGCTCATTCATATCTTCTCCCGCACACACGTTCACTCTCTCTCTCTCTCTCTCTCTCTCTCTCTCTCTCCCTCTTCCCCGCTTATCTACAGAGTCGGCTGAGCCTGTCTGTGTGTGCAGCATGTGCCCCTCCTCTCTCTCGGCGTCGTCGTCTAATCTGCTGCTTGCTGCCCCCTTCTAAGTCCTCCTAGGCCCGCAGCAACAGCAGCAGCTCGTTCTTTGTTGGTATATAGCTTGCAGGCGCGCTTTTTCTTCCTTCTCAGCGTCAGTCGCATATAGCAGCGGCGCGACGCAGTCGAGTTCAAAAGTCTCATTAGCGCGGCCGCGAGTCACGCGCGCACAATTTTCCCGCAGGCCTCGAAATAAAATCGCTTTAAACCGATTGCCAAGCGCCCCTGCGCAGACGATTGTAAACGTGGTGATGCGGCGACGCTTTTCGTTCTTGTAAATATATATATATATATATATAATATATATATATATATATATATATACGCGCGCACGTGCGTATCGTTGTTGTGTTGTTTATTTTTCTGCGAGTCAGTGGCCGGCATGTGTTCGCGAGTGAGGGGCCACCAGGAGTATTGTTGGGAAACGAGCGACGTTTCGTTGCACAGTAGACAGTACGTATATATGGTGTTCTCGTTGTTCACGCGAGAAGTATGCGCTGCACGTGTTCTGTATATGAATATTCGACTTATATTTTCGGTGTTCAATTTAGCCGCGATGGACGGAAAATTTGCGCAATAAGGCATTCGAGGCATCGTGAGCGAGATCTGACGTCAGAGAGGAGGGCTGATCCTTCACATATATCCTGACGTCAAAATACTCGGCGGCTTTATTACTTACTCTCAGCGCTATACGGAAATATTTAATTTTGCGCGACGCGCGGGCGCGTGTGTATATATACCAGCTGGATTAATTGAAATACTGAGTGTTTTACTTATTTTTCTTCACTCGTAACTTTTCATGCAACTTGACATTTTAGTTTCGCAGTTGAATCTCCGCCCGTAATAATTAACGCAGACTTCTTGAAGATCGCTCGCGGCTTTGAATTATTTAATTAGAGTAAAAATTCATTACGCATGTGTGACGGCCGAGGATCGCATCGATCCAATCTTCTAAATGTGAGTCAAGTACGTCACATCCTACGAAATCCAGCGATATATAACGAATCCATGAAGTTATCAATAGCAAGCCGACGAAGCCCAACTGCATCGGTTATGTGTGACTCAAGTCTGCCGGTTTTTAAATAGGACGGGATTAATTCATTCAAGTTAGCGTATAAATAACAAAACGGTGCGAGAGAAAAATTGTCGAGAATAGCGGCTACGGTTATTTGATTTTCCACGTCTACGTAAGCGCGTAACGCGTATTTAGACTCGTGGGAAATTGGTTCACAAAAATCGATAGAATATATTTACACCGAAAATAAGTCGAATAGCGTAGAGCTATTTTCCGTATAGCACTAAAGCTGCGTTCACAAATATATTTATGTCCCATGTTAGAGTGTATGTTATAGATGTTGTTTTCTGTGTATGTACGTCGATAATGAAAACGAGCCTATATATCGCTGTAACAGAGACCGTAAGCTTGATTATGAATTGTTTATTCAAAATTCATAAACGAATATTCTTCCGTATAAATCGAGTCATGGAGTACGTGGTGTATATGATTTAAATATCGCTTTGAGCGTCTCGGAGGTGAACATAAAACTGTATTCAAATCAGCATAATCCCTGTGCCTTATGCATATACCGCGTCGAGCCTAAACGAAAAATAGAAACTCAAGGTTCGTTGTTCAAATATTTTCCCGAATTGAAGGCGCGTGTATTATTCAATTTCCCTGGCCGAATCAGCATAAATTTACACTCGAATTTGTATACCCAACTCGCTCTCTCTCGCGCTCTCCGAGAAGTCAGAAACCACTCGAAAGTTTTGGGCAAACACAGAGCATCGTGACTATGTGCACTGCCTAATCGATAACTGTCTCGACCAAAAAAAAAATAAATGTAATTTAATCCTTGCTGTCTCTGGTCACCGAATCCGATGTATACTGCATATACACATGTATAACGAGGTGGGAATGTTTGTGCATAGTTTGGCTGCGGTGGGCACGGGCGGCTCTGGTGGCGGAACGTCGATGCGGCCGTCTGCCGGTGGGCAGCTCGGTGCCGGGGATCACGGCAGCGGTTCAGGCCTCGGCGGGGAGCTCGGCGGCCCAGGCTCGGGCAACGGCCTCGAGGGCGACATCGGCGACATCAGCATCGAGGAGATACGCTCCTGGGGCTCGTCCTTCGACCGGCTGATGCGCAACCCCGTCGGGCGCAAGCTCTTCCGCGAGTTTCTCGTCAGCGAGTACAGCGACGAGAATATCGCCTTCTGGCTGGCCTGCGAGCAGCTCAAACGCGAGAGCAACCCGGAGAAGATCGAGGAGAAGGCGCGCTTCATTTACGAGGACTACATATCGATTATTTCGCCTAAGGAAGTGAGTATCGCTTATACATACAGCGCCATCCCCCTACACATTCACACACGAGCGTACAACGTATATAGAGACTGGCAGGGGCTATGTAGGTCGAACGAGTCGAGCCGAAGAAAGGTAGGGAGGGCCACCGCTCAACCACCACCTATAGCAAAGGCCGAGGGGAGAATATCCCAACGTGCTGCTGATGTACTCGCGCGCAGCCACCTTATACATATACATACCTTGCGCGGCAGAATGCACGCGGTATATACTTTGCTATTTAGTTTGCGGGAGTTGGACGTGCCAATATAAACCTTGTATTATATTATACAATTCGCGCTTCTTTCCTACCGCGCGGCTAATCCGCTCTATTGTATAATATGCCTCGCGATAATGTGCATTAAATAAATGCAAGCCGCTTTTTAAGAGCTTCGCGCAAAGTTTGACGGATAATCGAATTTCGACCCCATTGGGCTGGTTTCGTTCGAAAATAGCGCATTATCGGATTGCGCGAAGCATCCAACTTAGTTTTCATCGCTGTTGCGGCAATCTCTTGCTCGAGGAATTATTTTTTACCAGCCGATCGAGTGCGTATTTTAATTGAAAAAAAAATCTATTTCCCTTTGGGAACTCGTGAATAAAACCTCGCACTGCAATGAGAGATAAAACAATTCGCGCTTGGTCATTAAATGAAAGCCAGCGAACAAAAAATTTTGACGCGTCGATTATACGCTCGTCGAGCCGAAAATTCGCTCGCGCTTTGTTTATTAATCGCGAAGAGCCGACTTATAATGATAAAAAAATAATAATCCTACAGAATTCACTCTTTTCCGGTGGACGTGCGCGCGAGAGGAAGAGAGATAGAGAGAATGAGAGAAAGTAATCACTCAAGCTCCGGTCCGGAATTTCACGTTAAAACAAAAGCCTAAAATAGCAGCAGCCGCCGTAACCCGGCGTTCAATTCTCATTTCTATGATATCTAGAGCTCCTCAGTGCATCCGTCAATAAGTAAAAACAACAGAAGATGGAGAGCGAGCGAGCAAGAGAGAGAGAGAAAATTCACAACTATATAGGCGAGATTGCAGCAAAGCTGCAGCTGCAGGAGGCGAGTCGATCCCTGGAATAATGCAACGTATCGGATCGCGAGCCTGCACGTATGCACGCTTGCCAGTCTGCAGGCGCGCTTCTCTCTCTCTCTCTCTTTTTCTCTCTCTCTCTCATGTGACGAACGGGGTGCGATAGATCGAAGCGCTCTAAATATAAACCCCGTCGTTCGTCATTTTGCACATTCGACCATTCTCTCTCTCTCTCTCTCTCTCTCTCTCTCTCTTTCTCGGGATAGCGGAGAGCTTTCATGTATGGCGCGCCGGATAAAGGCCCGGCCTATACTCTTTCAGTTTATAACACCCATGGCCAAAAGCTCCCCACTGCTCGTTGAAAGAGAAAGGGGCTACACGATAGATATAAAATAAAGTACCCGCGAGGATGTTGATTATTGCAACGCACGCCGTTATTACGGAGCGTTTTCGCTAGATATAAAATTTCAACTTATTTTCGTAGTTGTGACGGAAGAAAGTCCCGCAGTATAGCTATCCATAGCTATATTGGGTCTGCGTTTTTGTTCACACGATTTGCGATAACAAAAGTCTATATTTAACAAATTTTCAAAAAGTGATTTCTATTTTAATCAACGATAGCTATTTTCATAACCGTGCACTTATTTGCTTTGTAACTTTTACTACGATGAATTTAAAACATCGGGCTGAAAATATATTTCATAGTACCTCCAATCACATTGGTAAAGTCGCACATTTTATTGCTGGTATCGAGGAATTCTTCGGTTCATCGCGAAAAAAATTCCGGGAAACGTCAGCGTGATTCGAAATCTGACCAAAGGAAAAGTGAATTAAGGATCGCACGCGATACAAGCAAGTATTAATAATTTTGATTGATTCGAATGAAACTAAAATATTCTGTTGCTTTGACAGGTGAGCCTGGACTCGCGGGTGCGGGAGATCGTGAACCGCAACATGACCCGGCCGACGCCCCACACATTCGACGAGGCCCAGCTCCAGATCTACACGCTGATGCATCGCGACTCGTACCCGCGTTTCGTCAACAGCGAGCTCTACCAGCGAGTAGCGCGCATCAACAGCGGACCGCCAAGCCCCTGCATCGAATCCGGCGGGGACATCGCGGCAACCTCGTCTACCCAGCCTCGCAAGTCCAAAAAGTCCATCACGTAATGGAACTCTCTTGTGTACTGTTGTTGATCACGAGATGACGACGACGACGATCATGATAATGATTATGATGATGATATACGACAAAGCGACTCAAATGCGCCACCGCCGCTGCTCACACCGACCAATCCAATCGACACTCGCACAACCGCATGCACACTCGTCCACACTTAACAAACACACGTATACACGCCACAAGAGTGATTCTCGCACACGCTGGACGACTATCGCGCTTTTCTACTTGAAATTAATAAGTTATATTAAACGATACATAAGAAAAACACATACGTAAATCCGCGTGCGATGACGAGAGAAAGAGAGCGACCATGAGCATGAGTATTGTGACTTGTAAGCGTATACGCGTTGGAACGATGGAGAAGCAGAGTTGAAAGAGCGCACAGTAACGATTATGAAAACAAAGGAAAAAACGAAAAAAAAAATAATAAAACGAGAAGAACGTTCTTTTTCAGTCCGTCGTGTGTATGTTAGTGTGTGCGTATGCGTTTGCATCTGTGTGCGTGTGTGTGCGTGATAGAGCATGCACGCGACACCATTTTTTCCTATATAAATATAAATAATACATAATATAAAATACTTAATGATGGACTCGACGATACGCGCGCATTAGCGGCCGCGCGTATAATAATGAAATTTCAAAGTACGTATTATATATATATATACACACCGATCAGGAGGAGAGTCCTGTCGCGAGTCGTTTGATATGTATACACTCGCGCGGTATAAAAGTAAATAAAATGGGTCTTCCAGAGCGAAGCCACACACCGGGGCCACAAGAGACTACTTCTGCTACTACTACTACACTACTACTACTACTACTACTAATACTACTACTAATACTACTACTTCTACCACTACTACACACCGACATATTCAAATAGAAACACGCACTCACGCGCGCGCTCTATACATTTCTGCAGAAAAATGCACGACAAATACGGGGAAACGAAGAATAAATATACGAGAGGAGAAAAGAAACTATGTGCACTGCGACGCGAAAAGCTGCATAGCAGCAGCAGTAGCGACAAGCTGAAAAGCGAGTGAGAGAGGGGGGAGGGGGGAGAGAAATAACAGTGTGCTGGAGACTCGACTTGCTCTTGTACTACGAGAGCTTTCCAATTGTGAAGTGCGGCAACGTGTTCCGCTGCAGGCACAAACGCTATACAAGCTCGTAATAAACGCGCTCGCACTGTAAGAAGCTGCTCAACACAAACACGCGCAGACACGCACACATTCACACGTATTATACACTCTTACCTACACACACACACACACATACATTTCTATACACCCGCAAAACCATACGGACAAAACAGAGATTAAGCTATCATATCGTCCTCCTATACACCCTTACGACCTCATTTCTTTTCCGTTGCGACGCGCGAGTCTGCATTGCCGCAGTTCATATCGCGCACTCTGCGACGGACTGATGCGCTCTATACTGTGTTAGGGGGTTGTTGACACGTGTTTGTTTATAAATATATACACACATATATAATATATACATAAATAATATATATGTGACGAGCCGGCGGCACGACAGCGTCGGTAGCAAATCAAGATAAGCAACACTATACTACCTGGATGTTCACACGCTGATTCCTTTGTTTTAGAATGAGATTCTGATTTTATATAATTATCGAATAAATATTAGTTTCTTCAGTGATACATCAAGATTTTTCTTACTTCATTTCGTCCAGTCTCATCGACTTACTTTTTATTTCCCCCTTTTTTTCTTTTACGTGTGTATGCAAACACGATTTTTCATGTTTACTTTATTTACTTCATTTGTAAATCCAACTCCTGTCGACTGTATGATGCATCATCCAACTGTGTGCGTGTTTGTGTATACGTGTGCGACCCTAAAACCTGGGTCTATCCTATACGTGTAATGCCATCGTCATATACTTATGATTTACACCGTACCGAATTACAGTTAGGAAGTGAGAGAAAAAGAGGAAAAGAAAAAAGAGTGTGAGAGCATGCGCTAGAAGGAGCGACAGGGCTTTCCTTTGCGCAGAACTTTAATGGCATCAAGCATGTGTGTGTGTGTATGTGTATACTGTATAGGTGCTTCGGCTTTTTCCTCAATTGGAAAGCTCCCTCCGATAAGTGCTTTGCTATACACTGTACACATACACACCCGCGCAAAAGGAATGCCATCGGAGAGAAATTAAAGGAGATAAGGTAGACAAGAACGAGAGAAAAAAACAATGTGATCTAAAATGTATGGTGTGTACGTTTGCGACGAAAAGTATTTTGCCAGGAAAAAGCGCAGATGTAGAGGGTAAGCTGGATTCGTTCAAGTACAGCAATGAGAGAATTTTTCTGATGATGTATAGCAAGACATTTCACGATTGTTAGTGTACGAAGGAAAAAAATCATCGGCCGGGTACGAATTTGCGAAAGCTCCAACGAGCTACCTTATTTCCTTCATAATTCAGTAAGGCAAAAGTACGAAATATATCCGTGTGCGAAATCATGTTCTGTAAGGGGCATAATCACCAACGACACGGTGCGCGTAAAAGCTCAAAGCGCGTAAGCGCATCAGAGTCGGCAGGCCCCTGTACTACACTGCAGCATCAACATCGAGGCGAGGGTGAGAGGGAGCCTGATGCCGGCGCTGATGCTACCGCTGCTCGTCGTACATGTAATTCCATTGCCCGACTTTTTTGTCGCACAGCTTCTCTTCCATAATACATGCTGTATATGGCTGCACACCATACCCGTCTCCTTCTACTTCGCTTTTGGCTTCTCTTATTCTCCCTCGGTCGATCTTGCCGAGTTGCTGTCTTGTCTCCTTACACCTTGCCGCGCTAATATCGAATTTGAATTAAGGCCCTCGCCTCGTCGTCGAGGCAGAGAAGCAGCAGTCGAGTCTCGGTTTTGCATAGATTATGCGCAGGCGATGATGATGGCTCCGGTAATCCCGAGCTAGTCTAGACGTTTCTGGGAGGATATACTTTACTTTCGTATGGAAAGAAGTGAAATCCGGATTTCAATATATAAAGAGTGGAGAGACGGAGAGGTGTACACTTTTCTGGCGACTTGATTGAGTGCAAGACTCATCACGTATTAAATGAAAATATTAACTCTGAAGTATATCGTTGATTTGATGCATACATTTTGTATGAGTCAAACATTTGTAGGACTATTGGAAATTCATGCGTTGTTATTGGAATTTAGAATTCGCAACGTAGAATTTAATGTTGACACATGAATTGGTATTGCAAAGTTTTCACCTACTGTTATTATTATAGCGCCTGTAAATGAAGGGCATCGTTGTTGCACTACCGATATTGCCAGTAAAACTTTGCTTTTGATAATGCATTTTACGAAATGATTTGTATACTATCGTGTTAACCGAGGCAACATTTGAGTGACGCGATTTTCTTGTAGTTCGAAGGACACTCATTTATAATCTGCACGATTTTTACGGTTATGTATAGATCTATAAAGATTTACCGAACATACATAATATAATTCGAGTACTGAAGAAACTGCTTCATATATATATGTGTGTGTGTATATATATATGATTTCTATTCGATACACAGCTTAAAGGCGTTACGGTTTCTATAGATTATGCGTTTGTTTAATTCATAAATCATAAAATCAAAACCAAATTAGAGAAGGAAATACAGTAATAAGAATGAACGAAGGACTCACTGTGCAAAGATGAAGATAAAGCGTCGAGTACTGCCACGCGATACACCAAATGACAAAAAATACAACCGAAGACACTTGAGTCTAGTCGGCGACTACAATAAAAAGGGAAAGAGAGAAGGAGAAAGCTAGAAAAAGAAAGAATTATGTATTATTAAAATACGCTGGCGTGAATACTGTAAACACGAACACTCGGAGGAAGATAAAAAAAACTTCAAAAGAACACGTACGAACATACACCAAGGGAATAGTTATCAAACTCAAGTAGTCTAATCTGCAGTAAATATTCATTTTTTTTCACCAAATGAACGCGAAACACTTGAGTGCGTATAATTCTTTCCTTTAACGATGTGTATCGCGAACCGTTGGATGGCCTAAAACTTCTGCGCAATCGAAGCAAATTTCTGCACACAAAGGACAGCTTCATTATGAAGCTGTGACTGTTTACGAAAAAATTACACAATACACACGGAGTGACGAAGTCGAGGGACACAAATGCAGACAAACAAAACGCGCACCAGTGCGTGAAAAATAGTGAGATAAACCAAGACACTTAAGTCGAGAATTAAGTAAATAAAGTAACCCAGAATCACGAAATGTCATTCGCTGGTTCTTCCTGTTTCGCGAACTAGGAGAATAGAGGATAAAGAAGTATCGTGAAAAATTATTTCGTCGCGAAACGCTCGCACAGTCAGTCACAGTGTTTGGCTACTGCCTTATAGATATACATATATATATATAGATATAGATAGGTATAATATGAAAAACAAATATATCATCATACCAAGCGTACACGGAGATCCTCAAAAAAGAAAGAAAACACACAAGAAAAACAAAATGTTATCACTAAAACAAACCTGATGTGTGTGAAGGCATGCCAGACTGTATACAATATACACACATAACGGAGGATATATTTCATAAAAATTATCGTGGAATAATAATAATAATAAACTGATTAGAGAATTCTATAGTCATCTTGGCATTGTGATGTAATATGATTGTAACTTCGAAAAATTGATATCTCATACACTTTACTTCTCAATGTACCTATCGATGTTGATCGAGACTCGTGCTATTGGTTCAGCGATAATTTTTCTGAAAAACTCTCCCTGCGTACATATAAATATATACCTATATAGGAAGATACCAGCTCCGCGAGACGCGATCGGACATCGGCTATTCAAATTCTGTATTATTGTTTATTAAAGTGCGTCTGTTATAAAGTGATATAAGGAGAAGAAAAAAAACAATATTATAATGAATAATAAGATGAAAATATAGTATAAGTGTAAGTTGCAAAAATTATAATCGTGCGACCTGGAGCCGCGTACATACACGAGGTCGGTGCAAGTAGAGACGTGCGAATGCTCAGAATGACGTGATATATATATATAGTGTGTGTCTGTGTGTATATGTGTATGTGTGTGTTTCCCACTTTGTTCCGGCGAATCGCGCGGCGATCCGTAATTTATAAGTAGGTTAAATCGATGCTTTCGAATAGACGGCAGCTGAGTGCGCACGAACATGAGAAAAGTACGCGACAAATGATTATATGCATATGCTTACATAACTCATACACGTGCAGACTTACACTTAGGTATACCTGCGGTCAAAAACGTTTTCAAACAATGATAATGTGAACTGGCGTCAGATGGATCTGATATATAGGATTCGGCACGTGATTAGAAATATATATGCTTCGTCAGATCCCAATATTTAACCTGACTCCAGTTCGCACAATCGTTTATTTGAATAAATTGTTAACGCTGGGTGCACGTACATACGCGGGAATACATGTATCGTCCTACTCAGGCGTGAACGAATTTCGTTACTTGGAGCAATGTGCACTCATTTACAATATTTATTCTCCAAAACGGGTATAACGATAAGGAAGTGATACTATTGTCATCTAGAAAATCTGAAAGAGCAAGCATCAACGCGAATTTATTATTGCAAAATGGAAATTACGGGTCTTAGAGGGATTTTCACGAATTTAAAAAATATCATACTGCAATCCATCTGAAATATCACGAAGAAAATGTTCTAGTACAGACATATTACCTTTTGAAAGCCATCGACGTTACATTACGTAAACAAAAAGTAAGGCATAAAATAACGGTCATGCGCTGCTTATTCCAAGTCCAACGAGAGCCTCGTCCACGCCTGGTCCTATATAGCACATACAGTGCTATACAGTCTGTATTAAGGCAGAAATAGCGAATGAGAATGCGTGCGCGACGAAAGAAAGAGGGTGAGAGCGGCGAGATAGAGGAAATATCGATTGCGCGTGTGTGTACATGTGCGAGAGAGCGAAACATGGGCGTGCGGATCGATGACACATACCGAAGCGACGACACGGAGAGAAAGACTGTGTGCATGTATGTGTGCGAAATATGAAAATAATAAGAAAACAAACTTATACTACTGGCTAAAGAAAAAACTAAGCAAAATGACAAAAAAATTATTAACGGCTAGACTGCAAGATAATTTAAAAGGGATAACTAAGTAAATGTGACGTGCAGGGTCAAGTAGCCTAGCGAGGATCGCCGTAGATCTCGCAAATAACGTAATTTATAAACGCGAAATTTGTCAGATTTAAGTCGATCCTCGCTGGATCTCTTAATTCATTCTATACAAATCGTGGTGAGACAATTGAAAAAAGGTAAATAAAAGGTTCTTTTCTCGATATTTGGCACAGGCCAACGTTCTGCATGAACCCTGATAATCGTGGAGATCACGCATAAGATCGAGACGAGAAGATTTTTCGGGCGATCGACCGCCGCGTTTCACAAAGCGGGCGTTCCGTATATTATACTCGAATAATGCCCGATAAAAGTGGAACGCGTGTGTCTGCGAGCTGAACAACGCTGACTCGCGAGGGAAGTAAAAAAGAAGGCGCGCGAATGATAAGGAGTATATGTATGTGTACGCCTACATGTATATCTAAACTGCGAGGATGAGAAGTAGTGCGACGCTGAAAATGTGCATGTGCAGTCGAGGCCCTCGAGAATCGCCGATCGTCACGTAATACCTAGTCTCTACGTCTTCATTAATAAACGCACAATTTTTCTCAATCTTCGATCCCGCTGCTTTACTTTATTTTTCTCGTACACCCATCTCTCTTCGCCACTACCACCACCATCGACTTCAACCCACGCCCATGTATTTCTCTCTCTTTTTCTCAACTTGTGCCTGCCGTGATCATAATAATATCTCCGTCTATTTCGATTTTTCTAAGCTGCAATTGGCCAACTTCTCTATGCCCCTTCTAATTTTCTCGACTGTCATTCTTCCTTAATTTTGCTGAGTTTTTTACATCATTGCTAATCAGAATTTGTATAAACTTGAAAATATGTCGAAGACGTTATTATTGTTATTGTAGCATTTACGTTACTTATCGAATATGGTGTGATAGGTGATGATGCAATCAAATGTCAGTTTTGATCATGCATGTGAAAGTTCCCTTTTGAGTAATTAGTATTCAATTAAAGCGTTTTCGACTTTAAACTCGTTTTGGTTCTTGATATCCAAAAATAGTTGCGTCCAAAATAAATATATTAGCTTTTATGTTTAAATTATGAAGTAATGTTTTTATGCTAGTCATACACGTAATACGCAATATTATAATAAGTAGCAATGATATTTAATTTTGTTTTATATATATATTTATTTCTTATTTGTGTCGTGTATTACACATTTATACATATCGTTCATGCCATTTTTTACATTATTCAATATAGTATAAGCTATATGGTTAATGACTATGAATATTTTTATTTTTATTACAACGGTTTTTACCAGAAATTTGTCATCACTCTGCCTTAAGAGTGCTCCACATTTATACTAGAAGTCTGAATTTTTAGCAGCGCCCCCACGTTACACCTCAATAGCCACTAATGATTTAAACAAATTTAATAGTTGAGAAGTGGGTATTACTGAGTTTCAGCGCGTGTAGTAGGTATCAAAGAATATTACAAAATTAAGTTTATAAGATAAAAGTTAAAATTAACATTTTATTTCGTCGGACAAATTTTAAGAAGCAGTGGCCGTTATACTAACTTCAGTTTGACTTAGTCCGACGAAATACGTCGTTATTATTTAATTTTAATTGCTTAATTCTTTTTAAAAACATTCCTTACTACTTATTGCAAGTGCTGAAACTCGATTTATGGTGATAAAGTTAATCAATTAATTATAATAAACAAAAAACGTTTTCTACGCCAGGTGGCGGGTCACTCGTGGTCTGGAGCACTCTTAATCACGGATAGTGTGAAATCAGTATTTAAGCATGAAACTTGAAACACCGAGTGAAGCAAAAAAATGGAATAAAAGAAAAATGAAAATAAGTGTCACCAGACAAAAGAAAGTACCGATCACATCGATATTCGATCAACATATGCAGTCCATAAGAAGAAGAAGAAGAAGCGAGAGCAGTGTCGAGGTAAGATTGGAAATTCACATGATCGATAATAAAACTGCGCTGCTCGAATGCTCGAATGCACACGGATGCTGTGTTCGCATGCAGCTGGCCGTCGACTCTCATCATTGCATTGACATACAATCTTCCGCCGCTTATAATTGCCAGACGCGTCGATCCGTGCGCAACGACGCGCATACTCGATTCCTCAAAGTGCGAGATTATTAATTGAATAAAAGGAGATGCAGGACACGATGAGTCGTGGAGAAGACGGACGTTCGGCGACGTACAATATATACAATTATACATACAAACTCACGATTATTCGTGCAAATAACCTGATCTCCTTGAGCATCTTGGGTATCTCGTGCGTAATGAGCAATAAACATTTTTATTTACTGCGTATGCGCCCGAGAAAATAAAAGAGAAGAAAGAAAAATATTCCTCAATCGAGATATTTGTCTTCTATAAGGATTTGCGTCCTTCCGATTATCTTATCTTCGGAGGTTACGTGCTTTTTAAACGCTTTATTAGTTGCACACACAATAGCTACGTGATATGCAATATTCCCCAACAATTCGCTCAAACTCGCAGAGATAAAAATATAAGTTCCGATATATGTAGTCGAGTAAACATTCGAGATTACTGTTCAGTAGTGTGCTGGTGATATAACAGTTCATAACATACGTAACTTGTATTAGTTCCGATAGTATATATATACGCCCGCGAAAAAATCGCCGGTGGAGGGAATTCCCCAGCACTGGCGCGGTCTTAAAAACGATAGCGGCCCAATATCGGTGCGCCAATATTGGTATGCCAACTCTGGGCCATAGTTGGGCCAATACTACCTATATATATAACAAAGTAATACTGGCTGATCAGTACTGGCTCAACACTGGCCCAGTGTTGGCACGCCAATATTGGCGTGACGACATTGTCCCCGTGCCGGACCAGTACTGCATAACTGCATCTAATATTTGCACTCTCCCTCTCTCTCTCTCTCTCTCTCTCTCTCTCTCTCTGTCTATCTGTCGTGATTGTAAGGGTTTTTATTGGGCGAGCCGAATATTGCAAGTGCGTCGACCGCGACTGGAGCCACCTGCTTGCAACACAGTGGCGATGCGTTGCAAAGGTGGCGATTGAGACGTTTGTTTCCCTTTGCAGAATCAGGTGCTGTTAGATTTGATTTTAAATAATTAATAATACAATTAAAAGTTGATTTATACATAGTAAACAATAATATCGCAAGTTTAGCATTGAATAGGCAACCAGTAGTGGCCCGACGTTCGCCCGACGTTGGGCCAGTATAGGCAGTTTCAGTTACTATATAAGGACAATAAGAATATTGTATGTCAACTGCAGCCGTGGTGCCAAGCTAGAGTACTTGCCTGGGAATCCAAAGGTCGAGGGTTCAAATCCAACACAGGTTAAAATTTTTTTCAAATAAATAAAATTTTCAATAATTAGCTAATGTTGTAGAAGAATTTAGAACTGCAAAAAAAACTCATCCCAGCACTCTGAATGACGAAAATGGCCCTCCATACAGTATAAATAAAGGTGTGAAAATGGAAACATAAAATTTTAAAATTTTTTTTGTGCGGGTTGCGTAAACCGGGCCAGTGTCGGGCCGATTTGCAGCCGACTCCGGCGCAATACTGGGCCATTTGTTCAGCCGTACTTAAACCAGTATGGGCTCGGCGTTATCATTCCGTCGTCGGGACAGTACTGGGCCGGTGGAAATGCCAGCATTGCGCCAGCATCGGTATTCTGGCGACCAGTACTGGGCCGATGTCGGGCCAGATGTAAATTTTTTCGCGGGACGCTGTAATTAATATATGTTGTCATAACTCGCATATTTTTACGAAACAATATGCATATACAAGAAAGTATCAACCTCGGTATCAACGGTACTTTGAAACTTATTTTCGACCGATTTAATGTAACCCCATGCTTTGTACCTAGACGATGAATTTCCATTCGAAGAAAAAAGAGGAGAAGAAAGGAGAGCCGAGAAGGTAGAGAGAAGACCTTCGTGCGTTCGGGTGCAAAAAGGGTGCGTCGTCGGGTAGACAGAGCGACACACGGCAGCGGTAGCCGCGAGAATGCCCTTAAAGGAAATTCTTTGTCGTGCCCTTTTATAGCGGCGAGACGAGGCTTTATTTTGTCACCGACTTGTTTTTTTTATCCTATTTATTTTCGTCGCTCATCGAGGCTGCATGCAGTGGACCGTTTGAGGCGTGATCGCGAACTGATCGACTTCGGCCGAAATTCCTCGACGACTAAGTCATACTAACTTGAATGCATTATTTCGGCGAGATTTTTATTTGCTTATCACATCCTCTCGGCAATGCAAACAGGCGACTTACGCGCATATATACATTAATATTTTATTTCGATCGTTTTGATATTATAGCATATAGTACAAACATTTCTGCAGACGAGAACGTGGCAAATGTTTTTCAGCTGTAGCATCATTATAAAAGATGTTTACGTCTAGGCTTGCAGCGATGAAGGAAAAAAAATGTCAAATTCAGCGTGTCGATCAGCAATAAATCGATTTACTGGATTTTCCGGGAAAGAGAGTCGCGCGCGCAGAACGGCCCCAATTAAGCCGCGCATATATCGAGAGAAACGGAAAGAATCGTGAGGATGATGGGGCGACGACCGATTGGAAAAAAGTAGCGAGTATAAGTATCGACGTTTCCTGCGATCATCGAAGATGGAATAATGGCCACTGGGCTATTAGAAGCGCCGTCGTCGCCGCTGTTGCACTTTTCCAGCGAGTATATATCTCGCGCGGAGCGACAAAAACTTGCCGGATCGCGCGCGCACGCACTCGGAATGTCGCGAGTTTTCTCCGAACGAAATCCTAACGAGCTGCGACGAGAGAGGCCCCGCGTGTTGGCTTTCCAATGCGCGAAAATACTCCGGAGAGAAACGCGCTGTTTCTCGCCCGTACGCATTGGAAAGAATGGGAAAGGCCTTTTTCTCTCTCTCTCTCGGGTTTCAGGTGTAACCGCACGCGCTCTCTCGCGATATGTTTATATGTGCCGAGTTGTTGGGATTGTTGATGGTAGCCCGGGCTGATTGATGGGCCCGGTAATTACTGCTCGACGTGCGTGTGTAAGTGCGCGTCTATCGAAGGAAATTAACGTTGATCGAATTATTGACTGATGTCTAGCAGTTTCGTAAATTCTTGCCTGATTGAAATTAAAAGCTGCGCCCCTTCATTCATCGCCAATGATTTCTTCTCTCTTATTTTTATCTCTTCCTTATTCATGCAATCTCTGTGTGCTCGATCAATTATTTTGCTCGTATCAATCACTTTGAAGGTGTGCATTAAAGTAACTGTTCGCCCTTCGTTGAATTAATTTTCAAAATAATTTTCCCCAAAGACAGCGACCGATCGATCAGCAGCGAAAAAATCCAAAATCCCGAGAGAATCCAGCGCGTTTGTTTACCATTGCTCCTCTGAAAACCAAATAAAAACCTCGACTTTATTAACATTCACCTTCAAGCTACTTCTCGTCGTCGGCAATTTCCTCTCTTCCTGCGCAGATCGTGTCGTTCCCCTCATTTTTTTTTCATCATTTTTCATCGGTGGCTCGACTTTGTGCGCTTATACGTGTGCGCGCTCTTATAAGCGGCATGACGCGAAAGCGATTATCGTCGATCGGCCAAAGTATCAGCCGCTCTCGCGTATCCTTGGGAAAAATCTATGCAAATTGCCTTCTCTTATTCGCTTTATACATACATATATATACGGGAGTATCATCGAGCGAAGCGCGTTAATGAGTTTCTGGCCACGCGGCGATCATCGACAATTTATACACGGCTGGCTTCGGCGATATAGGCGCGGATTAGACGCCTAAATTCCTCATCGGCTCACAAAAGGATGACGGAGATATTCGAGCTGACTCGCGACGGAGACTCGCTTATGCATTTGCGTCCTTTCTCTCACTCGAATGCGTTGCGTTACATAAAGCATATATGTATGCATATATACATATATATACTTACACGCGGCGGGAGATAAGCTTTGAGAGGTAGAGAGCGATTTAATGGACTGCCGCTTATCAGACGGCGAGAGCGAAAATCATTTTTTACTCGTATATATCGTGGCTCGTAAAATCCTCGAGGGATTTGCTAGAGCTTACATTGTATACATCGCTGCTGATCATCTCGAGAGACGCCTGCCTTAGCGACGGGGAACGAACGAGATGCAGCAGTAGGTGTGCTACGTTACCCGAAGAGGACTTACCATCGGCTAATGCGGAAGCTTCTCCGATGCTGCGACTTTCTCCTCGAGAGCGCGAAAAAAGAGAGCTTTTACTCTTTCGTTTTTAGCGGTGTGCATTACGTTTTACAAGTGCTGAATATTATCGGGCACTTTAATTTTAAGTGCGTCGTCAAATATGTCGGGCGGAAAAAGCTACCGGGGTTCACTTATCGATTGGTCTCTGCAATAATCCAAGACCTTTTTTTACACTTTTCGAAATTACAAGTGACTTTTAATAACGAAATTCACAAAGTGCGCTGAGTGAAATCTTTCTCGAAAGCAGGAATTCCGCTGAAAGTTAATCGAAGGTAATTAATAATTGCCAAGATTCGACCATTTTTTCAAATCGCCGGGGTAATACATACGTCGACAGAAGGCACCCGAGCGTTTCATTTAAATCGAGTACCAGCTCCGAATACATGTAATTCCAACTGCGGTATTATACTATTCGTACAGGAATGATCAATATATATATATATATATACTGTCTATTCGAAAGTCCAGCAACTCTAGTAGCTGTGTTTCCATTTCATTGCTATTTTGCATTCGCCAGCAGTCTCTTCCGAAGCTTTTCCATAATACTTAATCACATCCTTTCATACATAAGAACTCGAAAAGTAGTATTTAATTACCGTCGCTCGAGCCGTCCCTGTTTCCTTAGGACGATCACGTGCTTTTATTATCCAAGAGATATACATATTTCACGCGCGCGAGACTTTTATCGGTTTCGTTTTCGCTTCTTTTTAGGCGCGATTAAATTGTATATTTATGCGTGTATACGGGCTGGGCGATCTTGCAGCGCTCAAAAAACTACCGTGCGGGTACGAAAATATAATCCACGAGCCCGAGTATCCATTCCCAAAGAACCGCGGACTTGTGTGTGAAATTCGATGCGATATCGGTAATAAGGTATCCCTCGTTACGTGCCTTTACTCTCCTTTGTGTGCATGTGTACGTGTACGCGCGAACTCGCGCCTTCTGGCTCGACACGCATTACATATACGTATAGGTATATATGCATCCTTTACGGGCTACTTTTTTTTACGATCTTCCAGACGTAAAAGTAAATCGCGCTGCATGAATAATAAGACGTGCGGAATAAAAAAGAAGGAGTTTAACTGCCGCGTAATGAAAAGGTAATTTTTGAAATAACTAAATTTTTGACAGGTGCATTTAAATTATATTCGCGTTTTGGCTTTTAAAATAAAGAGCCACTTTAAAGCCGTCGCGATTTTTTCTTTTTGGGCTTTGTAAAAGTACCTTCGATTGGCGTCTCTTTTATTTGCTCGCCTTTCATTCGCACGGCATTTTAAAAAAAAAGTGTACGAGGTTTTTTAATGCCAAAAACTTGTTTGTATACAACCTCAAAGCTACGGCGTTACGAAATAATTATAAAATTATCGACGTATTCAGCTCGTGCGCATACTTCTGCTGTGTTTCTTACTTTTTTTACATACTGTCATCAGTGAATTATCATAGTTAGTCGTGCTCAATTAAAGAAGTCCTCCCAAGAAGAAAGGCCCTATCCTTATAATGCAACAAGCTCAAAATAAAAGTCGCGAATGAAATCCCAATTAACCAAGCGCGTCGCCAGCGCGATCTCTTTCACTCGCCGCGAAAGCAAGACAACGCAGCCGCACGTAACATCCTCGAAAATCGGCGCAATTAAACCATTTATATATGTGAGTCCGTGCGTGTGGGCCGGTTAACGATGTGCTGGATTCGAAAAAAATCAATCATCTTCTATCGCATTCGTCGCTTGTCGAGTTTCTCTCTGCCTTTCGGCCGTGTAAAAATGCATTACGCCAGTTGTGCAGCTCGGCCACGATGATACGTGTGTTTCGCGATGCGCCGGGCCAAAGCCAGCCGCGGGGAGTCCGAACAACTGCACTGCACACGACGGAGGGACAGACAAGCCAAGAATTTTTATGGCGCTGTGTATAGACGCGCGGATTAATTTGCCGTGTAATTTTTGTTTGCTCTCGGGGAAATTGCCTTTTTTCGGGACAGTGCGCGTGTGCTTTGCCGAAATTTAGAGCGGGTGTTCGGGCTTTTAATTACTTTGGCTGTTTAACGAGGACGAGACGATTGTAAAAAGTCGCTGTTCGCGAAAAGTAACGTCGGCCCTAATGCTCGAGGAGGAAACGCTCAAGTTTATTATTATCGGCGATATTGAGCAATAATTTACTCTTTTTTTTAATTAATCTCGGCTTATGAGTATGTTGTGCGTGAGTCAGCGATTATTTTTGTAAACGAATCCTTGTATATTACGTCGAAGAATGTTTATATCTTTGACCTTGATCGCGTGCACAGATTCAAAAAATAAAAGCGAGCCGCGCGGTAATATCGATCGGCTTATAATTATAATTGTGCATCTCACGTATTAGTCGCCGCGGCTTGTCATACATATACTTCGCGTTCCGAAATAATTGAAAGCGCGACTTCCGGCTTCGCCGAGCGAACCGCCTACTGAAAATTCTAAAAGCGCTCAAAAGTCAGTATGTACATCATGCAAAAATTAATTATCACAAAGAAGTCGCCTTCGCGCGCGCTTATTAAAGTCCAAAGAAGCAAAAACGCGCAAGAAACAAACTCCGGAGATCGCTCGCGCGCGCACACATGCAGGAGGAGACTCCATGATGCACGAGGAAAGAGAGACGCGGCGGGAAGGACCGAAGAGGCGAGGAGGAAGAAATCGAAGTGGCCGCGCACACTCGCGCAGATGCTCACGCAAACACCGAAAAACCAGCGCGAATATATATATATATATATATATATATACATATACACGTGTACGAGGGAGAAGGAGAGTCTGCAGTGGAGATCGCGAGTCCGAGATTACACACATTCGAGGCTCCTCTCTCAAGAGATCGGGGTCATTTCGAGAGCGAGAAGGAGAAGCGAGCGAGAGAGAGAGAGAGACGGTCCAAGGCCCACCGTTCTCGCTAATGTACGCGCCGCCGCCGTTCTCCTCAAGGTTCCTTCTCTCTCTCTCTCTCGGATATGGCCCCCTCGGGGAGAGAGCAGCAGCAGCAGCAGCGGCGGCGACGACCGATGAGGATTCGTGCGACCGCCGGACCTTTCTTTCCCCTGCCGCGAGCTTGGCTTACTGTCTTCTTCTTCTTCTTCTTCTTCTTCTTCTTCTTCTTCTTCTTCTTCTTCTTCTTCTTCTTCTTCTTCTTCTTCTTCTTCTTCTACCTTTTCGCTATACCTCCTTCTCATATACACGCCACAGTGTGCTGGTGAGGCTTCATCGTGTATATATAGATATATTAGATCTCTGTATATAGGATGACGAGTCTCACTGAAAATTCCGCCGATTTTTTTCCCCACTTGCTCCAGGCCCATCTCGATTCTTACGTTTCATGCAATCAAGCATGCATCCATCAAATCTCTCGTCCGATCTCGCATCACCTCGTTTAGAAAACCATCATCCCGTGGGGGCTGCTGTACACTCTCCCGAAACCATATAATACGGAATCGCAGCTATGCTGCAGAAAGAGCGAGAGAGAGAGAGAGAGAGAGAGAAAAGATGAGTACAGGCGAAGAGACATTGCAGGTATCCGCCGCGGGCAAAAAGACGGACGTTGTGCGTGTGTAAGACGAAAGGGGAGAGAAAGGAAGGGGACAGATCGAGTCGAGGGCAGTTTTTGTGCGTCGCGCCCGTATGTGTACATATACATATATACGAAGGTCTCCGATGAGTCTTTGCGACGAGGCGATCAGGGACATTTTTCCGCGTACGCGGACGCGCCCGATGAACTTTTTGCCCCTATGGGTATTGATTCGTTTGTCGAAGTTCGCTCGCAATTTTGTTTTATTCTTTTTTTCTTTCGCAGATATTCCGTCTGTCCGTATACGTATCCTTATATGATTGCGCCATACTCGCTCTGCTTCGATTTCAGGGTAGGTTTCGCAAAATCGATTTAAATTATCTCTGTTGAGCGCTACTAAAAATGCCTAGATGTAATTGGGAGATAGCCGCGCGCGGCTGACAGTTAATTTATAAGATTAGTCTATTTGGATTTAAATACACTCTGTCAAGACGATCGCGCGCTATCATCTTCTTCGCGCGGGCGTGCGATTCTCCGAGCAAGCAATAATCCTATATGTATATGCATATGCTTGAAAATGCTCCAGTTCTTCCGGTGAGTTCGGTGCAGCGCGCGTTATCTTTCCCATCGGCTCTGCGCGTCCCGTCTCTTGCTCTCTCATACACACTGTCTCCCAAAACGACACGAGAAACATCTCACGCAGATAACCCAAGGATGAAAAAGGTCTGCACTCTCCTTATCATTCAATAAAAGGATATCCAGCTCTTAAAAAGCTTCGACCGAAGCTCATATTTCTCGGTGAATTATCGCGCGCTCCAGCAGAGCGGCGGCAGCAGCAGCTTTACTCCATTCAAATAAAATTTCCAAACCGCGGCGGCAGCTGCGCGTAAAAGCTGCACACGAAGGATGAAGAAGAAGAAGCAGCAGCAGCAGCAGCAGGAGGAAGCTGCATGCGAGATAAGCGGCGCGGCGCGCAGTAGGGGGAACGCGGAGAGGAGAATCGAGAGCAAATGAAGCAAAGTTTCGCCGGGCTCCCGAGCGACCACGCCCTTGCTGTTGCTGCTGCTGCTGCTGATGCACACATACGCGCATCCTCCTCTCCTATATACTCGAGGATGATCACGTGCTCTCTCTCTCGCTCTCTCGTGCAGTGTATATATAGGTGCTAGCAGGGGGAAAGATAGTGAGCAAATCGAGTGCAGTCTCTGCATTATATATACTCTGCAGTAAAGGAGTATACGAGAGTGAGAGAGAGAGATGAGCTGCGATGTTGCGGGGACCTTGAGTGCAGCAACAGCAGCGGCTAAAGGGGGGAGCTGCACGCATTTTGAATGCCGGCTTGTGAATTTTAATTAGCCGCGCTCCGCAGCGGAATTTTCCCTTTTTATTTGAATCATTGCTCTCGATGTTTGCTAATTTTCGATCTGATCGATATCCCAATATATACATATACGCCTATATATAGAAGAATGAGACTGGAATAAATCGAGAGCCGTCTATTAGAATAAAAACGTCATTATCCGGACCTCATAATTCACCATTCGAGGCTTCCATCCGCTCTCGGGCTTAATTGGAAAGACGCGGAGAAAATATCGTGTAAGCATTGTATACGCGGCCGTGTACAAGTAGGTGTGCGGGGCTGACCGGTGCTTTTTGCGCGATGATTCTCCTCTGATGAGAGAAAAAGACGGGAAAAGGACTTTTCTGCACAACCATGCCGTGCACGTGCAGCTCTCGCCTGATTGTGTCCTCGATATATATATACATATATAAGCTTCGTATACTAGATTATCCATGATTTATGACGGCTGGGATTGACGGCTCGGTCTTTCCGTTTTTCCGATGTTGAACTATAATATATACACACACGCCGCAGATATGATGGATGTGAATTTTCTACTGCTCGATGAATTGATACATAGCAAAAAGTCTTTCGCGCATTTGTATCCGATATTAGAGTATATTGCACGTGCGCGCTAAAGGAGAAAAAAGAAGCGAACAAGAACCGCGAGATAATAGTCGGAATCACCCGAGAGACTCATCTCTCCTTAGCAATGATCGTCGCTGTAATTTCACGTACAAGAGAAAGAGAGAGAGAGCACAATTTGCCCACTAAGAAGCCTCGTAGCAACTACCGGGCCGCGATTCGACAATAGCCTGTAATTTCCTGCCCTATCTCATACATATACAGACATACATACATACACATACACACACAAAGAGCATGCAGTTACGGAAACGAACGGTTACTTTTGAGCTATTCAATGGGAATTGGATTCCCTGAAAGTATAGCAGCTATGCGCGTCTACTCGATCGCGGCTATACTCGCGAATCGCCTTATGAGGTAGGGAAATGCGAGCCTTAAGGGATAAACGCGAGAGCCTTGTGGACGTCTCGCGGTCTTATTCGACGAACTGATCCGACGCTGCTGCTGCTGTTTCTACGCTTTGTTTCTCGGTCTTCCCTTTTTTTGCGCGCACGCCGATCGCTCGTCGACTCTTATTCGCTTTTCCCTCGGTGTCCCTTTTTCTCTGTTATTTTCTCTCCCCCCCCCCCTTGATCTCTTTCTGTATGTATGCAGCATCGTGAGGAGTAAAGTAATTGGATCCAAGTTCGTATACTCTGATGAGCCGGTGAAACGATCTTCGACTGGGTGCTTTTTTTCTCTCTCTCTCGGAGCTACTTTGCGATTCGATTTTATTTCACGTTTCGATTTCTACTGCATATACAATGAGGCGTTGGTTGGAAATTAATTCATCGCAAGACTTTAATAATATTCTTTTATATCGCGCGCGTATACACATATAAAACCGCGGAAATATGCAAAAAAGGCAAATCATACCCGTGGCGGCTGTTTTTTTCTCTCCTCAGTTTTGCCATTTGTTTTTCACTGCCGTAGCAGCGCCAAGAAATTTATGAGGCGAGCGGTGCCTCCGAGTTGGAGGAAAATTATCCGGGTGCCGAGAGTATTTTTTATTGCTCGATCGTAAAAGCAGCGCCCGAAGAAGACATTATGTCATTTGTTTGGTTGATGACACCGGCAAAAAGGCATTCGTTTACACGATATACCCGGCTGCTCTGCGAGTGTACGCTCTTAATGAATTATTAATATATATTTATTTCACGAAGAAAAAGAAAAACATCTCAATTCGTAAATACATCCGCGACAGTAAAATCGAGTGTTTTATTACCCCTCGATATTTTACGCTTATAACTATAAAGTCATATCGTGGCTCTTACAATTCGCGCAAGCTCGAAAGAGAGAGCACACGGCCAATAAAAATCCTATTCTGTCTCATCAGCGTAAAGCGACGCGGTGAAATTATCAATGAATTGGCGAAATTGTTAATTATATAGATGCTGCGGCTGTGTCCTTGAAAGGCTATATATATTGCCGGCGCTCGAAGGAGCGATAGAGATAGTAGCTATATATACACGCATATAAGCGGGTACGAGCGGAGCTCGCTTTTGCATTCAGGAATCTCATTCACGAGCTCGCGGCGGCGGCGCATAGGAGAGGCGTGCCTTGACTCTCACTCGCCCCTTCAGCAGCGCAGATATGAGTGTGTGTGCGGCGTCGCATCTCTCCGCGCTTGTATAGGCACACTGCAGTCTTGGACTTCCAGTTCATTCTAGATCGCGAGCCTCCGATTAACCTGCCTGAGCCGCGTCTTACTGTGTACACATGACTCGTGTAGCGCCTGTGGTGTGTATCGGTGAAGGTGTGACGGTTCTAAGGGTGGTATTGTCACGCTGTGCGGACTTGTCGCCGTTGTGTTTGCTGATTTGTTTATTCTATACGAAATCCTGTTTTTTTTTTTTTTTTGTTATATAGCTATGATCTGAATACATTTTCTGCAGAATAGCTGGCAAAAGATGCGGATAAATCATCCGTCGATTTCACGAGTTGCAAATCATCGTTAAAGGCGCTTTTCCTTCTCGAATGAAATAGCTCATTTAGCTTCTTCATCAAGCCGTCCTTCTTCATGTTGCCATATTCAACGATGCGATAATATAATACAAAGACTTCAATTTAGCCAAAGGCAGAGAGGGAGAATGAGGGATTACAATGCTATCCAAGCAATGGCCGATTGTGCTGCACCAATTAAGCGAAACACGTAAAAAGTACGAAGAGGGGGCAGATTAAAGTCCGGCTCGTAAATAAAATTAATTAATCTTTTTAGCATAATCAGATTAAGCCGACCCGCGCTGCCAGGTCTCTCGATAAATTTTAATGAAAAGTAGATTTTACAATGTATCATTCGGTCCGAGTTAACGGTCAGCTGCATCGCCCTCTGTTGTTATGTTGCGCGCGCCGGTCTAAAAAAGAAGTACGCGCTCGAGAGCCACCTCCGATAAGATTCGACTCCAAGAGAGCTCCGGAGCGTGTTCCCGAATTAAGTATATCTGCACAATCGATCCGTCCAATATAATTCTCTTTCTCTCCCCCACCCCCGACTCGGCTTTATCTCGTGTCCCTCTTTGAACCTTTCTCCCCATTCCTCGCGCTCCGCACGGGCGTACACATATATATGCACACATACTGTACCATACACGCTATCTTTCATTCGCGAACGAAAAGAAAAGTTTCCTTCGTCAATTACTGCGAAGTAGCGCAGCCCGAGCCCTCGTCGTGTGCCCCAGCGCATGATAATGCCGGCGTGATAATGCGACTTGCGGTGAGAGCGAAAAAACTGCAGGTATGTATATATATACGTATCCAAGTGAGAGAGATACAGAGCGAGAAAAGGAGGACCGGTCGATTATCGGTCGCGAGAGGAGTGAAAGAAGGCGCGCAGGGCGCGCAGGCCAACGCTCGACACTTTCGGTAATTTATATTTTCGAATTACTCACGTATACGGTACACATTGTAAATCATTGCGGCTTAAGAGCGTATAATTTTATTTAAAACTCCGAAATTCAAATAATGCCGCGCGGCGAGAGTGCGCGAATGTCTTTGCGTCAGAGGTAAAAATTTCTTTATTATATATACGCGTGTATGTGTGGTACGCCGGCGAGTCTCGTGCGTTTAGCAGGTGGTAGCGATAATTTTATGCTTTAAAATTTTTCATCGTAATTGCTTTGCACGGGGGTCCCGAATTTCGCTCGTATATTGTACGCACCTCTGTTACACCTGTATGCTGCATCGGCGGGCCCATTCAATCTATTAAATGTACTATTTTAATACGGCTACGTATGCGCAGGCGCAAAGCAATTTCAGCCTTGAATTTATCGTCAGTTCGATTTTCGCCAATTTGCATTACGACTAGCAGACGCATAGCTGTGGTCGAGCAGCGTAAACATCATTACTATATCGAAAACATTAAACAAATCACAGTGTCGGTCTGGTCTTTTATTTGAAAAAATAAGCCATTACAACAGCTCGTTACCCGCTCCTATTCCTTACCCTCTCCGCCCGACTTGCGCCGCAGCAACGCGTGCGGCGTTCTCGTCTTTTATTCCCAATCCCATTTCTCATCCTTTTTTCCGCGAGCAGCCCATAAGCCGCACTTTTACGTCTCTCGGGGAGAGCTTATATGTATAAACACCGCACAGATATAAGAGTAGCGCGACGCAGCAGGCCAAACGAGCGTCCTATGATGATTGGTCATCGTGGTGGCCAATGCGGCCGTCGCGACCAGGTAGGAAGGAGAGAGAACGGCAGCGCCGCCTCCTGGTGCCAATTGAATATCGCGCGTCGATCGATAGCCGGAATGTTACGAGCGGATCTGCGCCGATGCGTGTCCGGCTATTATGCCTGCGAGTCCGAACGCTTGCGCGCTGATTCATCGCCGTAATGCAGCTGTTTGCTTTTTCGATGCGCTCTTCCAATCGAGTCGAAGATTTCGTTTACGTAACTATGGGTTTGCACGATCTTTGAAAATTGCAGCTGCAGCTTGTGTACCGATCGCGATGTTTGAAAACGAAAGTTTTCGCGATATTCGATATTACGAAATTGGCAATGCGATAATTCGATGTATATACGAAAAAATGTATAAAAATTATTTTATTTTGCTTTTATAATCGAATGTTGAATGTATTATGCAAAAGACTCGGGCCAAAGATTTAACCGAGTGAAAGTTTATACCTTGTGATTTCTTGAAGTTTATTACATATAGTTAATTCGTAATTAGAACGTGGAAATAGTATTTAGATTGGTCTAAAAATAAAAAGAAAATGAACGATCAAAATTTCCTTTCGTACACGTGTAACTTATATGTATATATATCTTGAATAATATATACGAGAGCATTGAGAAGAGAGGTAAAAGCGTAACGCACCGTAAAAGCGCGTTGCCCTGCCGCCGCCGCCGCAGCAAGTCGTCAAGAAGATTGTTGTTTTGACAACACAATGAAATTTCACTTCTCGTCCCACTGGAACCCCGTCGAAAAATGACGTAATGATCATAAAAATTGCCACGAAGTCGCGGATAAAACTTGGCAATCATTCTCTTTTTCTTTTCATCCGCACTCGCGTAAGCGCAAACACGTTTTAATTTGAGGCGCCAATTTGAAAAAGAAAAGCAAAGCCCCTTCCTTTCAGAAAGCTCGATTATACGCAGCTTATATAAGATTAAAGTGGGCGACCGACAGCACGAGAAATTCCGTTATACTCACTTGTATCGGGGCGCACACAATTACCTCCTCCTTGTAACCTTTTTCTCCCTCCCCCCAAAAGAGCATCCTTTCATAGCTGTCCTTTTTGCAAAAAAGAAAAAATCTCGTCGCAAAAAGACTTTCAAAAAAGTAGTGAAAAACAAAAGCGCGCGGTGCATCAACAGTACGCGCGCAATCAGGAAAAAAAGGAGAACGTCCGCGGTAGCAGGGGGGAGAGCGAAAACTTTCTTCTCCGGGCGTTCGCGGCATGCAGCACACGTGTACGTCGCATATTCGCGCTGCGCACGCGAGTTTCGCCTCTGCCGGTGGCGTGTGAAAGAGCCAAAGAGGCGCGCGCGTTTCAATTTGGGCCACTTGGCCCTCGGGCTTTCTCTCCCTCTCTCTCTCTCTTTCGATCTTCTTGGCAGAAATCTTCTCTCTCGCGAAATGGAGTCATCGTTGAGATATTCCCCGCGAGATAAAACGCCGCGATGGAGAGTGGACAAAGCCGCTCGCGAATTAAGATGAGGCGAGGAAAGGGGAGGATGCGAGCCTCGTCTCTCCCCGATGGCTTCTTGTATCTCGGCAGCGAATGTTTTGCGAGGCAGGAAAAACTGCGGAGTCGACCCTCCCAATATGCGAGACGCGCGAAAAATTCGCGCGCTGGCATTTTTCTCGAGGCATGATAATTAGCCGTGCGTGAAGGGAACTCGCAATCACGCACTGAGATGCAGCTGATGGTGTGGAAAAGAGCCGACCTCCGAAGTCCCTTATATATATATACGATGCTGCGCAGAGCATCGCGCGAGGAGAGAGAAAGAGTACGTGAGACTCATGCGAGATCGAGGATCCGATAAATAATTACTGCTCGTCGATCGCGTCTATGCGCGAATCTTCTCTCTCTCTCTCTCTCTCCCCGTCTGCGAGATTGCGCTTAATGAAATTCGTCGAATCACGAGGCAGTTTTTTCTGCGACAACGACGACGACGACGTGGCTTTTCAGGACAAATCGCGATTCGCCTTTTTCTGCATCAGCGAACGGCGATTCGATCTGATGCCGTCGCGAAAAATGTATGCGTCAACGATTAGCGGTCGAAGGAATATAGAAGAAACTTTATTAAAGAATCCCTTCTTCTTGTGCGTGTATATATATATATAATTGTTGTAAGAGCCGCTGAAACTGGTCGCGATATGGTGCGCTTGCACTACATATAATAAGCTAGGAAATTGATGTGAAAAAAGGCGCCGACTTTATATTCATAGATATATTAATATATATCGATTATTGAATATAGATATAATAATTTAGATCATGTAATCGGTCTTACACCACACTAACCAATGGACTGGCCGCGCTGAAATTAATGAATGAATAAAATTAAATTATTCAACCTCTGGCCCGGGTATAAAAATGAAACACCGCCGCATGCAAATGGCCTGGACGCGATAAAGTCGGCAACAAAGTTTACTGAATTACCGTTCTCTATATATCTGCAATAATCATCGCGCGGCCAATAAATACGTTTTTGTCGGCCGATAAAACTAGACCAACAAGTCCGAGGCACAATAAACAAAGATAAACTCTAAGCGAAATTAATATCGCGCATTATATAGTATACTTCCTCGCACAGCTCTATATATAGCACTTTGACCAACAAAACGGAAATTAGAATCTAATTCTCGCACGGCAATCGATCAGCCGCGCGAAGAGGACTAGACGAAAAAAAGACGAACATACGACTCGCTTATGCTGCTGTGTAATCGATATACAAATTGTTTTTGCTCTCGCAGAAATCTATCGGCTTTGCCGGCAGCAGCTGTGCGCCTCTCTTTCTCTCTCGCCATCTATATCTTCCTCCCTCTCTCTCTCTCTCTCTCTCTCTCTCTCTCTCTCTCTCTCTCTCTCTCTCTCTCTCTGTGCGTGCTTGGCCGACGGAAAACGACATAAATAACAGTTTTTATCAAAGCGATGCGAAGAAGATAGGGGGGCACAGTAAGGGAGTCTCGCCGCCGGACGAGGAGGGAGTACACGCGCTCTTCGCTCCGACATGGACGAATAAACAACATCCGGTCGCGCGAGTAGGCGATCTCAGGCAGCCTCTTTCTCTTGCGCGCGCGTGGCGCGTGGAATCTTCATAAAGCGCAAAGCGAGTATCACAGCTGCTGTTGCTTCTTCGGTTTGCGCAATTTTTTGCTTCCGTTGGAGGCGGAGAGAAGCAACAATTACCGGCGCTTATCTCGTGTATGCTTAATAGCACAGCGAGTCAGTTGCTGATGCCTTTGCCAGAGGCTCGCTATTCTCTCATTCTTCTGCTGCAGGAGTGCACTTTGCGCGCTGTGTGTTGGACACGCGTACGGCAGGAAGTCTCTTTCGACTTTTTTTTCTCTTTTCATCGATAGTGTGCGATTGTTATATGGCGCTGATCGCGTATTTATTTAAGAATTAAAGCGGAAAATTGCATTTGAGACGATTTTTTCGAACCTTGCGTACAAGTAAACTTTGCTGTCGGTGCATTTTCAACATAATTCGATAGCCGTGCGTCGGTCCGTGCGCCTGACCTTTCTTCGCGGCGCTTTTTTTCACCATTATTACGGAAATTGTTAGTCTCTTAACGCCCCCCTCCGCTTTCCCTTGGCCAAATTTTCAAAATTAAAGGCAATTTCTTTTATCTTTAAAATCTTTTCGCTCATTCTCCTTCTTGCGTAATCGCGCTCCTTTTTATGCGTGTAATGATTTCCAAAAGTATACCGCGGCTGTCAATTACTTTCGCATTAAAGACGCACGCTCTGTAATCAGCGAAGGTCTCTCTACTGTAATTGCTCGTCTATCATTATATTTCCGTTGAAGCTCCTTCGCTCGAAACTCGCTTCGAGTGTGGCTGACTTTATTTTCGCTTTTATTTTCGGGGAACATCGGATCAAATGAATGTGCGTCGATCCGAATAAACGATCGCGGCGTCGTTGCAGCGCGACGTAAAAGGTAAAATTCTCGTTTTTTTTCAGCTTCGCTCTCTTATCGTAAGCAATGATCAAATCGTATAAGATAAGATTAAAAAAAACGGCGAAAGTTATCAGTGAGCGAAATCGGCGTATATATATAACGCGAGATCACGGAGGTGCGTGTCCGAAAGCCTAAAACAGCGAAAATCAGTTTGCTCTCGTGAACACGGGAATAATAAATGAAGGTAAAGCGAGTCTGCGCGCGCGATTTTGCCGCACACGAAAATTTGGCGGGTTTCTTAATTAGCATAAATCACACATCGCCGGATACAAATTAATCTCGCGCTTTCTCTCCGTGTTCTTCCGCGAGTTGAAAAGTAAAAAAAAGCGCGTCGTCGGGCAACCCTCGAAACGTATTATCAAATAACCGTCGTCGCGCGGAAACTATACCGAAGAGCGGTTATAACGCGCGGTTGGTATTTAAAAGCTCCAACGACTTCCGCGTGCTCATAACTCATCTCGCTCGAAATCGAGTTTCGGCGTGCGCCAGTGTGTGAAGCGCTAAATAAAAGGAAGAGAAACATCGTCGGGACGTTATAGGCGCCGTTACCGAAAACCCAACGCGGAAGAAACCAGAAAAGCTATATACACATAGAAACAACAAGGAAGCGAGAGAGAGAGAGAGAGAGAAAAGAACGGGTGTGCGTCGCGATGGCGCACGCGCTCTCGCAACGTATATAAATATATAAAAGCCCGTAACGAGCGGGCGCGTGCTAGGCCTTATCAAGGGAAGAAAGAAGGAGAATGAGAAAAGAAGAGCGAGTTCCGTTGAGCGAGAAAGAGCAGAATGTCCGGTTCGTCCAGTAGTCGTCGACGCGCATATATCGCGAGAGAGGGCCTTCTGGTCTTTCGCGACGTTTCCATACCAAGTTCTATACTCACCGCATTGTCGGCGCTATGCTCCTTACTCCCTTTTGACCCCCGTCCATCCATCTTTCTTTTTAGTACGCGCATAGTCTAGTACGTATGCATACGTATAAACTAATATCTTCCGTCCCTCGCAGCGCGCGCGTCGTCCTCTTTATCTGCGTCTCACGGAAATAGAGTCGAAAAGTGCGCGCCACATAGGAGCCGGGGCGTCGTCGCGAGCGATCAGGTTTTCGTTCCCACCGAAACTGGACTCTAGAGAGAGACAACAACAACTCGAGGGATATATCAAAAAGATAGCCGCGCTGTACGTACGTATATATATATACGCACGCGGAAGGGCAGCTATATATCGGAATGGTCATCCCTCTCTCGCTCTCTGTGTGCATGTATATATGTAACCTGTGAAGTCTTTCCTCCTAGTGGAAAGCAGGTTAATTCCGCCTCTCTGTCCGGCTGCGTCCATCCCTCGATGGGTCATATTATCGCAAAACCGGATTCGCGCCTCGGCCGCCCGCGGAAGAGCTCTGTCAAAGATTCTCCCCCTTGCGCGCGCGCGCGCGGTCACTCTCGGCCCAAGGGGTTGCCCGCCGTATATACATATATATAATGTATGCGAGGATGGATACGCAGACGACCGCTCCGCAGTATGCGTGTGCCTAGTAAAGGTGACGGCGATGACCCCCGGAATCCGGAAACTTGCTAAACCGGATCTATTGGTCAGTTTCGCGCGGTAGTGCTCTTCTTTTCTCATCATCGTCCCTAGATATGCACGCTTCCCTCTCTCACTCGTATATACGTGCCACGGCAAATTTTCGCAAGCCGAATAGCCCCTTTGGTGAGAACTGGACAGTGGCTGCACTCTCAGAAGGGAATCTCGCTCTATCTCTCTCTTCGCACTAGTGTGTGGGCATTGTCCGGCTGTGAGTTTCCGATTCTTCTGTCGCGCGCGCGCGCTCCTTCCTTTTTTACTCTTTGCTTCTTCTCTTCTTCCTCTCTTTCTTCTCTTTCTTTTTTGTATTGCTTCGCTGATTCGCCTCTCTTTCTTTCCGCCGTAACGGAACGAAGTATATGTAACCAATGGACGCGTTTCTTTTTATTTTGTTAGTCGTCTGTGGACGAGGGGGAGAAAGAGAGAGAGAGAGAGAAAAAAGTAATTATGTAGTATATATTCGGGGCGTGCGCGAGCTTAACGGAAAGCGAAATATTCCGCTTGGTTCGACGCGGAGAATATTGGCGAAATCCACCCCTTTAACCGTTCCGAGAGAAAGAGAGAGGCACGTATAGGATCGCGGAAGAGACTGAACGAAAATTTATATAACAGGCTGCGATGCATCGTGTCTCTCTTTATTCCGACCAACGTCGTCCTATTATTAAGACAGACGAGACGGTTTCTCGACTATTTTTTATGGCGGAAAGGATGTGGCGGCGTGCAGTTATACAAGTCAAACGAGTTATCGCGCAAATGCCGTTGGCGTTATCAATCTCCCTCTCTGTCTTTCTTACACTGAGCAAAACATTACAACTTCATTTCGAGTTTCGAGTTTCGAGTTTCAAGTAGTGCGGCACGGAATTTCATGAATCTTTCGCGAAAAACAAGGCCTCGATATTTTCACCAATTTACACAACATCGAGTCGAGAAATACGTTGTAGGCCTGATGTATATATGACGCGTGTATATATTGTGGCGCAATATGCCGTCGCCGACTGACTGATAACAGTATTAAATATTTGTTAATTAAAATAATTAATTATACACACTCCACTCGAGATATCGCAAACGAAGAAAAAGTCCTATGCGTAATTGGAACAATCAATTCCGCGTCGGCCGTTATCAGCGAGAATGTTTCGCCTGCACTTCGATAAGCCAACAAAAATCGCTCTTTTCATCCTGACGTTACATGAAAAAAACAACCCACTCACCGCCTATATATATATAATACACAATACGTTCCCCGAATATATCCATCGTTATTTTCGCGCATAATCGTACCCCCAAGATCTTTACATAATTCTCTCTATATGCTTGTCCGCGTTTGCTTTCAGGCGTATCCGCGCACCATACTTATATACCGGCGATATAATAACAGCGCTTTCTTAATCCGGCGCGCAAGTAGCGCGAACTTTAAATAACGGCCGGTCGGCAAATTTGTCATGCGCGCGCCGGCCGCCGGCGCGGATAGATAGGATACAAGCCGTATTAGCGGAACCCGCGCCGCGGGTAGTATTATATATACGCAGTTTGATTTTTACCCTGTGTCTTAACTCTCGTATATACACATTATATTTTCTCGGGAGGTGTTGTTTGATCGCCGGGCTTTGCAGCTGCGATTGCTCTCTTTATTGCGTCGGGCATAGACCGCGCGTATATACACACGTGTAGCAGTAGACATTAGATGATATTGGAGCTGGAGAACGTATTTTTCAAGTGTATATAGCTTATGCTGCTTTTGTCTCGACTATTACGATGTATAAATGGTGTTTTGGCGGTGTCAGGCATAGTGACAATGTATATACGGGAGGTTCTCAGCGTGGTGCACTTGCAAAATTAAACCGATTGTATGTATTGACCGAGTTTAAATTTAAAAGAAACGATCCCAGCTCATTTCGTCATCGCAAAATGAAAATTTCAGGAGGTATAATACTAGTCCTATCAAGATTCGTTATCGACTTGAAAAAACGATCCGCATTTCAGTGCTACTTTGCAGTGTCTCGGGCGTCTAATCACGCGCACACTTTCATTACGTCGCGTTATTATATCAATCGTCCCTCGAGAAGTATTGTAATCTCGCGCAATGCAGGACATAATAAAGTATCTATCTAGCTATCTATCTATCTAACTCCCGCGAGCGATCGGGACATTATACGCTATATTATATGCCCGTATAACGAATCGCCGCTGCGGCCGCCTCCTTTATTCGCTTTGCTCCCTTTTTTGCGCGCTCCACATTTTTCCACACTACCACGCTTACTCCTAGTGCGCCTTTAAAGTTGTCAGTGTGTCGCGTAAGGCCGAACGATAAATAAGCGATTTCAGCTCGCGCCGAGCGTGCAAGAAGTATGGCTTCTGCGTAGTCTGTGTGTGCGCGCGTATGTATGTGTGCTTTTAAGCTTCGCCGACGCCGCCGCTACGCTCAAAGGAAACGACATAGCGAAAAATGCCAGGTCTGCGCGCTTATATGTGACAATTTTATCGATAATGCAATTGGATATACGCGCATGCCGGAGGGGGAGTATTTTCTTCTTTTTTCGCCGATCGAGTCTTTATATTAATCACGTTAGGCGGATTTGCCGTGCACGCGAGAAACAGTGTCGGGAATTCACGTGTACGTAATCGATTGAACAATTAAATCAGTTATCGTAGAATTCGACTGCGTATTGTACGTGAGTTGAATGAAGGGTACCTCGCAAACATTGTGGCATGTCAGCGAAATCACTCTGTTCTCGACTACTTTCTCATCCCGAGCAACGAAGGCGCAGCTCGATACAATATACTTTCTTCTCTCGCGGTATATACCGGCAGTACGGGATATCTCAATGAATTTCAAAAGGCCCCAAACAACACGAGCCGTTCGATAATTAAAATTTCCGAACAAAAAGGCCGCGACGCGTACGCACGCATGCATGCCTACAATCTTTGGTCGAAGGAGAGACTGCGCGATATACAAGAGCAAAAGGAAGAAGAAGAAGCGAAGTATCCCATTGGAGTTCCCGTCGCGGCGCATACACGTCATGTTACGGCGTCCGTCGCGATCGAAAACACCGCGTACATTCGCGCATGACACGGCGAGTTTCATATATACAAGTCTTCGTAACGCAGATACATATCTCGATCTGAAAAATTTGTCGCAACTCGTTCCGAAAAATTAGCCGACCCCGAAGACAAAGCTTATCGCGAGCACGCGCACTCACGCTGAAATCTCTCGAAAAAATCTCGCACACGTACATTGTATGCATGTAGAGTGGCCTATATAGTCTTTCTAGAAAACAGCCGCGTAATCACAAGCTCTCGGCGGGGAAAAGCTCGCGCGTATAATCCGCGAATATGCAAATCTATCGGAGAGGGAGGAAATGTGGCTTTATACCCGTATTAAAGAGTATCGAGAGCGAGGGGATAATGCAAAGCCGAATAGAGATAAATAATCCCCGATGGTAATGTATGTGCTCGCGCGCGGAGGCATTCGCACGCGGTGAATAACGGCCCGCAAGCGCGACACGAGAAAAGCAGCAGATATCGGAGTCAGATAAGCGTCGCCGCCGCTGGTGAAAATAAAAGGAGCTATAGGGAGGGAGAAGTGAGGCTTGCCGAGAGGAGAAAAAAGAGCGAGCAAGAGAGAGAGAGAGAGAGAGAGAGGAGCTCTGCGTGCAGGGGTGATAATGCGCGAAGCTGAGCCGGCCGAGACCAACTGGTAATCTATTGGTAAATGTTGGATTACGCCAGGTGAGGTGGACGCGATAGATTTCTCTCTGTGCTACGCGCTGACTTGAATGCGGCTCCGGGTTTTGATTTATCCTCTGTGGGGGAGGTATAGAGTTGTAAAGCCGAATGACCATACATACATGTGTCTATATATATATGCTGTGCAGAGAGACTTTCTCTCTCTCTCTCTCTCTCTCTATCTCTCTCTATGAACTCATAGATGAAAGAGTTTTGTCACTACACTTCTGGTTGATGGTTTATCTTTTTTGTGCGATCGTATACATACCCTGATAACGGGAATTGCTTGGTTTTTCCCTTTTAGTAGACTTCTAAAACAAACATGATCGATTAGTAAAATTTAATATAAAGTATATTTTTGACGTATCAGTGGCAGAGATGCCCCAACGATATTGTTCGATCCAATTAGCGCTCGGCTAATGCGATAGTAAATTATTTATAATTAAGCAGAAATACTTAATCAGCCGCGAATGAGACGAGAGAGGAAGATGCTTGAGTGTCCGGCAAAATGAGCAGAAAACGAAGTGCTCGACTTCAACATCCGCCAGCTCGCAAAAGCAACAACATCATCCTCCCCAGAATGTGTATATGTATATATACCAAGAGGCACCAACACACGCCGCTGTTTTTCGAAAACGTTGAGAACCAGTGTGTATGTATGGTGTAGCGCAGCGGAAACGGCTAGTGTGTACGTGTAGGCTGTCGTAACTCGGCAAGGCGCATTAAATTCCCGCAGCTTCTCCGGCATCGCTCGACTGACGAACGCTGCCGCGCGACTGGAAAAGGGGGAAAATCATTTAAATCGAATTCCGTAACTCAGATTTATTCCCGAGATACGGAACTCTTCCCGCGATGATTTTCCCCCAAGAGAGTGTTTTAAGGCTCCCGAGAGCGTGATCCGCTACAGGCGGCGTCGGGTATATGGATGTAAAATTTTCAGTGAGAGGATGGAGACGCGCGCGCGATTGCCTATAAAACGCTTGAATTTACGGTGAGCGCCGTTTTATACGCGCTTCGGACAAGCAATGGGACAAATTCTGTCGAATGTTTACGGACGACATTTTTCTTGATATACATATATATATATATATATATATTTGATTTTTTCTCTCTCTCTCTCTTGTACTGTTCGTTGTAGACGCGATGCGTGCGACTGTATTAATAAACACGTTGTACAATGTTTTTAGGTCTTAACGAAGCTGAAACGCCGCCGGCGTGCGGATGAATGAGAATTTTCGAGCGAACGCGCGCACGTAATTGAACCGCCATAATAATGCGCAGCAGACGAGAAAAAGGTAACGTAAAATTTTCAGTAGTTTATTATCACTTATTCTTTTTTTCGAAGTATGTACCGTCGTTAATACGAACGACGATATGTGGTACTCGCAGCATCTTTTTAAAGAAGTTTAAATTAACATGAAAATCACCGCTAAATCATTCAGCATTATACCTCTCGCCGAAACGGTGCAATGAAATTTTAGTATCACTGCGTACTTGATTATTATTCATACGCACGCGCTCGCGCCACGTTATTATCATTATACGATTGTGTAAAAAGTCAGAGTTATTCTAGGAAATTCCCCGTATACAATATAAATTTCAGAGAGTCCCCTGAAAAAAAAACCACTACAAAACCTCGTGAACTCGTTCCCACACGCTAAAAGCTCGACGCTGCTGCAGCATCAGAAGCTCGAAGGAAAATGAGCAACGAGGCCGTGGCGCGACGATACTACACGTTGCTCGCGCGGCGGGTAATCGCCTATCGTAAATTGGTAGCTCTCTCTCTCGAGCGGCTCTCTTTTCGTCTGCTGCACCGATAAATTCGAGACTCGCCGCCGGTAGCGACGACGCGATATTCGAGCAGGAGTTACGAGCGTCGCCGTTCGCGCACGAAATAGTCTCGCATGCCTGATCATAATTAATAACGCAAGAGAGAAATGCTATACACATATATACATACGCGGCACCCACAAAGCTGTCGATATCGACGTTATTCGAGAGCAAAGGCGCCGAGGCAGAAGGGTAGCTTCTGCTGATGCTGCGATGTTATCCCCCGGCCCGTATATACTGTGTCTCTGAGAATCGTCCTTTTGCCGCGGATGCATTATATGCTTCGCCCGATATTGCTGATGGGCTCGCTTGGGCGGCGAGCGTCTCTGAACTGCCGAGTTTTTAATGCGGCAGTGGCATTTTTTCGCTTTAGATAATTAGCAGATTATTTTACGAGCCCGCGGTTCTGCTGTTACGTAATTGATGACGGCGATCGTATCTATCTCTGTCTCTCGAGCTTTTAGAAACTTGCGTCGGTTGTGTGTCTTCCAATGACCGCGAGCTGCGTATTCAAAGGAATATCTCAATGTCGAGACAATTTGTGTGGAGGAGAAATTTTTCCGCCCATATACGATTTTTCCCTCAATATGTGGGCCTCAAAGTGTATGTACAGGCTCGTTCTATCTTATCGACTGGTCGGACACTTTTTACTGCGGAGCACGAGTCTCTCGCGCACCGCAACAACGAGAGCAGCCATACAAATCAAGTAGCTCGTACATAGCGAGCAGCTGGGAAATTAACGAAAGAGCAAATCAAGCGCTGGACCCATTCACCGCAAGTCATTAAAGTCCGCTGCTCGTAGTCCAATAGCCGTATATAATTCTCTCGTTCTCAACATGCATAAGTTATATAAATTCGAAAATCCATATCGACACCCGCGGCTGCTGCTGCTGCTGCTGCTGCTGCACCCCCGTATCTATGCTTCGCGGATGAGCGGAATATTATAGGCTCCGGCTAATAGACTCTCCCCGACTTGCTCGAGTATACGTGTGTATACGCGCACGGTTATGAGCTCCCGCAGTAGGCAGTCCGGCAGCAGCTGTCATAAATCCAGTGGCGCGCGAGCGATAACAGGAAACATAATATCGCGTGCGCGCGAGTGCAGCGCGTTACGCGGTACTCTGTGTGTGTGTGTGTGTGTGTGTGTGTGTGTGTGTGTGTGTGTGTGTGTGTGTGTGTGTGTGTGAGTGAGCGAGAGAGAGGACGTGTTGCAGATAAAGAAGCCACGGAGGTGTAGAGTAATGCGCCTGTATCTGCCTGCTATGGATTTGCTCTGTTTTTCCGCGCGCTGCGATTTGCTTCTGGATTTTCCATATACATATACGCGATGGGATTTAGAGCTATAGACACGCTGCTCACGTGATAAGCGCTATTGACTTTGAAATTGATCTGCTTGTGACATCGTATAATCTTGAAGTTCAAAGGAGCGCGATAAAGTTATTCGAGCAATAAAGACTAGAGAGGGAGAAAAAAAATTCAAATCATTGATTACCTTCGAATAAATACTCATCGATAATGTATGCATAATGTATAAGAAAAAGGCAATAAACACGAGCGTCTATTTCAATGTCTCGCGGACAAAGACCTCACTTACAATTATCGCAGGTCTCATCGACTCCTCTTTCTCTCTCTGTCTCTCTCCAAGTTTGATTGACCCAAGCGTTCTTTCGTTCCCGCAATCGTCCTGCCAGATCTTCCCTATATATATATATATATATATATATATATATATATATATATATATATATATACACCAGTAGGAGGAAGCCGAGCAATCTTAAGAGGAAGAGGACAGGGACCCAAAGCCCAAGCAATTAGGGAAAAACTCGGACACTAGCGTCAACCCGGCAGTGGGACCCCATAAACTGTGGGCTCAAGTCGAGCGAGAGAGAAAAAAAAGGTACAGCGAACGTCAATTCCAGCCAAATAATAATCGAGCTCGGTTCTCTCAACCCGGCCACCGTATCTGCTCTCTGTGTGTTTTTGACGGGGCGAACAAGTGGCGGTCGCCGGCCCATTTCCCAAAACGAGTTCTCACGCGCAAGTGAGCAGGCTGCGGCGGGCAGGTATATACACCTATATCTTCTCCCTCGTAAAAGGGTGACACACCCATGCGCGCGCGCACACACACACGCACACTTGGCTTCGAAAGCGCGCGAGTTACGACGTCCTGGATTATAAGGCGCTCACGTATATGCACGCACACCGAGGCGATTTAAAAATCCCCTTTTGGATATAAAGAGCCCTCGCTCACCCACGGCCGGATAAATCGAGAGAGGGAGCCTCGAGAAAAAAAGGCGCATAAAAACCCTCCAAGACGAAGAAGAAGAAGAAGAAGAAGAAGAGCCATCAACGGGAGAACGGCGCGCTATTATATATATATATACATATATGGTATACCCACATGAGTCTCCCTCTCGTGTGCTGCTGCAGTGTTTCATCTTGGCTGCTCTTGACTCGGGGGTGTCTCGCTCGCTCTGACAGGTGCATCGCTGCGGCTCTCCGAAAAGATTTTCTATGCTATGGAGCGATGTTTTCAGCTCGCATGGTGCGCACACGCCCACGTGAACGCGTGAGAGACGTTCCCCAGCGCGCGAGGACATCCCGATGCGCTCTGCCGAGATTATCTCCTGCATACGTGTGTGTATGTGTAGATGAGTCTCTATCTCTCGTTCTCTTTCTTTCCTTTTGATGCGTCGGCCCGTGGAAGTCATATATGGATAAATATCCGATTACTTTGCGCCATCGAGCTGTGTGATGCTGATGCCGTGCAGTGGTGGGGGAGGATGAAATTTGTGACGGCTCTTCCGAGGAATTTCTACGGGTGTATAGGCATATATATATATGATGCCTTTTTTCGTATTAGTACGCCACTGCCTGTCTGTTTCTCTCATGGCAAGTGTGTCTCTGTTGCCGGGGATTATTATTATTATTTGTGTTCCTTTTTCTAACCCCCCAGTATAGTGAACGTAATTGCTTTGGGCCGCGCGGTATTTTATGACTTTTGAGCAAGAACAAAGTCTGCCGGTTCACACACGACGTGTACGTGGCTTTTGGGAATCCACTTCTTCGAGCTTTGTGTATACAAATTTTAATCTCCCTTTACACTGTACGAGAGACGTACATATGTTTAAGAATTATTAGCATCTTCCAAGCGCAGATCGTGTAGCGGATAAACAAAATTGTCGCTGCACCCGGATCTTTCACAATTCGCGTATACATTACGCTCATGCAACAGTTGTAGATACGACGAGATATTTTTTTATCGCGCCAGTAACTTACGCGTTAAGGGTCTCTTACGACTATTTAATTATACAAGATCATGCGCAAAAAAACTTGGCATTAATTAGCATACGCGTATACGAGAACGTCACTCTCCAAACTGACACGAATATCATAAGAGTATCAACGGTATGCATCTCGGTTGCATTTGCCAAAAATATTTAAAAACTTCGACCGAATATTAAAATGTCGAAAATTTAATTGCCGATAATTAAAACTTTGAAATACGTACACAGTATATGTATTCATATATATGCCAAAATTAAAATAAAACTTTCGTGGGCCTCCAGAATCATGGAAATATATTTTTATAATACGTGTATTTAAAAAAAATATATAGCTTTCCGAGCATCAGAAATAAATTGGAGAAAATTTTGGAAAATGTTCAAATTATAGAAAAACCCTATTTTAATTATTGCTGTATTTTCTTTATTTCTTTTTTTTAATTGAAGGTCTGCTTTTTTAAAAATTATGATCTGCTTAGTACTGTAAATCATACTTTTCTTGAAGTTCCCGACGTCGAAGGTTTAAACAAAATTTCGACATTTTGGGAAAGTATATTTTTCTTATTTCGTCGCACTTATACATATAATTATACAAAGCGCTCTCCCGATTTCTCGAATCATCGCGGTTGATCTCCTTAAAAAAAATGTGCACAAATGTATTTCCCGAACGAACACGAAGAAGCTTTCGAGTCGTACGTATTACACGTGTGTATACATTCGTGCGTGCCCGAGTCGGACAAGACAGGTCACGCGAATGAGGAATTATGTAATCGTATTAAATTATATACGCCTTGCAAATCAGCCGCTTCGTATGTGCCTTCTTTCGAAATCGTTCTCTCTCGCTCTTTCTCTGACGCCGTATACCTATGAGCTCTCCGAATCTTTTTTCGTGGAGCCCGCAGACGAGCTAAAATTGAGATTTTACGCGGACGGGCACTCGTTCTCTTGGGAATAAATTAATACTAATCGCCGGCGACTGATAGCACGCAAATTATGCTATTAATATACAATCGACTGGAATTTTTTTCGCACTCCCGTGCCTCCATAATACGCGAGATTCTTCAATCTTTTAATTTTTTTTCGGGAATATTCGCGACTCGCTTTTATAAATCAAGAGTCTTAAAGAAGTCTCTCCCACTATCAGGATAATTTATCGGTCTGATAAAAATAACCTTTCCGAGCTCGGTCTAACGCAGCTGAGTCGCGAGTATGCATAGCATCTTTTGAAAATAGTCACCGCGAATAAATTCACGTCCGTGTACATCTACGCGCGCGCGCAAATGTTACCTCATCTATTAACGATCAGCCTTAGAAAAAGTCTCCAAGAGCAGAGCGACTTCTCACGGGGACGCTTTGTCTAAGAGCAGTAGCACGTATAGCTCGACGCCGACTTCCTCGGATCCGATCGCGCTTGCGGGACTGATGCAGGAGCGCGAGAGAAGCCCTTTTTGAGCTGCGACGAGCTGCAGAAAAAGAAGTCGCGTCGATCGAGTCTCTCTTCACCGTGTCGTCTCTGCGATCCCAGCGCCCGTAACTGTTCCGCTGCATCCGAGGGAGAGGAACGGCTACTCGTGACTCGCGTAAGCGACTCGTGCGACGAGACGCGTGATAAAATTTTACGAGGAAAATTTCAGTATGCTTGCATTCGATAATGTTACTAGCTGCGTTTGCATATTGCTAGTCGTATCATCGGTGGATAGAGCATACTTTTCGAAAAATATTAGTCGCAAACAATGAAATTGAACAAAAGTTAAACTGTCAGCTCTTGACGCAGCTTATAATTGTCTAGCCAAGTACACGCGGCAATTGCAGTGCGGATAATGCTATGAGATAATAGAAATGCGCTGCGCGATAAGAGTTAAATGGGCGCGCACGTTTAAAAAAGTAGAAACAACAATAAAAGAGGTATTATATAGCTTCGAGTTTGCAAACTAATTGGTTTTAATTGCCTGTTAGCGCAGTAAGCATTACTTTATTTGAATAACGTAATTCGCGAAGTAGTGCAGGTTCGCGATGGAATTGCAGCAAAGCCTGATTAACAAAATTGAAAAAGAGGCACATCACACTGCGCAATCTCGTATATGGGAGGACGAGAAGCAAAACGAGCATCAGCGGCTTTTCGCATTTTTTCCAAAGCGACATTAGCAGTTCTCACGCTCGGGGCGGACAAAAAGTTGATGAATATATTCCGCGCACATATATGTATATCGTCTGGTATAACATCAATTATTCCACGGTGCACACTTTGTTAAAGAGTCGAAGTATATATAGCAGTGAATCGGGTATATCGTATAACGGGCGTTCGCAACTGGTCGCTGCCGCTTTGCACGCATGAAAACGTACGATGATAAGCTTTATGAAGGCTGACAAACTCGATATCCTTATCGAAGCAATAACGTTTCACCGTTCATGAACCTCTCCTCTCTCAGTCTCTTTTTTCTTCTATTTCCGTCTTTCTCGTATATACATACATATACGTGCCTCCTTCACTTGTATGTGCGTGAGTGCGCGAGTGTGTGTGTATGTGTGTGTGGGTAAGCGCGACGCGAATATGGCGCTTTTATTTTTTCCCATTTGTCAATTTGGCTGCGCGGGATCTGAAGAGGGGAAAAAAGAGAGAAACGCCTCTCCTCCTTGCCGTATACGATCAGCGAATGACTTCGAGGGATGAGAGAAAAAGTGTCTCGAAGCGAAGAATCTCGAAGGCCGATATATATATATATATATATATATATATATATATAAGCGCGGGATCCACGCTCGAGTCCGTAACTTTCTCTTTTTATAATAACGTATCGGTTTTACTGCTAACGCTTTGATGTAAACATGCCTGCGTTTATTTTTACCTACACGACACTCTCTCAAAAATCTTTTATAAAAATCGATCAGTTTTCAAAAAGTCTCTTATATACACGCGCACTCGTACTGCACTACATAATCTCGACTAATTTTATACCGAAAAAAACCAGTGGGGAATCACTACGGCTTCAAACATTTTTCCCGCGCATATATAGCACGGAGGAGCGAAGCCCTTGTCGCCGGTATATACGGAGACTTCAACGTCCCGGCAGTTGCACGAGCGATGTGCCCCTCCACACCCGTATACATATACATATACATTCAGGCGACTATACTCCAGCGAGTGAAACTCGTATACGCGCGCTAATTGGCCTGGCTCGATTTTTCACAGGCGCATACACATATAATCGACAATCGATCGGGGGGCGCTCGCGAAAAATCCCGAGCAGCTCTCCCGATAAAACGTGTTTGGCAAAGATAGCCGCGCGCGCACTTTCTCGGCGCTTGGCAGTAGCAGAAGCTTTATCGTTTAATTAATGCAGCACACGTATACACAGAGGCAGCAGCAGCAGCAGCTCTTTCTCTTCGTGTGCGATATTATATCCTCCGCGATCGATCGGTTGTATTCGTGTGTGCATGCGTGTGTCGGTAATTTTTTCAATTGACCAGTGCTCGATATTTTCGAGAGCGCGACATCAACGACCTCTTAATTATTTAATTACTGTTATTGAGGCCAATCAGCCGAATGAATACATTCTCGAATCCGTATATATAATACAAACTCGTGCCCGCGTCAAACGCGATGACATTCGATTCTCCGCATCGAAGGCTCAATTTCGACGACACAAGAGTACACTCGGTCGACTACTCTCAATAATCGAGTTACGGCAATTCGTGTATCCTCTTTATATGTACATATATACGTAGACACGTATAAATACACACGCACCCGAGAATAAGATGGCAAAGCGAAGGGAAGAGCGCGAGAGATCGGCCAATTTATCCTTACAAATTGCGGCGGACTCGAATCGTTTTCTGCTCGTTTTCGAGCTTTCTATCTCTCCTTTCTTCCTCTCTCCCTCACGCTGCGGCGCATGCCTACGCGCGACCGCATCGTTCGAGCCGCCCACGTTCGGCCGTTCGCGCGTAGGCGTCGCGAAAATACCGCGAGACGCAGATAGATAGCGAGTGGAGGGGAAGAGAGCGGATGTCCATCGCGAGACACCCTCGACAGTTCACTTCCTCTCGGCTGCTGCTGTTGCTGGCTCTTTTGCTCTCTTTATTCCGCGCGGCGGCTCGGTTCCTCTCACGCACGTGCGTATGTACATACGTAGGTTTGTGCGAGGTGGAAGCGATTGAAAATTTTCCACGCGAGCAAGTGAGAGAGAGAGAGAGAGAGAGAACGAGCGAACTCGCATTAGGCGGCGCAGCCCGAGGCGCTGTCTTCTCTCTCTTTCTCGCTGGCTGCCCATTTTTCACTTTTTTCTCCCCCTTCTTCTCCTCCTCCTGTCTTCTTTCCCTTCCGTTTTTTTTTACTTTTTTAATTCCGTCTCTCCTTCTTTTTCTCTCCGTTTAATCTCTCTCCGCTGCTGCTGCTGCTGCTGCTGAACGTACATGCTCCCTCGGCTCTGTATATTATATGCATGCACTCGACTTCATTTGCGTCTATACACCGAAATAAGCGCACGATTCGTCGAAAACGATTTTCAAATAATTACGCACGAGATCGTGGTATATGTATATAGCGTATCCTCTCTCGAAGGGCAATATTTACTTTGCTTTCGTAAATAAACAGCATCTCAATTAGCGACCGGCGACTCTTGCAAATCATTCCCAACCGAAATTCCTCGATGATCCTTTTTCCGTCTCTCGCACCGAATGACTTGTTTTTTTCGTCTCTCTCTCCCCCCTCTATATGCTCTTCGCGCTCGTGATCACGGTTTTTCTATATGAAGCGAAGCATATTAGACTTTTTGCGAAAACGCGCGAATACAAAAATACGCGATTCCTTTGCATATACAATTTTGACCGGTGCGTTTTCCCCGACTCTTGGCTACTTCAGGTACACACTGCAACTGTACTATATACATGCCGTATTAGACTCAAGCCAGCCAAGAGCAAGATAGAGGGAAGAATGAGCCCGTGTGTGTGTTATATATACGAGATCGAGTTTAGGTTCGACTGTCTGTCTGCTGGCTTTATATTGCCGGTGAAAATGCGCCGGTGCACGTGCGGCCAATTGTGTGAGCCTGCTGCGAGAGCGAGAGATGGAAACTGACTTTTGCCGATCAATGGCCATTCAGGCGTGCGTCAATGCTTAGCCGATTAGCGAGAGCCCTAACAAACGGCGCAGGTAGGTATATACTCCTAAGCGAGCTGCGTGAGAGATTCAGGTGGGGAGAGTCGGTAAAATATTGATGAAGTATTTAATGGCTTGCATTTCAGCTCGAAATGCTGTTATTGATGTTTTGCGGGTGAATGGGCCCGTTGATTCTTCAGACATTTGGTTTCGATTTCGTAAACATTGAAATTGATCGGAGTGAACAGTGTGCTTATACACACCGACAACGAATGCAGACTCCAACTGCATTCGTCAAACGAAATCCTCGGCCACGAAAAGCTTATAATCTAATCGAGGATTGATAACTATTTAACGAGCAGCATTCAACCGCTATATATATATATATATATATATATATATATATATATATATATATATATATGCAGCAGTTGCAGTTATTATTATAATGCCGTGCACGCGCAGCCTCGGAAAAGTTTTGAAAGTGCGCGAAAACACACATCGCGAACCCCTTACTGTCTATATCCTACATACGTATGTATAAGCCGTGCACACGATAAGCGCGAGCGATTGTATGTTTACCTTGGCAATAAGTAGAGGCGAAACCATCGAGTCTCCCTCTCCTCGACTCGTATATTTATAATACTCCTCTCGCGCATGATACGCGAATTAGCGAGCGATTCATAATAACAGCGAATCTATATACACGCGGCGGCGAAGATAGTAGTTTTCGCTTTAAGTGAAAGCTCCCATTTTCGAGTCGCCTTCTGACGATGCTGTATTATTATTTGGGACGGCGAAACAATGATCGATCGAGCTGGGCTCTTCGGCGAGCGAAAACTACCGATAATGAACGAGCTATACAATTTTGTTTTTTCCAAATTCATCTCCTGGTCTTCGCAACAATCATAATGCTAATCGGCGTGCGCGCTCGTGTGTGTGTGTGTATTTAATACTCTATAGCCATCGCTATATACACACAATCACGCCGCGGCCTTTACGTAACGCGGACGAGCGAGACTACGACGTAAGTAGTAGAAGACGAAGAGCCGCGCGGCGTCGCGTCCTTATCTCTCTCTCATACTCTCAGGCTCTCGGATGCTGCGTCTCGCTCGAGCACACGTATAAGTATACCTGCGTGTCGTAGAGAGCGAGATATAAGCCGTGCGCAGACAGACCGAGAGCAAGATGGAGAACACCGCTGCGGCGGGGTGGGAGTCGCGAGGGTCCAGCAGCAGCGGCGGCGGCGAGAGTAGATTATATGCCGGAGCGGGACCAAGCTATATGCCGTGGACCGAGAAGCCGAGAGAGATGGCGAGAAGCTGACGTAGCAGTATACACATACATACACAGATACACACGTATGTATACGTAAGGTGCGGCGGCGGCGGCGGCGGCGGTGGCGCTGCACAGGTAGGGATTTCTCTCGAGAGTGAGAGTGAGAGAGGCGAGGGAGGCTCCCCCCTGCAGCAGAACAGAGAGGGAAGCTATAAGGACGATAGGTATCTCTCTTTCTCTCCCTTGTTGGCTTCCTCGAGGCGCGCCGGAGCGAGACGGCGCTACACGTGCACGCTCCCAGGTAGCGACGAGAGGGGCAAGAGGGGAGCCCTCTCTCTCTCTCTCTCTCTCTCTCTCTCTCTCTCTCTGTGTCTTGGATGCTGGGAGGCGGCGGTGGCGGCCATGTTGCCGATCTTACTCGCGCACACTCTCTCTCTCTCTCTCTCACTCTTCCGTTCGCGCTCGCGCTTGCCTGTGTGTGTGCGTGCGCGCGTAGGTGAGTAAGCCTGGACAGCGGCGCACCGGCAGCAACATTCGCCTCGGCTCCGAATATACCGCGCGTCTGGACCATAGCGCGAGCCGCCGCCGCAACCGCTCACTCCGTCCGTGTCTCTATAGCTGTGTGTGCGCGTGTGAGAGACAGACTCGCTCTCTCTCTCCTCCTCCTCCTCCTCCTCCTCTCTCGCTCGCTCTCGCGCACTACCTGCGGCTTCAGCCGTGTGCGTGTGTGCGTGTGCATCTCTGCGTGAGCTGCTGCTGCTGCGGCATACAAGACGAGAAAGAGAGAGAGCGCTGCGACGCGTCGTACGTGGAGCATCTCGTGAACGCCTCCTCTCCTGGATAACTCCACACACACACGCACACATACACACACACACTCACACACAGACACAGGCACTCACATCTCCTGGACGGCGGACCAGCTGTGAAGGAGGGACAGTGTGCTGGACGTGAAAAGTGACAGTGTTTGACGGTATAGAATCGACTGCTTCTCGAGTGCTGAACTGACGTGGACCAACCGGTTGTGTGTTGTTGTTGTCTGTGCGCGCAGCGAAATCATAGATCGATATATATAGAGAAAGAGAGGACGGCTGGGCCTGGGATGTCGCGACTGCCGGCGACGGCCTCGTCCCGTCCACTCGATCAAGGAGCAGCATCGGCAAGGAGCGCACCGGCAGCGGAGATGTGAACCGGCAGCCGAGGAGGGACGCCCAGTAGTTTGTAGTCAAGCAACACCAAAGTCCAAGCGCGGCCTTCCTCGAGGACACCAGCGAGTATACTCGCGCGCTCGCCATATTACAAGCCGTCTCCACACACACACACACACGCACATACACTTATCTCTTTCTTAGCCGACGTCTCGAAGCTTCCGAGATATGAACCTCTGCAAAGTAAGTATATATGCACGTTTTGATTTTTCTTCTCGCTTCGCTCTGTATTTCAGCATACTGGCTTTTTCCGCGTCTTTCTCTCTCTCTCTCTCTCTCTCTCTCTCTCTCTCACTCACTCGCTCGCTCGCTCGCTCGCAGCCTCGGTGCTTCTCTCTTCTTTTTTTGTGGTTTCTCAAGGTAACGCGGCGCCGCTCTGGAGTTCCTCCTTTCGCTGCGCGAATGTTTAATAACGATCTCTCTCGCTGTGCCAAGAGAGACTTCAATGCGGGATATCCAATCCGATAGCAATCGCTCTCGAAAAATGCTCGCCGATTTTCCGAACTTGGCGATACTTCTGCGATCGCGCCTTCCTCTCCGGCTCTCTTCGTGGAATCCCTCCCCGGCACTTCTTTTTCTCCGCTGCTCTTACTGGCGACGACGATCTCTGACTGTGTGTGTGTGCGCGTGTGTGTGTGGTGTATGTAAGCGGTAGCGCAGAAAAGGACGAGCCGATCTCTCTCTTCAGGACGACTGAATTGCGCACGAGCGTGACAGGTACCGATCGCGAGAAAAGCGACGGAACGCGCAATTTTAACGCCTTGAGCGCCGGCTCGCTTTTATTGTTTTCCCGCGTAAAAAGCCGCGTGTATAACTCTTTGCTCCATGCCGCCGCCGTCTTTTATCGTCTCTCGGAAAGTAAAAGGCCTTTTTTCCCTTCTTTTGTGCACGCGCCAAGTCGTATAGTTTTTCTCAGCCGCATTGTGCTCAGCGCGCACACACACATACGCACACACTGCTTATTAAACGGTCCCTACGCAGCGCGTGTGTATACTTAGGCTGCGTCAGAGCTTCGCAAAGCTTCTTCTTCTTCGCACTTTTTTCAACTGCTCCAGACGATACTAGCGCGGAAATCGCTAGGGAGAAAGCGGCGGTATATGTATGCCGCAGGCCGGCGCGGCGCGAGGGCGTGCGGGCAACAACAAAACGGAGAGAAGATGCCCGGTTGCCCCAATCTGATCGGCTCGAGCGCGAGCTGCGGCGGCGGCTCGCGCGCAGCCAGGTTTGCCCTTTGGAGAATCAGGTTAGACCGGCCGAACCTGCTCCCCGCGCCGGCTTCTCCGCTTACCGGCTTTACACCACGCGGTAGTGCCTGTGTATATAGTGCTCATCTCGCGTGGCCGCACATAGTTCAAAGGAGAACAACAACACACACGCGCATACACACACACACATATACAGTGTGTCGAGAGGGAGAGGGAAAAGAGCGCGAGACGACGAAACAAGATCTTCCGCTTCTGCGTCTCTCTTCTTCTTCTTCTGCTTCTCGTTCTTCTGCTTCTTCTTCCGCGTACGATGCAGAGGCGGATCATCCTCGCGTAAGCGTCCGGCTTCCTGTCTGCCGGTTTTGCTGCTGGCCTACTGGAGCAGCTGATATGCCGGTTTTAGGCACCTGTCGATGCACGAAAAACCCGGCAACCACAGCTTTTTCATCGTGTAACTGGAACATTTTCTCGCGCTCGTATGTAAACCTTCGCGGTGAAATCGCTGAGTCGCTTCGATTATTAACATTTTTTTTTAAATCCTAAATCAAGAATACTGACGGGAAGCATCGATCAATCGGCATCTCTCTCGAATTTATACATTACAAATTGCTGCTACTTAAAACGCTCTCGCCTCGCTTTTTTTCGTTGTCTGTAAAAGAATTTTTTATACAGAATTCCATGACAATCCTAATTCTTTTTGGCACGCTCATTAATATTCGCGCGAGCTCGGCATCAATTTGCATTCCCGTTACAAACCCATAACTCTAAGAGTCCCCGAAATAAAAAATCCACAGCTTTTCTCTCTCTCTCTCTCTCTCTCTCTCTCACCGTACTCCGAAACTATTTGTCGCCAATTCAATTTACGCGCAAGCTTCGACCGCAAAATAAACGACGCCAGCAGTTATTTCCTCTGAAAAGGCAATTACGCACGTAGAACAATCCTCGGAGGAGAAAGTGCCTCCTTTAAAAGCACTAAATCGCGCAAGACGAACGTGCGACTACTTATATACGAGAGGAAAAAAGCTCGGTAGAGAGGACGGCACATATACTCGCGGTCGTCTTTGGCAAAACAACGGCGAGGAGAAGAGGAGGAAAAAAATTAATAACCGCGCACTTGGTGGTGTTTACGGAGCCATTTCTCGAAGGATCGTCGCGTCGCAGCAGCGCGATTGACGAGCTCTCCCGGTGAGATTGATGGCCGTATACGTACGGAAACAGGAAAAAAGAGTATACGCAGCCGCTCACTATATACTCTCTATCATCGACTGCACGTCGTATATATATATGTACGCACCTATGCACTCTCGCGGAGGAGCGTCTATTATTACACCTGTCTATTCCGTGACGCCGCGTGTCTGCAGTAGTGGACGGTAAACTATATAGATATACATATATACGCGTATAGCGGCGCCGGTGAATTCCAGTTTCGCGCGCGCGCGATGACGATTCTCTCGCGCGCCGGCTCCCTCGAAGCGCCGGGACCAGTAACACTGGTCTGTGGACCAGCTGATCTCCGACGAGATTCTCGCTTCCTCGTCTCTTCCCACAACACGCGCGCTGCAGTGACCCTGGCCCCGAAACAGCTGCGAGCGAACGCCGAGATGTTATTACACTGTAAAAGAGTTTTAGGCGCGAGCTTGTATACATTGATGGATACGAGTTTACGAGTTGCGTTTACGTTTCTATTATATACACGGTATGGGTAAACGACCTCTCACTTTCTGGATTTTGTATATATAGCTGAGTCGTCCTTTCTGCTGCTATGTACTCTATCAACGCTTTTACTTTCGGTTTCTCGTTCAAGTGTATAATATACACAACATGACTATCACGGAGATCGATGCTTGTTCTTTCAGGTCCTAACCTCATTCGACGCTTCCGTAAATGTGCCATACAGAAACCTCGAGCAGCAGCCTGTGATAGCGAGGACCAGCAGCCGTAACAACGAGTGTGCCTAGTTTATATTATTTTGTTTTTGTTGCATTTTTTTTTATATCATCGACTTCTTTACTCGTATACAAGAGGAAAATTTGCCCGAATCGAGAGCCAAGACAGAATGTCAACTTGCACCGAACCTGACAACGCAGCGGCAGCCAGTCTTCACATGCAGGAAACTCTCTCACCGGTCAGTATTACACATATAATACACACTGCAGGTTGCTTGTAATATTCATTATATTCGCACTTTCGTGACTCATACCCACACACACACACACATATCGACTGCAATACGCTCGCACACATTTCACATTGTCCTCCCCCTTAATTAGCTGGCTTTTTTTCAACTTCGCCAGGGATTCGCGTGTGCGAAAGTGCAAGGCCTCATTTTCGCTCTGGCGTAATGACGCGTGCGGCTCTCGCGGATGGAAATTATCTGACGAGTCTCTCTCTCGACGCTCGCTTCGCAGTGTGCATAAGGTCGTTTAGTTTCCCGACAGATATATTTCGACGTAAATCGGCAAAAACGTTCGCAATTTTCAGCTTCTTCAGATGAATTATGCTTCTGTGAATGCGGCCCTGGCTGCCGAGCGAGCTCTCAATGAATTATCGCACTATACTGAAAAATAATGCGTCTATACTTGTGTGTATGTGTGGGGAAAGAGAGAGATAGCCGGGAAGTGAATTCTCCAGCTCGAGTCAATAAAAATATTTCATTATTCGTATATATATATATATATATATATATATATATCCCGGATAGAGATTCAGCTTTATTTGATAACACTTTTTTCCCGAATTTTGAAGAATAACGACAGCCCGACGACGAGAAATTTATACATCCCGTGTATATATATTTAGTGTCCCTCTATCTCGATACACGCGCCGAGAGTGAGTAAAGAAGAAGAAAGAGAAACCCAAAGAGGCATCACGGCGCGAGTTAATCGTTAAATCCTTAAGCCGACGTCGTTAATAAGACGCTTTATACTATATCAAAGCGACGTTTCATTAACATTTTTAAGCGATTAGCGCCAACCGATACAGCATCAGCGGCAACAAACGTATATATATACGTATACATGCCTCTTGAGCGAAAAAAAATACGAGAAAAACCGTCGGACACGGTACAAATTATCCCCGATCCGACACCTGCTCTGTCGTGCAATTCTCCCGCACTATATGCATCACGAGTCGAATCGCGCGAACAATAGCACAGCTCCGTGTCAATAGGTCGTATACATTTCTCTCTCGGCAGCTCACAACACAGGCTGTATCATCTATTCGGAAAGCATCGCAGGCGCTCGAGTCGAGATTTTCCAAGCTCGGCTTTTCAGGGGCACCGCCCGTCGCGTCGCATAACGAATATATACATATACCTGCCCCGCTATGCCCCGCTCGTGCGCGACCGCAGGGGATCGACCAAAGAAAAGCCCGGGCGCTATAAAGTGTAATGCATACGCTCTCGGGCGTTTTTCGGTCGGCAGCTGTCGTTAAAAATGATTTAGTTGCGTGGAGCGCATTACAGATGCGCGCGACCGATAAATCCGCGAGAGGCGAGGCACATTATATAGTAGTTGTAGACTCGACGCGGTGCAGGACCTCTCCCGCTCGTAAATAAGGCAATTAAATTCCGGCGAGGGAAGATATCGAGTCGCGCCTTATTTACGAGCCTCCTCGCTTTTACGTCCCGTGGATACACATTCCGAGATCCACGAGAGAGCTTCTCCGATGCTGCGCGAGTGTGTGCGTGTGTAGCGCGCATATGTCCTATAGGCTTTTCATTGTTTACGTTGGCGGTGCGCACACACGCGACTACGCGCGTTTTATTGTCGAGAGCGGGCCGCGCGGTGTATGTGTACTTGGATCTTCACGACGTCTTCATTCATTTGCGTCGCTGAGTAATTTACAGTGATTTCTCAGCGGGAACTTTAGCTTCTATCTCTGCGCATATATATAACATACATTGGAATTCGTTCTGATGGTGTTGGCGTGATTGGAGGGAAATTTTAAAAATAGCATTAATTAATATAGCTTTGCGGTAGATGTTTATTCAAATATACTAATGTCCGCCACCGCGGGTCAACTCATTATAATTCGTATAGAACAGCCGCCTGTCGCGCGCTTATATTAATGAACCTGCGCCGAAATGACAATAAAAGCAGCCGGCACTTTCCTATAAGAGTCTGTATAATGAGTATTCATGAAAGCCTGATCTCGCCAGCCGCTTTTCAATCGGTTTGTTTACGATCTAACGCCTTACTAAATCCGAGCGTTCGTCACGAAAAAACAGCGAAAAATCCGTCCTCGATTCGCCTTTCGGCATATAGAGATTTTCGCGCGTATAATATAGTCAAAAGTGGGTACGGCACTGAGGCGCGCGGGCGCCAGTCCGAGACGGAATGGCGCGTAGCGCGAGAGAGAGCGCCATTCTTGCGAAATGTCTCGCGCGCGGACTCCATGTTGCTAAGCCGGTGATCAAGCCGAGAGACTCGAGTCTGGCCCGTTGGTATACAGTCTAATTTTATGGAATCGATTATCGGACCACTGCTCGTCGTACACATATTTGTTCGAATTGCGAGAATCCACTTTTTTTTGTAACTTTGGGGTACAATTACAGCATATATAAAAGCATAAAACACGCGTGCAGTGTAATTTTAATCAAGCAAAGCTCCTAATCAAGCAGTAAACCCTCGAAAATCCTCGTCTCGAAGACGAGCGGGCGCTTCGAATTTTATGCGTTCCTCGCCGTATACCTGTATACACGGCTTATCTAAAAAGGCCCTTCCACACAGGAGGCCTCCGCCGAACGCTAAATTGCCCCGCGAGCTCTCTCTCTCTCTCTCTCTCTCTCTCTCTCTCTCTCTCTCTCTCTCTCTCTCTCTCTCTCTCTCTCTCCTCTCTCTTCTCTCTCTCTCTCTATCTCTCTCTCTCTCTCTCTCTCTCTATCTCTCTCTCTCTCTCTCTCTCTTCTCTCTCTCTCTCTCTCTCTCTCTATCTCTCTCTCTCTCTCTCTCTCTCTCTCTCTCTCTCTCTCTCTCTCTCTCTCTCTCTCTCTCTCTCTGCCTCGAAACTCGAGACGAGAGGCGAGGACGAGAGCATCGCGCTCGCGGGGAGATGACTCTTCGGATTTCTCGCGCCCGCTGCGGCTCGTCCGTGTTATACAGCCGGATGAACGCTTATTTATAAAGTGCGCGCTCGCCCTTTTCGCGAGTGGAGAAAGGCAGGTACGATCGCGAGAGGGGCGAAAGGTCGAGGCAAGAGAGCGAGAGAAAAGGACGCGCGCGCGCGAGAGAGAGAGACGCCCACGCGGTTATTCGTCGTTCGAGATGGTGTACTATAACACACTGCATGCGTCAGGCGGATATCGAGCTTTTTTGTCTCGTATATATATGATCGGCTTTTTTTCGTTAAGATTTTTTGTTCGTGTGCTAGGATCTAACATGCGCGCACGCGATTGTTCGTGCGAGAGTGAGCGATCTATCGAGTTATATACATCTATATATGTATATGTTGTTGTCCGCTGAGTGTATTGAATATCGTGATTCATGTGGTTTGTTTTTTTTCTGAAAGTGGCCTGTTGTTGCTCTCGAATGTTTTGGTTATACTACGCTCTTTCGACTTCTGTCGCGAATAGATTTGAATTATAACAACGAATCGTAAATGTATATATATGAAAATACGCAGGAAATTCAAAACTGTATCGCGTAATCGACGTTCGGCATCTTGGGAACGTAACTCGTGTGTTACGCGAGTTTAGTTAGAGGCGAGAGGGGTTAAATTCGCGCAGCAACGTTAGTAATGGCACTTAATCGCCGTAAATATGTAATAATTTCCACGTACAAACGCGCCGGTCTCTTACGAAATGCGAATCACGACGCAGTTACGTGCAGTGTGTATATGTCGCCCACCGCTTACGCTATATAGTTTGATCGGTCCGACTACGTCTTTCTATTCTTTTTGCGCTTTATAATAGGTCAGCCGCGAACTCTCCGCGCGTTACCTCACACTCGCCGGCGCAAAAAAGTCTAAAGCTACGATGGCAGCGGAAAAAAAATTGAAGATGCCAGAGACACAGCTGCGCGCTTACATTGCCTGTATACGTGTAGGTATACACTGCATCGCGCATTATCGTTTTGTAATTTGGCAATTTCGCGTCTCGTAAATTTTTCTCCTCCGACAGCTGGTGAATTATTATAGCCACTGAATTATTCCTCTCTCGGGTTCATTCGCGGTAACGATTCCCCGAAACAGCCCGATGCCCGCGATATTTTTCCACCATCGGACACCATTAGCGACGAGGCGCAAAATCGGCCGCGTTATATATATACACCACCACTAGCGCCTCTATATAGACACGCGCAAATAGCCGTATTTCTCACACAAGCCGCACAGACACACGTGCATTTTTATCCGGAAACACAGAAGAAAGTCGTTCGAGGAACCGATTCGCTCGTACATACGCGACACGTACAAAACGCTCTTTCTCTCTCTCTCTCTCGACTCTCTTGGACCAATTAACCGCCATTATATACGCGGGAGCCAAGTTGCGCGTAGTTGCCCTTAAACAGATCGAGCGCACCGCCTCGAAATCTATCTGTCTCTCCGCCTCTAATTTTCCCTCCCGTATAACCGCGACCATTAGATTCTTTTTCTTGCTACTGCTGCTGCACCTATATGTATGCGCCGTTATGTCAGAGACGCGCCACACGGCTCCTCGTCTCTCTTTTTCTTCTTCTCGAGTGTCTGCCATCGTCGTCACGGGGAGAAAGAGCAACTCAGCAGCGGTTCTTAATTGCGAGTAGTAGGAGAAAGAGAGGAGGAGGAGGAGGAGGAGGAGAAGGATGATTAATAATCGGAACGATCGAGAATGCGAAGGGCAATCGAGAGGAGCTGTATATATGAGAGCGCGCGAGTTCGAGAGACTTTAGCGCGGAATTATGTATGTATAAGCTTGTGCACGCGCTATCTGCATGCGGGATGAGATTAGACGCGGCCGCGAAAGTGTTATCGACTCTCTGGGTTGAGTAGAGTTTTTATCCCCCTGCGCAGCTTTCATAATTTGAGTCCTTTGCAAACTGCATCGATTATCGTTTTTCCTTCATGTACCTATATACGAGTATATATGTATAGGAAGTGTTCTATCTCGCCAGTTAATAAATTTCCCGCGCGTCAAAATAAAGCAGACGCACATGGACGGGATGTATATTTCAAGTCACAATATAATATGTCTCATTTACAAAACCAACAAAGCCGTAACGAAATTTATCGGAAAAAATAATCAGCGTCGCTCCTCGCGGAGGAGCCTAACTCGTAAATTAAAACCATAAACTTCATAATGATAACCTTAGGCAATAAAGTATACTTAAAAGCCATAACTTTATCCTTCTCTCGCTCACTCTCTCGTTAATTAAAATTCTCCGCGAGCATCCGTAGCTCGGCAGCATTAAAATTAACCGATCGCGTCATCCATATATCGCCAAAGTTTCAGCGCCGTGTGTCACGCGCGTAATGTGTCCCTCCTAACGCGCAAAACGTTGGGTAATAAGAGACGACCGACGAAGCTCGACCAGATGTAAAATGAAAAAAAAAAACGACGAGAGACGCCAAACGGAAAGGAAAAAATGAGGTGGAGAGAAGAGAGCTAATGGCAGAGAGGATGCGCGTTCGCGCTTATCTTCCGTCTAATCTCGGTCTCTCCCGCGTGTGGTTCCACAGCATCACTGATGGCTCGTCTTGTGTTCCTCTATACGCTCACCCGTATAGTATATACATATACACACGTCTATACACGTCTAACGCATGCGCGATTAATTATTATGATCTCGCGCGCGAGAGCTCGCCGACGTTTTAATGCGAGACTCTGTGTTCTAATGCCATTCGAAAATCCCGCATCACTCGCACCGTTGTATAAACCGCTTCGTCGTTTTTCTCTTTTTTTTTCGTTTTCACCTGTGCACGTGCGTATACAGGCACACGCAAGACTCGATGACGAAGCGAAGTCGATACTTAGAGCTCTGTATGTAAGTGTACGAGAGGATGATTCCCTTTATCGAGCTTTTGCGCTTGTATAATTGTTTATTTATGGGCGATCGCGTGAATTCGAAGGATAGTTTTGATCGAGGACTTAATTTAGCGCCGCTAGGGCTGCAGTGAAAGAGAGCGGGAAGACAAATATTCGTTTGATAATATTACTTGTTTTTCAACGAGTTGAAATCTCTCGTATACATATACACGTTTAACTTTAATAATACCGAACGTCCATCTATTCATTCGTTTCGGTCGTTGGGAATCATTAGACACACATCGTACTTGTGTAGATGCTATGTTTTCGCACCGTTCTATACACGAGAGTATAATTGTAGCTAACGTATTTTATATTCGATATAGATAGTTGCTCTCGCGAGATTAACGTTTATCATATATATTAATTCCCAACGAAGTCTCAAAATGAAACACGAATCTAGCCGTGTATATTATTATCCGCGTCACTTTTTTTCAAATATAGACGTGACGCACACTTACGCGATCACAGACGTTTTTGCGCCAGAAGAGTAGACATTTTCAAGGCGGCAGCCATTACTATCGTTTATTTATACTCCGTATGTATGATACAGTATCTCGGCGGATCGTTTCGATGATCGCGTATGTAGCTCTCCGGAAACGTCCGCGTGTCCCTCATATTCCCGTGAATATCGAATAACTTGCTCTCCGCTCTTGTATATGCGTAAAAAGAATCGCGTTAATTGCCCCCCGCGCAACTCAATACACAAGAAGCTCTCGGAGAGAGACGGATTCCGCTTAATAACGAGCTCTATAAAGGTGCGTGAATGAAAAACGAGCCTGAAAAATGCCCGACGCGCGCACATACGTAAGGTGGCCCGAGGAAGCCGAAAAAGAGCAAAGGAGCAGATTAAAAAGAAGGCGGAGGAGGGGGAGGAGGAAGAAGAAAAAAAGGCCAGCAAGACGGACTGCACAGCTCCCTTCGGTGGGGCCATTTTCGTGCGCGTTCTAACGACCGCGCGCTCGTGCATTTTTTGTGGACATCCCCCGTGAGAGTGAGAGGAGGGAGATGAGAGCGTATAGGTGTATCCGAGAGTTAGGGCCATTGTATAATCGGACCTCGAGCGGTGTAGGCCAACGCGCACACACATACACGCGCAGCTCTCCTCGCCACCTTTTTCTGCCTTCTGAGTGTGTATAGTCCGAGGCTCTTTCTTGCCGCTCTTCTCCGTCCGAGCTAAATCGCTCTCTGTAGTCCCTCACCCCCTTTTTCCAGCCTCGACAGGCCTGCAGCAGCCAGGATGTTTTAGCCGCGCGTTGTACAGGCCGAGTCGAAAGTGACTAGGAGAAATGTTTCGTTATTATTTGCTCGGGACTCGCTCGTGTCATTGTTGTTATAGTGACTGTCGGGATACATATAATACACGTACGGCTAAATCGATGCATTAGTACAAACGCGTGTGTGAGAAAATTTGTTACTTGTTTATTGAGCTCGCTGCGTAAATATCGAGTATACGTGTACGGTGAAAGTGAAAATTTTCGAAAATATATAACGCAATTCAAAACAAACATGTATTATACTTATAATACTTTCGACTCCGACAGTACCCAAACAGACGTTACGTATGCGCGAGGTTATTATCCCCTCGCGAGTGGACGAGTGCAGGATAAATGAATAAAAAAAAAAGAAGTCTGAAAAAACAAAAAAAACAGAACAAACAGTGGGTAAAGCAGTGTGTTATTGCTCTTTGTGTGTTGCTCCGTGCGGGCGTGTATATAGGTCCAGGAGGGTCCCGTGTCGCCGGCCTCCTCGTCGCTGAGCAATCCCACGCAGTCGGACCCGAGCGAGCAGGTGCTGCTCGCGACGATGCAGCCGGTGAGCGTGCTCGAGTTGCACGAGCCTCACCACGTAGCCCTGCATCCCAAGTACCATCACCATCATCACCATCATCATCACCATCATCCCAAGTACAGTCACCATCTGCAGCACGCTACCAGCAATCACCATCACCAGTCGAGCTTGCAGCAACAGCAGCAGGCAGCCGAGGCTGACGAGCCCCAGCAGCAGACCGACCCCGAGGACGGCCGAGTCAGTCCCGAGCCCGGTGTCGGCGAGCACAAGATGATCGACCTCATCTACAACGACGGCCAGAAGACCGTCATGTACACCCACGACAAGGAGATCATCTACGAGAGCGAGGCCGACCGGGTGCAGGTAGTCGAGTACCCACCACCCCCGCCCTCGCCACCCACGTCCTCGCCCCCCTCGGTCAGGAACAACGGGGCGAGCACCGCCGGACTGATCCCGGTCAACTACGTCGCCAAGACGGCCAACGGAGCGCCGGCCGGAGCCACCACGCTGCACCTGCACTACCCGCAGCTGCACCTGCAGCACGAGCAGGACCTACCGAGGGCCCTGGCCAACGGTACCGCCGTCTCCGTCGCTGGGGGCGCGCCGACGACCACCACCGTTCTCGTCCTGTCCGAGTTGGTAGCTGCTGATCCGGGACAGGGTGGAGCTCAGACCCATCTCGCTCTGCCACTTGCCACCGCTGCCTCTCTCCGCACTATGTAAGTACAGGCTTAATTATTTTATTATTCTTACAATCACACAATATATATTCTTCTACGCGACATTTCATACTCGATGATGCTTATGGACCTCTAATCGAGGGATTCCCTGCATTTCCTTACCAATGCCCATCATCAACGCTTTCAGCACGAAATTACAGTGAATTTCAATCTTAGAAAGGAGGCAATTATTTATTATATATATATATATATATATATATATATATCGACGGCTGAGTGGAAGAAGCTCGTATTCCGGCGTAGGCTTGAAGAAGCACATATCTCGGCGTAGGCTCGAAGAAGGTTGTATCTCGCGCGAGACTTGAAGAACGTCGTATCTCAGCACGATCAAATATTTGAGATTTTTCTGTGTCATTTTTAGCCCAGATACGAATGATTTTGTAATTTTTCACGGTATTTTAACACGCATTTTGAAAAGCGCAGAACCATAAAAAAAAATTTGCAGGAAATCGCATCTGAGTTAAAAAGTACACAAAAGTCTCAAGTATGAGATCGCACTGACATACGACGTTCTTCGAGTCTCGCGCGAGATACGAGCTTTTTCAACCCTCCGCCGAGATACCGACTTCTTCAAGCCTCCGACGAGATACGAACTTCTTCAAGCCTCCGCCGACATACGAGCTTCTTCTACTCAGCCGTCGATATATACACAATAAGATCCATTGGACCTTGTATAACGCGTTCAATACAAGGAGAGACACGACCGAAAAAGCGCGCTCAACGATATAACTCAGATCCTCGCGCATTTCCTCTCGTTATCGGATCTTTTCATCATCATCCACGAGGCGCAATTTCGCGAGTCTCCTCGCCGCCGCCGCCGCCGCATGAATGGGCGTACGAGCTCGGCGTGCGATTAACAATTAATACTCGAGCTCTCTCCCAGCACAAGCGAGAATCTGCCGGCGGCGGAGGTGCTCGCGCCGCCGAGAGTAAGTCACGTTGCCTCGATAGAATTTATTATTGCATGCGGCCCTCGTGTGTCCGGCCTTTGTGTGCTGCTGCTGCTCTTTCTTTCGCGTATTATACACACTGTGCGATGTATATCTATAGGGTATTGCAAACCAATAACCATTAACTACTCAGCGTGCCACCTTGCCTTTTTGCGATAAATAAAAATTCATCCGCCGGGTAATCGGGCCCCGGGAGAGTATATAATATGAAAGTGGAAGCGCGCTGCATACGTGCGAATATATGAGCAGTGCGAGTCGTGTGTATGTATACGTGCGCCGAGACCTTGAGGCCCTCAAAAACACTGGATTGCAGGCTCGATCCACACTGCGGTGGCTATGCTACTATGGAGCTTCCTGCGCTTCCTTTTTCCTTACGAAGCCGACAGTCGCGTTCGCTTTCGTTTTGCCGATGCGGAATTCCGCTGCTTCTGCGCTTACTCGTCATTACGACTTTTTCAATAATCGCCTGTTTATATATTCTCTCGAGCCGCGCGAGTTTGAAATTTCTGCCGCGTGACGTGGATTCACGAATATGTTCGTATTATTTATACATTTCAACATTTTTTACAGCTCTCTCGATCAATGCCGCACTCTGCGGACAGTTCGTAGATGCGACTCCAAATGAAATGTTAGTCCCGAGGATTATACGTTCCTCTATATATTCGCCTCTAAGGAAATTCGGGCTAATCTCTTTACCCGTGATTGAGTGACGTTCATTCAGAGCTGTGGACGATGATCTCGTAACTCATATCTTATTTTTCTCTCTTCGATTTTCGAAGACAGCTATTTCTCCTCCATAGGCGCATAATCCGGCTATCTGCAATAATAACGACTGTAACATCTGGAAACTTGTCACTGTCGATAGATAATCTCGATAATCGGACCAGCTTATTTTTACGTTCGTTCTGCGCGTGGGTAGACTGAGAATGAAAAACGAAAAAAAGTCGCGAATCATCGTTAAAGGCGTTATCTCGTGACCTTGCATTAATTGTGAGATTCATTTAACTCGATATAACTTTCTCCAAATTTTAATGCAATTAGCGAAGCTTTGCCGGGACAATAAGAGTAGTAAATTCACCTGTTTACAACCGAATCCCCCAAAAAGATTTTGTCGGCATTCTCAACCGGATGCCGTAAAATTAAACGCGAATAAAAAAAGCTCCACGAATCACTGTACTTCATAATATCGCATGCAAATGGAGAACCCAAATGCAAAATGCGTCATGTGAACTTCCTCGGAGGCTAAAAAAACACCAAAGAGGTCAACACGACGACACGCGCAATTAATAATTTCACGCGAGAGACGCGAGTCCGCACTTAAGGAAATATATCCATCGGTGTATGTTGAAAACGTTGAATCTCTCATTTTCACGGCGCAGCGAACAAAGTGCGCATAATGCATACGGACACAGCCGAGAGCTATCGCTCACCTTCGCAGCCTCTCTCTCTCTCTCTCTCTCTCTCTCTCGCTCTCGCTCTCGCTCTCTCTGGGTTCCTTGTCGCGTCGCGCGAATGCCAACGACACTTTGGCATTGGTTGCGTCTCTTGTCGCGGCGGATCATACATGTACGTCAGAGAGCCCGCGTACCTGTACATACGTACATACATATATATATCGTATGAACGAAAATTCGTGCGATCCCTTTCACTCACCGTCGCTTGACCGCGGCTGAGAGAAAGAGAAAGACATATACAGGGGAGAAAAGGAAGATGTGGTTCGGCGCTGTCAGCGGCGCGAGCACTCAAGGCTCTTCCCTCGACGACCAAGACGCGGATATATACATATATAGTGGAGCTGGCAGGCGCGTTAAATTTATTTTAATCCTCGCGCGAGCGCGTACATAATTCGACGGAATCGGAGAATAAAAATGACGAGCGGAGATAAAGGAGGGAACAGTGTGGAGGCAAATTTCGAAATCCCGCGATCGCTGTCTCTTTTATAACATAACTGCTATAAACGCGGGCTTTTAATGCTCGAGCGCTTGATTTATTTATTCTCGATTGTCGGACTGGAAGAATTGATTCCCATCCGGAAAACGCGCGGCGCTAATGAGTATTAACGAAATTACTTGTGTGCATTTCAAAGCCTACTTCGTGTATATATATATATCAGGCGTCGGTTTTACGCTGATTATTTTGCTGATGAAATATCGTTATTGTATTACGTTTATGAAGTATACCGCGCATAACGATTTTATCATATACACGATGATTTTTTTCGGGTTATCGTTTTCCTGCCAATTAAAAGTTCGCGATGTGTAACGGTGATTATTCACTTTCACTTATAAACTCGAGTTTGGAATTTCAAAATTGCTTTCTGACAAATAATATTACGAGCTCGATCGAGCGTGCGCTTTAATAACACTATAACCGCAGCATCCCTCGATGAAATTGAAATGGTTCGGAAAAAAGTTACTTTTTATGTATTCATTTAAAAAATATAACTTTTTTCCGAACCCATTGGTACCTTGCTGCTCTTTCATGCGCCATCTATCTTCGCTGGCTGGAAACTCGAAGAGTTTAAGCTGTGTACGAAGGGCGAATCCCAAACTAAGCTCAAGTTTCTGTCTTAATGAGTATTCAATAAAAAGTTTTACACACAAACTTTGATTTTAACCAGACCATACCGGAATACATTCAACGAAAGGAATTCACACTTGCCATTCTAAAAAAGGGTCATTATCGCGCCAAATCGTCGCACAAACTCATTGTTTTATTGAAAGGCCCGGCCCTCTCGCCGTCTTTTGCATATTCATCGATACGTGCGCGCAGCAGCGCGTAATTGCGGGAAATCGTAAAGCCCGGTAAAATAAGGCGCACGCGAGTGAGAGAGCCCATTATCGCCTTCTGCTCGCACGCTTTTGTGATTATTATTCGACACAATCGCGCCTCGCTCCTATATATATATGTAGATATAAATACTGCCTGCGGACAAACGATAAAGAGACGCACACGCATATGAGCCTTCGCACAAAAGGCCCCCAAACAAAGCCGATAAAATTTTCAATTTTCCCGCGCGGATTATTATATACACACGCACACGTAGGTGTGCGCCAAACGATAATAGCACACACCGCGTATACGTGTATGCATTTGGCGCGCCGCGAGATGCGAGATAAGAGGAACGAATGTATATATACACTATACGAAAGGCTCGAAAGAAGTAACGGCGTTTCCGCATAAATATCGGTCGTGTCATGTTATCTCCTACCTTCGGAATATATATGGACGGTCCTCTCGCCTGTATATATACGTACCTATATGCCCCTACTCGTATTCCTCGTAATAATAGTGTTTTTCGTGTGTATGACGTCACGCGAGTCGAATGGGAGAATTATTTATTGGACGTATCCCCCCTTAGGGGGACATTCCTTTGCATTTAAAACTCACGGCATAATGATTGCGTACGTATCTATAAACAAGTCTTATCTTTTACTCCCATGTGCGCGTCATTGAGCGAGCGCCTGGTGTACTATAGGGACAATAGGACCACGCAATGATTATTGTGATTCCGGAAACGAAAACGCGAGAGGTTTGCGCACGCATTTTCTCTCGCACCTTCTTTTTCCATCTCACCTGATGCGTTTTGGCTTGATTTTTCGGTGCTTTTGCAGTTTACGTTATATTATCCTTAGCACTCGGGCATTTTTCTCAGGTCCTTCGACGCACGATCGAAAACCGAGAGCAGGGCCCCCAATTTACATTTCTCCGCAGCTATCGAGGGAAACGATCTGTTTGCGGTGAATTTTTTTGCGCTCGACCGTGGCCACCTTCTTTTATTTTCAATTAAATTTGTCGATCCTTGGCTAATGTTCGAAGCTTCATCCACAGGCATTTTTTTTTATAGCCGCGCCTGTTTCCATGAAATAATCGGCTTCGGGTAGATTGTTCGTGAATTTCGAAACTCACGACTACAGGCGATAAAAATGTTAACAATCTTGTGGTGTACACATACAGTATAGAGAACGCACCGAAAAGCGCAATGTAAACATCCGCCTGTTGTATCGCACGAACTATGCCCCAAAAACACCGGGCTATATAGCACACGTAAGAGGAGAAACGTAAGACGATATGCGGGTGCTATATATGCAGAGCCTGTACTTTAGCTGGCAGTCAAAATGCCTGGTTATTCATTCTTCCAACATGATCAACTACTGTGATGGTATTCTTGTATACCCCGTACACTTTATTTGAACTGCCAGGGGTTGCGCGTACAGTCGATGTAATGATATTTTTTTCATCGGATGATGAATCGACATGAGGATGTTCGTTGCGCGGATTTTGATTATTCATTACTCAAGACGAAAGTGTCTAATGAATCAATCATGCACCTCGCTCGACTTGGCAGTGATAAATTGTACCGAACGAAAAATTGTCTTTTAAGAAATTTTATCAAACAGCGAATAAGTTCTGATCTGTGTTGGTTTCCGCGATAATAAGTATGTATATCTCCTTCGATGTTCGAGGAAGTAATTAGTAAAACATAGATTTGCAAAAGTTCCATTGAAAAAACAATACAGCCGCGAAAGAATGCAAATAGCCGGGGCGAAAGTGTGCATAAACGATGCGCTCTCTTTCGATGCTATTTTTCTCACAGGCATTGGGAGAAGCATAGTGGGGGGGGGGAGAGAACGAGAGCAGGCGTGCATTACATTATACGTATACGGAGGGCGAGCGAAAGAAACAGAAGGAGATTATTCTCTCGTGTGTCCGAGTGGGCCGCTGAGAGGAGAGGAAAATAAAGAGCAGAAGCGAAAGACGGAGGAGCAAGAGGGACGGAGAGGGGGGGGGGGAGAGAGAGAAGAAGGCGGTAACGGGGGCAGCAGCGGGAATAGCCTTCCTTCTTTACCCCGCAGAAAATTACACGTCTCGGACACGGCGCGTAAGTATACACGTGTACATGCGCTGTATTCCGTGTCAAATCGGACAGTTAAAAATTCAGATATTGTTGATGCAGCTTTTGTGTGCAGTAGCCTGTAATGAAACTTTATTCCTCTTTTTAATGAACCCGATGAATTTTTCTTTATATAAAAATTTCGTCGCCAGTATATATGTACAAAAGAAATAATAAAAATATTCGAATGATATCCGACTTTGCAACACTTCTGAACGATCCAATAATTAATTCTCGCAGGTCGTACACGTATATACTTAATTGACAAGGAAGCCCCTTAGCCGAGCAAACTCTCCGATGACAAAATTACCTGGGCGTGCGGGTACATAATGCTTGCGTATGTGGTACATGCCCGGTGTTACAGCGCGCGGCGCGTTATTAAAGTGCTCCTTTCCTCTCCTCGCGACTCCTGAGCGTGTATGTAGCTGGGCGTGTATAGCCCAACGGCTCGTATGTATTAATTACGCGCAATGAATAATTTCGCGTTGCGCAGTCTCTCTGTCCTCTCGACAGCAGCGCGCCGTCTCTGTCTGTTTTTGTTGGCGCAGACAACGTTGTCGGATGATTGAACGCTTGTTTCCCCCCCATTCGTTTTTTTTTGTCGTCGGCGTCTCGACGACGTCGTCGGTATTTAATTGTGGAATTCGCGGACGTTATTTCTTATTTTATTCGGCCTCGCGAAATTATTGACAGTAATTGGATTATTAAGCCAACGTGTATATAGCGGCGGGCATGCGATCGGCGCGCTTTCGAGTGATGGAACGGCAGTAATTTTATAATTGTTCGATGCGTCGTTCGTCTCTTTTTGCTTTCGTTTCCTCCGGGCGATATCTGTCTTCGGAATATATCGGTATACGGACAGCTTTTTCTCGATTATCGAAAAAATAAAAATCTGATTTCCTATACTTTCCAGTTATGAAATTAATGAATAATAAGCTTTACATAATCCCGCGCGCAGATTGTATAAAATAGGGAAGCAAGTCTCTTTCCAATCGCTACCTCTTACTCTGTATTACACATATCGATTGACAATAAATTAACCATTGGGTATTAGGTGTAAACTACCAAATCGCTCATAAAAATCCGCCAGGATACCGCTGATAATGTAACTCTACGAGCAAAATTATAAAAAATGCACAGAGAAATTAAAAAAATCCAAGAGATAGAGAAAAAAAATACGAGGCGCTCGTCGACGTACTTATCGAGTGCGCGCGCGCGACCATATCGATTACGATCTCTCGCTTGCGTATATACGCGCTTGCTATATAGGTAATGATTATTCCCGCGGCGTGTGCATGCGCGCGACTAGCAGCTATATACTCTGCACGCGCGCTCGTCCACCGATCGCGATCCGATCGATCTTGTTCAAACGGCCGGCCAGCTAAAAACCTTACGTGATTTCGCGTACAGTCGGTTACGCGTAATAACACCTTTTAACGCGGAGCGCGCGCGCGCGCACGAGCCGACCCGAGACTGACTTAATGCCGCAATTACCCGATGTTTCCGAGCGATTTCCCTGCCGCAGTCTCGAGCGCCGATATATATATGAGCTGTGTCGCAAGGTAGCCAACGCGCGTACATGCAGACTACTGCGCGCGATTTATGTGGAATTATGCGCGGCGCCCATTGTTTACTCGCTGCGCGCTCTGTAATCGCATAAATTGTCGCGGGTTTTAGCGCAGACGTCGATCTATATTTATTGACGAAAAAAAAGGTAAGAGTTGCCGCCTTTTGTGGAACTATAGTCGCGTGCGCGCGAGATATGAATGCCTCAGATTTGCGATGGAATGCTCGGGCTCGTTAGAGAAGCTGCGGCTTTTGTATCGATCGATTATTGCTCTGTATTTCTCGAAAGTTGTGTACTCGTAGTATGTGTACAGGAAATATTTCAATAACGCGTTTTTCATTCTATAGAAAACGCAGGAATTAGTGGCGTAAGTGCGCTATTAACGTCGAACTTTTTTGAATAAATTTCGCATAATTTTCGCGGGGGAAAAAATGCTTTGTATAAACATGAACGTTGCTATATGTTGTCATTGGCCTCAGAGATTTTCCATAGTAATACCCATTTGAGCTCGTTATATCGTTACGCCGCGTTCGACACATCACGAGGACGATAATATATATATCGAAGGAAAAATCGTCACTTTTCGTATTTAAAAGCGTAATATGTTGACGGTCGTTAGCATAAATTCCGACTTCCTGAAAGTTAATTTATTCCACCAGCGAAAATCCACTAATAAAAAACAAAACAGCAGAAGAAACGAGTCAGCGCGAATCCGCTCGAAACGTTTAATCGAGGTTTTTAACACAATCTAGCCTGTCTCGTTCATCTCTCTGTCTCTCGCGATAATTCGGACAAAATTCTTACTACAAGACGCGTTAGCATGTAAATTAGCGCGCGAGCGCGAAACGTCCGTTCTTCTCATTTTGCCGCATTTCGCAATAATAAAAGTTATGATATATGTAACGTGCTCATGTGTGAGTGTGTATAAAAGTCGAAATATAAAAATCGGCAAACAGGCAGATCAGCAGCAGCAGCGGCATCTGCGGATCGACAGGAAAGGTGGCCTTGAATTATGCAAATTCATTCTCCCTATATACAAAGAATCGCTTGCGCTCATGAAAACTCGAGAGAAACACACAGTGAGACGCGCCGAGAGATCGAGAAACAAAAAACGATCGACAAAAAATCGGCGGTCACTCCGATATATCTTGGTGTATGCATGACACATACACACACGTAGGTATAAAAGGAACGCTCGGGTATATCTCCGAAGCGTCGAGTGTTTTGATAGCGCGACTTCGAAAGACCAGAAAAAAGGGGAAAAAAGATTATACTCGCGTCCCACATTAGGTCGCATTACAGAAAAACGTCGCCGAGCGAGGATCTCGCGCGCCGTATCTTTATCGCTCGTGCGCGTCCCTGAGAGGGACGAAATTCCGTCGTGTTCGACCTTCCGCCGAGCGAGCCAGCTATATACACATACGTGTATATCTCAAGCGTTTCTTCTCGCAGGCGCGTTGTAAAAAGCTTGATTTGGTGGAAAGACGACGCGAGCGTAAAACCGAAATTAGATAAACGGGAAGAGAAGTGAGAAAAGACGTGGAATCCGAGGAACGAGAAGTAATAAACGTTAGTCAACGCCGAGATTCGACTAGAAAGAGAGAGAGAAAGAAAGAAAGAAAGAAAGTAAGAAAAAAGGCATCATCATCATCATTGAGCGTCCGGCCGATTAACAACGTGCGCATGATTCATTCAAGCCCTAAAATAGAAATGATGATCCCCGCTCCGTAATTGGCCGCGGGATTCCGGCTTTAAATCTTGGCTCGCAAATCGCCAAGGACTCGAAAATCACGGAGCTTTACGACGCTTATAAGCCTCCCCGATCGTCGTTTTTTTTCTCTCTTCCTTTCCATATACACTCCGCGTTCTCTATGGCCCCCCGGTTTTTTTCCGTATCGGCTGTTTTCTGCTCATTTTTCCCGAATTTCTCTGACGCAGTCTGCTCGTGCGTATTCACACGTCGAAAAGATTCCTCTGAGCTATTAGTATACTTAATGCATAATGTTGACTGGCCGAAAGAAATGTATTTCGATACTATACGTCTGACCAGCTCTCGTCTGCTACTACTGGCGGCTTCTCTCATTACTCCAACAAAAAAAAATCGATAAATCAATGTATCGCCTTAATTAACTTCGCAACTCGCTCTCCCTTTCCCCCGGAGTACATTAGTATTTTCGAAAATAATTACCGCTCACTATCAATTTCCAAAGTACGTGCGCAGCTCAATATAATCGTGATAAAACATATGACGCGGGTAAAAGTCTCGAAAAACACCGCTCATTATATCCGTTCGGCCGCTTAATCAGTCATCATTAACGAACCGATAGAGCGCCAAAGAGTACGGAGGTATAAAAAGAAAGTCGAAAATGCGCCCGCGTGTATACAAACACAGAGAGCTCCCGATCGAAAAGCGATTGGTACGGAGTAAAAAGCGTCGCAACGGCGCAAAAACCGCTAGACAAAAGGCTCGTTAACACGGTGTAAGTGATAAAAGCCGAGACGACCGCAGGAGAGAAAAAAGGAGAGAAGAGTGTATATATATATCTATATATATATATATATATATATATATATATATATATATATATATATAGATATAGATATATAGTTTGAGAGCGAGAAAAAAGAGGCTGAAAAAGTGCGAATCATCGTCGAACGCTCGTTGCAGCAGTAGCGGCGGCGGTGGCGGCGGCGGCGTGTATGTAAACACAACAAAAGAGCGGCAGCTCGTCAATGCCGCGGAGAAACGGCAAAACCTGATGGACTTCTTTCTCAGTCCCTGGCACGCGCCCGCAGCAGCCGGTATTATGTACCACCTATCCTATAACCCGTATACATACACATATAGGTATATATAAGAAGCCAGTGGTGGCGCCTACTCCTCCTTCCTCGCAGGCAGCTTCTGGCTTCCGGACAATCCGGACGACTTTTCGGCGAGGCAGCGCCCGGTTCTCTACTCGCTCCTGCGCGGGCGGCTGCGAAGAGAAGAGAGAAAGAGAGAGAAAGAAAGAAGCCCAGGACGGGTATTGTAACGGTACATACTAGTCCTCGTCCTCCTCGCGCCGACGCAAAGGAGGGAGAACAGGAGAAAGAGAGAGAGAGAGAGACTGGTATATGATCCCGGCGAACGGGGTTGATGTAATAAGAGGGGCAGCAGCAGCAGTGGCTTCGGTGCCCCTGCTACTGCTGCCGAGATCCTCCGGAACGGGAGAGGACGAGCGAGAGAGAAAGAGCGACTTAGAGCGGAGGAGGAGAACCGCGCGGAGCAAGTGCTGCAGAGGAGAGAGAAAGATCTGGTCTGCAAAGCTGCGAAAGAGAGAGAGAGAGAGAAAAGTCAGCGGCGGGCGGTGCAGACAGGTTGTCCAGATTCCACGGAAGGTCGTTTGCTTTGCTTACCGCGGGTCGTGCGGCGGCAGAGTTGTTGCTTCGAGCAAAAGTATAGACAGAGAGATGCCGACCCTGCACACTCGTGCGCACTCTACCTACATCTCCTTCTAACGAGCATCTCTGCGCGAAATCGTTTTCTAAGATGCCGACGCGGTATTGGAGAACGAATTATTTTCTCCCCATTCAGCAGTGCTATTCATTAGACAGTTCAGTCTGTATCGGTACTCGTTTTTGGCTAAACGTTTCGAATTGTATACGCACTTGAAAAGTCCTCCAATCGCAGTGTATCTCGAAAAACCCGCATACAACGTCAGAACACAAGCTCACACTCGACGCTACTATACACGGGATATGAGGTGGCTCGGCGACTGCGCGGGGAAAGGGGACACCGACATCGACACCGGACACCGGACACTCGTCGAGATTCTCTCTCGCACTGCGACTTGCTCTCCCCCGAGACGACCGAGCACGCGAAGAAAGCTGCTGCTTCCTCTCGTCCATAGGCGCGCAACAAGCTACTCGACTCCGCGCATTCCGCGAGTCTTTTTTTTCGCACTCGTGTGCATGCCTCTGTGCACACTCGCCGCCGCCGCCGCCGACGACGACGACGGTTATATTCTCTGATACATCTGGATGGATCGCAGCTATGTCGTGTATAGACTGATGATTCATAGCGACATTTTTTCAATACGTGGGTTTTGCATTTACAGAAAAAGTTCTTGCACTATAAAAGTGTCCGCGATCAATCACGTCAACATTTCGCAAAGATTTCGATAGAAAATACCATTTTTAATTGCTGTATATACACGCTGAGACTAAATTCAACCGAAGCGCTATACCTGTGTGCGTCTCGATATAAATCAGTCAGAGCGGCGATTGTCACTTTTTCACCATATCGAAGCTCGCGTATATACGCACTTGTCGAGCACTTTGATTCCCCTCTTGCTCGACCGTAATCATCAATCAGTTCTCAATCAGTTCCATCTCGTTCATCTCTCTCATTCACCTGCAGCAGCCCTGTATATACGTATATGTGTGAGCCCGTATACGCACACGCACGTATATGTATATACCTTCTCGTGTTACATACGCTCACGTGTATATATAAAACCGAGCGTCTCGCTCGCAACATTCGAGACTCGCCGTTTCTATATAGGTATACCTGTATACACGGATGCGATGATGATGCAGCTGAATGGTGTATAGGACGCGGAGAGATCACGAACGAATTCTCGGAATCACCGTGACTCCGACTTCCAGCCGTGCGCCTAAGTATATATATAGGAAAGGGATGACGAGACGCGAGAGCAGAGGGGAAAAAGAACGAGCATGAGATCTACACTCGATTGATTTTCTTTGACTCGAGAGGATGTGCCGGCTTTTTTGACCCTCGACTAGATCGCGCGTATGGAGTGGTTTCTTCTTCTCTGTGGTTTTGAGTGGCTCGTTTCTTTTGCTTTTGCTGCTAACTTCAGTATATTGGTTTTCACAAAATATATACTGCCTAAAATACGAAGAGAGGCAAGAAAAGTGAATCGCTTATAAAAATACACGCGAGAGGCGTGAAATCACACTCGGTGAAATATCGCCAATTCCGATCCGCATCAACCGCACGTGCGCGCGACCGGACAATCGTTCAAAATGCGTGCACAATATACCTCAAACTCGCCTATCTTCAGGCGCGTGCGCGCGACGGAATCTCGCCTACGTATTATACGTAGGCTTGCGTCAGCCTAGTCTGGAATGCTATAATAAATCGCGTCAGCCGAATAATGATACGCTCTCTCTCTCTCCCCCTTATAGCTAATGGCGACTGTGTCTCCACCGATCTCGTGTATGCGATTATGGCTGATCGTCAATTGCGAATTTATGAGTGTTGATGATGGCACTATGGAAATTTAATATAATACATGGAGGCCTAATTGGTAAATGCTCGGGAAAATAAACGGCCGCGATCGAGCTATTTATTGAACGATAGAGATGTGCGCTGATTGCGGTTCGTTTAAGGCCTTTTTCGGATTGTTAGTTGGGGAAAAAAATTCGCCGTCACTAAGCAACGTATCGCCAAGCTATAGCAGTCGTAAAACACAAAACAGTTTTCGACTGCGACCTTTCCATGAGCCTTCCCGAATTTTTCAACTCTCCAATGTCTGCCTGAAGAGAATCTTAGTCAGTTTACTTGTATATGCCACTTTGCTCTTCAGCGGGGTTCGAAATAAATTAGCTATTCTATATTATTAAATTTACCGTTTAAGCATACAACTGGTTGTTGAAGTGCCTATATAAGACGAGCTATAGATTAACTGCAATGACTCCGATCATCGCGGCTGTATTTTTTTGCTTTGTTCGATCTTCAACGTCGCGCGGCGGGTGAGTCAGTCATGGTAATTGTATATGTTGAAATTTAGTGCTTTACGAGCCTCTGCTTTGACGGTTTAATTGCGCCAATATCTGCAGTTTTCCTTCACAATTAGGATCGAAATTAACGTCCACAGCTTCGCTCGCGGTCTTTATCTACTTATTGCGCGTATTTACCATATTCGTTTTAACGGGCTCTCCGCATACCTCGGTTAAATATAGTTGAAACTATAAAATTAACAGCTGATCCGCGTGCGCCGGGCGATTATTATACGGATTAGCGGGGATAAAAATACCGGGAAATATTTTCGAACGTGTATATACAGACGCAGCGCACACACATATATATAGCATCCGATACGCGAATCAAGGATCCAATATACCGCCCGGCAGCGAAGGTTAATAAAAAGCAATAACCCTATGTAAAATGGTACGCAATTACAGATAATTAAAGTTATTTAATCCAATTCCAAGTTCATAAAAATAAGTTTAATCCTCCACCGGTTGAATCAATAACGCGCATATACGCGGAACGACCACCGCCGCGTACAGGAGAAATGATATTAAACGCGTCCAGCTTCTATAGGGTTTATATACCATGTGCGTGTGGAGTAATAACGATTTCGCCTTGGAAAAGGAGAAAAATCCCGGGCTTACTTATCGGCAACACTTATTCAAAACTCGAGTAAAAACAAATTTCCCGCGCACATACCTACGCTCGCTACGCTATACAGATGTACCTGACGGCTATCCGATACAATTTGCTGTTACAGTTCCGCGGAGACATGACTTATTTAATTGCCGGCCCCGATAAGGAAACACAAAGTCGACGATCGCTATCTTGCGTTCTCTCTCTCCGTCTCGCTCCGATATACGATTAGTCGCGATAGCTTCGTCTCTGTCTTTCCTCCTCTACATCACACACATACATGCTTGATATAGCCACCGACGTCGCCGCGGGATAAATAAAATTTTGTTGCGCTAATAAAACAGTGTTTTTCTTGCTCCTTGTTTATTTTAGAGAATAGCATAAATCTCGCGCGGCAAACTGGTTTATGTGAACTACATAAACACACACACACGAGGATTTTTCGAGTTGTAAAATTATACGACGCAACAACGAGGTACTTTACAATCGCATTGTAAATAAGACGTGCGTCGTATCCTTCGCTCGCGATTATTGTGTCTTCGGGTCCGGCTCGTACATCCGCATCGATCAAAAAAGTCGCTTTCGAATTAAAATCGCGCCTCTATAATTGCTTATTCGCCTTCCGCGTGCGCTTCTCGCAGCCATCCGGAAAATCGCCCGGTGATTCGCTAATCTCGATCGTCGTTCTTATCCGCGCTCTCCTTTTATTTGGCCTTCTTTTTACTGTCCGAGAGAATCGGAGGCGGGAATTTCTCGCGAAAGCCACGACGACTCTATCTAGACTCCGCGTATACAGCTCGCTTGAGTAGACGATAAGCCGAGGATATTTATTATTGCGTGTATATCCGCACGAGGACTCGGGCAGTCTTGAGCTTTTATTTTCCTACTTCGCGCCGAGGAAATCGTCGCCGCGTTATAGCTTGATGCTCCTATATATACGCGCGCTGCCTCCGTTTCAGTAGGTATATAAACAGCTTCATTTTCCTCGGCGGTATCGCTTTACCAAGCGCGAAGATCGTAACCGCGCGATAAGAACGTTCGTTTTTTCCAGCTCCCCTGATGTATACGATCGACCCAATCAAGGGCTTCACGCGCTTCTCGCATTCTAGATTCGTTTCGAGAAGTTCGATATTAGTTGAGTCATTATTATGAATTTCCATAATCGCCACTCCATTAGCCTGAACTCCCCGGTCTTTTGCGCAAACATTGTCGCGCGTTCTTGTCAGCGTGCGCGCGTATAAAAAGAAAAGCGTTATACATAAAGCTACGCTCTGCGCTCGATATTCCGCGACGTTTATCGTCGGGACAAAAAAGCGTCGCGTATAATAAGAGGAGGTTTAAAGCGTGCGCGCGACTCATTCGAAATGCAAAAATATTCCGGGCGTTCGAGGAAAAGCGAGAGACGAAGCATTTATAATCTCCCTCGGGTCGGTGCAAAAATCGAGCAACAGCGCGTATACGGCTACCGTCTCCCCGCGGTGTAGCAGCAGCAGACGTAAAAGACGAAAACGAGTGTATCACGGACAAACCTATCATTAGCATCGATCGATTAGCGATTACGGCGAAAAGGAAAGAGGTTTTCATCGGCGGGTTTTCACTTTCGCGACGGTTTCGAGGGAAAACTGCCAGTCATAAGGTACGATGTTACGTTTGCGGTTTTGCGCAAAAATCGCTTATAATATGCGATGTATTTAGATTACTGCCGAAGGCTAGTACGATCGCTGAATCACTCGCTCGTTTTGTATACACAAATATATGCGCGATTTCTTTAAAAAAAAGGCGAAAAAATGTTCATCCTCCAAAGATATTTTGCAATTAATAAAATTCACTGGGCATCTGGACAAAGTATAAATCCCGGTATAAATTAATAACTCGGCGATAAAGGATTTTTTCCCCGCGGTTCGAGCATAAATTTACTTCACAATGCGCGATGTGTATCCGAGTGGAATTTTCGTGAGCGCTGTGAATTTTAAGACTCTTCGCGCGAACGAAAGAGAGAGAGAGAGAGAGAGAGAGAGAGAGAGAGAGAGAGAGAGAGAGAGAGAGAGAGAGAGAGAATACGAGTGCGCGAAAGAGGCGCGGCTTATCGCGAAGCGGAGAAAGAGAGTAGGAGAAGTCCGGAGTAGCGCGATAAAACGAGCGGCTATACGAAGTGTCGCGGTATACTGCAGAGTGGGAGAAGGACGCTCGGCGACAGGGCGTGGTCCAGCCTTGCTCTTATATATATATATTGTCGCTCCCAACGAAGAGTACAGCATATCTCAAATCACCCGCGAATATTAGTAGATTAAATGCCTTTGCTACGAAGACTAGCACTTTTCAGAATCGTACCCCGAAGACTAACACTTTTCAACGGTTTTTTCATTCATTCTTATGCATACTAAGATGATTGAGAAATTAAAAATTATAAACTGATGAATTCGCGGTATTTTAACATATTCTAAGCGTAAGAAACATAAATTTCAATATTTAAAATAAATTTTCAACAGTTTTGAGCATTTTAAAAACTGTTACTTTGAGAAATGTTAGTCTTCGTGGCAAATAGTGAAATGTGGTAGTCGTTGTGGCAAGTAGTGAAATACGATATTCCGATATTCCGAACTTCTTTGGGGGCGGCGATGCATACTACGCGCATCGTCTTCGCCGCGCGCGAAAGTGTCGGGGCTATCGTAAAATCGAACACGTTAAAATCATCTGACCAAAAATTATCTCCTGAGCTCTCTCTGTCTTACGATTGTACGTGTGCATGTGTGTGTGTGTATACAGACGCTGGAGGTATAAATAAGGCCCACGGGGACTTAAGGCCGAGCGATAAAGCGTTTTAATGTTGAATTATGCGTGCTTTCACTTCGAAATGAGTAGGGGCGCAGCGAGCGTGAAATATGGTCGCAGATAGTTAATGAATGGATAATAGATGCTCGAAAGAGCAAGCAGCACTCTCCAGAGTATATATACGTTTACCTTTTTTCTCATATTCCCGGAGCTCTTTCCATCGGTTCTCTCTTGCTGATTAAGTTTGCTTACAATGTTTCCAACCGCTGCGGTATTGTCTCCATTTGTCTCCCGCGCGACGGCCTAATTGAATAGGATAATGATATGTAAATTTCGGTTTGTATTATTTCTGCGCTGATAATATACGCTGTTCGCGTTTTGAATTTTAATCATGATTCTATGGAAATCCGGCTGAGTATGTCGGGAAGAATTTTCACGCTACATACGTACACCCTGATAATGTACAAGTTCATCGCAACGCGCTGAAGGAATTTTGATTGAAAATTAATGGACGCGCTACACCTTGACGACAGCGAAAGAAGAAAAAATCCCTTACAATAACGACGATCGCGCACGTCTCCTCTCTCAACAATTGCCATTCTTCTATGGATGCTACCTATAATAGAGACGAGAGAAGAGCACGGACACACCTATTCCCCGGCGCACTTGCGAGATGAACAAACAAACGTTCAGAGTATATATAAGAGAGAGAGTAGAGTAGAGAGAGAAAGGAGCCTCTCTCAGCAGTACACGAGGGTCATCGCCTCCTAACACTGCAAGCGCGCGACACGCACGGAAAAACGTCAGATGCGCGCTGCAAAAAGGGATGCGCAAGGAATATAAAGGGAAAAAAGTGCTGCGCTGCGTGTGTGTATATATCCCCGAACCCTCGGTCATCTCTCCGTGCTGTCTTTTATTTCGCAGAGAGAGAGAGAGAGAGAGAGTCTCTGTGCGTGTGTACCGCTATAATCGGATGCGCACTCGTGTGTACGCGTCGATCTCAGCAAAAAGGCGAAGAAGGGATAGTGAGTTGACCATGGGGTACACTCTCGCCGCGCAGCCACTGTGTTCCAGGTGGTACTCATATACAAATTATGGTAATGACCGCGTCGATCGAGACTCTCTCTCTCTCAGCTTTTTCTTTTTCATCTCTGCTGCTGCGGCGGCGGCGGCGGCAAAGTAGCCGGATATTTTTATTTACCCTCGTGTGTTTATGGGGGATAAGAGAAGCGCACCGGGAGCAGCAGCAGCAGCAGCGGCGGGCCTTTGATCAGCAGCGCAACCGGCAGCGCTCGAGATATATGCGTCGATTTATTATTAATCCGCCCGCTCCTCTCTCTCTCGCTCTCTCTCTCTCTTTATATATATATATATGCGTATGCTGTACACGGGATCGATTCACCCGAGAAACTGCTGCCGATACACAAGTGTGCGTTTGTATAGAGGGTGAGTCCGGTTTTCGAGAGTCGCGTGCAGCGTTGACCAGTTTTTTTTCTGTCTCCTCTTTCGGCTCAAATATTGGCACGAGGAATTCGGGTACCAGTAAAAATTACTTGGGCAAAGCGGCGACACAGAGTTCGTATGCTAATGCGAAGGACGTTCGTGTGTACATATCGAGAGATATATGTAAGAGCAGTCGCGGAGAGTATTCGTTGTTCACGAGAGAGATGACCGAACTCGCTGCTTTTATGATTTTAAGCGTTTTACTCGTGTGTCGCTCTGTGTGGATGAACTTTGCTTTCTGATAAAGTATGGTCAAGTGAATTGTTTATATGCATTTCACGTCGCAAAAGGAGAAGCTGATGCCACACCGCATCGGCTTGATTTCTCTCATCGCATATACTCGCGTTATTTTGATATTCTCCCATTGGGTAAATCGATACGCGACACCGCACCCCACACTCGCGCAAAAAAAAGAAAGAATCAACGCTAGAGGGTCGACTGCCCCTATCGCGATTTGCGGTTTCTCCCGATCTTTCTCGCTTTTACGTCTTGCATCGAATGCTGCACTCGTAGCAGTCTGTTTTTAGATATAAACCGTATATATATATATATATATATAGTATATACGTATGTCTTCGTTTACTATTTGGCGCTCGATGCGGCTTTTGATATTTTAATCCGGCGGACGACGTGACGTGCCATCGAGATCGCCTGTTTCTGGGTGGAAATAGGCGAGAGAATCTAGGATCTCTTAATGCGCGCTGTCTCGAGCGCCTCGTCGTGGGCAGCAGTGCGCACGATAAGGCGTCGTGTAAAACGTCACGTGTCAGACGCCTTGTACGTTTTTTTTCCTAATCACTTATTACTTAATACTCACGCGGAAATTGTGCGCACGTGTTTTTCTATTTTGAGGGTGTGGTATGCTACATATGGATTTTTGAAAGTACGCGGGCTTTTTTACGGCATGAGAATATATTATGCAAAGTTGTAATTGAGTGATTTTAGAACGTATACGAAATTATTGCAGATCGACGCTCCGTGCATATCGCGGGTAATCCCGTGCTTATATGGCAAAGTGAAATTAATTGACGGAGTCGGGAAAGCCTATTATTAAAGAATAAACGGCCCAAGTATATGTGCGAAGGGAACAGGTTTATAACTACTTGAAACTTATAATATCAACTTAATCGTCTTATATGTTATTACCACTGATAATGAATAAACCGATTAAATCTCCGTTTCTCGAATAATCGCCATTATCTACCCCTCCGCCCTTATCTACATCGTCAAACTGGGAATAAGGTATATCGCGAGCAAGCCGATTGAGACACGAAATTTCGAGATACCGAATTGCATTTCGAATCAAATAATAACAGACAACTGATACAACGCAAACAACTATAATCATAATACCCTGGAATAACGAGACATTATTGCGGGGTCCGCGCATCCCCTCGCAGAAGCGCAGCTCTTATATATATATCCCGATATCGAACCGGCATCCACTCCGGGAATTTCATCGATTAATCACAACTAGCTCGAATATCAGCCCTTATCTCACGCTTTAATCGCACTTTTTCCCCTACAGCTGCACCCGTGCAATTATTTATCTGCCCTCGCGATTATCGTTGATTTTTAATCAATACTCGCAATCCGCTTGACAAGCCTAATTACCGCGACGGAACGAAAATGAATGGCCGAGCCGTATCTCTTCGCAACGCCACGAGGAAAGTATATAATATTATATGCATATACGGCGGAAAGATCGAAAAAAGAAATAGAAGAAGTATCGCAAGAGGAAAGGTGAAAATTCTCGGTTCTCCCTTTTTTTCGCGCAGCTTGTCCTCCGTATACATGTGTATAACGCGCGGATGATTTATCGGCGGATGACGAGGATCGGTTATAGTGTACGTATGGACGGTGCAGGACAAGTGCGCTGGCTACTCGTTATGATGCGCCCGTGTACACATCGCGTGTCGCGCGGAGGCTATATAATGCCTTGCGAGCCTCGTGTACTTATCCGTCTCCGGGGAGTGAAATGGAAGATTCTCTTCTCTGTATAGTGTATATATAAATAGACAGCTCGAAGGAGAGAAAGGGCAAGGACGACGAAGCTTTCGCCCGCTCGATTCGATCCGCAAGGATATAATATATATATATATATATATAAGCGGCAGTGGGCGCAATATCTATGCGCGAATCGAATGCGTCGCTGCGTTCGCTCTCTTGCCTTTTACGACTCGACAATGTGGACAATGAACTTCTCTTGTTGCTTGCTCGCGCTCGTCGCGAGCAGAGAGAGAGCCGAGTTACGAACAGACGTGTTCGAGTGTCAGTGAAACTGACAAGTGTGCTTTTTTGATAGGTGTTAAGGCGCGACGAGACTCTCTTCTCTGCGCGATGAGAGTGTATATGCAGCAGTGAGACAGAGAGGCGTAACTAATTCATTTTATTCACGACGCAGTTTCCTCGAGTAAACTGACGGATATATACGCTTCCTCCGGCGTGCGATTAAATTGTTTACGATTAATTCTTTGAAAAATCGCGATCGACTCTCGCTCGTCTCTCATTGATTTATTCCTTGTGTAATATATACGCGTATATCTTTGTATCCCGAACCGCGAGTGAAATGGGAATCGACGGTATATTGTCCATTGTTTACGGCTAATCGATCTCGCTCTCCCCATCACGGCTGCAGCAGTGTGTATAATAGCTATAGACAAGGAGAGTTAAAAATCTCCCAGAGCGAAAATTACTTCCCTCGCAATCTAAAAATCTCAGTTGCACTCAACACAGATCCAGCTTGGATTTTCCCCGCGGCGATAGCGAATAATCAATTTACAGAGGAGCTCACTTGCAGCGCTATATATATAAGGAGGCGCAATAACTGAAACGATCCTCGCGCACCGCACGCTTAACGAGACAGAGTCGTTTCGGGGCGTATAGAGAGACGTTAAAGCCCGCGATATGCTGTCGTCGAGATCATCCAGCTCCTATATATATAGGTATATGTCTGGCGCACAGTGATGCTTTCGCGGCTTCGGCTCACGATGACATTATGCGCCGCGCTCTCCTTTATTTACGCAGGACAGGCCTCACCGCGCTGCTCTTAACGACGATATTCCCCTAGGCGTATATATATATATATATATATATATATATATATACCTGCGCGCGCATGTATACGTGTGTACGTGTATACATAGGTACGTACGTGCTCGCAGGCTACTTTACGAGCGGCTCTCCGTAAAAAAGGGGCAGGATAGAGAGACACGCACAAAGCGAGACGTACGCGTCTATATTTTTTGTCGTCGTAGTCGTCACGCTCTTTCTTCTTTTCTGTTCTCCTTTTTTTTTCGTTTTCTTAGACTTATATGCTCGTTTTTTCCTGCGCGTATGATGTACGACGCGGAGATGCGCGGCCAGATTTCGGCGAATAATATCGCGGTGACTCTACTACCGAGAATCGCAGCCGCTGCGCCTATCTAGATGTAGGAAAGCATATAGCACAGCTTGTACGTACAGGACATACGGGACGACACACACGCGACACGAATTATGTATTACGAGCTTTATGCAAAATGCGACGTTTTCTAGGATTTTCGGGCATTTTGGAATTTTTTTTTCCATATCGTCAGCGTGTATGACTCGAAGTAGAGCGTGCAGATTTGAATAATATATGCGCGCATATGCCGAGTGAATGTCAATTATGAATCAAAGGTCAATTCCGCTATATGTACTGTTCGCGGTGGGTATTATTAAAACATCAAATGTGCGTGTTTACGAGAAGCGTTGTATTAAAAATTCCTCCGTGAACATAAATAAAGCCCCCGACCAAAAATATACGAGAGACAACCTACGGTAAATCTCTTCCAACTTATAATCCGAAAAACCTCGGCTATATTCCTCGAGATTTATATATATATATATGTGCTCTCTCAGCACGTGCGCGCATTGTCCGGCTGCGTAAATCCCATTGGGCATCATACACCCCGTTCCGTATAGCTTCTTTATCCCCTACGAGCCATCCATCCATCGTTCGGAGAGACAGTATCACGCAGTTCTCTCCCGTACGAGCAGATCTAACTAATGGAGAAGAAATGAATTTACCGAACTCTCTCGCGGTCGAAAATAAAAAAGCAGCTATGAGAAAACGATGCGACGACACTTAGAAAACGCCTCGACTCTTATGGTCACCCGCGGGGCGATGCATAGGCGCGCTGCTCGCCAAGGTAAAAGGTGCTTTTTTATCGTCGCGACAGTTAGGTATTCCGGAGCGCGCAACTCTTCTCCTACGGGCGTGTGCCGCGGTGAAACTGCGACGAGTTTTCCGCGCGCGCACATAGATCGGGAGAAAAAAGGAGATCGTGCGCGTTTCGAAACGATTCCCCGCCCGGAGGTTATATGCGCGCTGTGCGGGCATAAAAAAACGTCGAAAGTCGCTCGCGCGTGATCGCCTCTCTGATTGGCCGTAAATCAATAATTGGATCGTCGCGCGCGTCTCGATTGATCGCGAGACTCGTCGTCGAGCGGCGCTTATAAATTTTCTCCCGAGAGCTGCGAGCCGCGCATAATGAAGGAAATCGCCGCGCGAGCGAAACTCCGCGAAACCCGTTGCATACGATATAGGTAAGCGTGCGCGCGTGTATCTTTTGCGGCGACGGCACCTTTGACTTATATTCTCTCGCTCGGATGGAAAATCCGAACGGGCTCTCGCGTACGCGATAAATCAATTTTAATTCATTTTTTTTTCGAGGCCCCGAACTGCGCAAATAATGCGACGTCGCATATTCATGATTAATGTCTCAATGTAATCGACGCTGCGCGTGCAATTACCCGCGGAGGCTAATTAAATGCGCTATATAGCTTGGAGAGAAGGATACGATGCTTTTTATTTGACAGCATTACGCTGTGCCCGGGCAATTTGCGAGCCTGGGAATGATCGATCAATTCCCTTATTCTGGGACGAAAAAATAAAGATTCGTCCCTCTCATTATAAGACAGTCTTTTGAGATACGCGAGAGCCGAAAATAAGTAATTATGACACACCTCGGCTAAGATGAATGAATTTTGAAAAAAGTAGACGTCGTTATTTATTATTGTCATTAAAATTATCCACGTTTCCGGGGCAAAAAGGTTATTTACTCTCCCGAGATGGGCTTGTTTAATCAGTCGGTCCGCGCACTGTTTTTTACCCGCGTTCAGTAATAAAAACGTAAAAATTTCTCTCAGCCTACAAGTGTAAATGGCAGGTGCTGCTGCTTCAAAGTTCCCGCCATCAGAGAGGGCTACTGTCGAGGTCTGTCCCACATTCGAGTGCAGAATTTTAACTCATCGAATCTACAATCGTATATACCTTCGCTACAATAATCAATATGCAAATCGAGCAGCGACTCGCTTTCCGATGGATCGAGAATCATCGCTCACGTGCTCGTCGAGCACGTGCACATCCTACACGGCGGAGGAGACGTCGAGGAAGCAGCAGTACAAGCGGTAGCGGAGCTGGAGCGACGGTAGCGAGTGCGAGCTGGCGACAGAAACGACGACGACTGCGGCGACGGCTTGCAGGCGACGAGAAGAGAGAAGGAAGAAATCCAAAGAGTGGGGTCGCCGAGGGGCGGGTCTCCGCGGCCCGTGCGCGGCCACGCATAGGCTCTCGGCTGGTGGCTGTGTGCGTATAGGTATACAACTATACCCGTGTATAGGTATAGGCATATATACACAGACGAAGCGCAGGCGCGCGTAAGCACGCTGTTCGTAGGCTTCCTAGCTATATCCTACATATATACGTGTATACTATAACTCGCCCGGGCCACCTCTTTATAGCCCACCTCTGTCCCTCTCTTTCTCACTCGTGTCTCTCTGCGGCAACTCACGTATACTCGTGTGCGTGCGCTCAGGTTCGTCGTATAACTGCGTCTACGCAAGAGCGGGCAGGTACGTATATGCATATGTGTGCTCTCTCTCTCTCTTCTTTTCTCCCGTTGTGTGTACAACGCACAGTCAGCCGCCGCCGCCAAAGCTCACACTTACCTGACAAGATGTAAGAGAGTAGTCCTCTCTTTCTGAAAGTGGAAGGTGCCGGGTACGCACGCTCACAGTCCAACACAAGACGGCGAACCGGCGAGTCGTATATGCGCGTGCAGTGCTTCTCGTCTCCCGTACGTCTCCTTACTGCACTTGCAAGCTCCGCGCTCTGCTTTTAGATTTCGCGCCAAGTGAGAGGCGGTCGTGAGAGCCACGAGGAACAAGTGTGTGGAAAGAGAGAGAGAGAGAGAGAGAGAGAGAGAGAGAGAGAGAGAGAGAGAGAGTGAGTGAGCGAGAGAGTGAGTGACCAAAGAGGAGGAAGGAGCTCGCGCTCGACACCAGAGAGGAGGTGGAGATACGACTCGCGCGAAGGACAGGGAGCCGGCGCGAGCGCTTACTTACTCGCGCGAGCTCTCTCTCGCTGCGCGTGTGTGTTTGTGTATATACGACGATAAGGAAACGACAGCAGCAGCAGCAGCATCGAAGGAAGCGCTCGTAGTATAGTCGTGCTCTCGACCGATCGCCGCGAGGACGCGCGAGTGTGCTCGAGTGACATTGTCTGTACGAGAAAGCTCGATTCTCTCGGCGATATATAAGCACCGCGCGCTACAACCCCCCACGTGCTCTTTCGACCTGTGCTGCACGCTATACCCGCACGCGGTGTGCCCACAAGTGTGTGTGTGTGTGTGTGCGCGTGTGAACTTGGACGGAGGAATAATAATAAGAGAGCGAAAAGTGTTAATTCCGAGGCCGATTGTACACACTGCACCAATACAGTGTGTTGTTGGGCTCTCTCGCTTCGTGTTGTGGCTTTAATTGCAGTTTATCGCGGCTGCTCTCTGACGGCCAATTAAACTCGCCGTGAGGACGATAAGAGCCGCATCGATCGTGCGGCAGTGCAGTGTGCCCCTCTCTGTGTGTTTGCGATCAACTCTTTCTCTTCGTCTGTCCGTTTGTGCAGTCGAAGGACGCTCGGGAAAAAAGCCTCGCGGGCTGCTCTGGTGAATTTCGTGACTCTCTGGCCGCGGTGGCGAAGGACGCTTGTGTCTCCCTATACGCATACTCGTGGCGAATCGCAGGAGGAAGAGGAATCGGAGGAGGAGAGCGAATATCATCGGCTTCTCCTCGCGCGATTATCATATTAATGAAGCCGCGAGCCTAGAGGTGGAGCCTGACAGCGATCTTTCCGTCTCTCTCTTTCTCTCTCTCTCTCTCTCTCTCTCTCTCTCTCTTTCTCGAAAATTTATATACGCGCTTATCGTTGCGCGCGCTCGCGACGCCATCGCAGTCGATGTCGTTTTTTTCCTCGGCTATATCAGCTCTCCTCGGTGTCTTCGCGAGAGAGGTGAACTTGAAATGTTGTGCTGAGTGAGAAATAGAAGGAGAGACAAAAGGAAGAAGGAGAGGAAGAGAGAGAAAGAGATTCCGCAGGAAACAGTCTCCGAGGTGAGGGATGAGGTGTTCGCGGATTTTTCGAGTGGTTCGCGAGCGACTAGAAGAAGACAGAGAGGAGCTGATGCTCGGTAGAGACCGAAGGAGATACCAGTGGCCGTAGGAGATCGTTGCTCTGGAAGGACAGCTTGATTAAGGTAGGACGGAACACACCGCGGGGCTGTTTTGTTGCTCCTCGTCTCGATATATTTATTGCCGCGCCACCACGTTTTCGTCTTGTAATCTTTGTGGCTCTCGCGTGTACAACAAGTCTGCGAGTCCGTGCTCTGGTCTCCCCATCGACTTGTCCGAGAAAAAAAAACGCGCTTTTTATCATCGGATTTTTTTGATGACGAATCTGTTTTGCGACGTGGGATCGAGCTTGTGCCGAAAGATCGATCGTAAAATCTCTGGATTTGTGTCGTGGCTCTACGCCTTTGTGTTTATACATGTATGATCTAACCGCGAACGACTCTTCTCATCAAATATTCATCCCATTTATTTAAGTCGTCTTCGATCCACGAAACTAAATGCCTCGACGAATTATTAACGTGGAAAAGGTTTTAGCGTTCTTGTCGTTATATTAAACAAATGCGATATTCATGTAAAGCAACCGCGCAGTCTAGACGCGCCTGGCAATCCGAATTACATCCAAAGTTTATTCTCTTTAAAATACTCAACAGCACGCATGGTCTATACTCTGTGTGTATATCGAAGCAACCGCCTGGCTCGTCGGAACTTACATAGTACGCGAATCATCGTGTATATGAGCGCAACGATGAAAAAAAAATCGAAGCAAGCGCAAAGTTAGGGGAGGTTTTCGTGAAACTTTTCCCATGGTCCGAGCGCGCCGCACACATGCCTAATTATAAGCATGGGACACTCGCTCCATTATGTGGGCATTGGCCATTCGCTAGTTACCCTTTTATGCTAAGCGAGAAGTAAAGAAAGCCGAGAGACACACATAGAGTTCGGAATCGAAAAAAGGGACGAGGATGACCCTTCGGACGGACGGCCGACCGCCGAATAGGTCCGCGCATACTGTCCGGCCGCGGACACTTGCCTGCAGTGCATGCATACGCGTATAGGCCCCCCGGATAAGAGCCGCCAAGTCGTCCTCCCCTCGGGCTTCGGACTCGCCACTGCTATAACGGGTGGCTCGCGAGTTTTTCGTCTGCTCTACGATGCGTTATATTATTGTAATAATGTTCGTTTAATAATGTAATTACTATAGGTGTTAATGGAACGATCCTCTCTTTCTGTTGTGTACGTCAAGTCGAGTGAAATATACGCGGCATAAAACGCATAAATTTGAAATAATTAAATTTACTGCCAATACACAAGTATTTTAATAATTAATTAGCCTTCAGGCGATTTTCTAATATAAAGTGTGTCGTCATCACGAGGCTTGATAGTATTTTTGGCTTATATGCGGAGCTACAAGCCGTCTGTCAATTCGACGTATATATGTGTTTACGCGCGCGGGAAATCGAGCGATATTTTATATAAAGGTTTATTTTATTAAAAGGTTCCGAGAGCGCGAGATTGACAAGCCGTCAATCGCTATATATTCGCGGCTAATAGATTTGTGTAATTGAAACGCCTCCTCTTATTTCATTTGGTATTACAAATTTTCTCGGTGCGGTTACTTGTTTTCAATCTTTACAAACATTATTTTTCGACGACACCGCCATAATTTACGCTCGAGAAACGCGCAAAGCACCTGTTTTATTAAAAAATTTATATATCTCTTCGTATTGATGTATTCATTTTATTAACATAAAGTATGCATTAATTCCATGACTAAGCCATTCGTGACGCCCAACGCGCGAAACACTAAACGAAAACGAAATAGAGTTGAGAGATAATATCCGCACGAGAGATAAGTAAAAAAAGGTAAGCGACAAATAATCATTTTTAATTGACTGCGAAGTATTAAAAATAAATTTCGCTATTTATTCGTGACCGGCAAAATGTAATTTCTTTTTCTATTGGAATTAATCGAAAGTATAAATATAGCGTGTGCATATGTAAAACCTAGTCATAAATAATTAAAAAATCGTTATCAAAAACATTTCGCTAGATACATACGAAGTAGCACAAGCTGTTGAACTGCCCGGGGAAGAAAAGTTAATTAAACAAAACCCACATACAAACAATATACGGTCCAACAACAACAACAAAAGAATCCAATCGAAAGGACTCCCATCTGAGCAGAGACAAAATTTCTCATAACTCAAATATTTATTCTCCCGCTCTTCGACTTCATAAAAATATGCTAATAAGCCTTGCTCCGCAAAATCTTTCCGTTCGCGCGAGAGAAACAGTGCAGCTACTCGCATCAATTAGTCCAAATTCTCTCACAAGCCCACACTTGATTTGGCTAATGACGCCTGTTGGCGTTAGAGCCCACCCCGGCACTTCTCTCCCTCTCTTTTGCTCTCGCGTACCACAATGGGCTATTTTACGAGAGGGTATATAAAAGCGCTCCCGCGGTGCATTGTGCGCGTCATTCTGAGGAGAATGCATTATATATGCCGACGGACCCTCCTTAATTAGAAGGTACATAACGCCAGTGCGTTAGAAATGTCGCGGCGATATGTACTGCACTTGGTGCGCAGTGAGAAAATTCTCGCAAATTCGTTAATTGCCGGTGTGCGTTTGACTTCGGGCCTTTGTCGCGATTGTTAGCGTTAAATGAGTAATTTTTGGTTCTCACTCCCGACGTTCCCACCCCTTGCGTTTTCGGGGTTGAAGCTTGTGCGAAAATAGCTGTAATTACCGTACGTTGAACGAGCAGTTGCGTATAAATAGGCCGAGAGGCTTAAATTGTTATTTTGTTGGGTGCGTTATATATGAATTTATGCTAATTCCGCTGGATGATAACGTTGACTACTAGAAAGAAAATGACGAGTATATAGGATATTCAGGAAAAAACTAAGGATAAATCATACACGAATTCTGTACAATAAAAAAGCGTCAAACGTATAAACAGACAGCTCGTCGATCTCTCCCCTATAAATACACGAAAAATCTCGCAATAACCGCTCGCATTACAAGCATGTTCGAGCAAAATGGAAACACGCAGATTACGGGAGGTGTGTAGATTCAAACTCGCGGCTGCGCACAGCAGTCGGAGCGTAACGAAAGCTCGTACGTTATATGAGGCAATATCGTATCTCCCATGCTGCTCTCTCCCTGTAATATCGTGAAAAACGGACGTAAGTGCAATCAGGAAGACATTGGTTGCCACCGCCGCCGCGCTGATTTAGCGCTATCTCTTCCAGATCGAGGCGCCGTCTTCTATCGGCTACTAGCTGCTACTGCTGTGTATACCAGTGCAACCGGTCTGGGGCTGTATTATGTATATATACCAGCCCTTGGAGCGCCAAAGACGATCTAGAGTCCGGATGCTAATAACGCGCGGCGGCGAGACGCGGAAATCGCGGGAGCTCGCGTGACTGTTATCGCATATATACACATGGCGCCGGGGATGTTAATGGCTGTTATCGGAAGGATCGAAGTTGCCCCGCGCGCGTGGGAGGTGGCGGGAAACTTGTTACGGATGCGGATTGCCCTTCGAGTTTTCCGATCACGAGATTTATCGACTGCTTACGACGTTTCGTATATATATAGTTGTCCTGTAATTTCTTCTTTTTTCTCATAATTTTATTTCATGGGAATTTCTAGCTCTGATTAAAGTCGAAGCACCGCGCTTAATGAAATTCAGCACCGTAAATCAGCTCTCGATAAATTAACGAATGTACATTGTACAAGCTCCTCATAATTGAAAAAAAGCTGAAGAGATAGAGAGAGAGAGAGACGGAGAAAAAACAGGGGAAAGAACCGCGGGGAATCGATGAATAAACCGCGCGGCGATCGTCGCAACGGGGAAAAAAATCACTCTCGGCCGCATCAGACATAAAAATGCCGCGCGTGCGCGGAGAGTCTATGTAGCGAGAGAAAGGTAGAAAAAGAGCCGCAGACGTCGCGTCGGCTTGGAGAAAGACGCGAGAAAAAAGCGCCGGAGATAATCAACGACAGACGAATTGAGTTAGCGGAGGATATAAACGGCCAACGGGGACGAGAGGAGAGAGAGAGAGAGAGAGAGAGAGAGAGAGAGAGAGAGAGAGAGAGAGAGAGAGAGAGAGAGAGGGTGAAAAACGCCGAGGACGGAAAAACAAGCCGCGCGCGATAAATTCTAAAGCCGAACGCACACCGTTATATACGGCGACGCTTGCGCGCCCGTGGCAGAAATTGATATTTTCCCTCGAGTATAAAGAAACGGAGAATATAGAGGCCTGTGGAGAGATAGACGGAAGTCGCGACTGCAGCTATACTCTAACGAGCTATGATTTGTCGATGATGAAAAAAGGAAAACGGACAGCGAGGCGGACAGCCGCGGGGGCTTTAGATAGAGAGAGAGTAAGACGCGTATCTCGGCTGAATGAGAATAATACACCGCCACGGCGGCGGCGTTTTGATTTTGAAATGGCGCGTAATGAACCCGCGCGGAAACAGCTGCGCATAGCGCGGAAGCCTCCGAGCGTCGATGGATTATACGCGCGATTATATCTTACTCGCTGCGATATTATTTCACTTCTTCCATCGGTGCTGAATCAATTTTTATGCTTTGCTTTGCACGTGCAGTGCGAAACGATTATTACAACGCAGCAGTGGTATATATAGTGAAGTGTATCGTATTGTCGGCGTTGTTGCGTCAAGGAAAAGTTTCCACGTCGTACGCGTATTCTATATATATATACATACACGCAGCGTGTACCCTTACGTTTCACTTTTTGTATACGAGCGGGGCTTGCAGGCGATCAGCTGTCTCCGCTCGGAGTAATTTGGAGCTCGAATAATATAACTGGTTTTCGATCCCCCGTCGCCACCTCGAGATAACATTTAGCTACCTGCGTGATTCGGATGCTACTGCCGCTGCTCTGCGCACGCATATTTCTCATCATCTCAGCGCCCGCGGTATGTATGTATGTATATGTATAAATAGCTTTGAGAATCCGCTATACGAGGGTTACTCTCTCACTCACTCTCTCTCTCTCTCTCTCTCTCTCTCTCTGTATACTTACACTATATGTATTTACATTTTTCAACGAGAGCCGAGGAAATCGTTATTTGAGACTTTTCACCGACGTGAGAGTCTTGAATTATTATTTTGAATTTCATGATTAAGCGCGTCTGTCTGCTTTGTACTATATACATATAATATGCTTCGAGGGGAGCCCAATGACTGTGTGTGTATGTGTGTGTGTCTCGACAATGGGCGCAAAAATAGCGAGCCGTTACATTATTATTATTATTATTATTATTAGCGTCTAATTAAGTGTAGTCCAATTTAAGCGATTTATACAATGCTCAGCACACGCTAACTCGCTCGCGGTCATTCTTCACCTTGACTATACTATATATCCGCTTGCCACTATCAATTTCAAAGAATATTGCTCTCTCCGCGCGAGCGCGCGCTGCGTTACGCGCGACAATTAATTCAGCTTATATCCATTATAAAATGAATGGAAGAGAAAGATAATGGTAATCACTGCGCGTTTGGATAAAAAAAAGAGAGAGAAACCAGGTGAGTCGCGATTTCTCAACTTTTCGTACACGGCGACTTTGTAATCAAGCCTCTCTTCTAATCGCGCGCGCGCGCGCCACTGCACGGCTCTACGCTTGACCGAACTGTATGGAGAGAAGTTAATTCGAGCGGGCTGTATATATACTACGATTGATTATATATTTCTTACAGCTTTTATCGACGGGCGTAAATCGATCGGCTCTCCACCCCGCGCTCTCTCGCGCGCGATAATGATAAATTGGGAAATAGACACGCGTTGCTCCCTTTTTTTGCACCAGAGGTTTTGTATTCCCTTACGCAAGCTATAAATAGTTATGGCAAAAAGTAATATTATGTTGTTTCAGTTTTTCTGCAGCAGCTTATTATATACGTATTAATATATGAAAATAAACGCGGCCGCGTACTCAGTTTACTATTGTTTATGTATATATGTATATATATATATACATATATATTGAAATAACAATAGAGATAAAGGCTCTGAACGATAGTCGCTGTAATTGTTCCGGCTGATATGGATGAATATATGTAATACGCGGTAAGTAAGCTAACGTTTAGCGCTGACATCATTTGTTTGCAGCGCGATGATAACTTTTCGGTTTCGTTTAAAAATACTTGGTGTAGACTTCCTTTTTTCGTCGAGAATATAATAAACGAATTTTAAATTCACTTTTTCGGCTGTAATACACCGTTGTATAAGAGGTAGTAGCGTATAGCCAGCAGGAATTTACAACGCGGCTATCCACTAAAAGCGCGACTTTGACAAATGGGCCGTTATATCTCGAAAATCGTAAAAAGCCCGCCACGGCGGCTGCGTATTTATATATACGCGTACGCGTATCTAAAAATAAAATCGGAGAAAAAAATCCTCGCCAATAACAATACCATAAACCGCGGAGGTATAATAATCTCGAGCGAACGATCAGCGGCAGCGCACAGGGATTAAAATATATATTGACGGATCGTTGGTCCGGCAAAAGACCTATACTAAAGTGCGCGCGCGCGTGTCCTTACAGGCACTCTCTAACTGCCGGATTATAAGCGCTGCCGAGGCGCCCACACACCGCGTCGCGCGATATTCCGTACGGAGGCGTGTAAAGGGGATCGGCATTGTATACTGCATATAGTATATACGTAAACTCGCTACATATATACATATATATATATATATATATATATATATATATATATATATATATATATACACTCAGGAGTGTAAGACAAAGACGTGGCAGCTCGCTCAATACGAAGGCGCTTACATACAATACTCACAAGAGCTCCTATAATGGGTATGCAAGTGGCGAAGCAGGTTCCATTCATTCATGTTGTGCGCAGAGCGAAAGACTTCGCGCACCTACTGGCCTATAGCGTTTGCAATTTTCTCATTTATGCACGGCACTCGGTGCTGTATACTCGAGTCTTTCGGCGGCGGCTTCTGCACGTGCGTAATACGCGCGCAAATTGCGCCGGATGCACGAGGATGCCAATCGACATGGGGAGAGGAGAGTATATATATATATATATACGCATTCCTATGAGCTGTATACATATAATATATACGTTCGATTTTCTCGAGTGCGTGCGGATCAGAGACGCTCTTCTCTACTGGGGAATACGCGTATATAGATATTATGGAATTTCGATGATTCGGGGTGCGGTTTTTGCTAAATTACATTCTTATGGTTATGTTAACGACGAATAGCAGAGCGTCGTCGTGCGGATACATTCAGATTTAGAGAGACGAAATTTATATCTGTCAGAAGAAAAGCTTCATTTGAATATCAATCAAGGAAAAGGCTCGTGTGTCCACGGCGCGAAGTTGTATTTATTCGATTCATTTACAAGTTTAATTCGGAAAGCAAGTGTTTTTTCTCTCGTATCTCTCTCTCTCGTTCTTCGGGATAAATCTCTACGGGACGTCTAATTAATAAGTTACATATACCGCGGAGAAAAAGATTCATTTTGCCGATAATATACATATACCTCTTTTTTCACTTATTATTATCGCAGACGCTCGTCTATACATATATTACATATACGTCGGTAAAAAAAACTTCTCTCGAGATTTTCAAGTATTTAAATATTCATTCGACGTCTCGGTCCATCCGCTTAGAAACTCATGCTTGACCGAATGCAAAAATACTCGAGCAAGTAAAACATTTTATTGCCGTGTATACGTAAATGTGTATATACCGGACTCGCAATAGCGATTTCTCACGTAAATGATAATAAAACGAGAGCGAAAAAAAGAGCCTGAGCGGAAAAAAGGAGGATCCAAAACAATATAAAATCTTTCCGCTCCAGTGTCGCCTCCGCTATGTCCTCTCGCACACTTGGTCAGAGAAAGAGATACACAATCCGGTCCGTTCCTCTCCTCTTGCATATATATATATATTTATATATACACACACATCCTGCTGGCTCGTCCGAACTTATCAGCGAAATCGCCAACTCGCATATATACACACGGACACACACACGCACAGAGTGACTGGAAATTAGACTTGAGAGGGAAAATAGAGTCGTCTCGCGCGTCTACGACGACTCCATTCGAAATTCAAAGCAACTCCTTATCCCGCTTATCTCCGTAGCTGCTCTTGAAAGAGCGCAAGGAGACACATGGTGTATGTGTGTACGTGAATAAACCGCCGCGCCGCGCGTTTTTCCTGGCTTATCGATAAGCGTCTCATTTGTGTGCAGTCTCCTGTATGCCCTGCGCGCGGAGAGGATTCGCTAAAAAGTCGCTCGTCGTGTCCTATACCGCGCACACGACAGGAACGCATATATACCTATACATATACGCTTGACGCAGCCAACGGGAGAGAAAATCGATGTATTTATCGCCGAGCTACTCTCGGGCTTTGTAGGCGTTATCACGTCCGGCGTTTATTGATATTGCATATTATGACTCCTTTAATTGAATCGATTTCAATAAACAATGATATGTACGCTGCTGCTGCTGTCCGCTTGTTCGCTAACATAATAACAATAATAATAATAATAATAATAATAAAGCGCGGACTTTGTCAGCTAACGCGCGCACGTGTCGCGTAATTCAGAGTATTATATAGAAACTCTCGCGCAATTTGAAATAGTTTAGTCGCGCGCGGCTTTCAGAAAATTGCATTTCATAATACGCTATGCAGTATAATCAGCATGCAGAATTTATTAGCTCGCGATATAATTATTACCTCTCTTGCGGAGCTCGCGCGGTTTCTATAACTATATCACTCGCACGCGCGCGAGCGCGCTTTACATAATATTCATCAAGAACACGTTCTCTCGCAGCTATATATCGTGATAATGTCTGCGTCTAGTATCCAAAAATACACACGCGCATTTCGTATACCGAAATAAACAAAAAAGAAAAAAATAGCCCAAGTCCGGAAAAGTCCGCGCGGCGTGTCACGCATCGCGGCTCAAGTGCGTGCGTAACCGAGCTTGACTATCGGCTGCCGATGTCGCTCGTCTCCCTCGGTATAGATACAGGAGAATCTTTCGGTATATATATATATATATATATATATATATATATATATATATATATATATATATACCGCTAATGAGCCTGTTAGTATTGAATCATATGTGTATATATGTATATAACGATGCGGTCGTTCGAGAGTACTACCAGTATTGAGGCGGGAAACGAGAGCGATGTTTTGTCACTTTCTTAATGAAGCCGTGCACTGCTCTCTTTCTCTCACCGGGAATCGTTCAATCTTTAATAAAGCAAGCGAGCGAGCGAGCGAGCGAGTTTACGATTTTTTTTCACTCCGATCGCGACGACTCTCCTCACGATATAAGCGTCTATTTTTTTCATTTCGCTTGTTTTTTCCGAAGGTTCGCTTGAAATTCAGGCGTGTCATTAATGGCTTTTGATGTCGCGCGCGAATCTGCTCTTTCTTCGAAAGCTACGCGCGGCGGCGGCAGCTTTTAATCAATTATTTTCCGGATTTTTGCGGAGAGCTGCGCCTGAAAAAGCTTGTTAGCTCAGGCGGCAAAAAAACTTACAAACTGCGCGCACAGGCGGAAATGAAAAAAATTATCACAGCAACGGTGGATTTACACCGCTTAATTGTGAGAAAGCTGTTTATCGAATTATAACGAGAGATGAGGAGCTTTGGTTGCGAGGATTACAGAAAAATCGGGTTTCTGCGCACTCGAGTGGATTTTTATGTTAATGTACCAGCCGGGTAATTTTTATCGTTAAGAGCTTTTTACCAGCAGGAAACCGAGTCGAACTTTATAATGCGCGTAACATATTCCGCGGGCCTGTATATGTATATATCAGGAGTAAAGGAGTTCTGTATACCGAAAAGCCGATAGTGCAATTAAAACCGAAAGCATTTATAAACGCAGGCCAATTATCTGTGACAATATGTGGAACGGAGAAAGAGCGACGCCTAATCAGCTAATTTACAATTGAAACGAGAACGACAAGCGGCGCGCACCAAAACAATCCCGCAGTATCGAAAAAGACACACACATACTCGGCGAGGGCGCACCTCGATCCGAAAAACACGACGATCATCAGGCTCGGAAAGAAAGAAACGAAGGAAAATAAAAACAAGCCTCGCGCGCACCTTTCCAATCGAGAAATGGGTCAAGGGGCGTATAAGTATGCACAAAAGCCATCCCGTGCTCAGCTCTCGCGCATAAGGAATATATCGATCGCCTCCTTCGTGGGATCTTCCTCGAAGTCTCTCTCTCTCTCTCTCTCTCTCTCTCTCTCTCTCTCTCTCTCTCTCTCTCTCTCTCTCTCTCTCTTTCGTATATATTTATCCTCTTCTGAGCAGCTGAAAAACCGCGAGCAAAAAAGACGCTTGAGCGCGACGACAGCTACCAGATCGAAAAAGATCGTCATGCGACACATCGCGCGAATAAGTCCGGTAATTAGAGGGCCGCGACAAGTACACGCTCTATCCTCACCTGGTTCTCGATCGAGATCGGATCAGCGCGGCGCGTAGGTCGACGAGCGCGCGGATTAATTTGCTAATTAGGTCCGATGTATGGCTAATTATACCGCGCCTCCGGCTGTCGCCCCAGACGACGCGTTCGTTTGTGTCATTATATAGTAGTCGTCTCGCGAATGAACGTGGGAGAGAAAGCCTGCGGTGTCGATTTTTCGAGGTGTCGACGCGTCGCGCGAGATTTTCGACGGCTTTTTTTCGTCGATGTACAGGCACATATACGAATACCAACGGCGGTATGCATTACATTTCGGCGCGAGGGGGACCCGCGGGAGCCGGCATGTTTAAATAAGTCTTTTAATCGAGCTTGGCACTGCTAGTATATATGTACAAGGGACGACAACGCTCTGTCCCTTTCTTTTCTTTCTTTTTATATAGCAATGCAGCCGTAGTGGGCTACAGGTAAATGAACATCTGCAAACGCGCTTAATTAGCCCCGGCGATGAAATTCTCAAAAGCGTCATAAAGCCCTGCACATACGTAGTATATCAGAAATATATGTTACATCGCGAGACGCGCTGTATCGAAGAGTTTTTAATTAAATTTATTAAAACCCTGACGCCTGCTAATTACGCCCCCAACAATTATAACACGTGGCCGCTCGTGTTGTAAGCGCAGACTACCGCGTGGAGAGAAAGCCACCGTGGATAGAGCTAGACAATGCGGCTTTCTGTTTATTGTAGCGAGCGCCTCCGCGGGCGTGTCTTAGGTGTGAAAAGGGATAATAATATAGAGTTACTCGCGTGCGGAGAGCATTTTCGCCGCACTACCTACAAACACAGCGCTATACGCGAGAGAATATCGCGTCGATCCCTTGTACACTATGGACCCCTTTCGCTCTGATGTCCCTTTTCATCCGAATATAGAGAACCTTTCTCCGCGCGCGAGATTCGAGACGATCTTTCGTCGAGGGGGGGTCGCCGTCGTCGCGGTATTATTCCGGCGCGCGCTCTAGTATATAGTATACATATACATATTTCCTTCTTTCTCTCAGGTAAGACGAGCTGCACATCCGGCGCACCTCGACAATGAGATACACTCTCGCGCGAGCAGCTCTCTATCCCATTATGAGGACGTTGCGTGCACAGTCACAACACGCGCGCGCCGAGTTCATAGAGACAGAGAGACCTGCGCGCTTGATAATATGCACGCGAGAGAGAAGGAAGCGTTTGCGAGTCGATAATTGGACATCGGTAGCTTTTATTGCTGTATTAACGTAATTATTCCGTCTGTGGATGCTAATGACGCGATTGAAAAATTGAGCTGCGCTGAAAATTATCAACACTCGCCATCTCCAGTCATATTCCCATAGTCATATCCCATACATACGCCAGTCTCGCGCCTCTTCGAAGCAGTATAACTAGGAAGTCCGACATCGCGAATTATCTGGAGACCCCCGTTTCTCTGTCTCTCGTCCCCGATTTACGGTACCGCTGCGAGTAGGTGGATTTGCCACTCGAGCGGCATTATGCACAAGCTCATACCGCATTAATTCAACTCGGATGAAAAGTTCCCGAGAAAGATAGTCGGTAGTAGCTAAGCTCATAATCGATGGTCCGACATGGCGACTGAGCCTACACGTGTTTCGATGCGTTATATACGGATAGAGGAATGACAGCGTCGACTCCGGCTGCGATGATCTATACGGCGCCTCGGAATTTTCCGCTCGCGCGAGCCTCCGTGTGATGCGGCTCGATTAATTATTGCGGAAAAAAGAAACGGTGGGACACGCGTTGAGGAAACGCGCGATCGATAGCGCACGCAGGGACTCTCTTATACGCGTTATGTTAAAGTGTGAATTTTACGTATGCGCGCTAGCGGGATTTTTTAATACTGTATACGTGTGTGACGCGTTGTTATCGCGAACGTTTTATAACGAGTCGAGGAGGACTTCGTAGGTGGATGAAGGCAAGTTTATTTCTGTAAGCGTATATTATAATGAATTGGGGTGTTTACTCGGGGACAGCTGGATGGATTATATATCCGAACGGTTTCTGTACGATTGGGAATTTCGTTACTTTTTGAAGACGAGCTAAGAATTATTTATAATCCTCTTTGGAAGCGAACAATAATCGACCATTCGTTCGTAGATATCGCAATAACGCACTTTCTAAATCTGAAATATAATGGTGCACCTTTTTGAAATAGTGGCACCATTAAAACTGCAAAAAAGCGTATTATTTTCACTAATTTAGAAAATGTCCACTACTTCAGATTTAGAGAACAGTGTAGCTTGATTTACAATAATAAAAAAGAAAATCAAACAAATATTTATCAATTACATTGGAAAATTATCAACGCCTTGTTCACCTAGCTCAGCAATAATCTAAACTGCAATCGCCTCGTCCTTTCTCGGGGAAAGAAACCGTAGCCGCTCATTACACTCGTTGGTGGCGCAGAAGCTACTGCTAGTAGCATCCCACCGATAATCTCCGTGAGCGCCGATTAAAAGCAGCTTAATTACAATCTCTCTCTCTCTCGCTCTCTCTCTCTCTCTCTCTCTCTCTCTCTCTCTCTCTCTCTCTCTCTCGCGCGCGCGCGCGGATGGCAAAAAAGCCTACTGCAATAAGGGGAATCGCGGAAGAGCGAAAAAGTGCTATGCTAAGAAAAATGCTCGTCGACGACGACGCGAATAAGGCTCGCAGGCGCGATAGCCGTTAAGCTACCGCGACGACGCGCACGCATGTAGGTAGCGGTTTCGCGCGCTATCGCGTTACATTCCCCGCGCGCGATAGAGAGCGGCGTACCAGGGGCCGCTTAATTGTGTGGCCCCGATGACAAGGCGAAAAAAGGACGAGAGAAAGAGAAAAAGCGCGTTGCGCGTGTATAGGAAGTCGCTATCGTCGTCGTTCTCCAGCGATAAGAACGACCATCGAGGTGGTTCCTTCGCAGTCCGTCAGCGCGGGGAGCCGCCCAATTAATAACCAGGGTATAGGAGCGCAAGAAGCAGCTCTCGAAGAGCGTATTAGGTATATATTGTGAGCGAAGAGAACATAGCCTCGATCGATGGATCGATCGAGAGAGAAGGAGAGAGAGAGAGAGAGAGAGAGACAACTCAATCAGGAGCATACAGTGCGGAATCGAGAGAAAGCCAGTCGAGCGATAAGTTCGCATATAGTCGATTAAGGGCCGCCGCGGGCACCCGAGTGTACGTGTAAGTATCCTTGACGGGAAAAAAGCGGCAAGGTCGCGCGCATACTTAGATCGCCAATGCCGATATAGCGGCGCTGCCGCTGCTGCTCCTGCTGCATATAATCCCCCCCCCCTTCGAGCTATACCTCCTCGGGGCATGTGTATATACACGCCAATGGAGCGCCGCCTGCTGCTCGAGGGAGAGCGATGCCGGCTGTCCGTCTTCTCTGTGATTCAATTATATAAGAGAAATTCCGCTGATTAGCTTTGTTACTCTGATCGAGTGTGTCTCTCGGCGCTTACTTAGTAGCTTTCTCGCGCAGCGGAGAAAATTAAAGCAACGCGCGTGGCTATCTAAGCACTCGCATATACGAAATCAATCTTGGATTATTATCGTCGCCTACGATCTAACGAAAAATTCCCCGCTAATCATCTTTTTCCATGACGCTTTTATTGCCGCGCAGTTGCGCAATCACGCGTACAATAAATTTATTGTCCATTGAAAAGTGCGCTTGCGAGCTTTAAAATCTTCCGATGGCTCGTGCATCATTGCGCTCGCTTTGTCATAAATTATTTATGAGCGGCGCGACTCTCTATGCGATAAACTATACTCCTCTCACCAGCAGCGCACGTATACATCCTTGTTATAACGCGGCGCGCGGATTTCGACTGTACGGTATGCTTATGTCGAAGCGCGTGAGAGCCGCACATAAGCCGACGCTGAGAGCTCACTGAATATTATCTGAGGAAAAATAAAACAAATATAACCCCTGCACGTATGCGCGAAGGGATATACACACGAGATCGAAAAAAGTCTTTCGAGCGGTAACGACGAGCTCGAGAAGTTTATAGGGGAGGGGATGAAAGGCGAAAGGGTCGTGCAGTAAGGCCCCCGATCCATCAAAGTCAGTCAGGCCACCCCTTCTTCGCATTTCCGCGTCTGTTTTTTCTTCATACATCACGTACCCGCTCGTCTCGTCGTATCTCCGTCTCGCGCATTGGCCCGATTTCATTTTTACAAGCGTGTCCAATGTCTTCGAGGAATACATTATATACGCCAGGCCTTTTGAGATTTGACGTTCGTAATTATGACGTGATTCGGAATAGCGCGTAGACGTGCGCTCCTCGTTATATTGATACACCGCGATAAGACACAGGCGTATAGCACGCGAGGCACATTATAAATCAAACGGTACACCGATACGCGAGAGTACGGCCAGTTTATAAATCAAGGTTTGTATCAAACCTTATAATATATACGTGCGTCTGGCCGACTGTGTGACACGGGGAATTTTAAAACGGCTTATATAATCAGCCGCGACGCAAATCCAACGTTATAACTCAAAATCCGGGAGACGAGGAAAAACAAAGATCGGGGGACAAATAGTCATTATCTGGAAGTAAAATCGTCTCTCCGTTGCTCGGCCCCGTAAATTACGCGCAATTTCCGGTGATTCGCTCTCTCGCGCGCGCATGCATTCGCGACAAAATTTTTTCCCTCCATAAAACATAATCACGCTCTCGCTGCTCTCGTTGTGGCAGCTCTCGGCTATATACGCGCTTTACGAGCGGCTGCGGGGCGACTCAATTCAAAAAGCAAAAAAAATAACACCGGGAGAGACCACTTGGGCAGGATCGTCGTGGAAAAGAGACGAAGCAGAGTCTGTGTCCTGCGTATATGTACACAGAGCCGAGAGCGGTGTCTATTAATTACGCTCCTCGCTCGCTCGTACGTATATATACTCGCGCGCTCGACTTATTTATTTACTTCTTTATTATTCATTAATCAATCAATAATCCTGGCTCCGCGCTGGGCCCAAAGTCATTGGCACCGGTATGTATACATATATATATATAGCTGCTGCGTCGTCTCGCTCCCTCGCGATAATGCAAATAAAGTCGATAAGCGAGATGGCCGCAAGCTTTAATAGACTCGCGCGCGCGAGCGACAAATTGCGCGAGCGCACGCATGCGCAGCTTGTATTATGCAAAGGAAAAGTATCCGGGGGAGAGAGAGAAAGAGAGAAGAGAGCTTAACGCTAATTACTCCCCTCGGGCTTGATTTTGTCTGGTTTTATGCGGCCGCGACGATCGATCAACGCTTATGAGCGCGTCGCGCTTCGATTAACGCGGATGAACGGTTGCTGCTGCTCCATAGCGAAAACGCAAACATCGCTAAAGCTCCTCAAGTTATGGCGCCGGATAAACTCTTTGCCGGCGGTATTTAGCGTTCGGTTTTGCTCCTACAACTATATATATATATACAACATACACGAGACAGAGAGAGAGAAAGAGAGAGAGAGAGAGGCGCGATTAGGAATGCGACAGTTTAGATTGGCCGGCGCGTGAGATGATCGTTTTTTCTTGGTAAATATATATCGGAATGTGCCAATATACGCGCACATATGGTATATTGGAAAATTATATCTCGGCGCGATGCAGTTAGTTGAATGATAAAATCTATAACCGCAACTCGCGCGAGTGTATAACTCTTGCGCTCCGAAAGAAAACGACGATAGACATATATATATACACACACAGAGCTAAATTTATCACACCGGGAGGAATAAAAAGGGCAAAAAATAAAAAGCAGTCAGAACGTCGCATCCGTCGAGGAATTAGCATCATCCCGTTCGAGATTATACATATTCGCCAGCGAGAGAGGAGAAAAAAGCCGCGCCTCTGCATTTAGTCGTGCATTACCATAGACACGTGTAGCGCTCGTGTTCGGCTGGCTTCAGCCCCGCAAAAATGCCTCCCTTTTTAACCGGCCGACGCTTTTCCAGAGAAGGAGAGAATCGCGTGCCGTCGGGAGAGCGTGGGCGAGTTTATTAAAATGCGCTCGGCTGCGAGCTGCACGACAGAATAAGAGAGACGTGCGCCCAAGCAAAAGGGCTTCTTGTATAGAGCTGCCGCTGCGAGTCGCGTGGACGCTACTCGAGCTGAATACTGAAGAGCTGCTACTCTTTGTTTCATTGTTTTTTGCGGACACGCTAGAGACGTGTCTTTTGCGCTAGTGCACGCGAGACGAGATGACTTTCTGATTCGCGGCGCACGGAGAAATTATTATCGTGTTAAAAATCCCTCGAACTTGCCGGTTTATGGGATTGTAGCTAGCAGGATTGGCGCATCGTGTCCTTTTTCTCCGAGTGCTGCTGTATCGCTTTTTCACAATTCGAAAAATTTCGACGAGGACCGTATGCTCGAACATTTAATCGTCTCTCGACTCTTATTTCTCGCTCAGCCGCGCGGCGTCATAAACAAAGTGGATACAAGCGAAATCGCGGCCATTACCGGCTTTTTGATATAGGCATCGAGCATTAGCATTTAACACCTAGATTACGCTTTTTCCGCAACACCTCTCGATCCATAATACACTCGACTCTATACTACCCTCCCTCTCTCTCTCTTTCTCTCTCTCTCTCTCTCTCTCTCTCTCTCTCTGCATAATTCGGCTAGAGATACCTGCGGCAGCGCATAACCGAGCTCCGCAGCTGCATGCATATATGTGCATTCATATGGTCTCTCGCGCACAGGTATACGTACAGCGATAAAAGGCGCCAGAACAGCGGAGAACGTCTCGCTCGAGCGGCCGTTGTCGACGGCCCGTGTAGATAGTGCCGAGTCATTTGCCGTGATTTGTCCATTGTTCATTCGTGCATGGACAACGACTGCAGCCGCGCTCATTGCTCTGGAATTATGCTTGTTATACCGGCGCACTTTTACTTCCGACTTTTCGTGCATGCGCGCGCGAGATACGTATACTTATATACGCGGGGACCAGCGGAGAAATTAATTTAACGCGGCTTGCAACACACGCGTCGTTGTATTTTTTTTCTCTACTTTGCCGCCGACTTCTCTTTTTTTCCAGCCGTCCTTCGATCAGATAATACACGCGCTGTATATACATGTTATTAAAAAGAAAACGCGTACAGGATAAGTATACACACACACACACCGAGAGCAACGCTGTCCGATTCAGTGTTTTAACGAATCGATCGATATACTCGCGGGCAATAAAATTAAGCCCGTTGCATATCTCGGGCTATGATACAGCAGACTTAAAAAGACGCGTTTCTTTTCTCTCTCTCTCTCTCTCTCTCTCTCTCTCTCTCTCCTCACGCGGCTCCTAATTGGACTTCCGCTGCGACAATAGCGCGTATATATACATATACACACACCGATCGGCTACAGCCGATAGAGCCAGCGGCTGTCGAGTAATTCCGAAAATGCGGCCGGGCTTTCTTCTTCCCCTCTAACTCGACTCGTCCCTGTAAACGAAGTAGCATCTCTGATGGGGGCAATATTTATCCGAGCACTGATCTCTATGTGTACGAGAAGAGCCGAGAGATAGGCAGATTTCGGATGCGCGCTGGCGCACGACAAAGGGGCACCACACGCATTCCGTTACGCGCTACCGGACATCGCTCGCCGCATATGGCTCCTATATGACCTTCTCTCTTTTTCGATGCGAAGTCGAGGGAGAGTGACTTCTTATATATGCGTCTCCTTTCTCTCTCTCTCTCTCTCTCTCTCTCTCTCTCATCTGACTGACAGAGGAATTTAAAGCTGATGGACGAGGGCAGACGCTCGGGCGCAAAAGGTTTACGGGGAAACGCGCGGCGTATCGATGATTTTCATCTCAGCCGTATACGCGTATAGCGTGGGACATCGAGGGCGAGAGAGAAATTTCATTTTGTGATCCGCTCGTACGTAATCGCCCAGATGATGCCCAGATCCCATAATGCGGACTTTCTTTTCGAATATGTGTATCAATATAATCGGGACGCGCGAGAGTCGCTCGAATATTCATGTATTCGATTCATAATTATTTGCATACGTATCGTAACGCTTTGAATAAACATCTCCGGGACAACTCGAGAGTGTATAACCCGCGGGTAACTTTATCAATCAGTGAAATCCGCAATGACGAACGAGCGCTGCGATCGAGTACATATATGACGGACGTTGCACACAACCTGTTAACTCGCCGCTGATGCATCGAATCCAAGAAAAGAGTCATCGATCTATCTCTCTCTCTCTCTCTCTCTCTCTCTCTCTCGTACTTTACGCTCGGGGAGCACAAAAAAGACGTCAGTCTCGCAGGCAGCTCACGGCTACATAATGAAATCTCAGGACGATCGTCGCGAGCAGATTAATCGCTTTTTACCCCCTTCTCGTCGATACGCGGCTCTCTCTGCGGTAAAAAACTGCACAGGGGGTAGGAGAGAAAGACAGAAAGAGATAGAGAAACGAAGTGTACACACGAAACAAAGGAATCCTAGGACGCGAGTCACGTACGCGATATCGGGATGACGGGAGAGAGCCGCACGCACGCTCGGTTTTCGGAATTCAATGGTCGCGCGTCGCTTTCGCCGACGCGAGTGTATGCTGCAGCTTTTTCCAACCTTGGACTTTTTCTTTCTCTGCCCTATTACATCCGCGCGTCTCTTTCCCCTTTTCGAGTTAGAACTTTATCTTCGAGCCATCACGAAGGATGCTTCCATGGAGTCGTGCGCATATGACATCACGAACCATTTCTGTCGAGTGTATAGACCCAAAAAGTTAAAATCTTCTGTATAGTCCCCCCCGCTCTTTTGCCTCGGCTTTTTGCGCACCGCTCGATCTCGCGGAATCGAATTGAAAATCCGCGCACGCGGCAGCTGCGGCCGAGGAAAAAAGCTCGCGCAGATCGGCGGATGTGCCTCGGCTTCCCACAGGAAAACAGGAAAATACGCTTCTGTGTGTGTTTACCGCAAGAGACACGGAGGGGGACGATTAATTGGCTACGACGAAATCGCCGATTTTGCGCGCGGATATGTATGTATGTATATATATATATATATATATATATATATATACATATATATATATATATATATATATATATATATATATATATATATATATATATATATATATATATATATATATATATATATATTCTTTTCCAAGCTTGAATTATTTTGCCTTCGAAGATGCAGGAAACGTCCTCTAATTCATACGATTTTTCTCTCCCCAAGTATACTCGTTTTATTTTTCTTTTGAGCTTCGTTGTTGTTTTTTTCTTGCGTCCTTTATCTTCCCGAGCCTGACTCTGAATTTCATGAATTTATCAGGACGCCTGCGGCTCCCGGTCTTTGTTAATTAAGAAGTGCGAGTCTCGATTAGTTTTTTTTTTCGTGCCTGTGTGTGCTGTGGGACGAAGAGGGGGAAGCGAGACGCGCATTTGTCAATGGCGCAAAAGAAATATCTTCTTTAAATAACGATTTTTCAACGCTGTTAGCCTGTTATTAATCGAGATCCCCCTGAAAAATGGGATGAAATTATTCTTGATATATTCGCGAAAACTGAATGAGTCCTGCGCGCGTTGGTTAGAAAAGAGCGTTATTTATGGCTTGGCTATACTAGAGGAGGATATTCGCGCGTCGTCGGATTAAAATTTTGCGGACATCAATATAACTCGACTCGGCGTGATTCGAGGAATGCCATTTTTAACCATGTAGTCATAATTCAAATTGTTGTTTTTCTGCGCCCCAAGACGAAAATGTCATATTCCTTTCGAAAATATGAATCCTTTACGGCGTGATCCTTTTTCCCATAGCTCGAGAGGAGTTAACCATCGCATCAGTCGTGCGTGAAAAGAGGATCGACGTATACACGCGTGTAGGTACACTCGGTGACACGTTAATGATCGATCGGTGAAAAATCGAACGGCAACCGCGCACGCACACACACGAGCTTCCCACGAAGAAAAAAAAAACACGAGAGACGAGCCAAGAAAGTGCCAAAGTATATATAACGTGAGACCGCCCTGCAGTCAGTGTCACGGCCAATTGGGTGGGCACACACGTTGCGTAGGTAGTCGCTCGTCTCTCGGTGCAAATGCAGGATGCTGCGCACGGATATAATCAAACCCAAGAGAACTACTCGGGCTCCCTCTTTTTCTTCTTCTTCTTCTTCTCTGCGAGCTGCAGCCCGGACGTGAAACCCACTCACGTGCGCGTAGAGAAGAAGAAGATGAAGATGAAGAAGAAGAAGAAGCCAGACGAGAGTAAGTTCACAATGCCATTTCCTCCCCGACGATGCGCGAACACGCGCGTGTATATAGAATGGCAGTAGCTGGAAGGAAGAGGAGAGAGACAATGAAGACTTTGCTCGCGTGTATATGTAGATATAGCCAAATAAGACAGCAGCAGCAGCGAGTGATCGTCGCGGTGTGGCATCAGCAGCCTATGTAAACAGCCGAGGAGAAAAATATTTGCACAGGATAGCGCGCTCGAGTCTCTCATTATCGGGGCAACTCTCTCAGGCTGCATTGGAGAAGAGGGGGGCAACGGTTCCTTGTCCAGGTGCAGGTACCCACCGCCGCAGAAAAAGAGAGAGAGAGAGAGACGACGATAGAGATTGATTCGACATGCATAAATTAGAGAGGATAAAGCTTTATTCCTCTCTGCTCACCGCGCGTGCTTGTATGTATATGCTGCACATGCGCACACACGAGGAGAATCGGGATTGGCATTGAGATCGCGGGATTGGAATCGGGATATGCGTGATGAAGGAGCAAGAGAGACGGCGAAGTATTAAATTGATGACTGTAGGCAAAAGCCAAGGGGTCTATAATAATTAATCATCGCGGCCGCCTCGCATATGTAGATGCGCGCGCGCGCACTGAGACTTTTTTTTCTTTTATGCAGACGACTTTTTTTTCACCTGATTTTCGTGCACACTCCGCTGCACCTCGTGCAGATCGTAACGTATACGATGTTTTACTCGCGCAAGCATATATTATGATATTTTTGCCGTTTATTACGATCGAGTCGATCAAAGCTGCATGCTAGATTATAACTTTCACGCGTGCGCTTACAGGGATTCACCGAAACCGAGGCGACACGAAATCTAAAAGCCACACACTCGCATTGTCTGCGGAGAAATTCCTCTCGGTCAACTGTAACCGTCGTAAAAATCATCCGCAAGAAAAAAAGCCTCGCTAAACGAACCGCACAGTGTATACACGTGAGCGCATTTTACGATCGCGCACAATAAAAGTCATTCGTACATCTGAATTCCCGCGCGGCAAAAAAAGGTCGCCGGCAGTTATTTCGACGCATCGCGGCTTAGAAAGTTTCATCCGCGCGACGAGGGATTTTCACGAATAGAAGAAGCTCGCGTTCGCGCTAACGCCCGCCGTCGTATAATCGAGGACGTAGAAAGCGCGCGAATCTCTATAGAACGGCCGTTTTTTGTCGAGGGCGCGCGATTTCGAAAATATCTTGATGAATCGATCGCTATTAAGCTAAGTAGCCGCGGAGAAAAATGATGTCTGCACGCCGCCGACGAGACTTTGTATTCATATATATATATTGAATAGAAAACGCGTGGTGCACAAGTAGTTGATTGCGAACGAGGAAAGCTGTAATTTTATTGTGCGCGCGTTTTTCTTTCGGTTATCGAGGGATATTCACTGTTAGGTAAATTATTTGAGATGATGGTTCAAATAATGCCGGCTTTGTTTGGATAAACGTCGTTTTTTCCATATACGAGACGTCTAGTCGGTATATCTATCTTCCTGTATACACACACTGTAACGCGTTCGTATTATTGTGATATTACTCAAACGCAGTGGGTACACGAGACGTGACTAACTATATTTAATACTACTTTACGCCGATGTCGTGCTTCGCTTCGATAATTGAAAAGCTCTCTGACATTTATCAAGAAAGCCAAGAAGAGCATAATGGAAAGGGGCATTACTAGAAAGTTTCCGTAGGGGCATATTTTATCGGCGACGCATCGAACGCGCGCGAATCGTACCTCGAAATGGAGGGACAGTCGGTGCTGTGGTATCGCCTCAGTGTATCTACGTGAAATCGGAGACGAGGTTCGTTTTATTATTCGTCTGGTTTCCTGAACGTGGGTGTACATACGAACAGGCGGAGATCATCGATGATACGTCGAATGAGAGATAGCCCGAGGCGTTGTCTCTCGAATGAAGGATCGAGGGTGTCACCGAGCCCGGTTAATTTCCTTCCACGACGTGTGTCACGGATTTTTCCTTGTTGTCCCTCTAATAAGGCAGGTCTTCCCGTGAGAAAGTTTTCTCGAGATGAGAAATCAATATAGTCCGCGCATTATAACACGATAAGAACCCCAGTGTCGGAAACGATAATGCGACGTGTTTCGAAATAATTATATACGTCGTTTACCGCATGCGCAATAAACTTTAAAAACAGAGTATCAGTACACTCTCGCAGATAATGTGGTCCAACATAAATCAATGCAATTAGAAGCGCAAATAGAAAGCGCGTGTACAATATGTGTACGCTGAGCTAGATAGCCTCCGGCGCCAACGATAATTAACCCTGCCTCTCTCACACATTCCTTATTGTGATTAATCTAATACACTCAACGCGCAGCGCTTGCTGTACTGACGCAGCATTTTCTCTTATAGAAACAAAGCAATCGCATTAAATTCTAACAACATTATACTCTTATCTAATCCAAGCCCCTCTCGGCACATGTTACAGAAGGCGCAGTCGCAGCGAAGAGGATCCTGGCGTCGTGCAGGTCAACGAGGACGGGCAGCAGGTGCCGACTCCTGGACAAACGTACGCCCGCGATCCCGACGACGCGGAGGACGAACAGCAGCAACAGCAACAACAGCAGCAGTTGCAAGCCGCCAACGGCGGTGGTGATCAGGAGCAAGCGGCTTCGACTGCCGCAGAGCAGCAGCAACAGCAACAGAACGGTAGCGACGACCCGGAAGTACAGAAAAGGGTCGCCGCTGTGCAGGTACAGGTGCAGGGCATGGAGGGCGACTGGCGGGCCTACTGCGAGCACCCGCTGTCGGTCGCCACCGCGGCCATGCTCAACCTCCAGCAGCAGCACCAGGTCACGGCCGTCGCCGGGCACCCGGCTGACGAGGCCAGCTATGTCTACGAGTACTACACCAAGCTCCCGGACAAGGCTTCCGACGTCAAGCTGCCGCCTACGCACGAGCTTTGGTCCACGTAAGTTTATAGTATATAATATACGTAATAATGTGCAGTAACGCGTAAGAGGATCGAGTGAATTAAATGTGCTTTGGCTACGAGTACCTTATGTCCGTTGATGTTGCGAGATTGCGTTGTATCCTACACTCGCTGAGCGCGAGCTGGGGACTAAAATTTATGACGTATAAAAGGTTTTAGCCGAGAGAGTGCCTTATCCAGCAGAGCTTTCGAATTAATGCGCAACAAGTAGACTCGTTATACTCTATGCACCGCGACGTCTTCCGTAATATACGCGTGGGACGATTTTAATGTCCGACGCCATTTTACACGAACCTAAAACGATACTTAAGATGCGGGCGACGTACGCGTATAACGACGGCGCGTAACGAGAACCTTAGAATTCGAAAATCGCAAAGCCAACACCAACTCGATGTAAGTGTCTTCTCGCGCGCGCGCGGAATCGCTTGACCATTAACTTTCGAGCACACACGCGTAATAATGCGCGAGAATCAATGAAAAATACAAGCGCGCGCGCGCGCGAGAACCTCCCGGATGTAAGAGCCGGCTATCCTTACCTCTCTTATATACATTCGAGAACTTTACGTCCTCTTTGATGTCGCATAACTCAGGAAACGCGCACTCGTCCTCGTCGTCTCCTTGAGAAATTGTCGTATACATGATTCTTCTTATATTCGCCTCCCCGGCGCTGAAGTTTTAATAAGCCGCGACCTTTTAATCACTTTAATGCCTCGCGACCTCGATCGTAAAGCTGCGTGTATACGTATATGCGCGCGCGCAAGAGAAAGCCGAACGAGCGCTCGAGGGGGAGAAAAACGTGTGCCGTGATGATGATGGGGAGACGTTAGAGTCGCGAGTCCGACTTTGCGCTCGATCATTTATCGCGCGAAGAAAGAGTCTCGATAACGCCAAATTTCCTGGCATTTATTATGGAAGCTCGTAGCTCTGATGCACGAGGGACATGTGGTAAATTTGCCGAGTGCGTCGACGCTTATATACACCATTGGCTCTTTTCTCAAAAATTCGCCTTTTACACGCGGATCGTGCGAATGGCTGTGTACCGTTGATTAAGGCTATTTTCTTCGGAATTTATTGTCCATGCCCCGGGGCGTTCTCGCGATGCTCGCACACCTGCTGGAAAAATTGGTACTCGGTGTAATTAAAATGCATTAATATCGACTTTATTTATATCGCAGGCAGAAATCTTACTGGGGGAGAGTGAGAGAGACAGAAAGACAGCAGCAGTGCGCTACAAAAATATTTTCGATGCATAAGAATCTGTTTATTTTGCCGAGGAATCCATCAGTATTCATTCGGCCGTGTCTCCCTCGTGGACTTTTTGCCGTGTCTCAACATAACTCATCTTCTTCATCCTATTAAATAAGCAGCCGAAAAAAAGAAGGATGCGCTCGCGCGCGAGAGAGATCGAAAGTAAACCCAGCTGAGCCAGCGGAAACAAATAAAAGTCTTTCTCACTCGCTCTCTGCGACTCTGCATAAAATCTCCCTCGCGTATTTTCCTCGGCGCGTACCTGCGCGCGTAAAGGGGCCAGTGTTTACCGGCGCTCAGTAATTGATACAGTCTGCTCGCTCGCTCGCTCGCTCGCTTGCGCGCGCATACATTACGTTTTCGTCTCGGGCAGGTGACGATGAAAATTAGATTAAAATCCGTCGGCAATGCGCGACACGGGGAGATGCTATCGCGCGATCTATATACTATATACTCGCGATGCAGACTCCGCGAGAGAGAGAGAGAGAGAGAGAGAGAGAGATCGAAGTGGCGAGATAAAGCGGGAGGGAGCTTCAGAAGAAGGTACGTCTCGTGCGCCTCCGGCGATCCTTATTTCTCCCTCTCTCTCTCTCTCTCTCTCTCTCTCTCTCTCTCTCTCTCTCTCTTTCTCGCACTCCTTTTTTTTTGTGCACGCGCGGCTGCAGTCGCTTTGAAATTCGTACGTTGAGGACGTTCTCAAACAGTAAATTACAAAATATGCTAAGCGGCCGATATAAATCAAAAGTGCAGGGACCGGGCCGCGAGAGTTCGCACACTTGCGCTGGCTCTGGGGGTAGTTCGGCTGTATAACGAGGGCAGGGAATATAACGACGCGGACCCCCGAGGCAGCCGTAGCCACGAAATTGGGGTGAGTCGAAGAAAGAGAAGGAAATAGTCTCCGCAGGCTGGAAGCTCGCCGCCGCGATCGACGCCAGTTTGCAAACCTGGCAAATGGACCGGAAGACACGGCCCTCGCGACGATGCACATTATGCACCGCTCGCTTACACAATACATCACTGCTCTAATTTCGCATGTGGCTTTATTTTGTCACGTGAGACTTCTTTTTTAGTATACCTATCGCACCGATCACTTGTTGCTCAGTGCGCAAAGCTTCAAATTGAGATATAAAAACGCGATAAAAAGCGAGAGAGAAACACACAGTATAATCAAGTCGAGCGAAAAATCAAGCAAACAAGCCATTAACTCGGCGCTAAGGCGGCGCTCGCATGCAACGCGTGGGTGCAGCAGACTACTCTTCCTCTCTAGCGCGGCTCCTTACCTCCTCAACTCTCCCGGCGCGTATAATCACTCACTCGTCGTTCAGACGTTTTACGAGCAGACGTTTACGATCAAGAGACCGCGTGCCATGCTTCCCCATCGCCAAACCAGACTCTCTCCCTTTCTCTCTCTCTCTCTCTCTCTCTCTCTCTCTTTCTCTGCCAATAAGGCGACAGCGATAACACCCGCAAGCGTAAATCCAATGTCGTCTATATGCTCGCGTTCTAATTGTCGCAGCATCGCGCGAGAATAAAGAAAGACACAAAAATCATCGTTATAATTCACGGACGAATTTTGTGCGTGCGCTTGTACATTACGCTGCAATTATACGCATGAAATTACGCGCGTGCGCCGCGCCGGCTTATCGCGATCGCGCTTAAGAGCCGTGAAAACGGTTTCGTTAAATCACCGAGGCTGTTCCCGGAACGACCACGCGGGGGGAGAAAAAAATTTCCACGCGTCGAAAAGAAAAATAAGTAGTATATGTCGTACATAAGGAGAGCGTTGTTCCACGTTCGAGAATCTACGTGGAATATCACTGCACGCGCGCCGTGCGTGTTATATATTCCTTTTGTCTCCTCTTATCGCGTATGGCTATCTTATATTACCCGCTAATAAAGCATGCATTTTCTACGTGAGCCTACTTTTCTTTATAAACGATGTCGTTATGCTTTTCTTTTTCGAATTCCTGTTTGGGACACTCATCTTCTCGGAATAATACAAGAATATTCGATTGAATTTTCATCCTCATCATGCCCCTCGAATTCTGTCTTGAACTTCGCTCCAATTTGTAAAACGTTTCGCACCTTGCTTCGTATTATCTCCCCAATGACTCAGGCTAAGAAATTCCTGCAGCGCCGAGGTGCAAAATTTCCAGCTCGTATAAAACGCACGCATACTATATATAGCTGTTCTCTCCCGGCCTCGTTATTCTTGCGGGGGTCAGCTCCCCCATGATCCTTTGCGTTCCGTTTTTCTCTGCTGCTATATACATACCTCGCGCAGCTCCTTATACACACACGCGGCTCGTATCAGTGGACGCTGATCTGGATGCTTGCACAGAGCTTCTCGTCACGTCGTAAAGTCGGCTCATTCGAGACACGTACAGCTTAGCTCGCCGTGCGCTTTATTATATTTTCGAGCGCGCGGGCCGCCTTTGTCTCCCCGTCTGCACGCGATATGATTGCTTGTAAACGTATATAGAGTCTAGTTGCGCGTATGTGTATTATATTAAGTGCGCGCGCGACGATTATAATAATGCTTTCCGCGAAGAAGCGGCGCGTGCGCGGCTGTACGTAATACACGAAACCGGACCGTCAAACGAAGCGCGCGACCGGCATGCGAGCTGCCGCCGCCCGAAAACACGGGTGCGCGTGCGTGCCTATGCTTGGCCGACCGCGCGGCTTCCTGGAACGCGAGTATAAGTGCAGCGTATGTAGAGACAGTCTCGTTTTCGCGGCACTTAATTAACGCGGAATTTCGTGTCGTTTTTTTTTCGAGGTCCGCCTTGATATGAAGGATCGTCGCTGTTTTCCCACACCTTTAGAAGCGAGAACGTGCTGTAGAACACACTGCGTTTATGTGTATAATTGCGAAACGGAGGGAACTCCCGGAGGTGTTTATGAGACACGTTTTCTGGCTACTGTTGCGCTTTTATTCGGACTGCGAGCGTGCGACTGTTCTTTTTCGTGATTCTATTTATGCGCTTGATTTAACCAGTAGCTGGAATCGCATGCGACTTGTTGCTGCCGCTAGTTTAATTCTGTCTAAATTTAGAATCTAGTCTTGGAGCTATACATGTATGTTTATTATATCGCGCTTTGTTTATTTGCAATGCGTAATGAGTATACGTCATTGAAAAAAGACACCGTCTAATAACGTACGTCACAGGGAATCCCGCCCGATCCACCTTGTAAACAATATATCTCAGTCGCGTGCGCTCATCTCCTTACTACATGCTAGTTATGTTTTTCTACATTTTTTCCCTCCCGTCTCAACCAACCACTTCCTCGCACCGAAAAAAACCCGCGTCGGCAGGAAAGACTAGGAGCCAGCACAAGACAGCAGACATACTCGCGACGGGACGCGGTTTACCGTAAGCACTGCTCGCGCTTTCGGCATATCCGGTTTGAGAAATCCCGAGTGCCGGTTTTCACCTGCGACTGGTCTCGTCGCCGCAGCGACGACGATGACTACAACTATGCCTATATACCGCAGGGGTCAAAATGCGCGCACATGCGTGTAAAACGAGCTTTTACGATTACGACCCCGAAACGACCTCCTCCGCGCGCGCCGTGACAAATAAGAGCCGCCTTGACTTTGAGAGATGGGAATTTTTTTGAATTTCTCATATGCTATGCTACTGCTGCTACATGTATATAAGTACTTGCGTCGCGCGCACGCGACGCGGGAAAAAATACGAATGAGCAATTGTGCACGGGGGCAAGAGCGCTATTTCTCTTCGTGAGATTTACATTTTTAGGCTGTTTGCAAGTTTTTCGAAGTGTCGACTAGATTAATGAGCTTCGCGCGCGAGAATTTTTTTTTTACATGTAAAGCGAGACTCGTTTTGGCACTATATATTAACAGGATTTTCATACGCTTCGCGTCCTCAGTTTCTGCGCTTCTGTTCTAACGTATAAAATTATTTCACTCCGTGACTAACGTTATATGAAAATTTTATTTCCAAGGAAGCATTCGCATGTATGAGTATATATGATACGCTGCCGTTTCCTCTGATGCGTGCGTCAAAAGTTATAATTTGTGTGCAAATTCAAAGCAAACATTCGCGTGTGCCTTGAATATCAACGCTCTCGAGATTTTTATCGCTCCAATACTAGAGATGAAAAATTAAAACGACAAAGGATTTTCGAGAGATATAGCGTAACAATTTTTTCTCCGAGTCCATATACATTCAAAATTCGCCATACGTGATTCGAATGCCGAATGAATTTTATCACATATGTATATACGCGAACTGATTAGAAACTTTTTGCTCCTCCAAATTCTCGTATATATATATACCGCACGTATAATACGTACGTTTTCTTTATTTGCAAAACACACAATTCCCCTTCTGTATTCAGCCGCTCAAAAACTCTCGAACATCCGGCACTCTCTCGAACCCGCAAAAAAGTGCACTCTTCGACGTATCCCAATAAACATCTCGAGCCGCGTCGTCGACCTCGCAGTGTCTTTCATCTCTTCCACATAGGTACTTCTGTTCTTTTCTCCTCGTGTTTGCCGAGGAGCAGACGCGTGCGCGACGTGTATAGGTGCGACTTTTGACGGGCGTCGCTCTTTTGCTTTAGCCATTATCGGAAGCCATGTATATACATATATACAAACGCGCGACGCGATTCGCGTTATTTATTTTTATTATTGTTTTTTTCATTTATTCGTATACATGCGAGCGGGCGAGAAAAAATGTGTTGTTCGAATTTTACGACAAACCGGGATTTAAAAAATGAGCAATTATCGTTGCTTCTCCTCTCTGCTTATATTCTCGTCTGCATATCGCTTTCGAAAAAGGAACTTTACAGTTGATTGTTTAGAAAATAATCATGACGCTTGAAAATTTCATTTTTCGGGTATGGACTTTTTATACAGGAATATGATCTCAGCCAAAATAAAAGGAAAATTAACGCCTTCCCCTTTATAAATCTAACGCAATATGGTGGCCCCCCCAAGATCGTTAATTTTATCGCACCTCCTCCGCGCGCAAAACTTCGCGTCTCACGCACGAAAGTCTCTTCCATGTATGCGCGAAGTTTGGTAAAATCGCGCTGCAATAAAGTCCTATACATACCCCCTCCATATCGCAGTATTATAGTATAGTCGTGTCGAGTTGTACGTCCCTTATACGGCCGTATATGCGCGTATATATCTACATATCGTAAAAATCCGTGAGCTGCAAGACGAGCCGGCGAAGAGCAGAGAAAGGGCAGAAGTATAACGCTTGGCATTATGTGAAGTAGTTAACATGTTATATTTAGCATGATAATGCGCATCCACAATGCGCGGACCCTTATAAACTGCCAGCAGCTTCTAGCATATATACATATACCTACCCCACGGTCAGATGCTCCCGTACAATGGGGGGAGCTCTGCCTCCTCCCGTTTTTTGTTCATTCCAACCCGCCGATACCTGATCTCTCGTTCTCGCTTTCCCTCTCGCTCACTCACTCGTACTCGTGGCAGTCTCGCACCTGCTTTTCATCATCGGCGGCGGCGGTGTCGTCGTCGTCGTCGCCGCCAAGGAGGAGGTTTCGCGCGAGCGGCTTCGAGAGCCCCGGGCTATGGGCCCTCATGAATTCGGCTTAAATGAAATGGATCTCTCGCTTGCTCTTTCTCTCGTTCGATTTTCATAATGCAATGCTAATCCGCGAGATACGTGACGTTTCGCCGATGCGCGCGCTCTCGCGTGTGAGAACGGACCGACTACGACAATTGTTTGGAAAGCACATACGGGATATTTGCTCGATGAATGTATGAGAACGCCGTACATATAATATAGTTGCATAAGTGCGCACATACATACCCGATGCATAATAATTCTAAGGATGCGTGTGTTTATTCTTCTGTTCGACAGGGGCGTGATGGGCCAGAAGCTGCTGGTGCAGGAGGCGCCGGCCGGCGGAGGTACGCGCATGGAGACGGGCAGCGAGGGCTCCGGTGGCGAACTCCACCACTTTCTCCACCAGTACAACCAGCAGTCGCACAGCCCGGGCCAGGCTTTACAGGGCGGACTGCCGATGCCGCTTAGCCCACAGTCGCAGCAGGCAGCGATCGCCGGGGTGAAGCGCGAACCCGAGGACCTCAGCTCATCGAGGACCGGACAGCAGCCGGCAAAGAGACACAAGCAGAACCAGCAGCCCGACAGTCCCACGCCGCCTGGCATGTACCATCATCAACACCACCAACTGCAGGTGAGTCGCTTTGCGAGTCCTTTTCTTTTTCCTCCAGCCCGATACATTATATTTTACATAAATAAAACGTTTTTATAGTATGGCAGCCCGTACGACCCATACACCTCGTGCAGTCCGAGACTACAGACGACGTACACGTCGGGCTCGTCGAACAATGGGAACGGTGCCAACGGCTCGAACAACGGCCCCACGAGTTTGCACCAGGAGCCGACGGCGGTCTACGTCACAGGCGACACATTACCGCCTCTCGTCTCGTCGGGCTCGACGTCCCTGCCGACTTCGACGGCTTCGTACACGAGGTACGAAGTCGTGCCGAGCTCCTATGCCACCACGCACGCCATCCGCTCGACATCGAGCAGCAGCAAGGTACTCACGGTCGATCTACCCAGTCCGGACTCAGGCATTGGCGCCGATGCCGTCACGCCCCGACAGGATCACCATCAACCAACGGCGCTACATCAGGTTCGTTACACATAAATAAAACGCAAATCTCTTGTTTTGCAAAGACGAGTCTCTGATATATTATGGCTACACTGGAATATGTAGCGCGATGGAGTTATGGCTGGATTAATTAAGTGTTAAAGCCAAGATAGACGGCAAAACGTTAGAAAATAGACGCAGGCGTTGGCAACTGTAAATTAATTGAATTTAGTTAACGGACTGTGCGTGTGAAATATAAGAGGTAGTTTTCGCGCACGCGTTGGCGTATATACGTGCACAAGTGTATATTATACACTTTTAATAGATCACTCGCGCTTGCGAAATTAAATCTTGTGGAGATCTAAAATTAAATCCGAACAGGAGTAGCAGAAAGCAATTAGCAACGAGGCCAAAAGTCCCCCGCGCGAATGCACACGTATTCACAAATATATCCATACGAGCGTATATACGCAGGCTTGACGTATTACCTAACGAGACGTACAAGCTATAAACACGTCGATACATAACATCGGACCATAATACGCATTTGTCTCCGACGCGAAGAAATAAAAGTAAAGTTAAAGCTGTACAAGCCTCGAAATGATAGCCGACGTAGTCTGACACTTTCACCTAATTATGCACGCGAGCTCGCATTCCACGGCGAAAAAATTTTTCTAAAAACAATCCCTAATCGAACACGCGGCACAACATAGCTGCAGAGACAGTGCAAAATCGACACGTCCAGTCCATATTAGTCCCGCGGGGCGAACAGCAGCTGCGCGGTGAGGAGAAAGCCCGCGATCGCGCACACAGATCTCTCTCCCCCCGCGGCCGTAAAGGCAGATTTGCTCTCGACGCGCGACCGGCGAAGCGATTAGCAGGCATTTCCTCGCGCCCGGCCGAGCTATCGATCTCGATCCCCGCGCAGATACCAGGCCCGATAAAACCACCGCCGCCGTCGCTGCTCCGCTGAATGAGCAATTGAGAGAGAAAATGTATATACCAAGCCGTGTGCGCCTCGCACTGCAACTACTCCGTATATATATACACTCGAGGACTTAATGTCGTGTGCTATCGCGAAATTCAGCCGGTAGCGATCGCATTTTGAGATCTCTCAGGCACGACATTTAATTGCTTAATTTTCTTAATGGCCCGTGGAGCTAAAGGACACTGCGCTCGCTGTGATGTATGCGTTTAATGTCCTTGCCGGACAGCTCGTATCGGACCGCGGATGTTGACCCGCGCGTACGAGCGCGGGTTAGAGGGATTGAAGATTTATGCGCGGTGATAGCCATCGTGCAGCGCGACCGACAACATATTTGATTTCGCACTTTTCTCGTCGCGGGCTCGCGAAAATATTCGTCTAACGGTAAGGCCGTATCATTGCGGGCGACATGTTTCGGTCGCCCAAGAGAAATATGTATATACGATTCCGTTCCCGCAATGTATATGTAGGCTTGCGTGAAATTTTCGATATATGCTTTACTCTGTATGAACTCGTCGCTTTTTACACGCTCTATCGTCGAGACATATAGAATGTTGCTACGCTCGCTTAATTGCTCCGCGCTGTCTGAATTTTAATAGAATTTCCCTTTATATAAAATGCAGCATGTTTATGGGGGGCTTAATCTTAATGAAATCTCAACTTTTCAAAGTATGCGCGTTTAATTTCAGATTGAACAGCGAAAATCTAGCTTGCTGTATCAATTTCCGACTGTACATAAACCAAAACTTTCAATATGGCAAAATACAGCCCAGACAAGAAAAGCGTCAACCAGTCAACTCATAACTAAATGTTTTCTTCACTTCACAGTCGTCGTTTGACTACACGGAGCTGTGCTCGGGCGGCACGGGCTCGGGTTCGGCCGTCGTCCTCGAGAGCGGCGCCGGCATCCATCACCAGCCACTACAGTTACAGCTTCAGCAGGGCCATGCGCAGGCTGCCCAAGTACAACGGGGTACCGGAACCCTCGTGTCGAGTGGCGCAACGACACCAAATTCGAATCCCAACCCGCCAAGGTCACGGCCCTGGCACGACTTTGGTCGGCAGAACGACGCCGACAAGATTCAGATACCAAAACTGTGAGTATATTATTCATCATTTATTTTTACCTGTATACACTGCACTGCAGAGATATGGAAGTAATGAAAAGGCGGCTTGATTGGAGCCTCTCCTATGCTGTGCGGCCATGAATAAAACATTGGGGGGAGAAGTTATTCGCAGAAGAAAAAGGTCTCTCTGTAGCTGTATAGAGGAAATAGTTGTAATAGCCGATGTCGTTATGCAGTAGCTGGTCGAGACAGTTAAAATAATAGCAATGCCAGGCAAGAATTTCGCTACCGCAACGCATGTGAGGAGAGCGCGATTGCTGTGCCGAGCGCTGGAGAAATATTTGATTACCACTTGATCGAAACAGCATTTTTCCGCCATTATAGAGAAAACATTTGCTAATCTGAGCCGGTAATCTATATTTGCGCGCTGTATCTATCAAATTATTTGCCTCATGCATATTGAACACACGAGAGCGCGATCTTTTTTTTCTTTTTTCCTCAGTTTGGCGTGCAAGCGAATTCCCCAGAGTATAAATTTTACAATAAAACGGAAAAAGTGATCGCAAGGCGTATTGGTAATCGGGACTTAATGATTATAATTAATAAGAATCCTTTTCCCGTATCACGGGGTGGACGTTGCAGCCAAGCAACGGCCGATACACCTTGTAAACTCGAGCGGAAAATTTGAATTTTTTCCGTATAACAGAGCCATAAAACGATGATAAACCAGATCGTTTCTTATCAAGCCCCATAATTACGCAAATGAGCCGTTCGACGCTGTATCGCGAAGATAATCTGAAATCCAAGCGAGTATCCAGCAACTTATAAGTGTAAAAGCGTCGAAGCGTGGGTTCCTCCTCAGCATGATCTCCCATCGACAAAATCAAAACAAAAGACGCAACTATTATCGAGATCCAACGCATTCTCTGAACGCGCTGAACACAATCCGAGAGAGCCATCGCTTTATCGCGCTTGCGAAATCTCAAATTCATTTCTTTTTTTCTGTTTTTATTTTAACGGGACGTCGCTCCCATAATCCGCTGGGGAATTTTCGCGGTGTAGAAAAGCGAAAAACGAGAGCGGATTTTCGATTAAACTCGGCGAGGTCTTATTCTGCGCTTGCGCGACACGCGAAATCGCGAAACGCCGTATACACACTCGCGCCTATCTTAAATGCACACATTCTTGCGTATAACTAAGTATATATCTTTCGCCTCGATACGTCTGTATACGTATAACACACACACACACGTGTACGAGTTGCACTGGATTTGCATATACGAGCGGCTGCGTGTGCGTGGAAGCGTTATAATAAGGTGGAAAAGGTAGGCGGCGCGCGAACGCGCGCTGCTGCAGGACGTTCACCCGCGACTGCAGCCGGCTACTACACGCACTTATCTCAGCGCAAGCGAGCGCCGCCGTGTTTTTCTGTCAATGTGTATGTGTGTATGTGCGAGTCCACATATCTGTCGCGCGTGTATGCACGTCGTGTATCGCCGACGATCTGTTCAAAAGTGCGCGAATACTTTTTTTTTCAGGCAATATTAATACATGGCTCAAGGATTTGGAGCGCCTAAATGATTGATCGAGCGCACGCCTGGTATAACTGTCGTGTTCGATGAAATATCGGTTAACTCTCTCGAAGACCGGTTATCGCAAAATTTTGCTATTTTTCCTATTTACGGAATGTACGCGTGTACCTATAAAACATTTTCGATAGAAATTATGCGCAATTCGCCTGAATTGCTGGGGGAAAAAGGAAAATTTCGAAAAGGCGATAATGGATTTGTCGTGCTGAAAAAAATTATCAGTGGGATTCGCGCGATAAGCTAAGTAAGGCACTGGAGGTGCTTAATGTCGACGAGTAAACGAGGCGGCCGCCTCGCTGATAGAGACGTTCAACTTCCTTCGGATAAAAAAAAGACACGCCGCCAATTTGTCTTTTTTCGCTGAGAGAGCGCAGATAAGCGAACTTCCTGAGGGTGTAAGCGCGCGACTCGTCGGCAATCGAAGAAATATGAAACGATCCGGTTGAAAATGAAGGTCGTAATTTATGTTCTTGTGGAGAATTATAAAGCCTTTTTATTATCGACCAGCAGGACTTTTTATTCCTGGTAAAAACATTTAAAACGCACTTTTCTTCTTTTTCAAGTAGATGCGGGAAGCGCATATTTAGCCATTTCACTTTGTATACCAAATGCAGGTGCATCTAGCAAGGGACTTTACACTTATAATTTTTTTAAAATTTGATCACAGTGAAACTCAAACGAAAGCTACTATTTTCGTACAAGCTTTCATCTCGCGATCCGAATCGTCTCCGAGTCACCTTTCGAATAAAACATGAGCTCTTACAATCCAGAGAAGAAAAAAAAACACAAAGCCGGCAAATCCGTAAGAACAGCCTGAAAACGGAATGTCAATCGTCCTTAAAACAGATGATAATTGCTCGTCGACGAGCCGATAAAAAGCCGAACCAATAGTCGCGCGGAACTTTCTTTTCAAGTTTTTCAATGGCACGCCCAACGCTCTAACGATTCTCTCTCATGGCTTGATGTCGATCGTCGATTTCTCGATCGGCAAAAATACACACATACGCACACGGACACACAGAGGGGAGAGATCGAGGCGGCCCCGCGGGGCCCCGCCGCGAAAGTCATTAACGATCTTTGTCCTTATCCGGCTCTTTTTTCTGCTCGCAGCTATTCGGCCTACGGCTTCAAGTACCACCTGGAGTCGCCCATCAGCACCTCGCAGCGCCGCGAGGACGACAGGATAACCTACATCAACAAGGGCCAGTTCTACGGCATCACGCTGGACTACGTACCAGATCCGGACAAGCCTCTCCTAAAAGCGGGACAGACCGTCAAGGTAAGAACTCGCGCAGCTGATGATCTGTATTGATGATGCACGCGTTTACTCGTCTGTCGCTCGCGCGAGAGTTGCGACTTCCGTGACGCTGCTTTTTCTCGCCGTCTATATTCTAGTAGTAAAGGTATATACTATGTACAGTGAGACGAGACTACCGCGTGCGACGCCTGCGGACAGTATTTTTGCCAACGAATTTTTTCCTATTTGATTTTATCTTTTAAGTCTCGCAATTTCGTTTTGTTCTATACTTGCGCTATAAACATTGATGGTAAATCGGAAAATAAGAAAACGCGACGAGCAGGCGACTTTTCGTAATTAATTTTAACTACTCTCTAGTTTCGATTAGTATAAATATATATATGTGTGTGTGTGTGTGATTGCGCGTGTGTAGACGAAATTATATGCATCATCCTATAAAGTAATAAGACGATAAGGTACTTATCGTAGTGGAATCGATTAACATGCGCGTTTCATATATAATAATTATTCAATGAATCACATAAATTGAATCATACTGTGTGCTATCTCCGGTATTAATCGAAGCCATGTGCTTTTTGCCTCGATGCAGATCGCAGCGAGTATTTCGAAAAAAAGTCCTCACATTCACGTAATAGCGCAATAAAGTGTTTCAGCGAGCGGCCACGTAGAATATTCAGCAATTAAGGTCAAAAAAATGTCATAACGCTCGGTTTTTTTCACAAAAAGAGACTATGCTCATAAGGTTTCTCTATACGTCTACACGTCGTGTAAGCGCAACTCTCGTGATCTTAACAATTCAAATTGTCCCGCCTTTTTGCCACATGAAAACCCGCGGGGCGCGTATCTTATGCGCGCAGAACATTCGTACATATGCGTCGTGCGAGCGCGAAAAGGACATAGGCATCTTCGTCGCGACGACGGCGTCGCCGGGCAAGGGGGAGAGAAAAACCAGTGGAATGAGGTCGTTTGTTCTCGCGACTCGCGAGCGACTTTAATTGGCGGCTAAATGGCGTACCGTTAGCAATTTCCATTACGATAAAGCTCGTGCTCGCGCGACATTTTTCCCCGATTACGAGTTTGCGAGCAGCTTTCTTCTTCTTCTTCTATAAATGCAGCTACCACTTCTTCCGCGCGTTATATCACTCGTATAGAGCGGGCGGTGGGGAGAGAAAATTTCTGCGCGCGCTCGAACTTTGCCAATAAGCGAGTGCGAGAGAGACAGATGGAGAGAGAGAGAGAGAGAGATCGACCGGATGTTCGCGAGTTTCACTGCACGAGTACGTGCTTTGCGGCGACGTCGAAATTTCAAGAAAAACATTTTCTATGATCTTCGAGAGTCTTGCGAGCGCACGCTTACATATATTGACAATTTTCACTTCCTTATTTATCGCGTTTAATTGAGGCGCGGCGCTACTGCTGTCATTTCTTTTACTCCCGATGCAGTAGCCGCGGAGGAGATCGTTTACGCGCGCCTTTTTAAAAAGGATTTATGGATAAAGCCGCATGGGAGAACGTCATAAAAGCTTGTATAATGCCCTCCACTCGCGCGATAGTCGAGGTATACGCGCGCTATTTAGTTTCGTTTGTACAATAAATTCAAACGTGAAATTCATATATAAGTAGTTTGCATTAGCCAGGAAACATTCCAAAAAGTTAGCGTTTTTCACTCTCATAACTATCTATATTTACGCGCTGCGTTTTTCTTTTCTCTCATGTACGCATATGTACATATGTATCCTATAAGTCGAATCTATCGTGACGAGAAATGCACACCTCATATAATATAGAACAAGAGCCGAAAACAAACGCTCGACTGACCCTCTGGAATTCTCTGGAAGCTTTATACGTGTGTATCGAAAAGCGATGCCGCTCTCAAACTGCAGCAGCAGTAACACTCTTTCCCGTGTTATACGCCGTCGTCGCTACCTACTCTCTCGCGCATGTATACATATCTCCGGCGAGTAGGGGCCCATTCACCCGAATCAGAAAAAAACGGACCGCCGCCGCCGTCGTCGTACCCATGCACGCTGCCAAGAGAGACTGCACTTAACGGGCTCGTGCGCTCGCTGAATTCGCGCGTATCGCGTTGCTCGAGTATCGCGTATTTGCGCACGCCGCCAGCGAGCAAGGATGTCACCGAGAGCTGCGCTTGGCTTTATAATATACACTCGACTCCGCCGCCTTTTTTTCCCTGCTGCTGTCGCGTCGCCGAGCGATAGTCGGGGACTATGCTTGCGCGCGAGCTCTAGCTTTCGATTATATATTGCCGGACGTGCGCTGATAAGCTACGCTTCCCTCTTGTCGAGGCTTAACCGGACAATGCTGCTTTTTGATTGAACGCCCGTTTAATTTCTGAAAATTAGTCGGAACGATAGGAAAATCATGACAAGTGGAAAATATACAGTCGATTTTCGTTGGAATAATACGGAGATCCCCTGGAAATATCTCGAAGGATTAATCCAGCGGTACTTAAAACTCGATGCTCCCCCACGAAAAAGATAATCATGTTAATAAAGGGCGTCGACGCTATTAAAATAACAATCTCCGAAAATATCGCTTTACACACCGCAATCTCGAAATTCAAATGACAATCGTCGTCAGCAATAATTAGAAAAAGAACGCTGACTAGAACTCATACTTATACTATATTATAATGCATTCTCTATTATGTGCCTTTCTCGCAACAGAGCGTGGTTATGCTGATGTTCCGGGAGGAGAAGAGCCCGGAAGATGAGATCAAGGCGTGGCAGTTCTGGCACGGCAGGCAACACTCCGTCAAGCAGCGTATTCTCGACGCAGGTAAGGCGAAAAATAAAAGATATAGAGAGAGAGGCGAACTACTAAACGATTATAATGAGCGAATGCATCTAGTTGACAATGTGAACAACTCGGCGCGCATAAATAATTTCCAGATGGGAAATGAAGGAAAGCGCTCGCGCGCAGTATTGTACAAAGACAAATATGCGCGTCGGCTCAGTGCATAAAATATGCGTTATTAATCTTGGATCGTTCTTCTTTCTTTTCTTCTTCCTCGGTCTATCTTGTTCGTTTGCTCAAGCGCGGCTTGTCGTCCACCGCAAGATGGTGACTGCGCTGCACCGGTAAGAAGAGACATATATCTTGATCATCGATGTTGCTTGTGTGTTTGTGTAATTTATGTTATTGTTGTTGTTTAGCGTTAGTTCACTGTTTAGACGAGTGTGCATCGACACTTTAATGACAGTTAGAAGTAGTTCGATTTTTCTTTCAAGCTATTTTTAATTTCTGTTACATTTATAGCTTCTTGATGCTCGTTAAATTTTAGAACGTGAAGCTTAACATAGAACTAGAATATTCGTGCAATGTATGAATGAGCTGTACAGAACCCTCGTAATAAATATCTTTCATTTTGCAGACACAAAAAATAGCGTGGGCCTAGTGGGCTGCATCGAGGAGGTTGCGCATAATGCGATCGCCGTTTATTGGAATCCGCTCGAGTCTTCAGCTAAGGTGAGAGAAAAATACTCCATTGTATTGTCATACTAACTATTGTCTTGCCGCGCGCCTAATAGTATGCAACAATTTTTCACACTTTTATTTCATTTTATCCGCCTTAGATAAATGTAGCTGTGCAATGCCTCAGCACAGACTTCTCCAGTCAGAAGGGAGTAAAGGGTCTGCCTCTTCACATACAAGTCGACACTTACGAGGAGCCGCCACCGCACGCACACGCCTATACGCCACCGTCCCATCGAGGCTACTGTCAAATCAAAGTCTTCTGCGATAAGGTAAGATAATTACGGATACTTTGTTTTCATTGTAATTGACAAAGAATGGTTTCATTAAATGTGCCGTTATGTTCAGGGTGCCGAAAGAAAAACGCGCGACGAGGAGAGGCGAGCAGCTAAAAGGAAAATGACGGCAACGGGACGCAAGAAGTTGGACGAGCTATATCACTCTGTGACAGAACGAAGCGAATTTTATACGATGGCAGATCTTCATAAGCCTCCAGTGCTATTTTCTCCACCGGCTGAACACGCCATAGACAAGGTAAATATCAACCCAGCTCACTAGCTTTGGGTAGCCGCCAACAAAGCGAGAATTTTCCGAAGCTTAAAGGTAGCGTAGACTATGGCTCGCCATTCATTGTTTAATGATGAACAAAAGAAGAATATACACAATGCAAGAAACACACGTAGAACTCACGTTATGCCCTGCTCCACGCCAAAGCGCTCCACTAACCGCAACTCCTATACATAACTTACGTTTAACACGATAAATAGCCTTGAGTCGAGCATACGAGCGATTGATTCTATTGATTTATTCATTTAATGTTTACAATAATGTAGTAGTGATGCTGACTGATATTAACCTATTTTAGTTTTTCGTATTGATTTAATGTGCATTAACACGAGAAACTTTGTGTAATAATTTTTCTTTCAGATAAACATTTTCTCAAAAAAGAAAATGATAATATGCATATGATAATTATTTGCTATATATTATCCTTTGCTGTTAGAAATCAGCATCAATTAGCTCACTCGACTCTTTTAAAAAAGAAAATCTTTTTTATTAAGTGCACCAAAAAGGGGTCTGTTTTTTGCGAACGAATTTATTAGCAGTAAACTATCTGTTGGTAAATTTACACGTGGCCAAAGGTAGAGCAAATTTTCAAAAAGATAGTTCAAAGTCAATGCTTATTACAATTATCTGATTGAAAATAGGTAGAACCAAAGCTCTATTCTTCGATTGCAAAATCAAATATCGCAAAGATAAAAAGTAACGTTCGCTTAATTTCCACGAAACAGTTCTCGACGATGGAGTTGTCGGGCTTCTACGGAGGCGGCGGCGGTGGCGGTGGCGGTGGCGAGACCGATACCTCCTCGCTGAGCAACGGCGAGGCCGGCGGTCTCAAGACCAGCGCCGGTGGCAGCCCATACGGCCAGTCAACTGGTGCCGGTCGAGCTAGTTTGCCTGCCCTCAAGTTTCACAATCACTTCCCGCCCGACAATCTGAGCACAATTCACGACAAGAAGGACTCGCTATTGATGCAGGTGCAGGAGCTTCAGGGTTCGGTGCTGCAAGGCGTGCAGCCCGGCCTTACAAGCAGTCAGCTCATTGGTGGCAGTACTATTGGTAACCGGCTTCACATGCAGCCGCACATGCGCGGCACCGATGCAGAGGAGCGAGTTATGTTGTACGTCAGACAGGAGTCCGAGGACGTGTATACGCCGCTGCACGTCACACCGCCCAGTGTTCAGGGACTCCTCAATGCTGTGAGTATGAAGTGTTAATTTTTCAGTTTTTAGCCGTTTCTATCCATTTTTCTATCTATTGATTAAGAGGCATATGTCCTTTTTTATTTCTAAGATTAAAAAAATAACTCAGAATTTCTTTTTGCCTGTGATACTGATTGTCTGTCTGTTAAAAAGTTACTAATTGAATTGATTAATAATTAATTTTTTTAAAGTATCCATTAAATTAACAAATAAACTCAAAGCATTATATAGCAATAAATCAGTCAAGCATTAATTTGATCTGTATTTAAAATTTATTTTACTTTTGTTAGGTTAACGAAATGCAAGGCCTCGACTATTTTGTTGAATAGCAGTTTACTTTTACTTTATTACTTGATATATCATTTGCATAAGAATTTTTTTAAGTATAGTCCTCTCACTTGAAGAGGCGGGTCATCAAAGCTCTATCTATTTTTATGTATTATTGTACTTTTCAAAAATGTATTCAATAGCTTGTAAAAAGTCATAAAGGAAACTGCTTGATATACTCTGCGCAGGGAACTTCAGGGCCTTATATCGGAGTCTGATGTATCCTTCAGATCTCTCTCAACGCAGAAAATTAGGTAATTTCCTTTATGATTTTTTAAAGTTATTGTCATAATACATTAACACAAATTCATTATAATTATGGTATACAATTATTAACATCGTACAATTCTAATAATTGATGACACTTATAATTCTCCTTAATTAAAATTAGGAGTTAGAAAGACCCTCCCAAAGCACTTTTTGAGCAATATTGTGCATATAAAGGCAAGAAAAACCAAACAATACACGCAGAGCGATACGTATCCATGCATGTCTCCTCTGTAATCTTTTTTTGCACAAAACCCGTTGCGCCTCAATAATTTATTAATAATTTAATCATTATCTCATCCGCTATTAATTATTAATGCTCATGAACTTATTTCCCGCTGGCCCCTTCATCATTAATCAGTCCTGCGTTGCAGCAATTAGATTGAGTTTTTGACTCGATGCGTATTTCACAAACGGTTTACACACGGAGATCTGAGAAAAAAGTGGAATACGAATTTCTCAGCTGGCGCTACAATTTTTAGCACGATTCTCTGAATCACTTCATTGATAAATTGTTTTTTATTATAGATGAGTAATATAAATCATAAATAAATCTTTCTTCAAAATACTTTTTCTTGGAACTTGATTTATCTTCCACCTATGGATGCCTTTTAGCGTCTATTCGTCTGTCGAAAAAAAATTTGCTCACATCATTTTGATAAACGAATGAAAAACGAACATAACTAAAAGAGTGGCATGGCAGGAAGAAGAGCCGAACAACCACTGTCAAAATTCTAATGTTCTACTTTTTTCTATTTTACAGATTGAGTCAAAGTACAAAATTGCATCCTCGAGTATTAATAACCTCTATCGCAAAAACACAAAGGGGTAAGTTTAGTAGAGAGAGTCATCTTTACTGTGCATATATCCGTTCATCCGCTTTAGGTCTCGCTGCATGTCCATTATCCACTAGATCTATTTTTTTAATTTTCTTTTCTCTGCTGTTTCTTCATCCGCTTACAGGATGGTAGCACACACACGTATGCTCTTTAACACTTTTTCTTTCTCTCGTATCTTTCACGAATTCACGCTCGCATACCTATGTGCTGTGTCACTTCTCTCTGTCATTCTGTCCTGATTTTCATTTCCTTTTTTACTTGCTGTACATTTTAACATACTACTAACCTTCCTTGTGTACGTTAAAACTAGTATATCGCCACAGCTTCAATTTGCGTTCTGCTCACTTTTGTTACATATATACACGTATCAATTACACCTGTGAATTCTATATAAAATCACAATGCAAAAACTTAATTTTTTTCAATATTGCTACTTTATATATATATATGAACGTCTGCCTTTTATCATTGGATTTGAAAACATGTAAAATTATTTGAACACCTTTTAATAATTACCGGTTATCTATTAAAATTAATTGAATTTGAAGATGCAAAATTTTTGTCTACATATTTTTTCACGTTATTTAAAATCCTTTTTGCGCTTCATAACTTAAAATTCAAAAGCATCCTTTCCAATAACAGCATGAATAAAGTTTCAACTTAAAAGCGAACTTTGACTCGTCTTTGCTATACGTGTAACGTTAATAATGACATTGGCAAATATGAGCATCGAAACCGCAGTGTGACATTCCTGCACGTACTTTTGACTCGTCTGTCTATACATTCATGCTCCGTTCAATACGTACATACACGTACACAAAAATGAAAAATTTAATATTCAAAGTAGTCTACACTTTCGACCAAATGAACTTTACTTATCGCCTTGATGGAAGCTCTTCAGTGATACTGTTTATAGCGTCCTTGAGTGTTTCCATTAGAAAACTACTGCATTGATACTTTCTTTCTCTAGAATGCCTGAACAATTAGTAGAACATATTTTAACTGTTTATTTAGAACACATATGATTGAAAATTAGTGCTTAAGCACACCTTAATAATTTTCAACCGTAAAAGATAAAACTAATCCAGTCGACAAAATCTAACGAGAAAAACAACCTTTCTGTCTTTTAACAACAACAGAATTACAGCGAAAATTGACGATGACATGATCCGCTACTATGTGGACGAGGACATGTTCCTGCTAGAGGTATCGCATTCACGGCTGACGCCTGAACAGCAGCAGGAGCGCTCGAATCGTAATGGTGGAGGTTCACCTTCGGATCCAAATGACGGTCTCGAACCTGGTTACGATGTCACCCTCATAGAACTGCCTATCACTCCCCAACAGACGATGGCGTCTGCGTCGCCTCACCAGGCGGCCGTTGTGCAACACCACGTAACCGCTACGTGAGCTGCTACCGAATCTGATACCTTCAATCGCTTGTATAATATTGTCGTGCATTGAGAGAACAAGAGGAATGTCAGATTTCTACAAAAAATGAACTATATGCACTGATTCTGTCCTTTCTAAAGAAATATGCGGAATCTGAAACTCTGGGAGACAATATAGAGGAAATTGTGGTATATAATGCCTTGTGTGACAGCATGTTTAAATTATTAAGATTTGGAGTAATCATGATAAAGCGTGTACTTATTTGTGATGTGGTGATTGATATGAATTTCAATTTTATGGTGATGATAATTATTAGAGTATACGTGTAAATTAGATTGAAATGGTTGAAAAATTGTAAATAATATAAAAAATTAATTTCAATTGTAAAATTATTCACTATACTTTTCAGTATCTCATTTTTCGAATACTGTATAGAGCAAGTTATCATATTTTATCTCAGTGTAAAGTTATGAGCATTTTGTCACAGTAACAAAAACTTCTATTAAACGAAACAAGACTTTGTCAGTGTCATAACATTCTGTTAGGACTACAAAGATATGTTTCTCGGTGAATGTCGGATATACGACGGTACTGTGTTTGTTTTTTTTCTTTTTTATATTATAATTATTATATTATTTTTATTATTATTATTATTATTAATATTATTATTATTACATATTATTAATATGAGAGAGTAAGAGGCGTTCCAACGACCTTTGATCAATCAAAATATATGATGACTGCGAAACTATCGCTTCGAGTGTTTTAGTTTCACGTTTATTTTTGTTAAGATGCACGTATGACGTATATATGGTGATAATATATCAAGAAGGAGTAGCACCATATTCATTTATTATTATATATGTACTTAGAGAACTTGTTTACTCATATGTCAAAAAACAGATCTATAGTTAGTATTACATACATGCGTATATTGTGTGTATTCTTTAAGAGAAGATCCTTAACTGCGGCGTTGTGACTTACAAGATGTTAACGAGATGTGCTCACTGAAAAAAAAATTGAAACAAATTTGCAGATAAAAGAAAAATATTGTCTCTATAGTTAAGCGCGCGTGTAACTTTCGAGTTTGACTCGAATGAATTATTATGGATTATATTGAGAAATATATGTGCTTATATGAAAGCGTGAAGAAATTGTACAATTAAGGAAAAAGAATACGATCTAATGAAGCAACGATGTTTATGTATAATCATCCCATAGCGTGCAATTTTTGAAGCGCTGCTTTGAAAATTACTTGATATTATTAAAAGAATATAAACGCTTTATAGCGTATTTAAGATTTCGAAACAATAGAAAAATTGCGTCTTTATTCCTATTGTACATTCCGTGATTTTACATTGTGGACCTTGCCATAATATTAGAAAATATAAAAAGGTTGAAGCAAGTAAGATAATATAAACAATGCTTCCATGTATCTTTTTACTTCTTAGCGACTATCACCTCCTGAAGGAAACGACTTTTTACTTGTAATTGATTTAATCTATTACAAACTTAAATTTCGTTATAACGCATGTCAAAGCAACGATCAAAATACGCTTGTAAAATGCATATTATACTATTGAGTACTATATTTTGTTACATTTATTATAGTTATTAATATTATGATATTAATTCTATCGATACAAGAAAGATGAAACCTACATTGTATGCGTACGTTGTTATTTTTATACATAAAAAGGCGAAGAGAGGAGAAAAAATAATGAATTGTGAGCATGAGTGCGCGAGAGAAAGAGCGAACATGAGAAAATATTTCGCGTTAGTCCATGACATTATAACGATTACGTATACGCGAAAGGTATTCGATCGCGTTATAGAGTATATCTCAGCCTCTCGCGATCAGCCATTTTCTTTTTTATTGCTATATTACTACTATCAGTTAATTTTAAATACAAACGGCAAGATGTTCTCGCGCCACGAGGAACCGTTTGTGCGTTCGTCTTATATCTGTTTTATACATAATATATTGGATGCATTCGCATGGAAAGACGAAAATGGTAAAATTTGTGTAAATTAGTAAATTGTTATATTGTATTTTCATCGATCTCGTGCAGAACACTAACGGATATTATTTGTTTCGGCTTTTAATGTACATTTTTAAGACAAAAGAGAATATTCCTAAAGATTTATTTTATATTTAGTGACGTGTAAAATATCGTTTACGATTGAAAGCATGAGTGGCATTGACAATAAAGGCCGGAAATAAAAATTTTACTCCGATTCTGCATCCCGAATCGTTCTTCTAATTATTTTTCGCGCAGATCCTCGTGGTTTAAGTGCGAGGCCTGTTTGCACATCGTTGACCTTTATAAGTAAATGTTACGCACGATCGGTTCCCATTTATTTTCCACACAGCCCTTACTCCCCGAAAAAGTATAAACAATAATACGATCCATAATCCCACTTCCAATTTCCTTTAGATATAGATATTTTGTTAGATTGTACATCCTTACGTAGTATGCGGTTAGAGTTGCATATATAGTCGACCGATGGGTCTGCGAAAGCGTGCGGAAAATAAAGATTTATAAGAAAATTTGTCAAATGTTACGTCGCGACGTCTTGCCATCGTGAGATTGTGCCAGAGGTGATATTATATTATTACGATGTTTATTGAAACAATAAATATTATATTAGTACGTTTTATAAATTATCAACATTTGTTAATTGTAATTAAAAAACTTCGATCCTCACCATCTCCTCATATCGAGAGTAACTTGTTTACGTTTACAAAATAACGGCAAAAGGAAGGGTGCGGGATGTGCAGTTGTACAGTTAAAAGATGACGCATATTTAAAACCTCAAATATATGTTTAACTCATTCATTATCACTCCAATTCATTACGGGCTTGACCAACCTGTTAAAAGACTCCGCGCTAACGCTCCTGTGAGTAAGCAATACATTACTTATATCTTCAGAACGAGCGCAATATTTCAGGAACGAGATAAGCTTCAAAAAAGACAATTATCATACTCGTTAAGGTGTCATTCAACCGTGTTTTCTTTGTAATAAAAAATGAGAAGCAGAAACTGCGTACTGCTTTTAAATCACAGCTGATTTTCCATTAGCGACCTCATCGATAGAATCATAAATTGTAAAACTAGTATTTTTGATCAGACTCAGAAAATCCAGTATAAGCTCGTTCACTCTTGCAAAAAACTGGACACGCGTTAGTCCTTTTGTTTTTTCACTGCTACCGATAGTTGCGCGCGCTCTCGATGTAGTCTTCGCTCTCGTTTGCGAACGATCAACGCGCAGGAGCCAGAGATCCAAACCAGTTCCGCTGCCTGTGATGATGCTTCTCCTGTAGGCTTGAGTTGCTTCTTCTTCTCGTTTACACGCGGAGAGGATGCATCCGGCGCTGCAAATGAACGGCTTGCTGCTGCCGAGAAAATCGACGTCGATTAAAAAGGGAACGAAGGATATCTTTAATTACGCGAATGAATTTTGCCAATGTGAATTCCGTATTTTTATAGCTGCCTCGAAATATTTTTCGCCTCGTTTCGAGGAAAAGAAATTAAACGTAGTGTGATGCATTATATTGTAAAGAGCCAATTTATTACTTTCATTATCTAACTCACGTCGAGTTCACTGAAAATTTATCTACATTTTAGATTTAGGGTTGTTTACAAATACTTTGAAATCGAGTTCGATCGAGAGAAAGTTTTTTTCTCGTGAAAAGATCGCAAGTGATTCACGGGTTTTATATTTATTCTCGTATTTCTGAGACCGTGTTACATGACAATTAATATTCTTATTGAGTAACATTATACGATGAATTCAGCTTTTCACTTTTTACTCAAAAACACTACGTATAAACTGAGATATCGCCAGAACAGAGTCAATAAATATCATCGTTGCCGTGACATGATTCATGGGTGGTTCCCCATCAAAATTCATAGTACGTCTTATGGCACGTTGACCTCTTTTGGTTGGAATTTCCCCCTACTCGCCTGCTCCAGATTTGACAGATATACGCTTCTCTTTAAAAAAGTATTACTGATCAGTCAAACGAAGCGTTTCTGAAATTTCCGAAAATTTAATTAATATTGTTTTTTTCTATATCCCTGCAGGGAATAATATCTTTTATTATACCAGTGAATTAGTAGGTCAAGCGCTAGATAATCGAAGACGGCACAGTAGCTTTGTTTTGAGATGTGAATATCAATAACCAAAACAATCTAACAAGTCTTTTAACTTCGAAAATTTCCTTGCATTTTCTTTTCCACCAAAAAACTTGATTAACTGCTCCGATAAGACAAAATACCCAAATGTATATTTAAACTGTAACAGCCGTCGTCTACATCTTAAACCTGCCTTCAAAAATTATACACGATCTAAGGTAGATGATCTCGATTTAGTTACAGCATTAAAAATCCATAACCACAGAAGTATGCGAAAAAAATGGCATATGTTACCATAATGACATCAGCACTCTAAAATGTTCAAATAAATCCGACCCCTACAGAAACTGAATTTTAAGTCACAAATTCAATCAGCGAACCCAGCTCAAATTCGCAAATCTCGCATCAGTTGATCCGAGCTCGGAATTCTTCGCTCTTCCATTCCATATCAGCGAATCCTTTCAGCTTGTCGCAAAAAAAAGCAGCCGTCGAACCCGGTGGTAGTGGAATCATCGTCTCCGTCCTCTTCTCTGTCCATCACATAATCCTTACGAGATGTCGATCTGCTTTTCTTTCGCTCTCGCTTCGCGCGCGAGCTCGAAACGGAAACGACAACATATACACGCGTATACACGTGAGAGAGAGAGAGAGAGTCAAGTTAATATCCGATGCAGTACGCGTATCGACGCCGATCTTAATGGCGAGACGAGATATATATACGTACATACACACGTATCTGCTGCTGTCCACTTTGGCGGAGCGGGATAGAGAGAGAGAGAGAGAGAGAGAGAGAGAGAGAGAGAGAGCTGAAAGATATAAAAAAGACACGGTAGAGCGATGGAGAAGGAGCGAAAATGAAAACGAGGAGGCAGTGGGAAGGAAGAGAGAGAGAGAATGAGGAGAGCACGACGGCCTTGGCGGGGCCACTGGCCCTAACTTCGGTGTATTATTTATGATAGCATTTGCGTTTTGGCAGAGATAACCGAAAAGCCGCTCGGGCCAGTTGTGAGATTCGGACCGAATTTAGCTTGTTATTGGCGCAGGTGCTCTCGCGGGTGACTATATACATACTTGATGTGACTCAATAAACACAATTCTTATACCGTTTTTCTGCACCAACGTGCAAGGAGAAGTAAATTGAAGTAAGGTACGATTTGGTCTATATGGATCTTTTCATGTATATAGACTCGTATTTTTTTTTACAGGTGTCAAAGAACGCTGCCTCCCATAGAAGATGTACGCGAACAAATAGAAAAAGGGTGTGGTTTAGTTGGACTCGCACACACACACACACACACACACACACACAACTGCAAAAAGAGCGGTTTGAATATGAAAGTAACTGTTGTCAGATAAAGTTAAGACAAGCCTCCAAGAGAGATCATCTTGATTTCGAGTACCGCCACAGCTGCTACTCTCGCGCATACGCATATATATATATATATCATCAAAGTCTCCAGGATTGACGCGAGGTTCAGTGACACTCGCGATCGCGTGGCGGAACACGCGAGAGAGCGAGTTTATGACGCGCGGATGTCACGCATTGTTTGAGGAAAAGGATCGAGCGAGTCGAATCGCGATCGCTGATGATAGCGATCCGGTTCAAACGGTAAAGCCGAGTTTTTTCACTTTTTTTTTTAACCCCCCCCCCCCCTCCGCGCATTGATATACATATGTATTATACACGCAGGCCATCTATCTGACTCTATTGATCTTTCGAGGGAAAAAATGGTCTTTGACCTGAAATCCTGCGAGTTAACGAAGATTGACGTTTCTCGGAGAAGGAGGAGAAGATACGAATTTGTTCTATTGCGTCGACCGTTTCTGGATGTGTTATTTGGATATGTAGGAGTTGGAACAAAGTCATGGAAGTTTTTAACTGTCGGTTCGATATAGTTGAAAAAAAATATACAGATACTTAATCTGCATTATCATAATGACAAGATAAATAGAAATAAAAGAGCCATTACAGAAAAAATTGATAGTATAACTCGTAATCTTTTTCTGGACTAATAGAAATCCAAAATTGACACAAGTTTATCTGGCATCGACATCGATCCTCGTGAAAGGACAGACTTAAAAAAATACGCATTTAAAGATTATAGCCGCCAGCGAAGCTAGTTCTACAAGCTCAGTTGAGTTCGTTATAATTTGAAGAAAGAAGGACACTGGCACATTTTTGTAAACGAGTTCCAAATGTTCATTTTAAAATGAACTGATGCATGACAATTGGTGATATGCAGAGTAAATAGATAAGTTATTTTTCAATACAATAACAAGTGTGAATATAAACGAAATTTAATACAAAAATTCAGAAAAAAAAACATTCTTCACAACGAATATTTGGGCGATTTGGTGGAGCTGCCTAACGCCATATTTATTGATCATCTGTTGCTCTCGACTGTACCAGAAAAAAACGTGTTGAAGTCAAAGAACTTTGGCTAATTAGATGACCCCTGGCGGAGTCTGGGATGAGATTCCCGCATACTAAAGTCCGCCATAAGCGAATCGATTAAATTTGCAAGTATTTTTGGAAACCTTTAATGCGGTTGGCCTTACGAACATGCAATCAACACGAATCCCTCGTCAAAGTATTTTACTTACGTATTATAATTAGTGCTAAATGATTTAGTGCTGAAAGGGTTTAATAACAATAAAACTTTTTATAACTTTCAGCAGACAACGAATGTATTGGTTAAATATAGCCGAAAATATTCGAGCAGGACTCGATACATGGATTACAATAGGAAAAGCTACTAGGTATTTTAAGACTGGTCTTTTGTGGAAAGAAAGTAAATTTAAAAAAACGGTTGATAACTTATAATATAGCTGGTTCGATTGCTGAATGCTTTATACTAGCAAATAAATAACTGCGTTAATAAATTCCAAGCGTCCTTTCAACTAAACGCTATAAAGGCATGATTAACTGCCGTAAAACACAAAAGGCGGGAAATTCGAAAAAAAGCTCCGGCGTTCAACTTGTATAATTCCAGACAACCTCGAGCCTTTTCGCTTTTCCCTTTTTACACGTAGAAATAAAAGCTTTGATCGTCCTCCATAACCACAGGCAATCGGAAACCCCTCTCGTCCTCGATCGCGCAGAAAATACCCGCCAAATTCAAAAATAAAAGCTACAGAATGCCACCAAGAAACAAAAGTCCTCTCGTATCTCCATTCCCGGATGATAGCCCGCCGGTGCCTGCATAAATGTATGCACGTATGTATACACATTACACAGGCGACACTCGGGGCGGTCCGGTGGTTTACGTCAGCGTGTACTCGCGCAGCGCGAAACGTGACAGCTGCAGCGCGAGGTTGTATATATAGTCTCACGGGCAAGTTCATGGCCAACCTGTTGCAGCAGCCTCCGCTAGCCTATCCAAGGTCAGTCCTTCCCTCGGCCATGTTAATGCCCTGCTTCGCGCGAAAGCAGTACAGCAGCCTCGGAGCTTACAACTTATTTCCTAGCGCCGCCAATTTCAAGTGGCCGTGCGTATTATGCGTATAGCCGGGCTACTGATAAACTTTGCATTTCATTTTGGGACGGCTATTAAAAATTCTCTTTATTTCGAGCTTTAAGCTGCACAGCGAGACACCTGCTCGGATTGAATCTTTATACCGACAGGTTTAACTTTGGAGCGAGATTGAAGCTTTCGAAAAATAGCCCATAAAAAAGCAAAGAACTCAAATTTGAAATCCGTTAAAAGTATTCATGTACGAATCGAGAGGGACGCAGATCAAGTCAAAGAAAGAAATTAGCATACGAAATTTCATGCTTCAGAGTTGTTAAAAAAAGTGCCTTATTTTCAGTTCAATAACATCCCGTTAGTTTCGACAAGCCGATTCACGCATATCCAGAGAGTAAAAAAACAACCGAAGACGAGTATATACGCGCAGCTTTTAACACCCACAGCCTCGCGTGACACATAGCAGGTATCGATTCATCGTAATCCGCGTTCATCTCTCGAAAATTAGCATGCTCTATACATTGCAAATCCAGTGGACTATTAATCGGCCTGTCATCAATCGATCTAAAAAGTCGAAAAAGTACTCCCTTCCTCGCCGATTCCGTAATCAAAGCCCGCGGTTCACATATATCTACAGCCGTGCATTACCTATTAAGTATAGCTAGCTTTTTCAAGCTCTTCCCTAGAAAGCCACGCATACCCCCGGCGTAAGTATACATCGGAACATCGCGGCGTGATAAGGGTGCACATCGCGCGGCAGAGAGAAAAAGTAGCGAGAGAAGCCGCGAGGAATAACAAGGATCGAAGCATAGCATCGGAGAGGAGAAAGAAGAAGAGGAGGCAGAGAGTCTCTCGGGCGGGGGAAGCTCGAGTCCGTTATAAAGCTGGCGAGTCGCGTATTCGGCGGCTTAGCTTGGCGCGAGCGCGCGCGGCAGTGTCACGACTCTCTTGGCCTCGAGGTACCGTTGGAGACACGCTTTTTCGCTAAACTTCGTCGTCAGTGAATATTATCCGCGTATACGCGCACACCTCAGTGACTACCCGCTTGTAATTTCCTCTCGCTGATCGCCTCGGGTTTTCGATTCGAAAAATCGGCGTCTCGCGAGTCGTCGCTCGATTATTCCTTCTAGTTGTATCTCCGTGACTCGTGCGATCGAGGCTGGAGAAGCTGTAACGTCGTTGTAACGCTCGTGAGACTTGGACGTTCAACATGGGGAGGATCGCGATACTCGGGCTCACCGCGAGTTTTCTTCTGATCGTGCTGCTGGGATTCAGCAACGCTCAGAGCGATCGGCTCGATGCGGAAGATGACTCCGTGGTCGTTGAAGGTAAGTGCGCACTTTTATTCTGATTAGGCTTTATTTTTAGCTTTTGCTATAATCGATGCGCGTTGATGCTATCGATGTGCGCGGCAAACGATGACACTTCCCCTTACATGACGCATCTCATAGTATAGAAGCGAATAGAAGCTATAATGCGAGGCCGAGGACGTTGCGAAATTCGGTTTCGTGAAACGCGCGATCGTGCGTACATAATATCGCACGAGTGAAAAAACGTCGTTCTCCCTCCGGAGGGTATAATAAAAATCGCGGAAATTCCATTAGCGAGGAAGAAGCCGCTCGCGCGCAGCCGAGGTATGCAACTAACGCGCGCGCGGGACGGTCAGCGAACTCGCGTGTACCTATAATACAGTACGTACCTCGAGCGCAGCTCCTGCGATGTATACACGCGCTATTACGTTAACCACACACGATTGTCGGTACATCGTGCCAAGTTGTACTCGTGCTTCGCGGAAAACTCGTCGCGTCGAGCCTTTGAAATTTTCTGAACATTCGTGTGTACCTACAAGAGTTAAAGCGTTCGAACAAAAGATAGAGGAAAAAATATTTATCAAATATTGATCCCAAATCTCCGCAGCTCTAGCGGACTCCGAGCTGACCGGCATAACGGCATCCCGCCGTGGTTCCCGTCAGCTGTTCAGCCAGAGAGGACCTTGCCTGACGTCGAAGGGCGCGGTGGGCAAGTGCACGACCTTCAAGGAGTGCTACCCCTACTTCAAAATCCCCGATCTCGGCGCACTCGACGGCTGGGTCCTGGGCATCTACGACACCTGCAGCTACACCCAGAGCGACGGTCGTCTCGGCTTCGGCATCTGCTGCGCCGACGTGCCGCCGGTCCTGCCCCCCGACAACGAGGCGCCGCCCGTGGACGATCCCGCTGGTGGGCCCATAATCGAGGAACCCGACGACGAAGTACGTTGCTACGCCGGCAAATCCGATCGTATACACTGCACTCCGTGCAGCTATGCGCTACACGTTTAAAATGAAATTCCAGCCACAAGACGACACGAAGGCCGTCGGCGGTCGTCTACCAGGCGACGGTTCCTGGCCGCCACCTCTTCCGACTCACCCGCCGCATCACACGATCCCGCCGCTACCGACCCATCCACCGGGTCACCCGGGCGCTGTTGGAGGGCCCGGACAACTGCCCACGAGCCAGCGACCCCTGACCACTTGGCCGACCAAGCGACCGGGCAACTTCCCCTCCGGTCCGACGAATCCAGCCCCGACCCCGGCACCCGTTGCAACCGCGGCTCCGCCGGCGTTCAACGCCGCCTGCGGTGCCAAGAACGGCCCTCAGGATGACAGGAGGATCGTCGGTGGCCATCCGACTGTACAGGGCGAGTGGCCCTGGATCGCCGGACTCTTCAATGCCGGTCGACACATCTGCGGGGGTTCGCTCATCGACGAGGTGCACATTCTCACGGCTGCCCACTGCGTCGCTCAGTAAGTACTGCTTTATTGATATGACGCGTATAATATAGGTGAACAAGCTTTCAGCTGATTGTTTTCATTAATTTGTAGAATGAACTCGTGGGACGTGGCGCGTCTCACGGTCCGACTGGGCGACTACGACATCAAGACACCTCACGAGGTGCGACACATCGAGAAGCGCGTCAAGCGAGTGGTGCGTCACCGGGGTTTCGATATGCGTACCCTCTACAACGACGTCGCCATCCTCACCCTCAACGAACCGGTGGAGTTCAGTGAAACCATCAGGCCGGTCTGCCTACCGTCAGGCGCCAACCTCTACACCGGTAAACAAGCCGTTGTCATCGGCTGGGGGTCGCTCAGGGAGGGTGAGTTACTTTTTATTTTAAAAAATCTGCCTACTCCTCAAACATAAACCAAAGACTGTATTCGAACGAAAAATCTCGCAGGCGGCCCAGCTCCAGGTAAACTGCAACAGGTGAGTATCAAGATCTGGTCCAACGCTATCTGCAAGCAGAAGTACGGGGGTGCGGCACCTGGTGGAATCGTCGACAGCTTCCTCTGCGCCGGTGAGGCAGCCAGGGATTCTTGTTCCGTACGTATACGAGCTTTTTTCAGCCTGAAATAACAAAGATAAATAAATTGAAATCTAACGACCCGCTTGTATAATTTGAAATGTCGCAGGGCGACAGCGGCGGCCCTCTGATGGTCAACGACGGCCGCTGGACCCAGGTGGGTATCGTCAGCTGGGGAATCGGCTGTGGCAAAGGACAGTATCCAGGCGTGTACACGCGCGTCACGCACTTTTTGCCCTGGATTTACAAGAACCTCAAGTAAAACGCTCGACGATAACTTCGCTATCCTGCTCTTATCATCCGCCCCTCGTCCCTTCTTCTCTTTATCCTTACTCGATCCAAACGCGATATAGATACTAGAGGCGCCTCCTTTTCCTTCGGATCGACGCGATGTACAGTATACACGCAAGCCGAAAGGGAAACGAACTCTACGCTCGGATCGTAAGGATGTCCAGATCTCCATAGATGCTTTGTATTTTTTAAGTAGTTTGTAGATGCGACTTTTTTTTATTCTCAACGAGCCATACTGCTGCTGCTGCTGCTACGGACGGGCGAAGAAAACCAGAAACTCCAACGCTGCACGCGATATATATGCGCGTAAGAGCTGTGACGAAAGTGTGATGGCTTTCTCATTCATTGACTTGATATTGTTTTTCATTGTATACAAGGTTTTGCGTCGAAAAAATTGTAGCGCCAATATATATAGACGTATCGATGGAATGCACAAGAGATCTCGTATTAAAAAGGCACGAGATCAGGATGATTTCTCTTTTTTGGTTTTCGCTATCGCGACTGTTTTTCTATTGGAATATGATATAGGTTTATATGCGAGTCTCTAATGGAACTTGTATTAAAATTACAAGTACGCTCGCGCATATAATGATAAGGTTAGAGTGTTGATAGTATAAAATTAAATCGCACTATATAACGTGGAAATCGCTGAAATTCCTTTGGATAAGACTAAATGATTAGACGACGGACGGTCCATAGATTGTATCAGCTATATAATATTGACGTTCGTACAATAATGTAAGATAACGCGCGTTAAACAGGAAAAATCAAGTTTCATTCATGTTTACTCATCGTATATAGTAATAACTTCATTATCATTATTTTCTGTAACTCTTTTAGTAATAAAATGTTTTCAAAAATCATCTCATTAGCATTAATTATTATGACAAAAATGGATGATCGCTCAACGATTGCAAAATTTTGATCATCGATGTGTGCGAGACCGGGATAAAGCGGAGCAAATGCTCTAGCTAATTTTATACCTATCGCGTCTGGTTATAAACTTCTATTTAAACACGAAGAATGTTGTGAAACTTATGAACATTACGCAGAGGATATGGGAAAAATCTACGGAACCTGATGAATGATAGTGGTAACGAATCTTTGATCAATTTAGTAAATTTGTTGATTTTGCAAAGACGGACAGAAGCCGATAGATTTGATTAGAAATTCATCTTAATCTTTCTCTGTTACCTTACTCCGTTCAGTCGACTCACATTGTGAGTTTATTTATATGTAGCATTAGATACAAATATACTCATAGTGTAGTAGACTGAACGGAACAGCTGAATGGAACGCATTATAGATAGGCGCCAAACTAGCTATAAGTGATTTGTGAACGACCCCTAACTTTCAGAGATTCCAGAATGTGGCTTTTTTTACTTGGCTTTTATACCTGTTCTATCTTGTTTTGTATGTGAAAACATCAAGGAAAACGTCAATGAGCAATGAAAGTCGACCGTAAAACATATTACGGTTTTTAAATGTAATAAAAGTAGAGAAAAAACCCTCAATTTCTCTGGTAGAAAATAAAAAAAAATTTTCATAAATGGATGCTGCAGTACAAAGGTATGAACAATTGAAAATATTGTAAAGGAAATCATAAGATTAGAGGAAAATTGCAAAAATAATAAATTCAACATTTTTTTTAAATCACATTTTACCTACTCATTTTAAATAATAGCGTAATTTTCTTGCGTCAGATTAATTTTTGATGCAAGGCACCTACAAGTAAGTGCAGTATTTACATGTTTCACTCGCGTATATATACATTATTAAAATAGTTTTAAATAGCTTTTGTACTCTTATGCAGTATTGACGTATATTTACAACTTTTTGTTTATTTACTTAAATTCGAAAATTGATTCTGCTGTCATGACAAATAAAAAATTACTTTTCTATGTACATTTTACGTCGCTAAAACACGTTTACTCGCTATAAATTGAACCGAAATATCTATTATATAATTATTATCAGTGCAAGCAACATATGAATATGCACATTTAATAATACTGTTTGCAAGCAGAAGTATAAAAATATGGCAGCTGGAGGAATTGTCGATCGTTTCTTTTGCGTAGGAGAATGAGCTAAGAACGTTTGTTGCGAACGTATAAAACTATTTGCTTTACTAATCAATCATTCTCTATCAACATTTATATCGCGTTCTATTGTTAAAATGTACAAGCAAGTAAATATTTTTCTCAACAGAGAAACTAATCTCAGATCAACGAAAATAAATTATTATACTTTTGAATCGCAGATCTACAGCGGCTACCCTATGATAGTAAACGACGGTCGCTGAACGCGGTTGAGCATCGTCAGCAGGGGAATCGGATGCGGCAAACGACTCCTTGTTAATTCGCAATAATATATATGAAAATTCAATTCGTTTCCTCAGGCGCACATCGCATCGCATTCTTCTATGCATACCCCTCGGTACGATCACCCAACGTTTACTTAAAATATATTTAGATCAAATTACATTGATTCTTCTGTTTTGCATCCGTTATCGCGGCTATTCTTTTATCCAAATCCTTAACTTAAATAAAAACAGTCCTTCGTATCAACATTATACGTAAGTTCGTATATAAAAATAAAATTATTGTTAAAAATATAAAATGAAATCGTATTATATAACGTAGATTTCTTTAAAATTCCTTTGGATAGACTAAATAAAGAACTATACGACGGTCATGTATCGCAACTGCTAACGTTAAGGTGTTGTAAGATATTGCGTGCTGAAAAAGAAAAAGCAAGTTTCATCATCCAGTTATTATCATTATTTTATGTATCTCTTTGAACATAGAAAGTTTTAAAAAATTATATGGTATTAATTCATTCATTGAACTTCTCTTACCTTGAAAATAGCACGTATCATAGTTATCGTCAGGTTGCGGAACGAAGGGTGGTTCCGCTTTCTGTGGATCGTCCCAGGGAAAGTCCTTGAAAAGCTTCATCGTACGTACTTCCTTGGCCGAAGGACGTACATTCTGATCAAGAGTCAGCAGACTGTCGATGGCTGCCATTGCATTTGCAGAAAGACTTTCCTCGCCTTCGGGCCAAGGCACGTCTCGGGCCAGAATGTTAGCAAACACGGCCTGAGGAGTCTCATCATTAAAAGGCGGTACACCCGTACAAAACTCAAATAAACAGACTCCCAGTGCCCACCAGTCCACTGCCGCTCCATGACCTGTAGTTATATTTTTATTTATACATATATATGTATATTCATATAATAAGCTAAAATAAAAATAAAACGATTATAAGAGATGGTACATATAACCAACCTTGTCTAAGAAGTAATTCAGGAGCCAAATAATCCGGAGTCCCAAGAATCCTGTCATCAGATCGATGGGTGGCTTGCGTGCCTCGTCTCACGGACTTTGGTGTTCGATAAGGCGTGTAACTATTTCCCGACGATGCTGGAGTCTTTATAGGTGATATTCCCTGAGGTGACCTGTGTTGCGGATGAAGTACGCTACCGTTCAAGTCTTCGCCCATAATTTCAGGTGTAACGGTGGTCGGAGGCAGGTCGAACCTTGTGGTCTTGACAAGCAGCTTCTCCTCATGCTTCTTGAAAATTCGCTCGTCTTTGCGAAGCCGATTTTTTGTCGATGAAACCGGCGTGCTAAAAGCTACTCTTACGGATCCGCTTCCAGTCTCCGTCTTTAGAGTGCCATCTTCATCTTTGACTTTATGAGTGAAGGTCGTCACGACTGCTGGCGGACTCCTACAGGCGTACATGTGTCCACGGTTTTTTCTTTTTGGGGTAAGATCGCCGTCTAAGCCCATCAAGCAGATCTCCCTCGTTAGACCTGTACTCTGCATCCCCTGAGCTTGCCTTTTTCTTTTGGTACCGCGGGACAGCGTATTCTTGCAGGTACTCAGAGGACTCGTATGGTGGGGCAACGGATGCTGCGAGTGTTCAGCCTCGAGGGTCGATTCATCTTCCTCCTCTGTATTGTGGTTGATGTTGTTGTTATTGGACTCGGTTGTAGAGGTCTCCGACGAGACGGCTGAAGAGGAGACCGATGCTTCTGCTGTATGATAACTGCTGGAGTTCGAGCTTTCGCTCGAAAATACCGAGACCCTGATATCCTCGGCAGACTGAAATGGAGTCACGCCAGAGACACGAGAGTAGTCGCCAGATGGAACACCTGAGGAAGCAAGCGAATTTATAGAACTGTTAGAATAGCGATGACCTCGCATCTGTAATTCTGGTAATAAATCCATGGCAGGGTTACTTCTTTCACTGGAGTTGAGATTCGAATCGCCGCTTAATGTTGATTTCAGCCCAGAGTCGAAAGTCAGATGAGATGTCAGGGAAAGTAGTTGGCCAGGAGTTCTAGTACACAAGCTGGGAGTGCAATTTACCAAGTCTGATATCTCCAAGTCTCGATGCAAAGTAGAAATCTTGCTGAGACCAAAGTCTGTAAGTTTGACATGGCCCTCTTTGGATAGTAGCATATTATCTGGCTTCAGATCTCGATGTACGATGCCATGAGAGTGCAGATACTCGAGAGCCAGAGAAACCTCGGCTGTGTAGAAAGCAGCCATAGATTCCTCCATGTAGCCATACATTCCTACTAAGCTCTTTAAATCTCCACCCACCATATACTCCATCACTAAGTAGACACTGGTAACAGATTGTAGCGAGTAGAAGAGCTGAACGCAGTAAGGGCTCCTGACGATTGCCAATGCATTCCTCTCTATGACTACCTGGGATGCCATGTTTTTGTGAATCATTTCATTCTTTTTCATAACTTTTATGGCATAAACTTGATCTGGATTAGTCCTCTTATAACCTAAGAATACTTTGCCGAACGCACCCCTGCTTATCGGCTTGACAATTTTGAAATCCTGTATCTCCGGCACCTAAAATTGGAAAAACCTTGACAATAATTGATCGCTCAGTGATTGCAGACTTTCATAAGCAAGCACTGAAGCTCACCTTTGCCGTACGATTGACAATTTTGGAAATAGTATTGAAGATGGAGTTGTCATAGTGCTTGATATCGGAATTTGACTGCTGTGGAGTGGTGACTCCATTGCACATGTTCTGCTCGGGATCGCTCTCGGATGCGTCGTTGAGATGGATCGTCGAGTCTGTAGAATCCTTGACGTTGCTCGTCTCCCCGATGGTCGACCCACTCGAACCCGGCATGTTAAACACTGCGGTATCCGTCGACAATCACAAACACGCAAGAAGTAGCACAACAGCGGCGTCAGCAACTATACGACAACTGTGTATAGTACCTATGTGATATACTTTACAACTAACCTATGCTATTGTACAATATACTTTTCGCGCCTCATTGAAAAGACTCGCATTTGTATACTGCAGAACGAGAATCATGATCCGCCTAGTGTTTTGAAACGCTTAATTAAATACCTCGACGGTTATATACACGCTCCTGATGATGGCTTTTTTAACTTTTTAAATGCGGCCTATAAGCGCTGCGATCGCGAATCACGCATACTTACATATAGGGATGCGATACTTATACAGCTGCGTCGCGTCCGTTATTGTTGTCTAGTATAGTCCTATATACTATATATGCGTATACAAGATGTGCATGCGCTAGCGCGGGAAACGCCGACTGATGGCAGCGAATTTTTTTCTAACTACTTATGAGATGTAAAAAGAGTATTATCGAATATTGATTTGGAAAGTATGAAAATATATTTTTATTGGTTGTAAAACCTTTTAATTTTTATTCTGACTCTGAAAACAAGCGCTGCGGAGATTTTGAAACTGTCTATGTATGTATATAGCGAGAAACGTTATATATGTATAGCACACAACAGTACTCGAAACGTGCACCGACCTGCGCGCGCCCATTTGTGTTGTTCACCGACGAATAACAGCTGCTTACTGCTGGCCTGGCTGCTCCGAAATACCAATATATACACAGTGTGCGTGTGCGCATCGTAGACACCAAAAATTCAACCGCCAAAAATCCAAGAGGCCCCCTGCGCAACCTCTGCAGAAGTCATCGTTGTTCTTGGAGGGTTTAAAAATTAATCCAGACTTTTGCATCTCGCCTATACGCAAGGTATACAGCGATTACATTTTCTTTATCATTTCCCGTATAGTTCAGTTTGGATCTGTGTTGTTTGTTCTTTAAGTATTGAAAAGTTGATAAAATGTATGTATATTTTTGTTAGTCGTTAAAAAACTACTTATCTTTGCCATTAAGTTTTGAGATAAATATCGAGTGATCGGCGATGTCGTTGGTTGGACGATTAAGATAAATACGTATAGTGGCTAACTGTTATTTAGTGAAACTTATGTTTACGAATTAAACTGTAGTGTATAACCTCAAAGATGTCGAAAGCTGTGGCGAAAAAAGCACCGAGAAAAAAAGGAGCTAATGGATATAAAATGCCTGATCCTATTCCGAAGGGTGAAATTGTTACTGATTTAAAGAAGCAGAAATGGATTTTCGGCCCGTCCATTGGTGTTGGTGGCTTCGGAGAAATTTACGCCGGTAAGATTGCTGGCGACTTTTTTCATCATCATGACTTTTAACTAAGTATCAACGTTTTCAAATCGTGTTTTTAATACTTATTTTCCCGTAAATCCTTCATCTGCAGCCGCACTATACAAAGACAAAATTCCAATCGACTATCCAGCAGTCATCAAAATTGTATGTTTACTCATTTCTTACATTTGTTCAAATAGTTCTCATACTAAAAAATTATTTCTAATGATTTATTCTAATGATATATTTTTGCTGTAGGAGCCACATGGAAATGGACCGTTATTTGTTGAAATGCACTTTTATATGCGCAATGCTAGTCCAAATGAAAGTGAGTATTGTTTATGTCAATAGTGACATACATCTATTTCTTTGAAAATCAGGTGAGTTTGTTTCTATTTTCAGTAAATAATTGGAAGAAAGAAAAGAAACTTCCACATCTTGGAATGCCACCATTTTTAGCTTCTGGAAGTCACGAATGCAATGGGCAAAAGTATAGATTTATTGTCATGGAGCGCTATGGAACAGATTTGTGGAAACTATTTTTGGAAAACAACAGAATATTTCCAGAACACACTGTCTACAAAGTGGCTTGGCAAATTGTAATATAAACAACTATATAACTAATTTTAAACATTATTGAATTGTCATTTAATTTAATATTTCAATGCTTGCTCTTTCAGATAAATGTTTTAGAATATATTCACTATAAGACATATGTACATGCTGATATAAAAGGAGCAAATTTATTACTTGATTTAAAATCAGAAAATAACGTTTACTTAGTAGATTTTGGCTTAGCATCACATTATACCACAAAAGATGAATATAAAATGGATCCAAAGAAAGCTCACAATGGTACCATAGAATACACGAGTAGAGATGCTCACATGGGAGGTAAAAAACTAATTAGTAAAAAAAAAGATAATTGGTATAAAATCCTGAGTTTAATTCCCTTTTACTAAACATATCCTACTTTTCAGTACCAACCATGAGAGGTGACTTCGAAATTTTGCTTTATAATATGATCCAGTGGGTGTGTGGTACTTTACCATGGGAAAAGAATTTGAAAGATTGTGGAATAGTGCAACAACAAAAAGAGAAAGCATTTAACAATATACAAACGTTTTTAAAAGAATGCTTTAAAACATATGAAGTTCCTACACCTGTTAGTCAATTTATGTCTTTATTGGCTTCAATTAAATTTAACGAAGCCCCTAATTATGATAAATTTAGAGACATTCTGGTTAAAGGTTTACAAAAATTAAATCATACTCCTACTGGTAAATTGGAATTCTCAACAAACAAAGTTAAATTACCATCAACTCCAAAGAAAACAAAAGGAAGTACTGCTGGAAGTAAAGAATCTGCTAAGAAATCTAAACCAGAACGAAAAGCCAAACCAGTACCTACCGCTAAAAGCCCAAGAGGCAAACGAAATGTTCCACCACTTAATGAATCTCTTAATAGTAGTATTGATTCGGTAGTGTTAAATGAAAAATGTATTAATGGAAGAGATATGAGAAGGCAATTAGCAAATATTGATTGTGATGCTGAATATGAAGTGCAAATAAAAAAAAGAAAGACTAAAAATAGTCCAAAAGACAGTGAAACACCAACAAAGCCACCTGCTAAAAGGGGTCGAAAAAAAATAATACAGCCAGAAGACTTATCTGGATCTGATTCAGAACCCGAGGTAAAATGATTGATTCGGTATTCGATTCTTGTAATATAATTCCAATAAGATTACAATATATAAATAGTTTGTTCATTCCAGGTAGTAACAAGAGGAACGAAAACTCGTCCAGGCTCTAAACCGACACCGAAAAGCCGTCAAAAGACTGTAGCTAAAAAACGACTATCTGAGTATGACAGTGAAAAGGACATGTTTGAGGAAAGTCTAGAAGGCTGAATAATATGATTCTCGAAGTCAATTTAACATTTTAAAGTAAAAAAACTTGATTTGTACAAAATGTTTTGCGAATTTTAGGTCGCAGCACGAAAAAAATTAAAGCTAGAAAATTCTATTAAAAGCTATTAAATGACTGTTGAACAGTATTGAATCAACTTAAGCATTATCCGCGATGAATTTTGTAATAAAAGTTTTAATAACATTAAATAAGATTAGATTTTTAGAAGAAAATAAGCCTTATTTTTAATACAATTTTTTTCAATAAATATTTTACATTCTTTGTGTTTTTATATCGTAAAGATATAGTTATACTTAACTGAACGTATTATTTATAATTATTTTTTACAGTCGTTTCTTAATATAATATTGGCATTAAATACAACTTTAAAAACTCACAACTATTTTTTTAATTTCGTTATTTGTGGAGCACTAATTTTTACCTTCCCAGGTATATTTCTTGCAATTGTTTCTTCCTTAACGGACTTCAAGAGATCTTTTTCTCTTGCAGTAATAGTTTTATCTTTGAGAAACACGGCTACTGCAGTCTTAGCAGCCTTTCCGCGTTTACCAGTTCCGGGCGTTAATTTAACTTTAAACCTAAAATATTGTCACAAAAATGGTTTTATTACAATTTTAAAATTAACCCTAAATAAAAAAGTAAACCGTACTAACTTGTAAGTTTGCAATGTGCTATATGGAGCTACAACTGGAACTGAAAATAGTAATTCATCTTCCGGAAGCGGTTTACCCGTCAACTGATCCAACATATCAACTTCAGGTCCTGGGCCAGCATCTTCTTCATCTAAATTTTCTGCAACTTGATTTTGCTGTTGCACTGGATTTATTCTTGGTGGGACAGTTTTCTTCTTTCCTTGTTGTTTTGGTCCAGATGGATCTTTATTTTTACTCTTTCTTTTATCTTCTTTAGCCGTTCCAGCCGACTAAAATAAAAAAAAAAAACGTTATAATAATATTTTAATCAAATCTATCTCAACATAACGTAAGGATTTACGACCTGTAGAACTGTCATTAATAACTTTCTATCTTCTTCATCCTGATCTTTATATTTTTCTTTTATTTTTTTTAGTTTTCCACGTTGACCCCTTTTTAGACCAGTCTGGTTTTGTTTCGTTTGTGCGTTGAAATCATTGGGTTGTTCTTTTTTCGAAGGCATTTTACTTCCAACATTTTTTGAAGTATCGTTATTTTGAGTACTTTTTAATGGAACAGGTTTATCGTCACCTAAATATACTACTGCATCCATATCTTTTTTTAATTTCCCAATAGATTTCGACTCATCTACGCTGAGTTTTACTCTATAGAAAAAAAGAAATTTCAAATTATTTCATTTTTTTGAAACTTTATTATACAAAAGTTGTAGTCACCTTGGACCCGAAAGATCTAATTTTATCTGGGTGTCGGGAAATAATGATTTTTCGTCTTCATCACTACTGCCCTCATCTTTTTTCATGGGTTCCTGTTTAATATTTTCTGATGATTCTTCATTTATAGTGTCTAACTTTTCATTGTCTTCTTTGCTATCACCTGTAAAACGTAAAATCATTTAAGTTAGTAATTAATATTTGTAATGTAATATCTTGATATTTAAAAAATATAAATATTAATACGCTTACCTTCTTCATCGTCTTGCTCTATTTCAATTTCATTATATGTTTCATCTACGCGATCGGCGTCATCCTCTTCCAATGTGCGAATCCTTCGTTCATTTTTGTGTCGCTCAATTGAACTATCTTCTAAACGAAATAGAAACCCTAATCCCATTATTAACTGACAAGGAGGTAGATAATTTTTTTTACCACGAATCATGAAAGATCCTGTTGTAAGGTACTCTCCAGTTGGAGCAGTTTTGGAAACTTGATCACTATTTACCCAGTATGAACCAGCTATTACCTTAGCTTCCCATGCAATACTGTTTTAATTGAATAATCACGATTTATAAAAACATTTTTTTATTTAAATAGCAATTATTATGTGATTATTTTGTAATGTTTGAAGGCATACCTGTAAGCAACTGCCATAGTTCCAGCCTCAGCTAAAGATTTTGGTGGAACAGGTCCACCATTAGGATTTTTTATTACTACTGAACTGGCACCAGTTAAATCAGCATGCACATAAATGTCGCCACTTCTTAAATATCTTTTAACAATCAACTCGTTTTGCTGTTGATCCCTTCCACCAATAACTAAGAAATAAAACTCATTTTAGACTTTATTTATTGCGAAGGCATCGTTCTTGTTTTGCAAAATACATACCTAAATAATTTTCTGACGTAATGAACCAATAAAATTTTTCAAACCAGTAAACTTTTCTTGCTTTATTGATACTGTGAATCGCTTGTACTTCTTTTAAAGTTTGTTTGGTTTTTCTCTCAGCTGATTTTAATGCTTTTCCTTGAGATTCAATTGTCTTTTGTTGTTTCTTTGCAGCTGAACGTTTTTGGTCATAATAACGCGTCGCATTACTATAAGCTGAATGAGCTAAATCAATATCCACAGTCATGGGCTTTAATTCTGGTTCATCATCCTCGCCGTTTTCATAAGGATCACTTAACAACATTGTAATATGATTGCTTTCCAATTTTAAATGTTTAATAGCAGAGGCCACAGGGTCACCCTTGGCTTGCGCTTCTTTCAACAATATTTGTATATCTTGCCAAGACATTTGATTAGCCAATGCACTTTGCATTGCAAGAATTGCATTATCAACTAACTCCTGATTTCGAGTAATCAACTCAGCTTTTTGTTTGTCTGTCTCTTGGGTTTTACCTAGAGTTACCAATCTCTGGTCATGGTCTTTCTTGACATTTTCCAATTTTTTCAGGGCATCTCGTTCTTGTTGTAAAACTTTTAAATCTAATTTTTGTCCTTCCATAGTTGAAAAGTACTCATCTACTGCCTTATCAAATGTCTCATGCTCTTTATAAGGTTGATTTTTGCATTGTTCAAATAAGAAAGGATGAAATTCGATATTGGCATAAATAAATTCCTCTTTTCCATCTTTTATTGGCTTTTCTTCCTTCTTTTGTATAATGTATCCTTTTGATACAACTTTTTTTGCATTATTTAGCATTTTTTCTGCATTTTCTAGAGCAGTGTACAACTTATCTACATCTTTTTCAACATCAACTTCTTTACCTATTTTACAATTTAATTGGAAACCAACTTCTAACAAAACATGGTCTATAACAGCGGCACCAACTTCTAAATGAGGATTTAATATTTTTTTTAAACTTTCTCCCTGTTTTGCATTACTTATAATATCTTGAAGTTCTTCTCGAGTAGGTATCACTTTTGTATGAGCTCTAAAAGCTGGATATTTTTCTTTGACAGCTAGTCTAAAAAGTTTAACAATTATTTTAGTATTATATAATATAAAATTATATTGGATCAATGAATATAACAAATAAATACCTGATTTTGTCTCCTTCTGTGTGCGGCCTTAATATATTGAGTATTGTCATTTCACAATCAGTTAATACAATATTACCACGGTCATACAATTCTAGAATGACATGGTAAGCTGCTTCATTACTACCAAATTTAAGATCAACCACTCGATCAACTCCAATTTGTGTCAGACTTTCAAGACGTTTATTTTTCAAATGCTTTCTCATCTAAAAATTAATATCTTTGATGTGTCACATATCCAGTATGTTATTTATGATAGATATAAATTTAGTATTTTAATGTTTAACGATACATACTTTCATAGAAAACCCCGAAGGAGCTACATTTTTAGGCCATTCAAATTCTGTTGTGTGTATACGATTACCTGACTCGAGTAATAAAATACATTTTTCCTCACTTCGTTGAAACCGAATTAGATATGTTTTGTGGTCTATGTCATAAATTTGGTTCACGCGCATTCCTACGAGCCTACAAAAATTATGCGAAATAAATTAATAACATCATTATAAACACCACATCATAACCTTAAAAAATATTTTCAATAAGTTTATAAATTGAAAGATCTACTTAAAGCTTACTTTTGAAGCTCGGTAACGGAACACACTAAATCGTACGTGTTAAAACGATTCTTCATTTTTATTGTTGTTTATTGTTAGTCTGCTTGGTCTGCTTCCATGAGTATTAGTTATAATAAAACTACCGCACGACACGAGCCGTGTTTAACTGACATTCATTCGCGGCTCCCCACCACCAACTCCACCACTAAACTTTTCTTATATATAGATATACCTTATACTTAATAAGTGTCTATAACAAAAAATTTGGTTCACCTTCACTAAGCTTTACGACACTTTTTAAGTACTGGTCATACTTTCATCAAATCATTTCCAAGAACATGAGAAATGTAATTAAAAATAAGTGAAATGAGTTCTATCAAAACTAGAAAGTACAGTAAAATGAAATGTTTTAACAATGACAATTTATAATAAAGTTTAATAAAATAAATAAATATATGTTATGAAATTTTAAATTTAATCCCATAATCAGTTTATTTTTCAATGGGATTTAGAACTAAGTATAAAAGTTACAGTGATGGATGTATATGTAATTATATTAAATAATTGGAATACAAGTTTGTTGGTTTTAAATTTTTTTTTATTCAATAATAAAATTGAAAAAGATATATTCCATGTATTTAACGGTAGGATTTTTGGTAGCGTGCGCGTGCTCCTGGACCACCGAACTTTTTAGGCTCACACCTTCTAGGATCGGCTACCAATAGTGTCCTATCATATTGAATAAGAATGTCTTTGATCTCCTTCTTGCTAGCTTCATCAACATCTGGAAAACATAAGAATTGTAAATTATTTCTGTTGTTCTTGTTAATTAATAATAAAAATATCATTAGTAGAGTTAAAAAAATTAAATTCAAATAAATCCACAAAGACTATAAGAAATTATTGTTGAATTTTAAACACCACATGCAAAATGACAAGGTAACATTTTATAACTGCTATAAAGTTTGTAATTATTGTGAATCAAACTTACATTTCTGGTAATAAGCTACGAGAGCCTTAGAGATTGCCTGTCTGATGGCATAGATCTGGGCTACGTGACCACCACCGTTTACTCTGACCCTGATATCAACTTCTGAGAACTTTTCCTAAAACAGTAATAAGACAATTATATTTAATATTGTGCATTTTATATTACTTTCAAATTTATTAGTATAAAAAAGCATTCAGTGATGAGCCTTTAATCAATAACAATCATGTTCGGAATAAGTAAATCATCATGAAAAGGGATTAGAAGAATAAAATAAATATACTTTAATACTTTAATAATAAAAGTTCAAGACCACGTTGAAGAGTAAAGTTTACCTTTCCAAGAAGCAGAATTGGCTCTTGAAGTTTATACTGGAGAACCCTGGGTTCAACCAGCTCCAAGGGACGACCATTCACTCGCAGGATTCCACGGCCTCGTTTGCAGTAAGCAACCGCTGTGGCGCTTTTCTGTCAAAATAAAGAACAATTAGTAAGTATATATTAACAACGAAAGGATCTTTATTAAAAAGTTTTAAGTGTTTTGGCGTGCTAATGCATGGGCATTATCAGGCAAGTTATAACCTCAAATAACAGTAACTTTTGCAACTTACTTTGCGGCCAAAGACCTGCACAGAGTGGATCTGCTGTTTTTGTTTCTGAAACAGACATTGTAAAATATGTTTAGAATGACTTTCGACAATTACATTTTCATTACTTCCTAAGAAATCAACAAAAATGTAAAACATACCTTCTGCATCTTGGAAGAGCACGTCGTAGAAAGGAAGTCAGCGCAGCGCTAGTACGCGAAAGGCGGAAACGATGGACACTGCCGTAGTCATGTGAGAGAGGGCGCGAATGATTTGATTTCATTCAGTTTCGTATTCGCGCACACGCGTGCGAGGTGCGAGTTTTCAAGATATAGATGTATGTATACATTGCTGTATGTATGAACATATGAATGCACAACTACCGGCATAGAAGATAGTTTGATTCGATTGTTGTGTATTGTATTGAATTGCAAGATTCGTTAATTTTATAAGTCGTAGCGAACGCGTATTTGTTTCATTAAATCAGTATAATAAGTATGTGTTTGTAGTTAGAGTAGTTGACGAATACAATATTAGTTTTTCTAACCTATATTGACAATTTTTTATTTTAAAAAATATTATAATAAACAGAATGACTGACAATAATGAAAATCCTAATAGTTATTTTGAAAGTTATGAAGATTTAAATGTATGTAACTTATTATGATTTAATGTTCCATTAGTTAAATGATATTTTGTTTCATTTGTTGATTGTTTTTTAAAGGTTCATCAATTAATGTTAAATGATAAGCCTAGAACACTCGCTTACAAAAATGCGATTTTTAATATGAAAGATCAATTTGCTGATAAAACAGTTATGGATGTTGGTGCTGGGACTGGTATGCATGTATTAATTTGACTTTTATATTTTTATACTGTAAATACTACTATAATAAATCGTTCAAATGTTTTAAATTTCTTTAGGAATATTGTCAATTTTTTGTGCACAGGCTGGAGCCAAGAAAGTGTATGCAATTGAAGCTAGTAATTTAGCTGTATTAGTTTCCAAAGTTGCTGAGGAAAATAATGTCAAAGATAAAATAGAAGTGATTCAGAAAAAGGTAGAAGACATTTGTCTAGAAGAAATAGATAAAGTTGATATTATTGTATCTGAATGGATGGGTTTTTATTTACTACATGAAGGCATGTTAGATTCTGTTATCACGGCAAGAGATAGATTTTTGAAGGAGGATGGCTTAATGTTTCCATCTGTAGCTAAAATATATGCTGCTCCATGTCAATTGCCAAATTTCTTTGAATTTTGGAATGATGTATTCGGAGTGAGCATGAAGTAAGATATTTTTAGATAACACTTATGAAAAAAAATGTTATCCTTAGTACATTATATTTATGATTTATTTATTCTTCTTGATAGATCTGTTGCAGAAAATTATAGGAAGGCAAAATCATTGATTCCAGAAATACTTATTCTACCAGCAGAGGATGTCTTAGCAGAAGGCAAATTACTAATTTGGTTGGATTTAAATACCGTAACTTCAGAAGAGTTAGATTCTTTGGGAGGTGAGCAAACTGTATCAGTTTGCTGTAGAAATGGCAACTATCAAGGCTTTGGCATTTGGTTTGATGTTGAATTTCCAGATGGTTCTGTTTTAAGTACAGCTCCATCAGCTGAACCAACACATTGGAAACAAACTGTGATAGTTTTACCTTCTACTATTGATATAACTGAAAAGGAACCTGTTGCTTTTGAATTGAAACTTGATCGAAATGATTCAAACCCAAGGAGATATAATGTTGCATTTACAATGCTGGATTCTTCTGAAGTTTTGCATGATATTCCTTGTGATTGTTATATGACTAAATGCATTGTGACAAAAGCATACATTGAAAACCAAAATGCAGAACCAGAAATTGTGGAAAAATAGTATTTTAATTGTTAATTACTAAATAGTTTATATTTTTATAAAAATATAATAAATATACATTTATATTATTTACTTTCATCTTGTTGTAATTTAAAAACTATCCCTTCAATGATTGCCTTTTTTCCAACTTCAGGGGGAGACAAAATCGACATACGGCTCTAGAAAAAGAGCCATAGAAAATTTAAATAAAGTCAAATTAATTTAAGATAAATTTTATTATTCATATTCACCTTAGCAGATTTATCATTTGAATTCATATACCCTATTATCATACTATTAGTTGTATGGCTCCAAAGAAATTCCCCACAGCCATCTTCTGCAGAGTATCTTATTGCAAGGACACCTCCATATTTCTCATTGACATTTTTTAAAAATCTAGAATCTTAACAATAAAAACGTATATTTATACTACATACAGTGAGTAAAAGGTGTAATGATAATTGATTTAATACCAATAAAATTTGATTGCATGGCATCATGTAAACTTGTGGGACAGTCAGTTTGTTCAATTGACTCTGCGATGGTGCGAGCTAATGTAGTTCTAATAAGATGCTCTCCACATCCTGATGTACTTGTACCAACTGAAATTCTTCCTTTGTTTGCCCATACACCGCAACCCCAAACACCTGCCTATAAAGTATAAAGTAAAATTCTACTGTTGATTAATTAAAGTATATTATATATTTTCTTTCCTAAATTATTGATTTTGATAAATATAGGTTGTAATCTTACTTGACCAACACGCCCTGGATATTTTAAAATGATTCCTCCACTTGAACATGCAGATGCTACATTTCCAAATTCATCAATACAAACAGCTCCTACTGTATCTAAACGCTTCTTTAGTTGCTAAAATACATTTTTCTTATTTATTACATTTAGCATGATTTTCAAAATCACTTTGATTATATATATATACCTGACCAATCTCATTGGTGTCATTTTCCACTTTTCTCTTGTAGTGTTTATAAACTTTTTGAGCCTTGACTAAATTAAATTAATTTAATTATTGTTTTATAATTTAATATAAAAAATATAAAAATATATTCACCTGATATTAAATTTTCAGGTGGTATGGTTTGGATACCCATTTCTTTGGCCCATGTAAGAGCCCCAGACCCAACTAAAAAACTACAAAATTAGTTCACTTTAATATTATTAATAACATGTAGTTTTCAAATTCAGTAGTAAATTAAACAAACCTTGGTGGGACTCTGCCATGTCCAATATCAACTGTTTGATATTGACATAAGCGTTTTGCTACTTCAATTGGATTCTTGACACCAGTGATGGCACCAACACCTCCGTAATGAAGTGTTGCACCATCCATGATACTTGCATCGCATTCAACATTTCCTTCATAAGTCAAATTTGAACCATATCCAGCGTTTGTTAATGGAGAATCCTCCAAAACAATCACTGCATTTACGACAGCATCAAGTACATTTTTAGTTTGCTTTAGGGACTCTATTCCCTGTAAGTGAATTCATACAGTGATTGTTAGTGTTGAAAATACATTGTACATTTTACTTTTTAAGTATATTTTACATTATTTAAAAATGTGCATACTTTTTCACATGCTTCTTTACTTAATTTTTTGTATTTTTCTTTTAATAGAGTCGAATGTTGTCCTGCTCCTGTTAAAAGAAGAATTTGATATTCTTGTTGAAAGTATTATTAATTTTTTAGTTACCTAAATGAACTGCGATGAACCCCGAAGTTGATTTATTCATTTATACAGAATGAATGAGTTCTTTTGTAAACTTGGCATCGATTGTTTGTTGCTTTGTTGTTTTATAACAATAAATTATTTTCAGAATACAATTGACTTTAGCAATTTGCAAACGGAGATGTTTATTTTTACCGGCCCGAAAAAGTGTGTTTGCTAACTGATATGAAGTAATGCGCGAGTCGAGTCCGGCTGGCACATACTTCAAGTTATATAAGGGGACAACAATGTTTGGCCATCGCACCGCCAACGAAGATAATAGACTCTTGCACCGCATCAGTTTGATCGGATATTTTTAAGGGAAAAAGTATAACCTAAAAATTTCTTTAATATTTCATCGTTTGTTAATCAATTTTTATATATATAATTAAATCATTTATATTTAACAAAAATCTTGGATATCAAGCCTCAATCATGAATCCTATGACGTGAGTAAAAGTATAATTCAAACGACAAGCTTTGAATCTATTTAAGTAACTTAATGGTTTGAATATTTTTTTTAGGAATGTAAAAAATATTACAAAACTAGGTCAGCAGGAGCTAGGTTCTGATAAGAAAGGATCTTGGCATGATGACTACAAGGACAGCGCTTGGATTTTTATTGGTGGGCTACCATATGATCTAACAGAAGGCGATATTATCGCAGTCTTTTCACAGTATGTATAAGAAATTGTTCATTTTAATATATCTCATTATTTTCTTTTTCCAAGAAAATCTGTTTGTTCTTTTACAGATATGGAGAAATAGTTAATATTAATTTAGTTAGAGATAAGGATACAGGTAAACAAAAGGGCTATGGATTTTTATGTTATGAAGATCAACGGAGCACAATTTTGGCTGTTGATAATTTAAATGGAATAAAGGTATGTAAATTATTGAATGTTTTAATACATAAAATAATTAGTTATATTATAGATTTAATTTATTTTACTTTTCAGATTTTGGGTAGAACAATAAGGGTGGATCATGTAAAAGATTATAAACCTCCCAAAGTTATGTCAAAAAATATTGACGAAGAAACGAAAAAATTAAGACTGGAAGGATGTGCACCAAAGAAGTAAACAGCCTCAGTGCCATGATAGAGAATGTAAGAGGCTGACACTGGTTAATCTATAAAATGACTTGTTTTCATTTGGTAAAATTTATCAAATGCCAAAGAGAGCATAAATTTGTACATACTTGTATATTTACTACTTTATCATTGTATATACATTAAATGTTTTACACATCTATTTAATATATATATTGAATTTGTAATTTTTCTAATCTAAGATATAAGCAACTTACTCTATACCTTTACTTTTCATTTCAAATTTGAACATTTTTTTTATAAAGTATTGATTTGTTATCAATTGATAAAGCACGTTTTACAAAACTAAACCATTCAACTTTTCTAAAATATTTGATATATACACCATGAAAATGAAAGGCAATGCGTCCTAAATACCCTATTCAAAGCAAATCAAGTCCATTGGGTTCAATGAAAAGAAAAATATTTTTATCAGTATCAACATGTTGGTATTTTATTATTCAAAAATATGTAAATAAACATTTTATATTTATAATTTTTACACTAACAGATAAAAGATTAAAAAATGTAACATGTATGCTTAATAAAAATTGTGCGTATTCAATTCTACAATTTGGACCAAAAAACTGTAATGAAACCTTTGCAAGGGACATTTTTAAGTACAGAAATGCAAGCAAATTAACTTTTAAACGCATGCTTTGGTAATGGAAAAAAGAAAACAAAAATCCCTCACTTGGATTATAATGGAAAAGTTGTTGGTCCCAAAGACAGTCATATTTTACATTTAAAATTATATTTTTAATTAATGACATATATTTGGATTAATTTGGTTGTTTTTTTCACAATATTCAAGAGGCTGACTTTGCCTTTGGTAAAAAAATACATTCATGAATCCAAAAATTATGCACGTGAACTGCAGTATCAAGATGAACCAAATTCACTCATCCACTTTTCATACTTTTCAAGATCTTCTTGAGAAACACTTTTGTTGCACCTCTCAAGTGCTTCGTCGAAATCTTGTGCCGACACAGGTAAATCCAACTCCTCTTTTGGCAACTGTCTTATTTGATCTGGCCTTAGACCAGCAATTTTCCGTCGCATAGACATCATTGATGCATCTCTGAAATATTTAATCAAGCATTATTAATAACTACAATTTCATTAAGAGCGACTTTGCTCAATAAAATTATTTATCAATAGCGCACCTGCAAACGTTTGTGATATCTGCTCCAGAATAGCCTTCTAGTTTTTCTGCTATGTCACTAAGATTGACTGAATCATCTACTTTAACTTCGCGAAGGTTGATTTTTAATAACGCTTCTCTGCCTTCGTCTAGAAATTAAATTAGATTTTAGTTACATTTAACAGTTGAAAATTGAGTAATGAGACTTAAGGTTTACTTACGAGTTGGTAAAGGTATGTATATTCGTTTTTCTAATCGCCTCCGTAAGGCTTCATCAATATCCCACGGAAAATTGGTAGCTGCAAGAACCATAACTATTTTAGTAGGATCTTCGTTATTTGAACTTATTCCATCCATTTGAACAAGAAGTTCAGATTTGACCCTCCTCGATGCTTCGTGTTCAGATTCGGAACCTCGTCGCGAACACAGAGAATCAATTTCATCTATAAATATTGTACTGGGTGCATAAAACCTGGCCTGTAAAATTGAATTCACGAATAACGTATGATAATATAGATTAAAAAATTGAGTAGAAAAATCCAAATACTAACCATTTCAAATAGTATACGAACGAGTTTTTCCGATTCACCTCGGTATTTCGACGTCAATGTGGAGGAGGAAACATTGAAGAATGTTGTACTGCACTCGGTAGCAACTGCTTTGGCCAACATGGTTTTTCCTGTACCTGGTGGTCCAACCATTAATACACCTTTCCAAGGTCTACGAATACCCTGCAAAAGAATGTTTAAAGTTAGACTTTTCAAAGTCATTTAATAACATAATTCCAAAGAATCACAAAATATAAAAATTTACTTTGAAAAAGTCTGGCATCAGTGTTGGTAGTACGACTACTTCTTCAAGTAACCTCTTTGCATCGTGTAAATCAGCTATATCATCCCAATGGATATCAATATTTTTCTGTACAATATCTCTCTCTGGAAAAAAAATTGCATAATCAATGATCGATTATTTTGTATTTTGTAAGCAGAGTCCTTCAAAAAGTTTGCATATACCATACCTAATGTTTCTACAAGATCTCTGTCAGCACCAGAAGATTCAAATTTTCTTTCTTCAACTTCAACATCTGTCTTTTCTGACTCAACCTTTTCCTAATAGAAAAACAAAAACATTTCCAGTACTTATAGAGCTTATAAATATTTATTTTAAAAAATCGTGTAAAACTTCAACTGACCTTATTTACATCATCTTTCTTAGCAGTACTACTATTTGTGTTTGAATTTTTCTTGTCATCGATACTATTATTTCGTTGACTGTTTCGAGACACAGGCTTAACATCTGTTTTCTTTGCAGAAGAAACACTCGGTTTACGAATATTTGACCTATTTGCTGGCCTCTGTTGATTCCTCGGCTGGATCCTAGAATTCCTGTTTGAATTGCTACAAACGCAAAGTATACCAATCAGCTACGTCATCAAAACAACAAATTTAATCTTATTCTCATATTGCGAGCTTACTTTTGTTCCGTGGGTGACAGCGGTGGCCAAACATCCGGATCCCTCTGCGGCGTGGGTACCCAATTGCCGGAAGTTCCACAGGAGTACAGCGCAGAGTCCCTAGTGGGCTCCTCGTACGAGAGACAAGAGGATCCGATGAGCCTCTCGCTGTGGGTGTCCACCTTGAACAACTGTATAGTGCTCGAGGTTGCCTTGACCCTTTCGAACTCCTGGACGATCTGGTGCTGGACCTGCTGCCACTTGGCCTTGCGGCTGGTGTCGACGATGCTGGACAGTAGCCTGTGTATCTGCTGCACGACACCCTGGTAATAGACGCCGGAGGTGTCGTAGTTGCCCGTCAATGCCATCTCTCTGGCGAGTTTGGTGTTCTCGCAGATCTCGTTGATGGACACGGCCATATCGCGCCGTGTAGGCCGAGCTCCAAGGTGAGGACGCTGAAGTTAGGTCCGAGCTCCGGAGGCGCATACGACATAGGTTTATAACACGCGCTAAAGAGGTTCCACTCTGAGGCACGAATAATCTTCCCGTTGGTACAGTCGCAAGGTTAATTTCCGAAAATAGGCGTACCTACACAACACATACATTCACACGCCCTCGAGCTCTTGCCCAATGAGCCTCAGCGGCCGCAGCTCCGAAACGCAAACTCTCGAGCGCACTGCTCCTCTTTCGACTTTATTATTATGCTCTCAGCACTATTACACTATGCAGGTATACAATAGCAGCGTCGCCGTCTGATGGAGGAGATGAGCTGCCCGCGACAACAAACGTTCGCACCGCTTTTTCCGCAACTTTTGACAGGAGCATCCCGCGAGACTGATAACCCGCGCGCATGTGTACGCTGTGCTCTATACCGTTTGTTCCTCTTTCAGTCTTTCCAGGTATGAGTGTATTATATATATGATGTGTAAGAGAGCACGTTTCTCGGCACATCTGTGCCTGTGCGCATGTGTGCGAGGCTACGAGGGACAACGCGAGCGCCGAGTGCGGCTTTTACGAAACGGAGCGTTGATGTGTCATGTGTGTCATATATGTGTGTGAAAGGCGAGTTTCGTCGAGTAGCGCGAGAGGGGGGAGATCAGCTGCACCGTATATAAACTCGGCCTGCGAGAGCGCGATGTGTGTGTGTATAATAACTGCTTTAATTCGTGGGCGGATTTTCGCGCGTGGAGGGCCAATGGGAAGCTCGTGGTGATTTAATTATTATTTTCGCTAGCGAGCGCCGAATATTTATGCACATACCGGACTACATATGCGTGTTATAATTCAGATGATATTGTAGCAGAAGAGATGTTGACTGCAATAAGCTTACGCGGGACGCCTTACGTGTGCTATTCAGCAGTAATCCGATAATAAATTAATACTTCGTGTATACGATGCCTGCAGAGCTATATATAGTCAGGCTTGTATTAAATATCTTATAGATCGAAAGAGTTGTCGATGTCTTCGAATTGCAGCTCTTTGACATATATATATGTGTCGTGTATATCAAGACACTCGTGCACCTGTAGTATGTATATTGAGAGTTTATATCGAAGAACCGAATAACATAAACAAAACTTTCAAATCTATATTTATCAATTCATGCATCACACTTTACATAAGAATTACTTTTTTCCATACTCTCGTGAAATGGATGTATATAGGTATAGTAGCTGCGCGGCGACTGGCGCAACACGCGCGCAGCAAGTAATAATAATAATAATCTCTCGAGCGCGGAGCGATATGCAAAATCCGAACAGGCCACTTCCTTTTTAGCGCACGAAAAATACGAACGGCAGGCGCGCGATGTATAACTTTTACTTTGTGAATTCCCAGCTGAACGAAGGTGTATATTATATTATATTATATATTCTTCTATGTGTTCATGTTCAAAGTAATTATTTACAATATGTTGGCAAGTTTATAATCGGTTCTGCGGAGAATTGTGTGTTAACTCGGCATATGTATTTGAAAATGATCTGAAAAATATTTCTAATTATCGACGCAACGAAAGAAAAAGCCATCAGGTTGGGGAGAACTGAAGAGCGAAAAATGTACGAAGAACGACTGGATAGAAATTGTTACGTAAAGGATAACTTTGCATAAATTATCGCGCTCGTATACATACAGCTATACGAGGTGGCCTTAAACCGTACGTTGTGTTATAGCGTCGCAATGTATTTTCATCGCGGCGATCCCATTTGCATTTTCGACAAAGGACGCCTGCTTCTATAGCTTTCCTTATTCATCTCGGTGACGCGTTGACGCTTATGATGCGAGAAACGTCGTGTCTCGTTCCGCTCATTGAATCTAGATTTTGGAATGAAGTTTTTAGTGTTTTTTTTTTGCATAAGTTTTCATGGTATACATGGGACGAACGGATTAAGATCGTATAGTTTTTATATATTAAAATATATTTTCTATGACGGCGAGTAGAAGTAAATAGAAGCAAGTAGTCTACTTAACGTATAACTTTATGTATATTTAACTCGATACAGTTGAGGTGGGAGGGCGAGTGGTAAAAGAGATCCTTCTCGGAGTAAGGCGGAAACGACAGTGACAGAAGTTCAATGACTCTCATGTAAATATAAGCCGTAGCTATACATATAACTATAGTGAAATTATAGTGTAATTAGAACCATGACTCTAGTATATAGAAATATAAGAGCGCGAATATTTGAATTAAATAATTAATTGATAATCCACATCAGAATTCACGCGACATATACATTCTGCGCGCAGATTTTGATGAGGGAAATGAAAAAGTGCTTATGCACCATCTATCTTCGCTAGCCAGAAGCTATAGAAAACCCCGGAAAGTCCAAGCGGTGCGGCGGCAAGCAGACCAAAACTGTTTTCTCGTTCACACGGCCGCAGGTAATCGTGCTTGACCCTACCATATATACGACTTATATCGCATTATACTTGTAGAATTTCATCGAGGTGTAGGTGGGTCTTTTTTCCATCCGCGAAAGGAAACAAATCTGAACTTTCTGTTCAAATGGATGATGAATACGTTAAAATAAATAATGGTTCTTGTCACGATGCGAGAATTGCACATAGCTGATGATGGCAATATTTGGATTTCACTTAAATATCGCGCTTATTATCTTCAGAGATGCCCATCAGAATTATTGCTCACATGTACTCGTATCCAGATGTATAATATAATAAGTCCCCAGGAGAGGAAAACGGGGTAACCGTAACTTTAATTTTATTGCATTTCTCGCGGATAGTGCTTTATAACCGAGTTTACGCAGCATTTTTAGTGAAAAATTATGCGCATCGTTGTAAAAATTATTACAACTATACGTTTAAAAAAAGCATGCCTGGAGTAAGTATTTCTTCTCCATTATGCCGCGAGTAATATTGGCCGATCCTCACGACATTTTAATGACCGCGCATTCATTAATTCTTCAATAATTTTACCCTTTTTTTCCAAAAGTCATCGTATAATGACGCAGCGGCGTCGGTCGCAATCATCCTCCGTAAAGTAGACCGGAACCAAACTTTCTTTTTTATCCTTCATCAAATCGTTTCCCTGCATGCTGGCCCATATACCAGAACAATATATAATATTCGTCGTCGATAACAAATACCACATCCGCATCGACGGCATCGGGCACATCGATGCGATTAATCTATATCGATTGCAGCGAGAATCAACAGCGCACCCACAGAAGCGTGTATAGAACGGCGCACCGGCTGCGTGCAACACACCGCCGAGTAGTGGAGAAGCAAGTAGATACACGCGTATATCCGCTTCAATGCGTTCGAAATCCAATTATAAAAGCCAACGCCTGTTCGAAACAGCGCGACGAAGCCCAATTACGCGACATTTATCATTCCTCGGATCTCCATTTTTCGAAATTAGGCAGAGCGCGACGTGTGTATACCTATATATAAACACACAGACACAGCCGCCGCACAGCATTTTATCGAGCATGTGTACATACATGCAGCTTCTAAGCCCATTAATCCACACATCTCTCGTTCGTCTCTGCAGCAGGAGCTGCAGGCATCGCATCAGGCGCACAAAGGCCACATCCCCGCAGCTGCGCGCTTCAGAGAGCGTCGGGGGGGGGGGGGACAAACAACATCGAAGGGGGGCCCAATTAATGGGATTTCGGGCGCGTGCTGCTGCGGACTGCATCGAGACTCTATATAGGTATATATATATATACGTGTTCGTGCATATATACACGCCCACGTATACAGTAGGCACGCGACGAGCGCACGCGCGTCCAGCGGCTCAATACTCGCGGCGCCTGCGCCGCAGATGTGCTCTAGAAACGCGCGCAGGAGAGAGAGAGAGAAGGCACGAGCGAGCCTCCCCCCGAGAGCGGAGCCTGCTGCCGGTTCGATGCGAACCACCGCGGCATAACTCTTCCGAAGGGGCTGCGTCGCGCAATGGTAAGTGTGGATGCTGCTGCTGCTGCTTGCTAACCGTATACCTACTTGGTGAAATTTGTCTTGTGTCCGTGTAGTGGCCATCTTTTCTCTCTGCATCGATCGGCGAGTTTCTCGGTGCTTTGGTATTACGGTCTACGGTGCTGCGATATCGTCTCGTATACAGTGCGCGCATTTCGGTGCGGCTGATGACAAGTGTCTCGTTGTGTATATATACTTACCCCTCTGTGCATAATCTATACGGACGCGAGGTCGCTTTTTATTTTCTTTATAACGCACGCGCGCGAGTGAGGATCTCGTCCGAGTTTTGCAACAAGGAGATTAGCTGCAGATTTTCACGCTCCCGAGAGAAATCGAATCTTTAAAATCCACCGATAAACAACGCGAATATGGCTATACAGTAATAATACAAGTAATTATCGTATCATAGCTCGAGTGCAAATTTTCGCGAGTACTTAACTCCGTTGTGCTTTTTGCCGGAAGCCAGTTTATACGTAAATATAGTGCAGCGGAGACAGTGACATCTTGCAGTTTAAAAATAACCGAGCGCGACGCGCGCCGTGTGTCTGCGAGACATAGAGCCCGCGGCGGTGAAGTATGTCACTGATGCGGAGTCGTTGTGTGTTGATCCAACAACTTCTCCGAGATTTATGTCCTTTGTGAGACGGAGAAAAGCCACACTGGCTCGAAACGTATTTCAAAATAATCACACGCACGTGTGCGGGCTTCGTTAAATGAAAATATACCTCATTATTTTGAAGTATAAGCATCGGAGACGCTATTAAAATTGCGTGTTATTATTCAAAGTATATACGACGCGAGCCTTTTAAGTACTTGTTGACAAGCTCGAAAAAAAAAAATGAAAAATCTCGATCCGAAGCTTCCGTACAAATGACGGAAAGCATTAATATTTTTATCCCCAAAAGCCAGGGCTTGTAAACATACACACAGAGACCTTTTTTCCACGACCCTCTGTACAAACACGCGACGCGCTCTCGAGTGTATAGGACACACGCAAAGAAAAACAGAGCCTGCGCGCCAACACAGCCTATAATAAGCCTCCGTCTCATCAAAAATCCATTAGCGGCCGCGTGAGCGCGCAGGAAAAAACGGAAATCGACGCATGCGGGCTACTACCGCTCTATATTATTACATCGTTTCGAGTGAACTTCTTCCTCGGACTTGTTGATCGCGTTACAAAGTTGATATCGATGTACAGCGACTGTATCGGACTCATATACTTTGATATATCATCATCTAACGATATGCTTTAATCGCATGGGCAGACGGCCGACGCGGAAGTGGCATCGACGATGATCGTCAACGACTCGGCCGAGTGCTCGCTGTGCACTCTAGGCCCGCCGCCGGACATGATCCTGCGACTGCCGCCACCTCCGATACCGACGTTCCTCGTGCACTCGTCGGACTACTACCCGGGCGTTGGCGCCAGCGACGGACTGCCCTTCTTCGAGCACTTCAACAACAGCCCGTGCAAGCACTCGTGCGAGTGGCGCGCGGAGGGGGTCCAGTACGTCGAGATGCCGCAGCAAGGTGCCTATGTATATACATATATATTTATGGATTATTTTTCTCCCTATATATATTGTGTCGTCGCTGCACGGGGTCTTTGCGCCCTCTATTGAGTGGGGGAATGCTCGCTTTGTGTGCGTATGCAGTATATATATATAGGAGGCTGCCGTTGTGTGTGTTTTTTTCTGTCCGTGGCGTGAAGCTGCATTTATCAGGCGGTTTAACCCTTGTGTATTCGATTCTTCTCCCTTATAGCGCGCACGTGTGCTTCGTGATGTGTGTCGATAGGAGATTGGGTGATCGTTGTTTTTTGTTTCCCTTTTTCAGGAACGGTCTTCGACGATACGTGGCTGCTCGTCCTCATATCCTCCTGCATCGGGGTTATCTTCATCGGGATAGTCCTCGCCGCTCTGCTCATCAAGTGTAAATTGTAAGCATCTATCGATCCCATATGCATTGTATCGTATATATTATCACCATATTCGCGATGTTTTTTTTTAATTCTATTGAACCCTGGTGGAAATTTCTTGAAACTTATGTATAATTTGAAGATGAGAGAATATTCGATGCAAAATCATTTTTACCAGGGATCAATGCGGACTCAATAATGTTCACATCACGCGCAAACCCGCATTTCCATTCTCTCTATGTCTCGATCTCCGCATTGATCGTAATCTCTGGTGTTTATTCTCTGTGTTCTGTGTGTGCCAATAACCGATAAAATCTCTCACGGACACGACACCGATAAAACTGCACTGCGAGAAGGCAGGCCGATGTAAACCAATCTAACGACGATGCGTCTCAATGCAGCAACCGAAGCAACAAGAACAGCACTCTCTCGACCTCGACCGCGTCGTCGGGCATGCAGACGACGACGACGAGCGGCGTCGGTCCCTGCGTCAACACCAAGTCCCTCGTGCGCCTCCAGAACGAGGCAGTGCTGTATCCATGCGGTCAGCAGGATTCGCTACAGGACCCGAGGGTCATGTGGGCCAAGCTCACGCCTCGGGGAACCACCCGGCACTACCTCGAGGAACACACCTACGAGACCATCGGCAACGTCTGCAACGGACAGCTGCCTCTACCGCCGCCACCGCCACAACCACCGGCCTACGTTTCCACGGCGGGAATGACTCTCGCGGCGGCTCATCATAAGCGTTCCTACTCCGAGAGCCCGACCGAACATGTAAACCTCAAGGCAATTCCAACAATTTATTTGTCATACTACTCGGATGTAAGAGCCCACCGCCAGCGCCTTTAGGACTGATCGCACGGATTTTTTTCTCTATATGCGTGTTTTTTGTATATTATACTCGTCTTCATTTCATCAATTTTGATTACTCTTAAACTTTTTTTACTCTTGAGACTGATCTGTTTTAAGTATAATACTATTATCTTTTGTTTCAACATTTTTTAGACTGTTTTTTGTATCGTTATTATATACTATTTCTACAGATACCTCATTATTATTGCTCGATATCTTTTTGCCATACATCTGTTTCGTAAAATACTCTTCACGATCCCGCTGACGTGACTCACTCAGATTGACACGTTTGGTGAATCATAAAGACATGTCCGCAGTTATCACTTTCCGTGCCTAATCACATACACACGAGATTCATCGACGAGACACTGATACGCGAAAAAACAACCGAATGCTTCATATTATTATGTATTATCAGAATATAGTTATACTATAATCTCGACTGTAATATACTTAAACGCATGAAAATATTCGAAAACAAACATCTTTTATCTTGTCAATTAAGTCAGTGTGACGCTTTTGCTTGTACGCGTGTCATTGACACTTAATTATACTTCATTGTCTATGATATTATTATTATTATTATATGTATGTCAAAATCGATATAAGACATAAATATGTGTAGTAACTGAGAAAAAAGCATGGGATATAGCTAACGAAAAATGCCTTTTGCAGACTTACACCGAACCACCAGCACCTTCGCCCATAATGACGCGTCCGAAGGACGAAAAGGCTTTCGACAACACTGCTTTTGTCGACTACGAAGAACCGCTATCAATGAGAAACGAATACTATCAACTCGAGGACGTATTAGAGCCTTGCGATCCGAGTAAGTGCGATTAACTCTTTTACAATTATTTCATCACAACCGATAATGCCTGACGTTCCCTGTGCTCTTCGCTCCACAGTCTTCTCCGTTCAAGGACTGTACGGCATGCCGATCCGTGGCGGCGGCGTCGGTAACGTGGGCCACTGCGTCAGCGTAGGCGGTACACTCCGGCCACGGGTGAGCTCTCCAACCCGAATCGAGCATCCGAATCTGCCACCGTTGAATCTCCAGCCACTGCGCAAGCATTCCTCGCGCAAGAACTCGCTGAACCAGCACGCAGCCGACTGCACACTATTGCGCGGCAGCATGACCTCGAGCACGTACATACCGACCATTTAGGCGCCGCCCAGGTCCGCCTGGGCCGCAAGGCCCGGGCAGGACGAGCGCAGAACGCGCACCGGACCTCGCAAGCGCGAGCGTACCCAGCTGCTCTATTGACAGACGATCGAACCGCTTTAAGATCCGAGTACAGTGGATAGCTTGACGGTTAATGTCTAAGAGATGTGCTGGCATGATGATATACAATTTTGAGTGTGGAGGCTCGTTATGGTTTTTTTTCTTTGCGTCGAGAGTATGCGGAGCTAGTCATGATCGTGAAAGGTACAATTTTAACGAGGATATTAGATTTGATTTTTGATATATTGCAATGATGCGCTGTTTATCAAAGCGATCTCTTCTCAAAATTAACGTTCTATATGCATTTTTTTTTTCATTTGGTTGCACATTTTTTATCAAAAGAAGAGATAAACTCAATGTTTTCTTTGTTGCGGTGAATAGTTACTTACGGACTATTCAAATGGATCACTTAGCCATGATACATTTTCATGTAAATATGTTGCTGGTTAAGATTACATAAAGAGGCTAATGCCATAACTGATTATCGCAACAAAGTTAATTGTATACCTATGAAAGATTACAGTGTATAAGAATCAACGACGTTCCTCACACAATAATACTATACTATTTCGCAAATTGTTTATATGTCTTAATACAACTGTACGATACGATGTATTCATTTTTATAGTTTTTTATATTGTTGTAGTTGATAGTATTTGGTATATTTCGTTGATGCGAAATGGATTTCGATGTGAATATTATATATTGGTACATGAGTATTAAAACGAAGGGTTCCCTTTAAAAAGCGGTGATCAATTCGTCAATAGTCGATTTTCTTGTGAAGTTTTCTCAAATCTGTAAAAATTTCACTAAGAAAGAAGTTTTGAGCGTATAATAAGGATAATGATAGGATGGCCGTAAACTTTTACCTACTTCTTAATATTGTGTTCAACTTCAAGCCTGCCAAGGTTACGAGTGTACAGTTTTCTTACAATTTTTCGATTAAGTAACCTTTGACTGATTTTACAATAGAATTTCGAAAGCAATACTCATCTATAAAGAAAAATCTCATTTACTACTTTTTACAGTCAAACTATTTAGACTCTAAATATCACTAATTCTATATTGTAATCAATAAGTCGCAATGCGACATTTATGATCATCCGACGTCAAATAATACGTTTTCTTTATTTGCGCGTGAGTATATTGGTAAAAAATACTAGTCACTTAATTTATGCCAAAGTTTAATTAATTATTTAGTTTAATGAAATGATGTTATACGAATTGGATGGTTTCTATTGCTAACTACATGTTAATTTATTAAAATATAAAAATTAATCTTTTTATTATACGATATATTGTTTGCGATGCTTTTATCGACTGTCTCCTATTGAAAATTACAGAGGGACTACTACATACGAGCTTTAAATATAATACATGTAACAAAATTCGTCACATTATTAAATAGAGTGAAGTAGATAAATCAAACACTAGGCATTATCTGCTCCTCATTCGCAAACACTGGTAGATTTACGAACACGATGTACTCGAACTAATACGTACGTAAATAAAAAAGTGCATTTTATCTTAGATGTCGTTTTATTTTAGAACGATCTAAATTACTTACCTCAAATGAACGCTGATATTCGGAGTATTATGGATTTCATAAAACAAAGAATACAATCACGTGAATGTGAAAAATACAGTAGCACATTTACAAATTAATTATTGTTTTGGATTAGAATAATAATAACATACTCAACTATTCATGTATTACCCAGCATGACAGTTTTGGCATATTGGATGGCCCACCGCTATATATATTTACACCCTACCTGCGCAGTTGGATAAGGGAAATTTAGTAGGTGTTTGTGCGTATGCGCCACCTATCTGCTCGACGCCGTACCGTGGCAAATTCACTTTTTCTCCATTACATTCCTGTGAAAGGGAAGAAATATAACAGGAGGCAAAATGAAGCTTATAAGACAATGCTGGTTCGTTTTATTTTTGTATGCAAAGTTTATTTATTCCGTCAAGTCATTTACCGTGACATTAATAATAATACGAACTCGATACTTTCTACGCCCGAGTTTATAAGATCTACGAACGAAATTCACCTCTAAGGAGGTATCGCTCGCTCTATCGCCGCTCGTATCAGTAGCTTCTCTCCCATACCGATTTTATATTCGTTCTCTCTGCCTTTCTGGAGATGATACGTTATATACACGATATTATATATGTATATATGCGCAGAGATATAATAGATATAGAGTATAATGACTCATATCCTGAAGGAGCTTTGCGTAATTTCTTTTTTCAAAGATAGAGAGAAATGCGGCGTATCGCTATGATGTGTAATGAAGAAAAGCTTTTGATGGTATATATAATGATGAAATATAGAGTCGCTGAATACGAGCGACCGACGAATTCTGGGCGATCCTCCCCTTTCCGCGCGGTACGTATTATAATGTGTATTTCTTATGTATAGTATATCCAACATTCAATATTTATGCGTGTTTAGTATGACTTTTCCGTGCATCGTGTCTTTCTCTGTGTATATGTGTGCGTGTATTTATGTGGGTATTTTTTCTCTTTCGCGCGCATCAAAGTGAATTTCATTTTTTGCGTTTCTCTTTTGTTTCTTTCTCGGTGACTATCATATGATGGGCATGGAAATCAAACTTCATGATACACTTACTCATATCTCGTATATTATTCATATTTCAATAATTATTTTTATATATATATATATATATATATATATATATATATATATAACGTTCGTCGTTTACTTTTTGTTTTGCTCGAGTGTAATAATGTAAATCTCTCAGAACTCTGTCATTTATGCTCTTTCCCTGCTTTTTATTACTCTCGTTCATTTATAAAGGTACATATCGAAAGACATAAAATCATATAACACGTGTGCTGGAGTAAAAGTTTTTTTTCTTTCAATAGTATATATATATATATATATATATATATATATATATATATATATATATATAACTGCAAGGTACAATTGTACGTGAATCTAACGTAATAACTCGTTCACCGTTTGTTTGTTTGCTTTACTTTGCCCCGTGTTATTCCGCTAAACCTGTACATATATATGAGGAGTTATGTCTATAGCAAACGAATATATGCCCTTGTTATGAACGATGTTATTTTGATTTTAATCTAAACCCTGTGCAGCAGATTTATCCTTTTTTTTTACTTATAATGCGTGTATTTATGTATGTGTGTGCCTCTCTTCCCTATTTTTTCAAACACTGTGCAGTCGAGCGCTTTCTCTCGCACACTTATTTCGAAATTCACTGACACGAATAAAGCGCGCGAGAGAATATTCCACCCTGCTCCATATACGGTCTCCCTTTTTCATCTCTCGCCTCTATAGCTGTAACGTCGCTTTCTTTTCGTGATTTTTCCCTTTCTTTTTTTCCATATATATATACACACACACACGCACAACATATATCCTAACGCGACGACCCTCGTCGTCTCTTTCGCTCCCTCGCATCTCTTTCTAGATATTTGTGTGGAATTCGCGCTGATGGATTTCTCCCTCCCCCTCTCGATGTACCTAATATACCGACGTTGTTATCTTTATTATTACAGTAGCCCGACACCGGACTCGACGTGGGTACGTTCGTATATATATATATATATATATATATATATATATATATATATATTGTGAAAGTCGTCGAGATAATCGGCCAATTTAAGCCTGATCGCTGGCGAGCTTTTGTGCGTCTGCCTGATGCTAGACTGACTTTTTCCACTTATCGAAAGAGCCCGCTATATATATATATCGGCAGGAACCAGTCGTCGTTTTCTCCTTCTCTCTCTATTTGACGCGAAGAGATTACAGAGCGTCAGAATCCGAGCATGCAATATATGATTGGCAATTAAAGAGAAACGAGAACGCATACAATGCAGAGCGATATACAAGAATTTTCATTCCTTTCAGCGAAAATAGTTCATTGGCTCCTTTCTTTCTTACTCCGGCGATCGGGTCACGTATCGCGTGCGCGCGCGTGTATGTAGGTATATATATTGACACACACATATATATATATATATACATACAAATGACGTCACTCGTTCTCTCTCGCTCGCGTGAACTTTATATACCTATCAACAGTGACTTTTTCGTTTTTCTCATCTCCCGCGCTCATTTTTCTCCATCTGCTCTATAGCCTTTCCGCCTAGATCCTCTGCTCGGTTCGGGCATATATATATATATATATATATATATATATATATATATATATACACACCTGAGCGAACTCCGTTCAGAGGAAAGAAATCATGGATTTACCTCGTCGGTTATACGAAAATATCGCGAGAGAAAGTGGTTGGAAATTGAAAGGAATATTTTTTGTATAAAAGTATGATAGTTTCGAGCAGTCCAAATAATGGCTTGCATTACTCCTTCCGGTATGTATAGAGCTTTTATCACTCACAACTATAAGAGAGTCGAATGTCGCCACGAAAAAACGAGTGACATCAATAGACAATGTTCAACCCGGTGAAAATGTTTACAGAGTCGGAGGACAATTATTTTTCTATATATGCACGTACTGGGGATTCTCTTCCCGGGAAAACGCAAACAGCTGTGAAAACTTTGTATAAAACGATAAATACCAAGTAATTCATGTTCACAGCTAGTTGACGTTTTCGCGAGAGCGCGGCGGCGGGAGATGAAGTTTTGAAATTGAAAGAACTCGAGACCACACAATTTGTTACGATAGATTTAACGTTCTTTATTTCTAAGTGAATTTCACACAGAGCCATTTTCACCGGGTACAAAGGATGACTCACGATTTTGTTTTGTTATTTTTTTTTTTATTTTTTTATCATATTTTTTTTTGTTTCACTCTTGTAACGTCAATGACTTTCGCATGCGTGCATACACATATTATATTTAATCTTTCTCGTTTCACGAATACAATCACTTGTGTGTGTGTATGTATGTGTGTTTTTCGGTTTTCACATATTTGTTATTTATTTATTTTCCTTTTTTCATCTTTTAGTTCACGGGACGACGGAGAGGGAAATCATGTTGTTGGCGAAACGGAACATTGTCAATACAGGCGTCGCAGTAGAGCAAAATAACTATATATACCTATATATAATAGAACGTAAATATACATAACACGACGATATATAGAGCTCACATGGTATACACGAAGTGAAAATCAAAGCAAAACTCGCGAGAGAGAATAATTATTATTCATAGAAACTGTGCATGATGCGAGGCGCTCTGGCCCAAAGTAATATGTACCAGTACACGCAGGCACATGTTGTACAGAGTATTATGTATAGCGTAGGTGATCAAAGTTTTCGGCGTTAAGGCGTTGTTCGCGCGGCAAAAGCATATAATAATATACACATCGGGATATTGCAATAATATATAATCTGTCGACGGTATGATTACGATGTATGTGTACAGAGAGGCGTGTCAGTGTGTATATACCTCGTCATCATTCGCTCTCTCTCTCTTCTCTCTTTCTCGGTGCAGCTCTCCGCGCGCACATATATATGTATTAACGTACGAGTTCGTGTTATTATGTAATATGTACGCGCGAGCGCGCGCATTTTCGTCGTGTAACAGTCGTGTGTTATTATTCTGCATAGCTCTACATCATTCTTCGACGCGATAAAATTTCGTAAATTCAACGGTGTGACTCGATTAAACATTTATACACAACGCCATTATTTTCTAACTCCCCATCGCTCCCATTATTATTTGCTTTCGTGTGTCGATTCTTTCATTTCTTTTCTTTTTTTTTTCTTTTTCATTTTTGTTTCTCTTTTTTCTTCGTCGTTATCTTTTTTCCCAGTCGCGTACACAAGTTCTCGTTCCACATCAAAACAATAATACAAAAAACGTCGCTATTACAGCATATCAATATAACTATAATAATCTTATACTTCCATAACGCGATAAAAAGACATAATACTTTGTTTATATACTGTCTCGTATGTATATATAGATTACGGTTTGCATAATATTATAGACACTTTCCCCGTAGATTCTCGAACGTCACCGTGGCGCGTGTTGTGTAGATAACTCTCTCTCTCTCTCTCTCTCTCTCTCTCTCTCTCTCTCTCTCTCTCTCTCTCTCTCTCTCTCTCTCTATTTTCATCCATCCCTTTCTTCGCTATCTCGCCTGACTTACGCATCAGCATAACACACGATGGTACATATTTTCGGCATGCAAAAACAAAAAGAAACACAGACTCGTGTATGCACGTATCGTGGTGCGATCGCGAGCTCAAAATCGGAACTTCTATATATACACATCGTCGTTGATATACTGCATATTAAGTCCTTTGATTTTCTTTTGATTCAACGCATCACGTCATCGTCGCCGATTCTGTCGACAAGATTCTCCGAAAGTTTTCGATCTTTCTCGGCGAATATAGTTCGACTCTTATTGATAAACAATATATATAGAAGCATCCCTGGCTCTGAACTCGCGATCTGTATATAGCATATAAATACCTATATATATATACTTAGGAGCTTGCGAAATATACCTATCTAAGTCACCTTTTTCCCTAGCACTTTTCCGTCATTCCTGTTCCGATTATATGCTTGTCGTCCAAAAGTCATCGTCTCTTACCCTCCTTTTCTTTGGTTGACACGTTCTTAAATACTACGAGACCTGATACAGTGTGGTAAATAGCTTCGCATAGCCGTTGTATGTATATATTTATATATGTATATGTAATAACCTATATGAGAGTTTTCGAGCGTCGCAGCGGCCCTTTTTTCGGGAAGAGTTTAGAAGGGGTTTTTTGTTTGTTATTCCTTTCCTCGTTATAATATCTTCTTTTAATAATACATGCTAAACGAGAGCGCGCGCGCCCGCTTAGCTTCGCGCTTCTTTCGATATATATACATATATATTATTCTCAATACTCCTGTGATTGGTTGGTTGTTATATATATAAAATAATGTTTTTGGATGTTGTTTGTTGCGCGATATTCTTATAGCCGTGGTGGTTTCCTCATATGGCGCGCGATGATCTTTATGTACGTCCGTTGACCGAATGAGTCTTAGAGAAGCGATTTACTTTTCGTGTTGAATTTGTGATCGTTATAGCGTTAATAATTGACCGTTCTCCTCTTTCTCTCTTCCAGATCTGATCGACGTATAGACGGTGGACGAACGAAAATAAAATAATAATAAAATAGTTCCGAGAGAATGCATGGAATATAATTTCATTATACACGTGTGTTGATTATTATTGTATAAAAAACGGACGAGTGAGGGTGAAGTTTTTATCGAAGCGTTCACTTCGCGACCGATTTGACGTATTACATATAGCGTTTCGTCGTCCAACAACAGATATTATCAGCCGATGTGTGTGTGTGTGTGTGTGAGTTAAGTCGTGAGCGTATGCGTGTGCGACAAAAACGTAATCTCCCTCTTCCCGCCTGTATACGCGTATTCTACGTGAATTCGTGGCCGCCCTCTGAACTAAACGGTTGCAATAATGTATTGCTTATATGGGCAAAAAGACAAAAAATATTTTTCAACCAAATTCTAGATGTTTAAAATGTTTGTAACTTTTTGTATATATTATCAAGTACAGTGACAGTTATCTTACAAAAAAATTTGCAACAGTTTAAGGCAATCAACATTTCTTAATAAATTATTTTGTGCAACTTCCCATATAAGCATATACAGTTTATCAAACCAACAGTTTTCACTCTTGCCGCAAAAGTCGCGCTGATAGTAAATTGTGCAAGGAGCGAATAGACATTGTAACATGGTAATCGAAACGAGAGTTAGTATAAAGCACGCATTCGCGACTTTGCGCGAATATCATTATCTCGTCTCCGAAGCACAATTTCAATGTATACGCTTGAATTTCAACGGGCGTTCTCTCTTTGCGCGTCTGTCCTTTTCGCACTTCGCACACACACACACACACACACACACACACACACACACACGCATATATTATACGCACACATGCACATCTATACATATATATGTATATATATCCTACCGTTTTATGTGTATGTATATATATATACGTATATGTTAAATTGAGCCGCCGCACGCCCTTGCGCGTTAATTCGTACATGGAATGGTAGTATATCATATAATTCAACGTTTCATTCTCTCTCGCATTCGCACCTGGGTATGTATACCCCTCTCAATGTTACGTATATGCGTGTAAGTTTCTGTGCAAGGTATAGGTGTCTATATATGTATATATGTATTCCAATTAACGACCTAACGAGAATCTGCGAATTTGTCGGAAAGTTTGCGCGTCTTCCCATCAGCATCAGCTCGGTTCTCGCCTTCCTTTCTCGCCCCGACTTCTTACATTCATTACAAACCGAACTTTCGCGAGAACGGGTTACTCGCACATTTTTAAAGTTCTCGGCTCGCGCGTGTGTATATAGCTATATATATATAGCGCGCGCGCTCGAGAAAAGGGACGAGAAATAATCGTTATCGCGACTTTCTTTCTGCGGCCCCGTTTCTCCCTTTCTCTCGGTTCTTTTTTTCACTCTCCGCGCTCGTTTTTCGCCTTTTCGCGCCGAGTATAATTTCCGCGCGCTGCAGCGGCAACGACGGCGCGTTGTCTCTCTCCGTGTGACCCGCTACGATTTACGGCCCCCCTTTTATTCTTACGAAACGCGTCGCGCGCTTTACGATAGTCGTCGTCCTCGTCGAGTGTATCAAAATTTTATTTTCATCTTATTAATCTAGAACAGTTTGCTTAATTCGATTCTATGTATATATATAAGATGAGTGACAGAGAGCATTTGTTCGATTGTTTATCATTATTTTTTTCCATTTTTCCCCCATTTTTTCCCGCTTCGGAGCTTTTTATCCGGCGGCGAGCTGCAACGTTCCTCGGAAGCCGCGTGTAGGTATAGTAGTTATATAGTCGTCGTCGTCGGTTGGCGTTTAATACAAACGTGCAAAATTGCATGCAGCGGAGGTACGAGCGAGAAAAAGAGTGATTAAAAATCCGCCCTGAGTATATAAAGAGACGCGCGTGTCGGGGAGCTCGCCGTTGCCGCTACTGTGTCGTGGTCCGCCTATATGCGATTCTCGCTCGGTGATGATTGCGCTCGTGTGTGTGTGTGTGTGTATGTGTTGTGTCGGTGCACGTGTGTCGCGGGGATCTCGGTTATTTTTTTTTCGTCTTGGCTTTCATTTCTTTCCCTTCCGCTGTTTTCCGTCGCATACTCTGTTTTTTCCTACCTCTCTTGCTTCTTCTTCTTCATCTTGTTTTTTTTTCCTATACGTTTAATGAACCTTAATTACAAAGATAAGATTTTTTTCATTCAAACGTCGTTACAACGAGTTTAATACTTGTTTTATTTTTGTTTTCTTCGATACGTGTAGGCATATTTTGTTCATATATATATATATAATATGTATATATTTATATATATAATCATACTCTTACGCTCTATAGTCATCCACATCTCACATAATATTTTTATTTTAAGTTTCCTCATCATTTCCCCGATTTTATCATATATAAATTTATAGACGACTTATTCCACTCACGCACAAATTCTGTATACTCTTGCTCGATATATAACTCGCAGGCATCAGCGACACACGCATAATTCTCGTCGTCGTCGTCGTCGTAACACATCGCACACGCGCACAGAGAATTAGCGTATAAGCTCATATCTCAACGCTCGTTTATATAGACGTACTTCGTCGCTCGCACGCAGACGCTCATCTCGCACACACTTGCTCTGCTTAAAGCTAAGATTATCCCTTAAAACCACTAGAGATCCTTAATATTAAGATTTTTTTGTCGTTTGCGGAGATAGGCCGTGGCTATACAGGGCCCACTATAAAAGTCATTGTCACTTATTGGTGGCGCGCGGTCACCCCGGATCTGGTGCATTACTCGGACGATGCTTAATTGTACATAAATATTTGTGTATCCGTTGCGCGCGGTATACAACGGTCACTTGCGCTGATGCGTGTATATACCGGGCGCGTACAATGATAACAATATGTATATAACTACAACGACGGCCGGCCACATTCTCAATCGTACCACACTGATTTTTTTTTTTTTTACCCACGATACACTCGCTCGCGGCATTCGCGCCTTTCGCGTTTACATATATTTATAATACGTATATTTTAATATACCCTCGAAATCCGCATACCACCGTTTTCTACACTTGTATAACGCACACGCATACATACGCGGTACAAAGCGCGCATTAGATAGCACACATGGACATGCACACACATATACTCAGCATCGCATCAATAGACTGCACAGTCGCGCGTATAATGGAGCCTAGCGTAGTGCTCCACGGCGATTCGAACTTGATGGGCTTGGATTATTGTTTCACACATATATATAGTGTCGCGTGTCGGGAACGAGCTTTAAACTTCGAGTCCGGCGGCGATAGAGCCGTTTATACTGTGTCAATGGTCGGTAAGTGTCTACGCGCTCATTCATCTTGATTGAATCGCTCTCTCTCTCTCTCTCTCTCTCTCTCTCTCTCTCTCTCTCTCTCTCTCTCTCTTTTGCGTGTGAATATATATAGAAATGACGCACGCTCATATCTCGCTCTTACTTCGTATCAAATCATTAGAAAATTATAGGCGAAATTTAAAGTTTGCTGACTAGTTTGAATTTTAGAATATCGCGATCTTGCTCCGTCGACTGTATGTGTGTGTATGTGTGTATATGCGTTTGTGCTGTTTGTCGGAGGCTCGGGGATATAGCTCGTATATCGTAATAAATATTTCCCGTCGACGCGCCGAGTCTCGAGTCTCTAATTTTGAGTAAGTAAACGTTCGATTAGGCGCGTGTCTTCCGAAATTTATACGTCGACGTGAAAATTTACTTTCATAAGTAAAGGCTGTCGTTGGTTGCGCGTATGTATGCAGTCGTTTCGGCGCGTCAGCAGCAGCTGTTTTTCAAAGGAAGCTGCGCATGCTGTATTATATACGAGGAATGCGTAAGTATGTATATATAATAGTGTCCTCCGAGCCTCGCAACTGATTATGTATAATCAGCCCATCAAGCCGATCGTCGGCTTGGCAGCTACGCCGACTCCGTTCACGTATAAATAACGCGTAAAAAGAAAAACAAAAAAAAAACGGTGGTATCTCTCCCGCGTCTCGCATTCACACCGATGTAAGGCCGAGCCGCGCATCGTCAGTTGTGCCCGACATTGTCATCGCCTCGCGTGATGTAGGTGCACCAGTAGGCTAGGTTGAAAACTACGAACATGAGGGGGAAAAGGAACCTCGCGAAGACGTCGATCTGGGCGCTGCCCTTGGCGTGGGAGGTGAACCAGCGTTTGGGCAGCAGACCCCAGCAGCAGCGCTCGTAGTACTCCGGTGGCATGCGCTGCCGCCGGAAGCGCCGGAAGTCCTGCGCCTTGAGCAGTTGAGCGGCTACCTCGGCGGCGGATTGCTGTTGTTGTTGCCGCTGCTGATGCCGGAATTGAGGCGCCGAGCTGGAGCTGGCCACGGACTCGATGTGCTGCTGCTGCTGCTGCTGCTGCTGCTGATGGAGTTGCTGCAGCTTGGATGTCGGCGACGGGGTGGACTGTCGTCGCGACGTCGGCAGCGAGGGCAGGTGGGCGGCCTGGCTCGGGCTTCGAGAGCGCGAGCGCGAGCGGGACCTCGACCTGGCGGGCGACGCCCTCGAGTGACTTCCTCGGGAGCAGCTGCGTCGATCGTGAGCTCCGCGGCCCTCGCTCTCCGTCACCGACGACGAGGAGGGCGAGTGCGAACGGTGCGACTGCTGCGGCTGCTGCTGCACGCGATGGTGATGGTGGTGGTGGTGGGAGGAGGAGGAACGGTGAGAGGACTGGGAGTGGGGAGGGGAGGGGGAAGGCGTCGGCGAATCATCGTCAGCGGGAAGCTGCTGACGGCTGCCGCCGGCATGGTGGTGGTGGTGGTGATGGTGGTGGGGATGGGAATGGTGATGGTGGTGGTGGGAGGGATGGTGCTTGTGGGGGGCTCTGGGGGGTCGGCTACTGGTGCCGGTGATGGGGTGGAGGCCTGAGCCAACGGCGGCCGTGCTGCCCGGCGGTGGGGCTGCGGTGGCCGGCGCCGAGGCCGATGACGACGAGGCTGCCTGCTGCGTCGTGGCAGTCCGGGGCTGGGAGTAATAGAGGTGGCCGCGTGCCACGTCCCTTGATCCGAGCGCTTCCTCGTCGAGGCTTACTCGCCATCCGCTTCCTCCCGAAATAGGTACGTTGACCAGTACGCGAGATTGAACAGCGCGAAAACGAGGGGGAATATTATCCGCGCGATGACGTCGATGCGCTTGGACCTCGTCGGGAACTTGGACAGCCACGACCTGCAGCAGTTTTTTTTCGGCGGTTGCGTGTGTATCTCGCACTGCCGCATCTTCTCCATCGACATGCTGTCCTCCGCCTGCCGTACCAGAGGCTTCTGGAAGAAATGCGCTGCCTTTGATTTCCAATCTGGCGCCAGTGGTGGCAAGTTCTTCGTGGGGTTTAATTGTGGGAACGAGAAGAAGAGAGAACAAAACAAACAAAAAAATACGCTAAGTTTTCTCGTGCGTATATATTCGTCATCAATTTTATATTATCATCAGATTCTTATAGCTATTGTTGCTATTCTTTTTTTTATTATCTTCAACAGCATCCTGCCGGCAGTCCTACTTCATCTACGCGATACGCGCACATCTCTCTGGTTGAGCTCTCCTTCAACTTTTTTTTTTCATCGCATTTATACTTCATTGCAACATAGGACTGCGGGCACGATGCGGCAGACACGTATCACGACGATATATCGGGCCGAGAACCTCGGCTTTTTTTTTCTTTATATTGTTTTTTCTGTTTTGTCTTTCATTTCTACGATAGTATTTCTATATACTTAATAAGGTTGCGTGCACTCTCACCTTTCATTTCATCGCTTCGCAACGAGCATCGTCGCTTCGCAGAAATGAAATTGCTGCCGAGAGGAGGAGGAGGAGGATGATGCCTGCGCGTGTAAAATATAGGCTCGCGCGATCGAAAACCTATAAGGCCGATCAAACTTTTAATTATTGTTTTTAAATAAAAACTGACCGCTCGCAGCTGAATAGCCGCGGGGAAAAACATTAACCGTTAGAGAAAGTTTGCAAGTAAATAATGTACAGGTCGAGTGGCGCTCGACGTGCGCGTTCTATAATATAGATTCTTCTGTCTCGAATTACGTTCTGATGCTGTAGAAAAACGCAGGGAATGAAACTTTCGTATTCTCGACGGCATCCTCCTACTCCCCCTTGCTACAACCTTCGACTACGTATTGTGCAGAGTTCTTTGGTTAAATCTCTCCTTCTCGATGATCGGATCGAACATATACATGCAGATATTTTTCAATTATGTCAATCAGCGAAATACCTACGCTTCAGTCGAGAACGAGAGACTTATGAAGAGCATTCGAACTGTTCAAGAATCGTTGCGTTAATTTTGACAGTATTATTTGACATATGTAAATTGAAAATTCACCATGTAATTGAATCAGTTAAAAACGCTCGATTGTGTGTGTGCGCGCGCGCACTCGAAGTTACGTCGAGTATCGCGCTTTAAATGGAATTTCAGCTACCATGCAAAAGTGATTCACTATAAGTGATATATTTATTATTTTGAAACAAAGTTTACAATGCAAGAAATATATTCATCGAATAAAAGAGACGTGAAAAAAAGTGTGCTCAAAATACAAAGTGCATTGTTCATATATACAAATCAAAGTTCCTCTAGCCCCCTGAATATAACTTTATATCATTATATATAAATTCCAACTCAAGGGGCTAAAAAAGAATAAGAGAGAAGTCGATTGCGTGGTGACTGCATATTCCGAGGCTCTCAGCCCTGCTCTCTGGACATTGAAGAGTCGGACACTCGTGTATAATACACTTATACATATATATATATATATTATATAAGATAACGTATATGAATAAATATTAAGCGCTGAACAGACACTGACCATGGCGAAATTGGCGGCAGCGTCCGGCTCGAAAGGTTCCGAGGCCGGATCGACGGACGTCGAATGCTCCATCTCCTGGTACTTTTTCTTCATATTCTCACGATGGATATCGCTGCGCGATGCATAGTTCACCAAGGCGAACTCGAGCAACGCGCCGAACACGAAGGTCAGGCAGACGCCCGTCCACACGTCGATGGCTTTTGTGTAGGATACGGGCGGCAGCGAGGCGTTTATTCCGGACGTCTGCGTCGCCATCGTCAGCAGGGTTGTCACTCCTTCGAGAAGAAAAGAAGCCTCGTGTATATATGTATTTGCGTTTACATTGTATATATATATATAGCCTCGAGACGTCGCGAGAAACGAGAACAACGACAACTATGAGAACCAAAAAAGAAACGGAAGCGGATAACGCTTTAGCTTCGATCGAAAAGTCAAGGGAGCTATAAAGCCAGGGAACAAGTTTCTTTGATGTCGCTTAGGAAAATTTTCTTCCGATGCAGCGATCGCGAACAACCGCAAAAAACACACAGTCGAGGAGGAGCAAAAAAGAAAAGAAGTTGCTCTCTTACCCAAGGACACACGAGCCGGTACGGCGCTTTGATCCAACCAAAAGGACACCCAGGAGACGATGACTAACATACAGCAGGGTATGTAAATCTGGATGAGATAGTAGCTGAACTCTCGTTTGAAGAGTAAATCCACCTTCAGACAGCTGTACTCCCCTGGAAAAAAGCAACGGTTAGCGAATTAGTGCTACGTCCACATTGGCTCGTTACGTAGGTGTATACATATATATTAGGGTGTGCGCGCGATAATTTCGAGCGCAGAGAGTAAACGCGCTTACCCGTGTTTGTTTTGCTGTTGCAGTAATCCGTTAAAAACTTCTCGAGCGTGAATCTGGGTAGGTGTAGGTTCTTGACCACCTGGACGGGATCGCCCTCCTTCCACAGGAACACCAGATCAGCCGTTGTCCATCCGTCTGTCGAGATTTTGTATTTTATACGATTTCATTATATATATATAGCATCGGGTTGCGACAAAAAATTTCGTTCAAAACGCTATGCTAAAGGCAATGATCCACAAGTGAATTATAGCTTCGGCACCCGTATGTACATGCGAAATGCCGAGTATCCGTGTTGTACACTCGAAGGTGGCGTATAAGTATTCACGCGGAACGATTTAAAAACAAAAATATTTTTATACTTACAGCTGGCCATTCGAAGAGAACATATTTGACGATCGAGAGGATAGAGCTTGAGATTCATCGGGCAGGATAGCGTCAGCGATATTCTGCGCATAAAGGAGGAGAAAAATATTGAAATTTTCGTTAGGCTCCTCTTCCTCTCGCCAAAGCTTCTTTCGCTTGCGCGCTCCTACTGCCGCTGATTAAATTTGCGCACGTTGAGTAAATAGACCATTCGCGGAGGTGCGGCTGTGCGAATTTCCTCGCGGTGATGAATCGTATGTATATATATATATATATAAAAGAAATCAAATGGTCTACGGCGAAAAAATCGCGCGAATTTTCTATGTGCCTGCGCGCTTTCGATGTAATAATTCCGGAATTTCGATGCTGCGGACTCCGAGCGAAAGCTTTTAACGTAAGCTCCTTTTTATTTTTCAAATTCCAGCTGTTATATGTAGTTGCGAAACTATGTTTCAAACGAATTTTCAAAAATTGAATTGCTTTTGTTCGATAACTCTTTTTAAAGGATTTTATTTCATTGAAAATTATTACACCATTGCTGTTTTCATTATTTACATGCAGCATACAATTCTATAGTACTATTTATTACCGATACTTGCTCGATAACTCTCTACAAAATTTCCTTTTTTTCATGAATACGATTTTTTTAAAAAATCGAATACTCACCGTATGCTGTACAGCACCGATCCGTCCGGAAAGATTCGAATGTACACGTTGGGCATGATGATGTTGTGAAAATGTCCCTCCTTCTCGTTCGCAAAGAACAGATCCGGCATCCATACTCGACTCGCGTCGGTGAGAGTCAGATATTTAAGTTTTCCTTCGCGCAGATGAAAAACAAAAGGGATCAATTCAACATCGACGCACAAGAAAATTTCATTGCAACACACACGCGAGGGAAATCAAGAAAAAAAGCCTCGCGGTATATATTTAACTCCCGCACTTGCGGGGGTGGTGCTCGAGAGAAATGAAATTGGAACGATAATTGCAAGCGTGTAATACGATTGAGATCTTATGATTTAAATTGTTAACCCAGATTATCGGCGAATGCTATTTTCAGACATTTTCCATCCGCGCGGCTTTGCTTGTAAAATATCTATATAGTATATACGCGGAGAAATAAGGGGCAATCGATATTTCGTATTCCGCCCAAGAATTTCGCCGAGAGAAGAAATAACACGTTTCGCGCCGAGCTTGTGTACGTATTGTGGAGCTTGGTATATTATACTATATATTGTAATGCAATATCGATATAATCTTACCACCGAAGTCGTGAAATCGGAGTCTTTCGTCAACCCATTGTTCTCGGAATGTCAGCTGTACGGAGTATTCCTGTGGACAGAGAAATGGTGCTCAGTCGCTTTTTCGACAGTGGGACCAGATGAGGGATATTTTTTTATTAGCTTTCAACAGTTGTGTAATGCAAAAAGTTATCGTTTGTTAACCTTATACTACTTTGCAGAAATACTATAATGAGCGCAATCAAAAACGCGATAACTTATTGGGATTTCAATGCAGGAAATTTCGATTACCCGATGCATTCAATCAAACTACATATATATATGTATATCAATATTATATTCATATATCCGGCATTGATATCCCATTTTCCTGCTGTCACGACAGAAAAAAAATTGTTTTTGTATAATAATGCAGCGTGTAGTGGTGTCAATCGTTCTGTGCAACTGTGAAATTAAATAGCGAATCGTACAAAAGGAATAACTCGCTTTCGTGTCCGAACCGTAGAACCTGAGTATACGTGATATATCGACGGCAAAAATAGAATACGTTGTATATCTAATGACTGAATCGTGTATATCATATAAGAAGAAAAATAAACATCGATTAACTGTTGCAATAGATACTGAAATTCAAAGCATTCTCCAACACATGAAAACATGCCAGATCGACCGCATGCTCGAAAGCAAGTGAAACTATATGCAATGAGCTTAGCGCGTAATATTTCAGTAGAAAAAGGCGAATCGCGTCAGCCAAAGCTGTTTCACTCTCTTTCGTTCGCCGCCGTCACAGCGACAAATTTTAATTGTTATCTACTGCAGTGTTTAGTGATAGTAAGCGAAAAGCGGTTATACTTACTGCAAAAGCTTTCGCTACATATATATTGAAAGTCGCAAAACACATAAATAATAAGCGCAAGCTATACTCGACAATCAAAGAAAAATAATCATGCAGAGGTGTTTATAATTCGGGATGAGGAAAAACTACAGTATACAGCAATATACGACCGTGTGTGGATGTGGGGGTTGTCGTTGTGTTGCAAGTCCGTGTGGATATATATATATATATATATATATATATATATATATATATATATATATATATATATATACCTGACGATAACAGTTTGTATACTGGGTATATAACGAAAATAACGGAAGCGTGTGTCGGGGAAGATAGAGAGGATTATCGTGAGTGTGTGCCATTGTATAATAATAATAGTAATGATAATAGTAATAATTGTAAAAACTGGCAGTGGCGTGATGTTCTCTCTATATCTAAGCTCGCATTGATTGCGGAAAACGTGCAGTTTTTGGCTCACAGTTTATTTATATAGACGCAGCTCGCAGCTTCGTCCTGAGATGCACACGTTATAATCCACTACTGCGTGTCTTCTTTCGTATTATAATTTATATATATATATAAACTCTGTATAATACAGGTATAATACAGCGAGACCGAGCGAGGGAGAGCAATTTTCATTTGAGAATAACATATATATATAGGAATGTCTAGCAGCTATGTAATAAGCTGAGACACTATGAAAAGCGATTGCATCAGAGCTTGATAATAAGCGACCTATATTATATTCAGTGCTGCTCATCATTAAAGTCTTCGATAGCGAGAAATCGAAAAAAAAAGAAATTACGATTTTCCGTTCGAAAGCGCGCGCGACAAAGAGATATAAGAAGAAATCTCATCTGGAATTCATCGGGACTATTATAAAGCTCCGATATTCCGCGCTCGCGCGAATGAATCACGCGCAGCAACAACAACGCGCGAAAGTGTAATATACAAACGGTAGATAATAATCGATGGCTACCCCGAAAGATTATTTACGATTCTCGCGCGTGTATACGCGCACACGGGACGCTCCACTCTGATTAAAATAAACAGAGAGCGGAGTAACAACGCGCTTCGAGATAAAGTTTGGTCGAGCTGCAATTGAACGTTTTGTTCTTGCGAGTAATACAATAACTTGTGTAAACGCGTGTGTTGCGTTACATAATACTCATATATATATGTGCGTGCGTGTGTGTGTGTATGTGTGTGCGCGTGTCGCGAGCAAACTGTATTGGTGACACTTTTATATTGCTCTCCGTCGTTGGTCCCTGTTGCATTGGATATATGTATATATCTTTCAAGGAAGCTATAAAGCGTAAAAAACTTACGCTACGCGGTCGTCTCGTGGACAATAGCAAAAAACTGAATTCCAAGAGGGTTTGTGATGGATAGTATACTTGTGTGCGTTTTGTACAGAGAGAGAGAGAGAGAGAGAGAGAGAGAGAGAGAGAGAGAGAGAGAGAGACGTGGAAGCGTGAGGGGGCATAATACGGCATAAAAAGAAAGGATCCATAAAGCTATACACTGCTTTGTGCACCTTTTCATGGGTAATAGGCAGACGGATAGATCGCGAGAGAGACAAGTACGAAACCGTTCATTAGCATCTCATTTCGTTCTTTCCCTATACTTCTAGATACTTTTTTTTCGTGCGCGTTCGTCGAACTTACATAACCGAATGCGCTATTCGATCTACGCTCTCTCATCCCTTTTTTTTATTCATTGTGTCCCCCATATCCCGCCCAATATATACAACACTGTGAGAGAGATTTTTCACATGTGTCAGTCGACGCTTGTTTCGCACGGATTATAGATATACGTGTGCTCGAACGGTTGCAGGCGCAATGAGCCGAGGCTTATCGATCGAAGGGATTATAAAGGCATTGACATTCTTTTTCTCCCTTATAGCCGGTGTAAATAGTCGTCGGCATTGGTATCGTGTTTCTGAATTCAATTGTTATACTACGGCGAGGATATATATATATATATATATATATTCGTGTATTTCGTGCGGCAGTTTATTTCCTTACACTTATATATAGCAACGAAGCTGCTATATATTTGCAGTTCAAGGGAAATTGCGCTTTTCTCGACGCTTTCTGTTAGCATCGCGCAGTCTTACAAAACGCTTATTGTATTCGTTCGCGCGTGAATACATTCGCGCTGCATTGCACGCTTTTTCGTTGATTTTAACGCCGTGCACTTCAATATAATACGCCAACGCAATATATACTGGCTTCTTACACTGGAATGTGAACAGACGGGCATCAGTCCTATCCATCAGAGTCCCCAAGAAAAGGCGTCACATTGCATGCGTACGGCGAGCTGCTATAACACAACTAACCCTCATCGAGGCGAGCGATGTACATCTCGAGTATATAATATACAGTCGCGGAAGAAATAAATAGTTTAAACGGGAGATAAGAAGTAGAACAGAGGGTAATCCCTGCGGGAGGCGCGAGGCAAATTTGACAAGACAATGGGCGGCGCGCGTGCCTCGACTACTATACGTATATCAGCCAAATCTGGCTGGATCTCGTATGTACATATATATATATACATATATTCTTGACAGTGGCGTCGATGGAAAACGGATTCAGCCGTCCATTCACATCGAGCTTTTGTTTCTGTATGCTAAAGTAGAGGGTAGATAGGTAAGTAGGTACACATATACATACGTAGCTCCGAAGCGAATGCTTCTTTGCAGACGGCGAGTTGAATGGATATTATAGAGCCGCTACAGGCTAATACAATACTGCGGCACGCGAACGTCGCGCGCGTGTATATAAAGACGCGACGTACAGCTGAGGGGAATGCGCGATCTCGCGATAAGAGAGAAAAATTGTCCTTCTCTCTCTCGCCGAGATAAATTCTATTGGTCGCGTCGGGAACAAAAGCTTCCCCTCAATATATATATATATATATATATATATATGCTGTTGACGAAAGCGGAATCGCGTGTGCAGCGTGAATTATTTGCAGAAGCGCGCAATCTATATATGCGCATATATAACTATCTATATATAGTATAGGTGCACACAGAGCATCAGATTTTTTCTCCTTTTATTTTTCATTCTACGCGCACTCCCCCTCCGCGGGATGGATTGCTCGGGAATTATCAGATAAAGCGGGCAGTGTTCGCCCCGGATTTATGGGATTCCGCGGAATTGCGAAAGTTGTATGAAAATTACGATTATTATCGGTCTATATATACGGGAAAATATGCGAGCTCTTATATACACACGCGCACGGCTTACATATGCGGTTTCGTCGTTGCGAAATAATCAAGAGAAAAAAAATCACAATCGATATATACATACGCATATATATGCGCTGCTGCAAAAACGCGGGCGAGGTACATATAAATTAAAAACAAATTGAAAACGAGAAATAAAGAAAGCTATACGCGCCGAGAGATGTTGGGAACGATAACCATGTCAGCCGACATTTTTCATCAACGTTTTCAGAGAGAAGTATGCGTGCACATAGACTCTCTCGCACACCGACAACGAAAATGCATACCCACCACTGTGTACCGACGCTCGTTCGCTCGACATTTTTTTTTTTTTTTTTGCGTAAGGCTACAAATTGCGAGTAGACGAGCCTCTTTCAGCTCTGGACAGCGGTGCGCTGTGGAACAGCGTTATATTACACCAACTGTCAAATAAATCAGACGCACAAGCGGAGTAACGTATATATCTACGTACACGCGCGCATACAGCCGGAGCTGCTGTCGGTTTCTATTTATATATTCGTATGTCTATATATATAAATATATATATATATATATATATATATATATATATATATATATATATATATATATATATATATATATATATAAAACACTGTACAGCCCAAAAAATCCAAGCTTAATTGTGAACACCGCATCCGCATAAGTGTGCGTATATACGTCCGAGTGTGTCCAGCAAACCGTGTCCTTCGTATGTAATATACATCTCTCGTGGACAATGCGTGATTGCGTGTAGTTTTCCGTGTGCTACTACGGATTTATCGCACATACACACACACACACACACACACACACACACACACACACACAAACATCTCAATTATATATCTCTCCGTGCTCTTCTGGCTCGTCGTCATCACGCACAGAGCCTTGAGATTTATATATAAATATAACTGTATATACACACGCAGCGCAGTGTAAATCCATTTTCTGACCTCTCCGTGTGCCATCTATTAGCATCACGTAATGTACTACTTATTTGCCAGCTTCTTCTCCTGATGAACCTTGTTCTTTTTCTTATTCTCGTAAGACTCTATATAGATCAGAGGTCGAGGGGGTAATTTCGAGGTGAATCATTATATGGTGCGCACGGGGGTCCGAGGAAAATTCGCGTGTGCGCGCGCGCGAGGAGCTTTATTTATACCGAGGAGCAAAGAGAGAGAGAGAGAGAGAGCATTTTTAATGGCCAGCTGCGCGGCTCGAGGGGATGTAAGATGTGTTTTATAGGTCTGATGGGGAAGAGGGATTTGTGCACGCGATTGAAATGTGCGATCGTTAATTATCGTGTTCTACGAGGAGAGAGGATCGAGGCATTGGTGAATTACTGAAATTACTTATTTATATATAAAGTCGATGATATATATATATATATATATATATATATATATATATATATATATATATATATATATATATATATATTGATTACTCTTTTATCATGAATTTATTCATTTTATTTTTTCTCTCCACGACATTTGGATGATATAACAACGCACACTTGTTCGTAAGCGTTTGCTGAGTTATGAGAATTAAGTGTATGGAATTTGAAACGGTATTTTAAAAGCTGCCTAAGTTTGCTGAAAATTATTCGTGAATTTTCGCTGCTTTTAAAGAGGTATATAAGCTTACATTTCCTGATTTCATACACAGGTATACAATGAATTTCACAGAAATTTGTAACAGCATCCCCATTTGTGAAATATATTTGTCATATTTCATGCCTATATAGAACAAGAGTAACATCTGAAAGCACACATTTTGTTTATTATAACGTCACGCATTTATTCATTTTACTTTTACGATCACCATGTTGAATAACACCATCTTGATAACAGAATATATGAAATTTACACTTCCGAGAATTGTTTTCGAGAAAAGCAAGGAAGTGCGTTGGTTTAAATAACAGTTTTCACTTAGGAACTGCGACGATATAATCTGCACTTGATGCTCAGTTCTTGACTAAAGAAACTTAGAATACATAGGTCAAGTTTTCTCAGATATCCGAGAAATATATCGAGAAAGAGAGAAAGAGAGAGAGAGAGAGAGGGAGAGAGAGAGAGAAAAGCTTGCTGTTTAGTACTCCCGGAACAATATATATAAAATTGCCGTAGAATCCAGGCGTTCCATCATCGTCAATCGATATACAAAGCGGCGCAAATTAAAAGTGCAAGAGATATCCCGTCGTGTTTGCAGTATACTGAGATGGCTATATATCGCTCCGGGAAAAAAGAGACGCTATATTATACCGGTACATCAGAAAACAAGTACAAGCGAAGAATCAGAGAGAGAGAGAGAGAGAGAGAGAAAGAGAGGCGTCGAAAATAAAATTCTTGAATCCATCGAATCTGCATATAAAAGCTTGCTTATGTCGGAAATGCATGAATTTCCCAGATCAGCGCCAATGCCAACAACGTAATTAAGATGTTCAACAGCAGCTGTATATAACCGACAGCGAAAAAAGCAAGATAAAGAAAAGAGAAAACACATCAGCGCGCTGAGGTTGGATGTACGCGCGCGCGGAAGCATTTGCACAGATATAGGTACAGCGAGAGAGCGGAAAAAGTCGGCTCACTTGGCTCGCGCTAGTTCTACATACATACATATATATATATGCGAGGCTGAGTAGATACACGGTAGTGTAAGCTCGAAGCTCTCCCCTCCGATTGAATGCAATCGGCGACGCATCTCCATTAACGACTCGACCTTTCCCTCCGCAGAGCCCCATCCAACTTCCGGATTACCAGGTCGAGTTTCCCCTCGCTCTCTCTCTCTCTCTCTCAGTCTTGTGCATCGACTCGCATTAAAACTAGTTCCTCCCCCTTTCTTCGATATCATCGCCTATACGCGCTCTCATTTCCATCCGAGCGTGCGGGCCGCCACCGACGTCGCTACCCCCCTCCTTTCGTACTCTCTCTCTCTCTCTCTCTCTCTCTCTCTCTCCCTCTATGAAAGGAATAGATAAGGAGACGCATTTCGTCCTGACGAGGAGACTCGGCCTGGAGAATTCACTCTTCCTCTGCTTTTGGCATTCAGACTAGGTATACTACTACTACATTTTTTTCTACCATCTCGTTCTCGCAACCGACATTCTCGCGAGGTCGAAAGCTTTTTTCATTTGGCTTTGCACGCGCTGCTATATATGCTGTGAAAACCGAAGAGCGAATGTTGTTCGTGGAGTCGAGAAAGAGAGAGAGAAAGGAGGTGAGGGGGGAGAGCTTGTCAAAGCGGCAATTTCTACTTAGAGGAAAATCCTTTTTCTGCTTGCGGCCGCCCGATTCTTTTCTTTCTTGCTTTTTTTTACTCCGTTCCTTCCGACGCTTTTTCTCCTATCTCGCTCGTATCCCCTATTTTTTTCGCTATGCCTATGCCTCTTGCTCGTCTATTCAATCCCCGAAATCTTTGCAATTTAGCAGAACAATACCGAGCGATAATTCCTCAAGTATCTTTTAATATTCGTCGAGTAGGGGCTTTTAAGAACGTCTTTCTCTCTTGAGGTGGACTTTCTTTGAACTCATTTTTTTCATACTCTCGATCGTTCTTCTTTCCTATATATATATATATATATATATATACATCGGTTCCGATAGTTCAACCGTCAGATTAAAACGACGTAATCGCGCGCATGATGCAATGACGCGTAACCAGGTTTACGACATTTAATTGCCAATTAATTTAACGAACGCGTATCGGCCATCTCGCGAAATTTTGGAAAATGCAGATATGTACACGTAGGAAAAACCCGAGAGCGAAATTCGTCTCCCCGGCCATTGTCCTTGTACAAAAAACCTTATACTCTAAGAGGGTGGGGGAGAGAGAGAGACAGAGCATCCTCGAGAGGCCCTCTTTTCACTCATTCTCGACTGGGCTTCCTCCTTATTTTTGTTCTACGCGACTACGGTGTTAAATTAATTAAGAGCCCATCGTATTATTCCGGGCATCCGCGTTGTCGGAGGAAAGCCCCGGGGCTTTATATTCGCGAAGCTCGCGTCATGGCCTGAATGGGGAATTTCATTGGAGAGAGAGAGAGAGAGAGAGAGAGAGAAAAGAGAGAAGAGCTACTACTATTGCCGTCCCCCCGATCGACTATATACATCTATACATATAAAGCTCCATCACGTGCGCTATTATATATATATATATATATATATATATATAACCGAGAATTGCGAGGGCGGGGCCTGGAGTACGAGACATCGATCCGAATAATAATTTTACGTGGATTCTTTCAATTATTCAGCTATAGCGGCAAAAGAGTGTATCACTCGTCGAGTTAATTCGCCGAGAGGGCGATTGAAAGCGAGCGAAGTTTATTAAAAGTTGGAAGCCAAAAATGAGCCGTCGCGCGAAATCACTTTCTAGCAAAGTACTCTTTTCAAAGCGGCCGCGCTTCCCTAACGGAATTAGCTCTCGTACTGCATTCAGCAAACTTTGCCAAATAGAGATAACTATATATAAGCGCTTCAATTTCATCGTTATTATTACCGCCGAGTATACAGAGAGCTTATATTTCGTGCCATGGTAATAGACGCATATTATATATATATATATATATATAGAGAGAGAGAGAGAGAGAGAGAGAGAGAAAGAGAATGAAAGAATCTCGCGATATATCTTTCAGAGAGTAAAAGCTCTGAATCCAGCTTTTACGCGCTGATGCGATGATCCACATTCAGCGAATGTTTTAGATTCTACTATGCACATTCGCGCGAGCGTACGCCCTCTATACACCGGGAAGCTTTTGCTATATACGGCTGCTCCTGGTGTAGAGGGGGAACGTCGTTTCACTATATATAGATATATAGACTGCGAAGCGCGTACAATGCGCGGCTCTCGAGAACGAAAAAAGCTCCGAAAATGAAGAGGCGATAATCGCGGGAAACCAAAGCTCTCTCTCTCTTTCTTCCCCTGAGAGTTATTTATGCGGATTCCACGCCCCCCTGTATACCTTGAGTGGCTCGAAACCCACCGCCTACGCGATCTGCACGTGTCTCTCGCGTTGAATTTTCTCCTTTTCGTATAAATGGCCACTTTAAGCCAGAGGCGGGCCGAAACTTTTTTTACCCAGCTATCTTTCCGCATTTGCTGTGCGTGTAGTCCACGTGCGCGGATATTCAGCAGGTATTTCCTGACATAGTTGTCTTGAGAAAATTTTTCGACGTAATGAAAGGGAGCTTTCTTCTCTCTCTCTCTCACTACTGTTGTACTCGAATCTTATCCGTGCACGGGACTCTCGAGTTTCCCGCGCACGGATGAGACGAAGGAGAATATAACTCGACTCGACTATATAATGTTGACTTTTGAAAGCTTTTACAGCAGCCGCGCGGTGAGATATTTCTTCAAGGATCTACACTCGACTCAATTGTTTTGCCGACGAAAATACTTTTTCCCCCTTCGAGTTTCGAGTGGCCATGGCTTTCCCGCGTATAAACACACCGCGCCGCAGTCATTCGTCTCCGCAGCCCGCTGGACAAGTTTGCCATCGCGATGTTTGACATCGATGTGCTTTTCCCAGCAACGGCTTTTCCCGCGCGCGCGTATTATATACTATATACATGTAATGATAATCCGAAATCGTCGCTGTGTTACATATTATTTGTCAACATCAATCACAATTACGTCTACCTTTTCTATATACGAGCTCCCCTTCTCTCGCTCACTCTTTTTCTCTCTCGCACAAGCCAATCAGCGATGGCAAACAAAAATACATCTATAAAGCGAGAAAAGCTCTCGCCGCGCGGGACGTCAGAAGGCGCAGTATAGTAACGCGTCCCAATCTCTCAAAAAACATGACGCGGCGCCTTCGTTTGTGCGCGAAGAAAAAAAAATGAACGAGATCCGGAGCTGGGAGGGAATCCGACCGAGAGTGATTAATGAAATGACGCGTGGACGCGCGATAGCGATGGAAATACATAATACACATACATATATATAGACTGCGAGACAAAGAGGCTTCCGCTTCCTCGGCGAGCGCGATACGCCCTTTGTATATATACAAGGAGCCATGCTGTATAATGCAGACATTGTGCGATACGCGCGCATATATATATATATGTATGTATGTATAAAAGTATTACTGTATATATATACAGCAAGATTCCGCGCGCTGCGTAAGATGCTTGCGCAACTGCGCTCGATGTACGAAAACATATAGATATACGAATTTACAGGAATGTCATTGATCGAGAAATCGATAAATGCATGCTTCTGCGTGATGATATGAAGCTCTGCCAGAGAGCGAGAGACAGAGAGAGAGAGAGAGAGAGAGAGAGAGAGAGAGGGAGAGGGAGAGAGAAAAATTAGAAGCGAAGATGATGCTGAGAAAAAGTGCGAGAGAAAAGCCATGATAATTATAACGATATATATATATGTATGGAAGACAAAGGATGCTGTCATGAGGAGAAGCATCAGACAACGAAAGCGTTAATGATCGCACGAGTAACATTTATTATAGACGTTGCAGTGATCGTGAATATTGGTGACATGGCGGCCGAGGATATTACATATAATATAATAGTGGGGGGTCGTTTCGTTCGCTCTTGGATACACATCGCACGTGCAACTTACATATATATATATAGGTTCTTATATTATATAGAGACAATCAATTGCCCGTTTTACATACACTGCAGGAGATATATATTTACGTGGTGTTTTGACTCCCATACTGAACAACACACGCAGTTTGTGCGTATTATACATATATGGATAACAATTGTGAGTTATTATAGTTATATGTGCAATATTTATACGCTGCTTATTCCACATAAAACATATTTATCACCACAGCCAATAAGCTTTATTATGTTACTGCACAAATTTTCATCGCAATATTGTGTGCTAACATTGAATATAATATTTCGTATATCACGTAATTATACCAAGTAAATTTCTCAATTGTTATTCTGAATAAAAATTTGATCATTTCATATATACGTTATATAGTTGTTAATTTCAGCTTGCTTGCAAACAATTTGCTAAATATAGTTACGTGATTATGATTAAATCCAGATTGAAAGTTATTTGGAACGCGTAGATAGGGTTCCAAAGTTGTCGAATCAAAGGCTGAACCCTAACTCTGTAACAAGTGGACTTTCCCATATAATGGCAAAGTTAAATTACATATTTTGGTAAATTGTAAACTCAAACCTCGTTACGCGTTTCTTCGTATACAATACATATATAATCATCACATTGAGAATATATGAAACAACACTTATATATACAGCGCAGTGAATTTCTTTTGACACATAGAGTAAACTGTGCGTGTGTGTATGGATGGGTGATATGTAAAGCCAACGACAAATATCATACACGTGACGGTGAATTTCAAAAATATCTAAGGTCAAGTGATCAAAGTGCGCGTAGAGACGTCGAGGCGTGAAATATGAAGAATCATTATATACGCTGGCGTGTTATTTTTTTCCTCCTTCTCAAAACAAATTGTCATTATACGTTTGCTTTCATACAGCTATACAGGAGTTTGAAATTCGTGTTATACATACGAGACTCTTAAAATATACAAAGAACTCTACCGCGCGCTTCTTCTCTGTGCAGTTGAAATTTGCTCAAAGAAATTATTATTTTTCTTATTTCTGATGCAGTAAGCAGTGAAAAGCAGTGGAGGAATTTTCATTTCTTGTGACCTCTAGACTCTTTCTGCCTTATATTGGTGCATCAGTGCCCACTTGAACACGCAATATCTTTTTTAATATTCAAACATACGTATATATAAATATAGCTTCTCTTAAGAGCAGAGTACGGTTGAAAATGTAGCACGGAGAGTTTTATTCAAAAACAAGTCTGTAAATGTACTTATACTTTGATTTTTCTCCCTAAAATTTTGTTCAGATACTTACCTGAATCATCGGAACCAATTCGAGCTAAAAATTTAGTACAACATTGTTCTTTCCAGTACGCGATTAACGTTTTCAACCGGACTTTATCTTTGACATTTAAATAAAATAGACAATGGAAATCGTACACTCTCAATATATACCTGTCGTATTATTGAGATGTATATAGATATAATAACAACATTTAAGATTCAATGATATTTAGCATACATCCATTATCATATTGATATATATATTTATATTAACGTGATAGTAATGCGACGTACAGTTACGTATTCATATAGCTATACCAGTATACACAAAACAAGTGAATGCGTCTGCCGTCCAAAATGGATTTACATAAGCTGTGCTGCAGTATATACTATATTGCAGAAAAGCTTCGACTACGCAGGGTAGACAAAGTTCTTGTGCAACAGTGTAGATGTAATATAGGCTCGTATATTATAAATCCCTTTTACGAATCAGCGAATACAATTTTTGTAACACATTGAACTTCAAATATATATATACATACATACATACATATATACATACATATACGTATATATATTTATAACGATACAGAAACACTGCGTGCGATCATATTTATATATAAATATATGTATATATGTATATGGATATATATATATATATAGATGCTGGAAGGCCTTGCTGGATGGATACTTATTTGAAGCACTCACCATGGAATAATCATGAATTTTGCTGATCGAGCGGAGAAACATGTTGATGTATACGATACACGCTGGATCACAGAACATCGTCGTCCAGAACAGAACATAACAGGATCAATTATTAACGTGATTCGAGCCGCTCCAGTATACGCAACTATTCATTTTACCCTCACACCAATTATTGGTCCTACACTCTCTATCCTTGCATTAACGCCGACAATATATATATATAGGCGTATGCTTTGCCTGAATTTTTTGGGCTACTGTTTGATATCCAATCGGTTATACTCGACGCCTCGTATTATATATGTACATTCACAATACCCTGCATCAGATAGGCAACGCAAAATCTGCAGTCGTAAGAGCGAACGATCGATATTTTTTTCTATTTATTTCTCAAATGATTATACGCACAAGACGAAGTATTATAATCAGATTTCGTTAACCCACCATGTTATAGTACATGTATATCCCCCCGCGTGTATAATAATAACAAGTGCGGGCTGTATGCACTCGAACGAGCGCATAATCGTAAAATTAGTGCCGCCACAGTATCTATACTCGGTCACACATACAGCAGCTATATCCCCTCGATAAAGATGACGAAGAGAACAAAGCGCGTGTAATGCATAAATAAGAAAAGGCAATCACGACTCAAGAGAGAGAGAGAGAGAGAATATAAACGTTCGACCGATAAGGAAAACGAGCTCGTGCGTGTATATATATATGTATATGTACATACAGAGGGTCGACCGATCAATTCCGAGGGACAATGAAAGCCAAATTGCGATCGCGTCAGGGGTACGCATTTTTCTGCGTTATCGAGCAGCGAATCATCCTCATCATCGTCCAAGCGAGAGCCACAGGGGGGTTGGAGGAGTGATTGATAAGGTGCTGACCTGCTTCAAACGAGCGTGGGCGTCGAGTTTTTTTTATCTTCCTCGAAGCGTGAATCTCGGCTTATATATAGTTCCAAACAATGTATACGCGGAGCAGAAATCGATTATGCAGCCCGTATATAGGTGCACGACATATCTTTGCATGAGTGTCTGTGTGTGTGTGTATATATATATATACATATGTATGGGGCTCTCTTGGATTTCCAGAGGACTTCCATCGTCGATATATATCGAGATAGAGATCGAAAGGCGCGGAAGACTGACGTTACACGGATAATTGGCATGCGGGTGGCTGCTTATAGCTCTAGCTAGCCGATGGAGATGGACGGCGATGCGCGCTATCTATATCTCTATATATGGGCATTGTCTGCGGGCTCGCTTCATCTTTCATTGTGCGTAACTGCAGACCTCTCTCTCTCTCTCTCTCTCTTCTCTTCGCAGTCTCGGGCAGGCCTCTTTGTTTCCTCTTTCTCCCCTTTCATAGTGCTGCGTATATACGTATGCGCTGCATCAGCCAAAGTAACCTGCTCTGCAGAAGCTTCTTTATTTCGCGTTCGCTATCGGAATCAATTTTTTTCTCCTCCGAACGAGAGCATAATGCCATCCGGTTTTGTAAACAGGAATTCATCATGGAAATCCTCTGCTCACACACGCGCACGCATACAACGCGTGTATCGGCCATTTGTTAACGCCTCCGCGTCGCGCGCATTAGACATCGGAGCATAGAGAGAAAGAGAGTGAAGCGAATAGAGGTCAATCATCGCTCGCTCGAAGGGGAGTTTCAGCCGGTGCTCTCAGCCCGAATCCATTTTATATAACCATTCGACGCGGAAGCGCTTTTTTCTTCCTCGAGGGGCGACAACGACGACACCTCTATAATACGACAACGAAGCGGCAATCAATCATGCACGCAGCACGTGCCCTGTGTTATATATGCATGTATATATAGGTATATATATATATAGATGTATAAAGCGGAGCTTGCGCGCGCGCGAAAACATTTTGTCAAAATTTGCGAGAGAGCTTGCGCGCAACTATGCCCGTTATTTGTCACTCTAATACACTGCGGTCGCAAGCTCGGCGTCCCTCCTAATTGGGCTTGATTAATGACGCCGCTCGCTTGTGTGGAAATGCGCGCGTGAATATATAGGCATATATACGAAGCGCCGGGCTATGTATATAGCTGGGGAGAACACAAGAGGAGGGGAAAAACGGATTGATCGGCGGAAAACAAGACTATACACGCGCTGCCTGCAGCGCGAGGATTATATTATGCATACGATTCTCGCGCCAGGTGCACCCGAGCGCGCGCCCCCGCCGTCCGAACTTAGCGAACATAGCTGTGGTACAAACTCATGCTCTGTGTGTGTAGATATATATATATATATTCGAGTCGTTCGCTACAATGGCGCCGCGCGTTCCCGTGAGTATAAACTCGATCCCGTATACTCTGCAAGCTCGAGATTGTGCGGCGAAGTAAGCTCGTTAGACTATATCGCCCTCTATATATACAGAGTGCTAATAAGAAAATCATCTGGAATTCCAGCTGTTTGCGCTCCGATCGAATCCTATTAGAGCGTATACCTCTGTATAATATAACACAGCGCAACGATTTAATATTCGTTTATATATGTATATATACCTATATAGTAGTGCAGCAGACGTACGATATTGATCATGCCGTTACGTAATGAGCTATATAACAATTCTTTCAACTGTAAATGCAAGCTCCGATGGAGATTCTCTATAAATTTGCGCGCGTTGGAGTTTTAAGGAAAAATCTATGGGTTACAGCGCGCATACCTGCAAAGCTCTCGACTAAGCCTCGGCCGTAAAGATCAGAATTAAAGTCCAATCGACAGTGCAAACAATTGAGCCGTAATACAGCTCGTTCGTATATATACTGTATATAGACCATGCGCAACTCGGTGCAGCATCGCAGTTGTTAAGCATTCGAAAATATATGCCGCTACGCTAATCCCGATGGTGCTATATGTACATGTACATTATGTATATATCCTATATCCTAAACCTTTAAGTGCTGCTTAAGAGGCGATTAAAGCTCTATTTATCTTATTATCGGGATCTTGGCTAAGGGGATAAGAGCTATAGAGTGCGGTATATATATACGCGGTTCCTTGCGCACGCATCTACTTACTACTACATGATTATATAAATAATTTTCTATTAGCTCCTCGGCTCTCCGGAAATAATGATTCCGGAATTGGATTCTGTAATAAATGGCGTGTGTGGGAATTGCGTTATTTCGCTCGGTTTCTCTCTCTCTCTCTCTCGCATAATAGCTTCAACTAAGTATTATTCGTATAAGGGGGACACTAATTTTTCCGTATACACAGCCAAATCTACTGATACTAATCCCCGCGCAAATTGGAATTAATATCATTCGTATACGTATATATAACAGCGCGAGCAGTCGATTTTGAAAATTGCACGACGTCATTCAGGGCGACGAACGTCCATGCGCCAGATATTCCACGTATAATTACGTCGCGGCAATTTCGCAGGCCTTCGAACGCGAGAAGCGTCTTCCTAATTGATGCGTGCAGCGTCCATTTGCATCGGACATAACTCTCGTCGGGCTGCAGTCTCTGACGCGACTGCACAGGCACACGCATCTGTGTGTGTATGTGGGGGGGGGGGGGGGTGAGCTCTATATGCATAATTCGAAAGTGATGTCACAAAACGTTACACACTGCAGACACGCTGAAAACCGTCTCTAACACGTGTGTCGCCACGTATATGCTCTTGCGCGTATAATATAATGAGTGTCTCTGTATGTATGTGTGATGTATATACAGGAAGAGAGGCAAGGGTCACTGCCTGACACGCATACACACATACATATATATATACGTGAAACGGTAACGCGTAATTGCGTAACTGTGTGAACGCTAATTGCTGAGGCATCGCGTGTATATACGTGTGTGTGGGTGATGGTCAAGTATATGCGACAACAGCAGCCTTGGAGAGAGAGAGAGAGAACAGCCGAGCTTGGGCTACGTTAGCGAGTAATTGTAATTGAGACCTTTCACCATCGGTGGAGGGGGTGTAGGGAATAGTATAGTGAGTAAGAGACAAATCATTCGCTGGCTGACCGAAATTTCACTGCGTGTGCGAGCAACCTGTGTTTCTATGCTCTCTCTATTAGAACATCTAACCCGACTCTTAACTGTGTAACTGTATATATCATATATATATAGATATATGATATAGTAGGTAGTATAATATACGCTGTATTATAAAATTCCATGGATAAATCTACTATACAGACAAAAAATAAACAGCAGTACTATATATTTATATAATTTAAATAAGAATAATGGTAATTATAATAATAGTAGTAATAATGGCAATATAGTAATAGATAGCGATTCTTCAGCAGCATGACGCCCGAGCGATGATCCACTTTTTTCACTGCACATGTATACAGGGAAATGTGGAGAGAGAAAGCAGATATACAGTCTCACGTGGCGCAGATACGGGCGTCATACTGCGAGTGAATAGTCGTGTATTAAAATCAAGGCATAGCGGAAGGTCCTCCAGTACACAGGCACCGCAGCAATTTCGTCTGTAACATTTGATAGAGTTGACTAAAAAATTAAAATCCATATACAGAAATTAAATAGATATCTGTTAACAAATAAATTTTCGTTTACATGATTTGTAACATCGTCTATAAGTTAAAATATATCGTATTTGTCACAAATTTATCTAGAATCCGTTAAAATTTGAGACTTCTTCATTATTCATTTGTTTCCAGATGATTTGTCTTTCATTAATATATTTCAAACTATCTTGATAAAATCAGCTGACGAAGCCCTAAATAAAACCTAAGGAAAGAGCTGAACTCTGAAAATTGACTTTTGTAAAGATCAAACTCGAAGTAATATTTTATTTTCAGTCGGAACTTTTGATACAGCAAACAAAAATGTTCGGCTTTTAATTATTAACCATATCGATAAGTCACAACCAAGCCATGTTGTACTATATATAGTGAAGTGGGAAACGCTGGGCATTTCGTACTGGATGCCGTTACGTACTGAAAGACCTTACCCTATATATAGAAATTTGATACTCGTATAGAACATCAGAATATACAACGCTTGTTATTGTACATGTTGTACTTGGTGGTGGTTGTGATTTCGATGTGGCGCTTGCTTGGTGGTAGAATGGACGTGGTAATTGATTATATGCTATACTGCTCTGTCGTACGTATATATATGTATATATAATGTATACATGACGTTGTACGAGAGAGTAAATAATATAGTATGATATGTCGTGTAAGGGTATAAACTCGCAGTATACATAATAGGAGTAGATTCGAAGGTGCGTGTATGTATATAGGATATATAGGATGAGAGTACAAAAAGGGTGTACAAAACGAGGAGGACGTGGCTATAGATAGACGAACAGTACGAGAGATAGATATACACAGAGGGAAGACAGCGGACATAGAGCGGCAACGGTTCTGATGTATTCAACGAGGAAAGACAGAGATGGATAGACAACACACCAAGTAGTGAAAGAGATAGAAAGAGAGAGAGGGATGGAAAGAGAGAGAGAGAGAGAGAGAGAGCTAGATACAGAGGAGAAACTACGGGGAGCTGAGGACGCGAGAGATAGATAGATAGATAGATAGATAGATAGAGCTAGACGGAGAAAGGCTACAGAGGATTGCGTGAATATGACTGACTATATATATATATATATGTGAGGAACGAGTGTCGGTGCGTGTATAATATATATATATATATATATATATACGCACGAGTATGTGATGAGACGCTTGTATGCGTTATGTTGTATTATATGGATGTGTGAGATAGTGCGAAGTATACATAAAAGAGAGAATCAGAGATAATGATAACAAAATGTGGCTGACGTGATACATGACGCAGAAAAGGCTACGGCTATGGTGTCTGTATGTGCGAGTTGTGAGATACGCAAGTGAGAGTGGAAAATGAGAGATAAAAATGGACTTTGCTGGGCGAGTGTGTGATATAATCGTGAATGTGATGACGGTGAGAAATACACTATACAGACGAACGAGACGAAGCTCTATAGACAATAATACATAATATATATATATAATATATATTATACTGTTTACTTTAGCGGCTATTTATCGACAGATTACTAATGATGAGAAAGTGATGGTGATGATACATAGAGAGAGAGAGAGAGAGAAAAAGAGAGACGATGAGGCGATGATGCAAGTTTTTAAGTTAGTAAGTAGTGAGATATACAAATATACATGATAAATATAAAATGTCACACTGTGGTTAGTATATATAATGAATATATATATATTTAAAGAGATATATAGAAGTACGAACACCTAGCATTATATACTTGTGCGTGTAACTGCAAACATATGTATATAATAATTGACAGACACATTTTACGTTTTGCTAAAAAAATATATATATATATATCGATCTCTGATATTTCAGTCATAGTTGTATTATATGATATACAAGTATTTCGGTATATAAAGAATCAATGATTGAGTTTATAGTATGATCGGGGCGTGTGTCATTTATTCAGACTTACCATGGTAACGTCATCTATTTTTGAGATACTTCGAACAAATATGTTGACACGGACAACCGCGGGCCCATCTAACATAGCAAAACAGAATCAACAAATTAATCAATCGCCGTATGATATTTAGCGGTTTATTTAACAGACAGACATCAGAGAGAGAGTAGTGGTAGTAGTGGTTATTCAGTGAATTTTCTTTTCCTTCACATCCCCTCCTTATATATATAACAACTATGTTGTATATATATGCTCTCAATGGTCTCCTGGCTAATGAAAATTCGGGCTACAACACCTTGCCACACGTACACCCCCCTTCTCGAGAATCGCCTCCCTTCGTACATACCAATAGTATCATACGCCAATGTCTTTTAGATAGATGCAAAATCGCTATACAAGACAACATATCGACTCCATTATATATTCCACATCGAATCGTCGACGCGAGAGATCTTCGTATATAAAACTCTTATTCTAGCGTATATATATACACATCTCTTCGCATTTCGTATAATGTTCGAAGCCGCGGTGGTACGCACACACGCAGACTGCACACTTTAATCCATAAATCTCGACCTGCGAGCTAGAGCTAGGGCGCGCGCGCGATACATTTTTACCCTCTCCTCGCGCGCTATAGCTGCACTTCTGCCATATTCCCTTCCCAGCCAACCCTCCTATACTGCAGTACCAGCAGCAGCAAGCGGCACCTATACCGAAGTCGTAAATCTCTTTGCCCAGCTCTTTGTGTACCTTTTGCTCTGACGGAGCTTCTCTCTGGCTCTCGTATATAATATATATATATACGTACCTTCCATTTTTATTTTCTGTCGCCTACTCCTCCCCTCCTTTCCATCGTCGCCTTTAATATCTTGCGATACGGTACACAGAATGCGCTATACCTACTTCTACTAGCTACTGCTGCCGCTGTTGTTGCTGCTGCTGCTGATGCTTTGTACTTTCTCTCTATACTATATACACGATCGTCCTGCAGTCGGGGCTATATTTTTCTCTTCCGTCTCGGCGACTTTAATTTTTTTGCCCCCCGACACCCCCTTTATGCATGTTTTTATCCTACATTTTGTTCCGCTCGCACCGCGTATACATAATATATAGTGGAAACAGCCTATATACTGTACTCGATCGAACGAGCGTACTTTGTTCTCGAGCATGCGACTGAAGCAAAATAAAGTTAACGAGCTTCATTTATCGGAGTCGCGAACTCGACGCTCGGCGAGGAAGGAGTGTGTGTCCGTGTGTGTCTGTTATATATACATGGTGTGTTGTGCGAGCGTACAGATATCATTTTTTTGTTCGCCTATACGTGTGCCCTAATAAATTGCATTTTATTGGTTCGACGACAACACTTTATGTACACTCGTTGTCTGTATACACTATATAGAGATGCGTGTGAGGGAGGATAAAGGCGGGAAATGTAGCAGGTGGCTTATACGAGCATGTGTATCTATCGATTAGTTCAAGTGGTCTTTAGAGATAAGATTGAGCGTCACGCGCGTTTATAATACATTCTTTTCTCTCAAGAATACGAGCCCAAGACATGTCTTCAGACGTTTATATATACAGCATAATGGGCAATTCAGATTAGTTAACTCCAAGAAACTTATCGCGAGTAGTATACAATATAGTAGGCGGTACGACGCAACGTTTTAAGTAGTAAAGATCGAGTATGGTCAGGCAGCGTCATAAATATCCCTCGATCCGTTTAAGTAGTAACAGACAATCAGATTTGAGAGCTCAGTGAGCGCGAATGCTTTTACTGCCCCATCGCGACCATCAATCTAGTAATAAATATAGCCTGAAATATTTAAGGCTGCGATCCAGTGTCGCCTCTAATCTCTCCTCATATTATATACGACCCAATACAACTATCCGCTTCGTTCGCAAACAACCTCTGTTTCCGTCTATGTGTCCAGAATCTCGAGGCCGATGACCCCAATAAAGGCGAACGCCACGCGTCAACAAATGTATAATTAAAATATAAACCGGAGCTCGTTTTACGTATAAATTCGAGCGAGCAATGAAGTAATTAGACAGCTCAAAAATCTCATCCTTTGAGCTCAGCCCTATATTTAGAAAACAAGCTGAAATTCATCCATATGGAAACAGAGCCCCTCGCCGTATCCCCACAGCATAATATATATATATATACGAAAGTGCGCATCGCTCGGAAACAACGGAAAAACTCTCCCCATGCAGCAGCTCTCGACGCGCTGCAGTAAAGGCTCGTGAAAATTCGCGTTAATTCCCGCGAACAACGCGATATCCGCGCGCACAATAGCGCAGGGGGGCATCGACATATCCCTCCCTCTCACTACCGCCGCGCGAATATAGTTTTGTCGCGTACGCGCAGATTGCCGCGCGCCGCTGCACAAAAGCTCGCGGTGCGCGACCGCATCTTTATCCGGCGAGCGCGCGTTTTACGCGCTGCGAGAGCTAAATCCGTGCTTTGTGTCCCACCCCCACCCTCCCTCCCTCACCATGCTTATATATATATATATACGTATATACGCGCGGAAGCGCGAAGAACCGAGAAAGAGAGAGAAAAGTGCGCGCGCGTAAAACAGTAAATAGCCGAGGGAATTACACGTTGCCTTTTCCCTTCGTATACTCGTCGACTTCTTTTTCCGCGATCGTGTGTGCGCTTTGTGCGCCGCAAACTCGTTACGTTATAGCGCGAAAAGCCCCATATATGCGGGCTCCGTACGAGCACGGTCTGTATATCTATACACGCGTATGTATAATGAAGAGGAAATACCGAGCTTTTCCGCCTAGTGCAGTTCTGCGGCCATATAACGTGCTTTTGCGTCCTTTATCTCGCATCTGTGCCCGCGACTATGCAAAAAGACATAAGATCGTTTGTAGTCGCGTCAACGCGACAAATTGAGCATCCGCAGCACTGTAATTTGCCTTCGTTCGCCGTTGGCTTTTAACTTTTATTATCGCTCGCTGTCTTCGAAGCCTACGTGTATATTTTGCAAGCATATACATATATATGCGTGTAGATTGGACCGATCGATACACATAATGCGCTCGGGGCTAATAAAGATCTCGTTATATATCCGAGATTAAAGGGATATCTTTGAAAATTTAATATCGAGAGCTAAATCTTCTTCTTATTGCACGTCGTTATATTATGCGAGAACTGCGAATATTTCGCTTACTTAGTTTTCAACGGCATCGCCGTGCGAATCTCGAAAGAGACGATAAAGCATAAGCCCGGGTAAGTGTATAAACGAGCTTGCGAATATAAATAACGCTCCGCGACTACGATATATACACTATACAATTAGCCATATTCAACTGCAGATAACAGTCGGGCGAGTTTTATGTTCCCCAGTTATTGCGCAGCTCGATATCGCCTTATAACGGCAAGCGCTTTGTTTTACGCCCGTTATAGCGATCTGTACGTATATATATATATATATATATATATACATCTTCCGCACCGCTCGCAAGCTTTCAATCTCGATTGATCGTTTTCCGCTCCGAGATTTTACCCCGCGCTGCGATATAAATCGCCGTGAATTTCTTTCGCTGCTGTCCTTCCGATATATCCGTCTGCCAAAGAGACAGAGAGATATCTTAATGCTCAATGCGACGTCAAGAATTCTCGGGAGTTTGTTAACCGTACAGCGTGACGTATCGCTTGACGACCGTGTCTCGTCGATGTATAAATGCTCCGTGAGGATTGAAAAATCGAAATTCTTGCCGCTAAACTAGACGAGAGATTTATGTATTTATATACAACTTTGAATTTCCCGCGAAAAAATAAGACGGTGATTAAAATTCGAAAGCTCGGCTTTCGCCAACGGACATAATTTTCTCTCTCTCTCTCTCTCTCTTTCTCTCTTTCAACTTCTCTTGGCAAACTTATTGAACGAAATACACGCGCGCGCGGGATTACCGGGGGTAATCCGTGCGAGAGGCGCGCATCTCTCGCTAAACCGTATATATATCTATCCGTATACAGGCAGAGCGTGGCCACCGGGGAAAATCGCGAACTATATATATATATGGTTTCGTGAATTTTCGCAAGCTGCGAAACATAGCTTTTCTCGGCCACAGCCGACGCCAGTGCGCGCCTGATTGGATTTAATGGAAGTTAATTTCGTTACTGCGTCCGCGCGTTTCGATTTTACAGCGGCACGTATATATATGTATATACACTACTGGCTTCGCTTTGTTCGCCGCCTTTTATTTCACCGGCGCGCGCGAAGCTCTCGTAAAATTTTATGTGTGTGTCGGCGTCGGCGAATCGTTTTGAATGCGAAGAGCTATATAGCTGATGTGAGCGCCGGGTCTCGCGGGGGTGTTGATCAATTGCCACTCGATTCGCCAGCTTCTTCTATATATTGTGTAAATAATATATTTGGAGTATATATATGTATATAAAAATCATTCGAGAGTTTACGAACGGTTTAATATCTAACGAGACGAAATGTATTTCTCGCCGAAAGAGTAAGCACTGCCATATCCGGAGGCCCGTGTGTACCTTATACCGTATCGGTTAGTTTTTACCGGCAAAGAGAGGGAGAGAGAGAGAGAGAGAGAGAAAGAGGTAGTGTCAATATTGCCTTCCTCGACAACAAAGCCGCTTATAAAAACAGCGGCCAAGCGACCACGTGCATTAATTTGATACGCGCTGCATTTAATTATCGCGCGCGCAGCCTCCCTGTCATGAACGACTCTATTATATTCCTCGGCAGATATATATATATATATACTTCCCTATCCGTGATTACAACAAAATGGAATTTTCCAAAGTGCGTATACACACGGCTCAGTCTCCCTCGCTATCTATAGTGGCATCACGTCGCGAACAGGATGGGCTGCACACTAGGTCAAAGGGCTGGTCGAAAATGAAATTACCAAGTGGTTCGCAGCTTATTGGGTCTATAACGAGATTACCCGGCGTATGCGTGTGTGTGCAGTCTTCCTATATACGTCGATAATTCATGCGGTTGCTCGATTTTTTTGACGAACGCGTTTTTTGCACTATATATAGTATATCGAGTATATATACTACATAGACGCATCAGACGAACGAAAAGATGCGGGGAAAATCGATCGACACGTGCAAAGAGTAGTCCATTAGCCATTTATCGGGCTCTCGATCCTCCTCCGCGAGTACCTGTATAGCACACGATTTGCCGCAAGCGCAGGAAATAAAAAAAAGCGCCGCGGACGTGACTGCTATATATGTATTTTCACACGCGGAATATCAATGCGCGACGACGACCGTTGGACGAAATATTCGTCGACGATCGGAAGAAAATGTCGGAGCGGCCGTTTCATATATGTATACGCTCGTATTATAATTATGCGGGCGTGTATTTATCGCGCGAAAAATTCACCGCGGACAATTTATTCCCCACGTGCGCGGGTGTTAAATGCTAAAATAGACGCCAACGCGCGATCGCTCGTATATTTCCATCTTATATAACGAAGTTATAATATATATATATATATATATATATATATATATATATATATATATATATATATATATATATATATATATATATATATATATATATATATATATATATATATATATATATATGAACGCGGGCAAAACTATCGCTGCGCGTGAAATATGCGCAACGCATTTTTCACGATTCGCACCGGCCTGTTCATTGCATTTCCTTCGCATGTATCGACTGATTTTCGTATCAATTTTATTCGCGGTATAAAACAACTTTGCGGCCATGAATATCCGCAACACGAATTTCCTCTCGGAATGGCTAAACAGGAATACGTATTCCTCTCGAAAAATCATGCGTAAATAAGCTTATAAGGCAAATGCGATATTCGCGGAAGTTTATCGAGAGCGATTTTATATATATATATATGTACACTTCTATAACATCCTATAATGAAATCTCTCGATAGCAGCGGGCGGCTTATTCAATTTCCTCATTGATGAAATGGCCATGTGTGGAGCGAAAGATCGTCTAGTGGCCTACTTTTTGCCCTACGACGACGAAGACGATGCTGGCCGCGACTTTGATAAAGACGTGGAAGAGAGAGAAAGACACGGTATATTCAGCAATTCATAGCCGCAAGAAACCGGGTCACGGACAGCCGAATGTAGCCGCTCGATCTCGACTTTTCCTTCTCTCGGATTTGCTACCTGTTATATATATATATATAGGTGAAAATCTTCGAATGTATTATCATCGGCGCGTATATTTCTATAAATACACTTGATAATATAACATATATAGCGCATACAATATCCGGCAAATTAATGTTGCAATCTCGCGCGAAGAATGCGCTCCCTCGCTAGTAAATCTACAGTCGACATACGACATATAACTGAATTTTACTACTGAGTTTCGCTTTTATATATATACGCGGGAGTTTACAGCCTCCCGGTCTACATCGCACGCGCCCGTTGCAGAAATGAAAGTAATTAAAGTTTTTTTCAAACATTTCGCCGGCGTAAGCAGATGGTAATTAAATCCCGAGCGGTCGCCCGGCTCTTACCCCCTGAACTACACGATTAATCGCGTTTCTTTCTTTTTTTCTTCGCCGCCGCCGCGCCACTGAAAGTTTCTTTTTCAGCGCGCGAATCAATATTTTTCATTCGCGTGCACAGCTCGAGAGGAGGTGCGCTATCGAGACTCGAGCAAACAGCCAACGCCGGAGTTATACTTATATACGATTAGTCGATGTAATTAATACGTCCTTTTTCTTCGGCATTAACGAACTGCCAAGTCGTTAACGTTCACGTCAAACTATACCTCTATATATACAGGCCGCTCTTGAATTCTTCATGTCTAATGCTATAGATGTACGTGAATAAGGATCGCGCACCTAAGTCTGTTACTACTTAACGGAGTTGCGAGCGAGTTCTATACTTAAAACTGAACGAGAAGTCGTCCGTCGCGCGATAGTAAGTAGTAAAGAGCGACACGCGCTCGTAAAACGAGCTATGCCTCAAAGCACCTCGTCAATTCGAGGCAATCGAAAAAAAAAACGGCCGTCATTATAGTCATTCGAGGCAAAAAATAAAATATATACGTAGTGTATACTTTCTCTGTGAGCCCGGAAAAAGCTCGTTTCGACGGTACAAAACCATCGTATTTTCTTTTTTTTCAACGTTTAACGAGGCGATAGGACTGATGAAATGAGCGTGGAAAAACAAGGCCCGGGCAAACAGTCGCGCTGCGCGGACTCGTTAATTCGCTGGGGAGTTGTGGAAATCCTGGCGTTGAAAAAAAAGTAGAGAGAGAGAGGGAAAGAGCGAGGTAGAGAGAAAAGGGGAAACGGTATATGAGTGGTCGTACACCGGAGACTTTTGTAATTAAAAAATGTATTTCTGTAATATGACTCTTTGTGGCTAGATACCAAGCTAAACTAGATACGTATTCACTTTTCGTGATTTTTCGAGAAAAAAAGGAGCTTTCACGCTCAAGCATACCGTACTATAGTTAGTCGATACATTCGCAATTGACTTATTTGTTTCTTGTATATGCCGCATACAAAATCTGAGAAATATAGAGATACAATAGGAAATCCGTATGAGTTTTTTCGATTTTCAAAAAAATTTCGCTTTGGAGCCACGATCTTCTCGTTGATCAACCCTTGAAACGAACGACACTAATTGACCCGTGTTGTCGCGTCTTGTCTCGTGTCTCTATATACAGCGATTGACACGTTATATCCGGCCGGTATGTGTGTATGCGTATATATATACATACAGTCTGCGCGAGTAGTGTGCACATACACACACTGCATATAAGAATCGAGAGAAGGGTTTGCGCGTATTCGAGGGGAAAAGCCTGTATCGTATCTATTACGTATTATACGCGTATATACACATGCGCGAAGCAGCTCTGCTAATACAGGAAAAGAGTGATGTTCTCGCTATAACTATATATAGCGAGGTGTCGACGACTACGGTTTCCTCTGTCGTTGGGACTGACATCTGAGATAGGACTGAGCTGCAGAGAGGATTCAAAAGTAAGATGAGATCTCTGAAGACGGGGAAGATGACGATGGGCAGGAGAAGCTCTGTGTGTATGTGTGTGTGTATACGCCGGCTGTATGTGTAGGATAGGATTCGACGACGCGTGTCCTGTTAGGCCAAGTGACGACGAAAGATCGCGCAAACGCCTGCTGTGTAGGTGGTAATGGAGGTATAATGCATTTCTGCTGTTTGTCTGGATGTATATATAGGCACAGGCGTGTATCTTGTGTATATATATATATATATGTATAGAGAGAGAGAGAGGTCGTATAGTATACAATGTATCTATAGACAACGCGCCTGCGGCTTGTCGGGGCGATGCGACTGATTACTCAAAAGATGTTGAGAGTATAGACACTTTTCGGCGAGTTTGTATTGCGACTCGACGTCGCCCTGGCAAGCGCAACGATTATTATATACTCATTCCTCTGCAGTCGTTGGGATTGTAATTATATAGGTATATGCGTTCACTCATCATCATCACCATCATCATCATCATACTCTGAAGATGATTTTGGTCAATAAAACAAGCTGAAATGCCGCATGCCTGCTTCTCTATTCTAAGTATATATGCTGGGTCAAGGTAATAATCAATCGGAAGGTAATATATATAGGCGCAGTCGTATACATAAGCGTCTGCGAAAATATATATATATATATATATATATATATATATATATATATATATATATAATGCTCACGATGCTCGGGAGTATCAGAGAAATCAACGTATAATGTGCATTCAGTTCTCAGTGTGCATGTGTGTATTTTAGTCGAAAATAAGTATTTTCTGCGTTTAAGAGAAATTCACAAAAAAATAAACAAAAGTATAGCGAGTTTACGTGCAAAAGAAAGAGAAAGAGAGAGCTGTGCGAGCATGTCTGAGGTCAGTTGCGACTCTCACACCGATGTTTTTCTGCCTCTGCGCCGGCACTCCGCTTACTTCTTTTAACTTCTATGCAGTATAATCTCTCTTTCTTTCTTCCCATCGTGTATTTGTATGTGTGTGTGTGTTGTACGTGTCGTGGCGATGATGATTGTCTCTGAACTCGGTCAATCAGTTACATCAGTTGAGTTTTGGCAAGGCAATATGATATGAGGTTTCCAAAAAAAAGAGAAAAAAATAATGGGATTTACTATGACGGATACGCTACACCCTAAGGGATGTTTTCATATTTATATGTATGCTATTGCGCCTACTGTATATATGTATATAAATAAATAATTGCGATCATGTACGATGCTTGATTTTATATAAATATATTAACGTATATGTATATATTATATATATAACAGTAATATAAATAACAGTAATGTAATATACAGATGGGAGACATAGATATGTAATACATATGTATAAAAGAACAAAAGAAGAGAGCACGGGCAATGTAATAGGCAAAAAAACTCAACTCCGCGGGCTATATGTTCGCGATATGTATGTACACACATATAGATATACATACGCCTGCTAGAGACGTCGGAGTGCTGTTTTCATTTTTAATTGTTGATTTTAGCTTTGTGTCTACGTATACGGTTATTCAGTTTTATAAAGAGAAAAATAAAAATAAAAGTGTAAACAGGCATTCGGTTATTTACTCTGGCATTAGTTATCGTATACACATTATTTTACGTTCTATATATGCTATAATAATAATAATAATATGCTCTGCGGTTGCTTGCTTAAATTTTAGTTTAATTTTTTTTAAGTTTGCAGTTTTAGATTGTTTTGGTTGACAGTTTGCTTGCTTGGCATTTTGTTCAATAATACTTACCATCTTGATGTCACTTATTGTGGCAATGCTTCGCACAAACAGGTTTACCCGGACAATGGCCGGCCCATCTATGGGCAAAAACAATACAGCCCCTCTTTACAAAACAGTAATTTCTGAGAAGACATCGATGGCAATTTTTATTCTTTAATTTTCTTTTTTTTTTCAAGTCATTGTTATTTTACTATACACTACATGAGAGAAAACTTTTGTGCTGAATCTTTCGTTTGTCGAGAATACAATGTTTATTGACATACATATACACATATATATGTATAGACGCGGCTGCATCGCCATTCTTCGTTACATCAACGCTCTTGACTCTTGCGAACAACAAAAGAGTTATACATCCTGTATGTATCTGCAGTAAACCTACCCGTGCGTATAATATACTTATGCACGGATGAGCGAAAAATTAGCTTTGAAGCGCAAAGAACTCGAGAGAAGTACTCTAAATTCATTTTTATCGCTCGGAACAATCTCACCATACAATATACACTGAACGGCGCATAGGTCATGACAACTCCATGTCAAAAAGCCTCTATCTCCCGTTTCGCTCGGATTCAAAGCGGAGCCGCGCGCCCCCGCGATAAGTCTTTAGAGCCAGACACCGGATTATCTGCATGCGCATTGCGCAAACGAAACTTAATTATTTTCTTATCGCGTGTTCTGTATATATATATATATATATATATATATATATATATATATATATATATATATCGTGCATTCATTAAACGCGGCCGATATTCCGTTAGGTAGTGGAAAAAGAACTCGAGAAAGAAGCGACGCGCGCAAAAAGAAGAAGAAAGACAGAGAGGAATCTCTCTGAACGAGCCTTTCTTTCTCCACGTGATATACTACGCGCACCATACACACACACACACATATATCCGCGTAAAAGAGAGGTAGGAAGAGAGTTCATATAAACACGCGAGAGATAAGTCCTAACAATTATTTCTTCGCTGCGATATCTACGCCAAAGCTCGGCAGAAAGAGAGAGGGAGAGGGGGGGGGGGGCGAGGTTATAGGTATATAAGAATCTATAGCTCCGGCGGGCTTGCTCGCCTCGACAAACAGAAACAAAACAGTTGGTTCTCGCGCGTCTCCTTCCAAACAAAAGGAAGAGTCACTGTACATACTGCAGTAGTTCCGCTTAAAATTTAGCAAAATTATCGCGTAAATCGTCGCAAGCATCAGCGCGTAACGTTTACACCTCTCTGTCTCTCTCTCTCTCTATCTCTCCCTTGCAAGCACAAAAGCTTTGCGTGCCCGAGCTCCGTGATCTACGAGATAGATATAGGTAGATAAAGATGCCTTATACATTTATATATAGATACACATACACGCGCGCGCACGCACACACACACACACATATATATATATATTTATACATAGGGAAGCGCGCGCAAACGAAAGTTTTCCGAGAGGGACTATCTGCGCGCTCGTCGCTTTTGTGTGCGGGGCGCGAGTTGCGCGCGAATCGACGCTTTCTCTCTCTGTCTGCTGCTTCTGCTGCTGTCCGCTGGTGCGAGGCTACAACTTCTTTAACGAGTTGCCGTTCCCAAGTGAGAGAGAGAGAGAGAGAGAGAGAGAGAACGACTCTTTTCGCGGTTGGTTGCCTCGACGACAATATCGCCCCGAACGCAATCAACGAGCGGGGCTCTCTGTGTTGGAAAAAGCGAGAGGTCTTCTTATAAGTTGCGGTCGACGAGGAGCGAGACCAAGAGATAGAAAGAGAGAGAGAGAGGAGAGAGAGAAACTCGTGACTTCGAAAGCGCTCGTTTCGATGCTTGCGTCTCTTTCTCTCTCAAGACTCCTTTTTTTCGCGCGCGCGCGCCGCTGTTTCACCTCGTTCGTTTACGAATAGCCGAGAGAGAGAGAGAGAGAGAGAGAGGGGGTAGGCGGCAGTTTTCTTTTTCGCGCAAAGCTCCCTCGTTTACTTTATCCGTCTTTGTTTACTTTATTTCGAGTTCGTTGTTTTGCATAAAGAAGTCGCGTGCGGCGCCGACGATTCAATAGACGGCTTTAAAACGTTAGTTAGGCTGCGACTCCGTTATATTTGAATGGCAAAGCTTTTTAGGCTGTAATATACTTGGCGCGGAGAAGGATATTTATATATTTGCATTTGAATGAAGGCGGGGTTTTGTGCGACGAAATTGGGCCGAGATCGAGCGAATGTAATCAAGACGAACGCGGCGAGCTCGACGGGATCAAAAGAACCGGAAGCTCTACTCACGTCTCGTCCACGCGTCTCGTTATATATAACAATGTATACGTGTATAAATATTGACGGTTCATTCCCGATCATCGATGAACGCGAGTATTGCGAAATTCAGTTATCCCATATAGTTCGGAATTTGTACACACGGATTTCCTCGAATCTCCCAAATTTCGGCAGCAGTTTTCGCTTCCGTGAAACGCAACGGCGCCAACGTGCACATCAATATTAACGCGCGTCACGGTATCCTTTCAATTAAAACTGACCTCTCTCTCTCTCTCTTCTGTTCGCTTAACGATCCATCAACGCGCACAAGCTGTCTCGTTAAATATAAAAAAATGGAAAATTGCCGACGGAGTCCTTGATACTAGCGTAGAGTTGCCTCGAAAAAAAGAGCTGGCTGCACAAGACAGAGAGAAAGAGAAAAGAAAAAGGGGGGGGGGGGAGAGCAGACGCAATAGAGCTAGGAAATTGGCCGGGTTCGAGTGTTCGGTAAGGATCGTTGGTTCCGCGGCGTCTATATCCACACACATACACAATACAGCATATATATCCGTATTTGGGCGCGCGCAATATGTCCTCAAGTGCGGATCACTCGAGAGGCAGTATATATAGCGTTGGCTTTTGATCACGGCGCGAAATATGCCGATCCGATTGAAATCCCTCAGTGCAGCGCAGCCGCAGCAACTGCAAGAAGTATATAGAGCTGAATATATATATATATATGTATAACAATAGTCAACTAAGACGTCTCGCGCCCCTCTCGCCGCGATGCAATAATCGCTACAGCGTACTCAGCAACTATAGCTCTCAAATATATATGTATATATATTTGAGTTCGGCCCGCTCGCACAACATTTGCATAATTCTCGATGTCAGACGCTCGGCGTGTTCAGCATATCTCCGGAGTTGCAGCCTAACCACTATACCGATGCATGTGTGTGTGTGTGTGTGTGTGTAGCCACACAGCCGAGACGAGGTAAGGTTTAGTAGTATAGTGTTCGACTATACTGAGGAACGCCGCGCGCAACGGCATACTCTTAGATCAGCATTCCAGAGGCTGGACAACAAGGCTGCGCCTCGAGGGAGATGCAGATGACCCTATCCCGGAATCACGTTTGTTTGTCGACCCTTATGTCTACAGCACGCGATCTCAAGTCCGTTTTATTATATTCTCCAACTCATCGTGTATAAGGTTCGATATTTTCACGGGTATGCTATATATATAGGTGCGGTGCGAAGCACTCGATATTCGCATCGATAAAATTGTTTCTCCTTCGCGACGATGTCGCATGCTATTTGCATGCATTAAGCGCGCTTTTGAATTTTAAGCGTCGTCGCCTGCGAACTCGTAATAATAATAATAATTGTTATTATTATAATAATACTCGGACACGTCTTGAGACCGCATTAATCGGAATAAAAAAAAGGCTCGCGTTGACCGTTATGGACGAAGCTCGTGTCTCGCGCTCTCTGCACATCCAGACTAGTGGATCTGTACATATCTATATATATAGAAAGAGAGAGAGAGAGCAGGCGCCGGGTCGCAGCGCGCGCTCGTCGTCGATCGATCGAGCCGCTGATTCTTCTTCGCTCTGTGCCGCCGCCTAGGCTGATGCTGCCGCTGCAGCACCGTGTTCGCGTGATCGTTGCACTCGAAAACATATACATGCTGCGCTTATGGTTAGATTACTCCCTTTCGAGATTATAAGAAAAAAAAAAGAAAAGTAAGCGACGGATTTCATCCGGTTTCAAAAACACACACACACACACACACACACACACACACACACACTTAATTAGACTTTGCACGCCTGCTGCAGTTAAGGGCTTTAATCCTTGCAAAGAGTAGAGAGAGAGAGAGAGAGAGAGAGAGAGAGAGCTGCATTAGCTCGCTTCTGTTAGCTCAGCTAAGAGGCTGAAAAAAAGAGGATCTCTAATTATTTTGAAAGAAGCGCAGATGCAGCTAGAAGGATTAAAACTCTGGTTGCAATTTTTTTTTAAATATATAACTCTTTTGTTGTCGATGATGATTATCAAGTAACAATGATCGCAATACGTTGAATCTCTCAGAATGACGAGACTATCGACGTTATGTCTAAAGAAGCTCTATAAAGACGCGTGTACACAAGCGAATGCTCGTCCCAATTTGTAGCATCAGTATATATAGGTGAGTCGTGAATATATAGTGCTAGCCGATGGCATTAGTTCATCGCTTATTCGTTATAAGGTAGACTCGGCGATGTATGAAACTTCTCTATAAAGTATATCTATAGATAGCGAAGCGAAGTTGGCACGGATCGTACACAACACGGTATAACAAAACAATTCATATGTATATATATATATACATATACATATATATGTATTCTCTAATTGAGTGCTCTTATTCTGCGCTATGGTGTGCCGTCTATACTCTGATGATAATATACGAGATTGTCGTGGAATAGACACACATAGCTGTATATACCAGCAGACGTGTCGTACGTGCAGCGAAAATCCCGTTCAACATCGGAGAGTGAAGGATATGGGCTGCTGGGATGTATATATGTATGGGCTACAACAATCTCACACACACGTATATGTGTACGCACGGCGTATACATGTACGCGTATATTTGCTGTATGTGCTCGGCAGAATCGGACGTGGCCGATGCACTCATTATCGGACGAACGCACAAAATATACTGGCGTAAAATGTATGATATGCTTTCGTACACTGTATGGACTCACATGTATACATATATATAACAGTAGTATATAGGTCGTGTGCAGATATCGTGTGTCATACAAGTGTGTGGCACATAGCTGGCTATCTAAGCTCCTATTAGCATAATTAAAATTCATCCTACTGTGGTTAAATCATTCGGCTGCAGCATAGTATAGGATCGGATGGGTATGTGTATATATGAGAGAGTGTATAGATTTCGGAGTCGTATACACATATATATGTAGTCGTTAATTTATGAGCTTTCTGCAGGGGTTTCGATTTGTCCAATATGTATAATTATGCTGCTGCTGCTGCTGCTGCTGCGTTCGTAACAATGTATCACGAATATAAATATGCATGTCCTCATCGCGTTGGTCGTTCATCAGTTTATAGTTAAGAACCGAACTGTTGCCGTTATTATATTATTGATACATCGGCGCGCGTGTATGACGCTACACTGTCTCTCTCGCTCGTTTCGCCGCGTCAGCTGTTACACTCGCGCTCAATATTAAGCCGAGTAGATAATGCGCAAAAGAAAAAGACGTTATATATATATACACCCCGACGAGTGGAAATCTTCTTTATAATGAAAAAAAAAGGGAAAATTAATCCGCCGTTGTTAAAAAGACGTGCGAATCATTAAAGTAACCTGGAGCGAGCGCGCGCGTGCTCTGCATATTTAACTTCTTAATTGGTTTTCCCGCGAGCTATATAGCTAAGCGAGAGTTGCAGCAGTGTGCGGGCGCGAATTTTGCGCGCGCGGGGTGGAAAATTACAAAAATTGAATTTCGTCCACGGACAAACATTTGTAAACTCGATAGGAATCACGAGGGATTAATTCAGAGCTGCTATACTGCGCGGAATTGATTTTCCAAAAGTCTAAGATAGAGAGAGAGAGAGAGTCAGGCAATGAAGATAAGTATAATATATCCCGATCGAGTATATACGTATATGTATATTTAAGACCGAGATAGAGTGAGAGAGAGAGAAGCCGTCGAGCTCTTAATCTCCTCGACATTTCAGAATCGCGCGAATACACGTCGTCAAAGACATATCGCGTGGCGCCAATCTACTTCCTCGCACGCGATGGATCGCTTTGAAGTGCAATCTCTCGATTTCGAATCAATTTATTTTTTTTAGCTTACACATAGCTATCGAGTAATCCTCGGCACGATAAAGCGATTCCGCAGAATCGATCGAACGAGTCGTATTATACTTATATATATATACGATGTAATTTGCAGCATTCAAAAGAATTATATATAAACCGGGAGGATTTCGAAGAAACGGTCAGTCGTATTTTCGCAGAAACGAATTATACAATCGACGTCTTATTTTCGCGCGAGAACACGAGATTAATTCCGGGAAATGAAGTGCTAGCCCGTCAGCCCCCTCTCTATCTCTCTCTCTCGCGCTCTCGCGAGCTTAATTTACTTGAAAGTTTTTCACATCCCAGACGACGACGACGACGAGGCGACGTTATATACCGAAAATTAAAAAGCAATCTCTTCGATATATATATATATATATATATATATATGTGTGTGTGTGTGTGTGTGTGTGTGTGTGTGTGTGTGTGTGTGTGTGTGTGTGTGTGTGTGTGTGTGTGATTCCTGCTACTCGTGGAAAAATACAGCATCAGCCAAGTAATGCAGGTTTCTCGCGCTACAATTCGATATTGAATCCGAGCTCGATGTAGATTCAGGCTCGACTACGTACGCACATTCGGGAACCATCATCGATCGACGTATAATATAAGGCACTAATTTTTTAATAATTATTATCATTATAAGAAATATTCAAGCCGCAGCATAATAATAATACCGAGCGTTTAAGGCGGTATCTTCAATCGGATCCGGAAAAATAATCCCCTCAGGCAGTAGGCGAAGCCCGCGGTTATATCCCTGCCCTCGATCGCAGCACCACGTGCAGCGAAGGAAAAAAGGCAGTATCTCGAGAATCGCCGATCGTCGAGCAGACCGCTGGGTATATCCCCCCGAGCAAGTAGAAAAGGTTCGTGTCCGCCGAGACGGCCACTGCGGCATACACGTGCAGCAGTAATCGAGGCGCTCACTCGCGCGCTCGTTTTCCGTATAAGAAAAGGGGTTTCGAGCGACCCTCAAGAGAGGAGAGAAAGAAGAAGACAGTGAGCGCGGAAGCTTGATTACATTGATACAGCGCAGATAACCGCTGGCGCATAGGCTAAAGAGAGAGAGAGAGAGAGAGAGAGAGAGAGAGAGAGAGAGAGAGAGAGAGAGAGAGAGAGAGAGAGTCATATCCGTGCGAGCGCAATTTTCTAAAAAAGTGTCTGATGCTCCTTTTTGCTTTGTCTCTCTCTTATCTGGCGTTGAGCCGACGTAGCTCGAGTGTCGTGGGAGTTAAGTGCCTTCCCTCGCTCTCTCTCTCTCACTCTCTTTCCTATTATATACGTTATTTTTTTGTTATCTCGCGCGTGTGCTCTCTTTTTTTGCCTCTATCTTGTCGTCCTCGCGTCTTAGTCATCGGATTAATTCTTTTTTTTTTCGAGCGGTTCCTTCTTTTTCCCTTCGCTTCCGGAGCCCGAGTAGAGCTGTGCTAACGCGCAGATCGGATCATTTTACCCGACGCCTCTTGTCCGCGTTGAGCTACACGCTCTTATTAAATGAGCGTTACAGGGATTATTTTTTTCGCGGTGGATCGAGTGGCGGATTTGTAATACGGAATGGAAATTTTTAAATTTTTATATGCGCGATGCTATACGTATGTATATATAAGCGCTTATCCGACACGCTTTCGCATCAGGGATGCGTCGTCCGCACTTTTCGAAAACTCTCGTCGTTGCAGTAGAAACTTTGGAATTTTTACGCTAATGCCCGCTACTATATACCCTCCAAGTTTAAACTATATTAATTTTTCAAAATTCCATTTAAACTTTACGTCGTAGCGTTTTACGCGGTATATAATATACAAACTGCGAAAGCTCGGATTACGCGAGTTTTCGGAAAATCCTCCGCTCTCTTGCGAGTGTTATAAAAAAAAAACGCAACATATATTATATACCCAAACCCGCATCCTTCTCTCTCTCGAGAGCGAAAATAATATAAAACGTCATTAATTCAACTAGCCGAGCTCCCGTATATGCCGCAGCCACTTGGTCTAGTGTAGCCGCCAGTCGATATATACCCGGGTGACACGCCTGTACTATGATAATTGCATTACTATATATTCTATACAGTAAAGCTCCTTCCGGCGTAAACACAGCCTCGAGCCGCTGCGGAAAAAAAAGAAGACTAGCTCGCGAGGCAGCCTAAAAATAAATCCGCGCTTTCGTCGACCTCTGCAACGGCAAGGCCATCGGAGCTACTCTCTCGCGAGGCTGCGAAACCGTCAAAATGTCCGGCCTTGATCCACTCGGCGACGCCCGTGTATTCATAATTCAAGCTTGCAGCAGTAGCGCGCCACTGCTCCAATTACCCGCGCTCGGATACATTGATGATTTTGAAATTTGCCCACAGGTAGAGAGAGAGAGAGAGAGAGAGAGAGAGAGAGAGAGAGAGAGAGAGAGAGAGAGAGAGAGAGAGAGAGAAATACTTCGATCGCGCGTATTATTCGAATCCGCAATTATAGCGCTGATTATTATACATACCAGCGCGTATATTAGGAATTTTGTTTGAGAGCAATGATGTATGACGAATTCAAAGGCGCGTGATTTAATTAAAAATAATAGCCAACTATGCTGGTCTCGCCCTCTCTCTCTCTCTCTCTCCTCTCTCTCTTTCCCCAAAGTCGGATTGTATTTTAAAGCCCTTTGATTCGAGATTAGCTTCGCAGCGCGCGTGCCCGGGAATTTAAATTATGTAATTAACGCGTAGAAAGCCCCGGGGCTCCCCGTGCAAGCCTAACTCATCCGCAGAGTCCGATTTCCACGATTCTCGCAAGCTCTCTATATACACAGTCGGAGTTTTCGATTAAAATGCCATTCGAATTCGCGCCCGAGAATCGTGGAATAAAAAAATAACTAGTATAATATAATCACCTATTGTACGCGAGCGCAACGTATTCTAAATGCATTTTCCGGGGTATATATCGAAATGTACCGCGGGAGTACAAGGAGAAAGCTAGGAAAAAGCTCGGGAGTGAGAGAGGGGTAGCCGTACGAGAGAAAATATGGAGCACGAAAAACGCGAATAACATAGCACTCGAAGAAATAACCGAACTCGCGGGGTTGTATGCGGAATCTCCTCTCTCTCTCTCTCTCTCTCTCTCTCTCTCTCTCTCTCTCTATCTCTATCTCTCTCTCTCTCTCTCTCTCTCTCTCTCTCTCTCTATCTCTCTCTCTCTCTCTCTCTCTCTCTCTCTATCTATCTCTCTCTCTCTCTCTCTCTCTCTCTCTCTCTCTGCAGCTTACCAATATATGCCTAGAGACGAGTATAACGCGTATATACATATAAGACGTAGACTCTCTCTCTCTCTCTCTCTCTCTCTCTCAACTCGAGGAAAATTTTTCACTTCAGAAGCTCGCACAAAAGCTCGGCGCTCCTCCCTCGCGTCGGCTGACCCCGTCTGCCGCTGCTGCAGCCAGCGCTATATCTCATTTCCAATTCGCGAACCTCGAGTGCATAAGCAAATTCAATTAAGGAAATTCTTTTGTGGATGAGAAATGTGCGCGGCTATATATAAGGATTCGCGCGCTGCAGGCAGTTTGTTCCGTTACATTCATCACGGGGCGCCATCCCCCTCCCCGCGCGTCATTCACTATAATTGCTCATCAAGAAAGTATCGAGTGTATATATATAGGTTTATGTATAAGGCGGTAAGCGACTTTTTACGGAACGCGCTCCAACTCTATAAATATAGATTTTTTGCTCGCGCCGCGTATACACAACGAGGCTCTTAATTGTCCGCGTAGTTAATTAAATCGGTAATTGCCGAGCTTTCGTCAATAATAAAGCGGCGGGTCAGAAAATTAAAGCTCCTATATATACATGGATTATGGAGCGCGAGGAAATTCGACTCTTATATATATATATATATATATATATATATATATATATATATATATATATGCGCGCGTGGATACACGTTCTATCAGTTATCAAAACCACGCGCGTTTCGTCAAAATACATATAAGCATAACGTGATACTCTTTGAAAACATAAATGAAATTTCTTCGACGATGTAATAATATTCCCGTGAAGTATATATATAATACATGTCCGCGATATAACAGCGTCGGTGGGCTCAATTAAATAATACACCGCGCGTGCATATACACATATAGTTGCGACTAAACTCGCCAACAATGCGGCAACAATTTGCGCGCCTGTTCGATCGCCTCGCAGAAGTTGGCTTGCGCCGAGCGCGCAGGTATATATATATATGTATAGTATACCCCCTCCCTTGTAAATTGATTACCCTTTCCCCGTCGCGCAGGAGGGGTCTACGTGTATAGTAGAAGACGTTTTTTCGGAGAAGTCCAGCGTCGTCCCTTTGATCAGCGCTCGCTGGTACCATACTATATAACATATATATTTTGGAAAAATGCGCGGAGTCGGTCGAAATCGTTTATCGGGGAGTATAGCTATACGCGGCTCCTGAAGGGAGAGAGAGAGAGATAGGGAGCTATATATGAAAGAGCAATCGCGCAATCACTCGCCGTAATGGCGTAGTTGCTTGTTCTTAATTGTCAATTAGGATTCTAATCAGCGGCGGCGGGAGCCCCCCCCCCCTGCCCCTTCCTCTTTCACCATCAAGCCGACGCCGCCGCCCTTCGCGTCGTTGATGCTTCCCCTACACTCTTTCCACACCCTCTCACGTATATACATATACACATGTCGTGCCTTTCACGAGGACTCGAAGCTGCTGCTGCTGCTGCTGCTCTTTCTTTTCTTCTATTTCATTTTCATTCTCGCGTAGTCCTCTCTTAAATTTTATTTTTTCTCTCGTCGCGCACTTGCTTTATAAGCGAGGCGTCGTCGTCGAAATCTCAATCGAATTCTCCACAGCAGCAGCAGCAGTGAGAGAAAAAGTCCTCGACTGTATATAAGAGTGTTTCGCTGTTTTTACCCCTTTCGAGCTTTGTCCTTTCTCCTTCGCTATGTATATGCGCGCGCGCGCAGTGTGCGGTTTTTCTTTGAAAATTCGATTGTACGTAGTCAAGCCTGTCCTCTACGCGTATAGGTATATACACACTTTCGAGCTTCTCGCGAAGAGAAAAAAATTCTAATTACTTCGTTTCTCGAAACTTATCGGACCCTTTGAACCGACATCGAAATGGAGGGGTTAAAGGAAGCGGGATTGCTGCTCGGCCGAGCGAAATAAAATCGTTCGTTGGTACTTACGGCTAATCTTGCGCAACTTTTGAGACATTCTCTCTCTTGACTTTCAAGCGCGCGACGACGAGGCAAAGAATTAAAGCCCCGCAGCATTTTTATGGTTATCTTATATATATATATATATATATATATTATGTATGTGTAATCTGTGCCGCGACTACGTTTTGCATGAATACGGATGAGCGAATTTTACAGCGAGTAATTAAGAGAATCGATTTTTTTTGCTATCCTAATGGACCTTTCTTTTGCCTCGTTGTACGCTCGATATGCGTCGCTTCTCAACACGTATACCGTGTACACTCTTCCCTTTCTGCGGATCAGCCTGAATTAGTTCCCTCTTGAAAAATGAATCTTATATAAGCCTGAGCTAAAGTATTAGTACAGTACTTGCACTCTTAATTACTTCCCTCACCCTTATGTATACACGTGCGGAAAAGAAAACGGGCACGAGATTGGAATGAAAAAAAAAACACGCAATTATAATCGTACGCAATCCGCGTAATGCGATGCACGCACGACGAGCCCAGTAATCAGACTGCTTCCCCCGCAGATTACAAGCCTAGCCTACATCTGGTTAATTTTCAGCGTCGCTTCCTCCATGAGTACACGCGTGCGCGTATATATTATAATACGCTGTGACATATATATATATATATATATATATATATATATATATATATATACCTCTGCTATGCTGGTGATGGGTCTTACGGACGATATATAAATAACGCAATATATATACCTCAATGAGACTCCTATACACATGTCGTACCAGTAGTAGTAGTGGTAGGTGGACAGAGAGATTTCTTTTTCTTTTGTTCGCGCGAAAAAATTCACATACGATGGAGGTGGTGTGATTTTGTATATATATATATATATATATATAATTCATGAATGTAATATATAAATGCGTATCTCATGTTGCAGAGAGTCAGATCAGTCGTATTTACCTGTTCCGTTTTCGCCGCTCGGTCTTATGCGGGCGTCGTAGCTGCCGGGGCCGAGGATATTGTCTAGCACCTGCTTCTCCTTCTCCCGAAAGTTCATCTTGCTGTTCTGCCCACATCTGCAACGCAATATACACATTTTGGCTTATGACGATTATACTGCACCTTCTTACGCACACACAGTTACGAGCTAAGATAGAAGGGGTTACAGCCGGTGCATATGCATGCGGCAGCGTCTCCATAAGCGTATGCAAGATATATAGCTGAGAAGGTCAATTGCGAGCGGAGGCTCTATATACGGCTGGGGGAGAGTGCAAATAAGAAAATGAGAGAAAAATTCCAGGGCCTCTCTCTCTCTCTCTCTCTCTCTCTCTGTCTCTCTTTTTCTCTCTCAACTTGGGCTCAACTTCTATCCTTGGCTAACTTTCTCCGGACATCGGCGCAGCCTTTTTTTCTTTCGTCGGGACGTTTTTCAGAAGCTTCTCGCCTAGTTGGCGCGAGCATGCGGCGAGAGTTTGAGTTATGGATTTAACGTCGCTCGAGCTATTCCTCTGTATTAAATTTTAGATTTTTAATTAATTGGACACGTCTCTCGCTGCAGTCGTTTGCCTTATTAGGACGTTTTTTTCACCACGCGTTTGTACATTTAACGCGACGGACGCGCGTGAAAATTGCGTAAAAGCTCCGAGCTAATTATCCGTCCGCTTAAAAGTCGTAATTTTCATGCGCCTTTGAGACACTTTCAGCGGCGCGCTATATACGTTTTCAATTAAAGTTTTTTTTCGACCCAGCGTTGGGCTGATCCGCGCCGCGCGAAATTGCCGGGATATTTCCATATCTAAAAAGTTTCGTGCTATCGTCGAAAAATACCGCGCGTCCACTGCGTCTTCTCCATATCAGTCCGGTCGCGCGATAGCACACCCAGGATCGCGAAATTCAGCGTCTATGGCAACGTATAAATCAATCGCGCGCAATGAATGGCACCGATCTCTCGCACAAATAAAACTAATGGTATTCCGCTACGCGGGGAGTCCCTCTCTGTATATATACGCAGGATGGCGAACAATTAAACGCGGGCCGCATTGAAGACCGAGTGTACAGCTGCGCGAGACATTAAACGCGCGTTTCCGCGAGCTGAATGGACACCTCGACAAAACGAATTCAGATATATAATACACGAGCACACGTATACACGCTAGGGTGGAAAATTGCCGGTAGGACGAGAAATAAAACTCCCGTTCCGCAATTATCAATCGATTGACTAAAGAATCCTTTAACTAGATATATACGTATACTAGGTATACTCATCCCTGCTATAACCGGTTGAGGAATCATGCGCCGATTAATCCGGCCGCTCGCGTTTCGAAATTGCCCGTAAATAATAGCGTAGAAGTCCTCTATCTCTCTCGCGCTGATCGATTCCCCCCCGTCGGTCTACAGCGTACACACACACATATATATATATATATATATATATATATATATATACACGCGCATGTGTTGGTGCAAAAGAGAGGTAGCATCAGCAGCAGCAGCAGCAGCGACGACGACGTCGACGACAACGAGCCAATTACCGGGTCAAGCGAGAGCCATGGCCCGAAGTCACGGCTGCAACGATCTATATCGCGTGTGTGTGTGTGTGTGTGTGTGTGTGTGTGTGGGTGGGTGGGTGGCCGTAGTAGCTACGCGATTCGATCGCATTATCGCCGGTGAAGAGAGGAGCTTGCGCGCTACACGGATCTAAAGAGAGGCTCTTCTCGATAAAGGCAGATGGACGCGGCCACGTTGCTGCAGAACACGGGACTCGATCCCCTTTGCCGCGTGGAAACACGGCACTGGATTTTTGACGCCGCGGCGCATCACGAGGGGATTTCGAAATTAAGAGGAAAGAAAAGCCGGGATAGACTCTGTTATCTTTAGCACGATGCCGCGCGTAGTGCTATGCCGGCATTGAAAATCCACTTTCAAGGTGAAAAGTGGGCCGCCGATCGCGCGCATTCTTCGCTGATATTAAAGCACGATACCCAAACAATTACGCTTGTATATCAGCGTGTACGTATATAAGTACGCGCTGCCTCTAATGAGGTCGCAGTCGCGATGTTAATGAGACCAGAGAGTATAGGAGAGATGCGCTCGAGCTCGTTTACAGATTTCTTCTTTGCAGCGCAGGCAGGGAATTCGCGCCTGAGAAATACGTAGGCTGTGGCACGTATACACAACGTATATACGTATATATATATATATACAGGCGTAATTGGCTCGGTTGTTATGGATTTTCTTTTGTGACTTTTTTATCCTCTCCGCTGCTGCCGAGGCACAGACTCGTGCTATCTTTTATTCAGACACGGCGCGCGCTGTGAAGAGTCTAGCCGGGAATTCTCCGCGGCGAGTGTCTCGTGTCTCTATAGGCTACTATACTATACTACCACTAGCACTTTTTTGCGGCTGCTTTTAAATGTATGCCATCGCATCCCGGGTGAGATGTCGGTTTCGATAATTTTTGGAAGCAAAAAATTCCTCGTATAGAAGTAACTCGTCGATTTATCATACACACACACACACACAGGCACAGATCTGCATTCGATGCGGGCGAGAAAGAAATTCAATCGCGCAGCGAAAATAAGCGTTGATTAAGCGAGCCGTGTGATTTCCCGCTATAAGCGGGACTCGCTTAATCGCGCTTTAATTTCGATCCCCACGCCCATGAGCCAATAATTTCGCTGGAGCCAATCCAGGATGACGAGAGAGGGGGGGAGGGGGTGGAATGAATGAATGAATGAATGCGGAGAAGAGCGAGAGAGGACGAACGAATTTATATTTGCGCGGAGCGAAGCTGCCGCGAGAGCTTGAATGAGAAATTTTTGCTTTGACGTTATTTAGCTCGTGCCCAGAGGGCATAATTATTATTATCTGGAACGTATTACGAAGGCAGGCGCGCCGGCGGTATATAATGTATTTTGCGCGGCTTTTAATACTCCGGGATGTCTTGAGAGACGGGTATATTCTCGATTTTATTATTATTATTATTATTATTATTCAAAATCGAATTTTATATTACTCGGTATTACCAGCATCGTCGAAATAACTCGAGTTTATATACACAGGCAGGAAAATCAGCGCAGGAACCAGTTGCGCGTATACTTGATCGTTTATCGAAATTCCCGCGTCAAAGGCCGCAGCGTATCGCTCAAAGAGTTGACGGACGGGTTAAAGATTGAAGCCGCAACGCAAGTGGCGCAAGTAATTTTCGAGTAGTCGTTAACGCAAGGGGGAGGGGGTGTATGCTGCACGTATTATATCCTGCACGTACACCGCCCAGCACGAGCTCGAACACGCATATATAGATATACATGCAGCAAAGGGGGGCAGGAGAGGGGAAGCCCGTTCGCAGGATTGACGTGTACGAGCCTCGTAATTCCGACTAAAACGAAAGACATGCTATCGGTCTCTCGCGAGGCATCTTCGAGTATATATATCTATATACAGATACGCGACGTCGACTTTTACGAGCAGCTTGCTTGGAATATTTATTGCCCGATCTACAGTCCGGCAGCGCGATCTTCGATTTTAACGTCCTCCGATTTACATTTATTAGCTCGGATTATATCGATTTCGTGTGTGTGTGTGTGTGTGTGTGTGTGTGTGTGTGTGTGTGTGTGTGAGTGTACATTTTCTGCTGCGTTCGAGCGAAGAAAAAAAGAAGAAGCTGACTCGCCCTCGGGGCAGCGACACTCGCAAAGCGAAAGACACCGCAAAAACGAAAGGCGGAAAGAGGAAGTTGCGCACTAGACGCTCTAAAATCTGCTCGACTGCGCCAATTAATTCAGAGCTCGAAAGTTGTTCTCGAGCAAACCTCGACGGCAGGTCTGACCATAGCGCGACTCTAACCACTTATATGCGCGCGCTCCATAAACCAACCTCGCGGATACAATATTTACTAGTGTATACGCAACTAATGAGAGAGAGAGAGAGAGAGAGAGAGAGAGAGAGAGAGAGGGAGATAAGCCGGGCGCAGTGTTATTTATATATATAGTTTAGACTCGATGTTGGTTCAACACACAGACGGACAGAGAGGATATCCTATACATCCCCCGCAACTGCAAACATACGCGCAAACAAAATCTCCTTCTGCAACGCGTATATATACAGCTGCTTCTCGCCATCTATACTCGATACACGTAGGAAGGAAGGAAGGAAGGAGGCGAGTGGCGTGTTGACAGGATAAATGTTTGGCCCATCAAACGTGCGAAAGTACGTACCAGCCGAGCCGCTCTATAAGTGAACTGTGCTGCGCACAGGAAGAAGAAGAAGAAGAAGAAGAAGACCCGGCAGCCGCGTGTGTATAAGAGTTTGGGGAGACTTCTTCAAGAAGAGGCAAGTTTCCTCCCCATCCACTTTAATTAGTCGATATTGTTCTCCCTCGCGTGTGAGGCCGACCGAGCGAGCGAGTATAAGCGAGGGAGAATTGATACGCTCGCTGAGTGCTTCTTTTAGTGTGGCGCCGAGTGATTGCTATTTAAAGGCCCCCGCAACGGCTTGCCTAATTGAACTCGAATTAAAATACGTGACCGGCGTGTGCGATCGTCGAGCCTAGCGCGCCCCACGTGACAACGCGGGATGGAATGGCTTAATGCCGCGCGGGCAATAGAAAGTGCGACGTCGCTCCCCATTCGTCTATGTATAATACGTAATGTATAGTCATTTACGTTGAAAACGTTTTAACAGGTGAAAAACTACTGAAAAACGGGAATAACATATTTTCTAGCACGAGAGGAAAAAAACGAGAGACTTCCTTATTCACAAAAGAGAGCTGTCCGGTCACACCCCCATTAGACGCTCAAATAGAATTTAATACGGGCTCGTAGACGAGTCCTCTCGAGCTGTATCCGACATTTTTTTGACGTCAGAAGCGCGCCGGGGCAGACAAGGGGTTGCCGGGAGGAGGCTCGAGCAAAACGAATGACATAAAAAAGGCCGGGCGGCAGGACGGGGCAAAAAATCGGGCACAGAGATCAGCGGGAGGGGCTGCATGATTGAGCGAGCCGAGAAGGAGCGAGCGCGGAAAATAAATGGCAGCAAGGACAGGGATGAGGAGAAGAAGAAGAAGAGGAGGAAGAAGGGACGACGACGACGAGCAGCATAGTGTACGAGGAAAATGGAGTAAGGGAATGACAAAGCGAAAGGGGGCGAGAATGTGGGTGAAAGCACGCGCGTGTGTGTGTGTGTGAGGGGATCTCGTACGACGACGCAGTAGAGAGAAGAAAGAAAGTAAGTGAAGGGTTGACCGAGTGCGCGCGGGGCGCACTGCACGAAAGTATTTAGGCGAAAGGGCGAGCGCGTCACTACCGCAGAGTCTGGTATATATATACTAGCCTCGGTTAGTATAATGAAAAGTATTTAAAGGGGAGCCTCGAGAAGCACGAGACTCGCGCACTGAATAGAGCTCGGAGGAAAACGATACGACCGCGCGTTTCTCATCAGCCGTCGGCCGCGGGCTACTGCGGCTCTGAATATTTCACCTGCGACGACGTCTTCCCTGCTACTGCTGCACCAGATGGATGGGATATACTCTCTCTCTCTCTCTCTCTCTCTCGGAGAGCTTTTAGTGCATTATACGCCGTGGCTTTAGTCTCTCAAATCGCTCGATCCTGCGAGATTGCACGTCCTGCTATGTGTATATATATAAGTAAGAAAGCTGCTAAAGTACCGCGATATGTTTCTTTCCCATATAATACTAGTGCAGGCCGAGCTTTGTTTGGACTCTCCGGTTGAGAGATCGATTTTTAAAGGATTTACGCCCACGGAGCAAAGGATAGGCTACTATATATACCGACGATTTGTCTGTGTATATAGATAATATTCTCTCGCTCATTGTATATTATACGTGTGATTTTTCCGCGTCGGATATAATACGGGAGCTTTACGAGCGCCTAAACATTTCCGGGGGAAAAAGATAGATACAAAAAGAGATTCGCGTTGACGTAAAGTAACTCGGCAAAGGCGGTAATCTGATATACGTTTTCATTAATGGATGCGCACAGCGTGTATCAATATTAGGGTCAAAGGAACGCGCGTATAACAACATTACGCACTCGAGATAAAAACCTACAGGGGGATACCCTCAAAGCTCTGTGTATAGTATTTTAATTGTACGCTGAAGCCCCTTTTATACTCGATATAGAGAAAGAGAGCCGTAATCTATGTGGGAGAGGCGAGAGCATCTGTTCTAAAGTCATGACATAATCGAGTCGTCCCCTCTTCCTTATATATACCCAGAAGATTGATATCTGAAAAAAAACGGGCGAAAATGAGTCATCGGCGTGTGTCATCATTTGGCGCTTGCGCTCATGAAAAATTGATGGACGCCCTGCGGGCACTTTGTAACGCGTCAACTACATTATATAATAGCGACGGCCACAAAAAAAAAAGAACAAATAGAGTCCTGCATACATCGCACGAATGATTTAAGAAAGCGCTGTTGGTATATACAGGCGCGCTCGATGATAATGCCACGATGATGATAATTTCACCGGCGGGCCGAGTCACGCCTCGAGTGTATAATCCGCGGCAAGAGAGCCCACTCGTGCGAAACGATGGAGCACATGCACGCCGCCCCCTTCACCGTTAATAACCGCTCCAGTTTTCGACTTGCCGGTGCATGTGTACAGGGGGGGGCGCAGGAAAGCTCGTTTTTCATTCTTCTGCAGCGCCTTTTTGTCGGATTGCTTTCTCGAGCGAGGAGCGGAGCTTTGTATGACTGGCGTATCTATCCGTCGGACTCGTGTTTTTCGCGGCCGGATGTTTCTTGCGGCTAATGGTATATATATATATATATATATATATATATATATATATATCACTGCTGCGGAATTAGCCGTTTGTTCGTTGCGCCAGATGAATCGTGACTTTCTTTCCGGTGTACCTAATATAATTAATAACGTTACGCGCTCTAATGCGGATTGACGACTTGTTTGCTGTGCTATGTATAAGCTATAGGTGTTGTATACACTCGGCGAATCGGGTTTGATGAATTTTCTTTCTCGAGGGGTTCCGTTATATATATACATACCCTCTCAATAGAGCAACGTTGGAAAAAAGTTAGCCGAAAAACTAATAATTGGCTCGCAGCGCAGCACCGGTCAATAGGGAGCGAAGCCGAAAATTCAGCCGTGAAAACCACACACACACACACACACACACGTGGCAAAAAAACAGATATCGGCGGTCGGAAAATAAAAATTCCATATCCACCCAAAAGCGACGACGGCGCCGGGCGATCCTCAAATATAAACCTCTTTCGGTCCGGCGAAAGCTGCAGAGGCTCGAGGCATTCATCAAAAAGCTCTAAAACAGAGTCCGGACTTTTTTACGCTCTCCGGAGCTTTTCACCCTGCGCGAAATCAAAAACTCTCTCCCACCAATTTTTGTTTTATACGCATACTCTCCTGCGCCTTTCTCATGCGTGCCTATATAGGATCGGTATCGATTTCCGGTCGAGGTATATCTGTCTTTTTTTTTGTTCAAACTCGATATATATGCATCAGCGAACTCGTAAATCCGTTGCAGCCGCATAATAAGCTTTCCATCTCTCTATACAGAGTATATAAGCGCGTTTCTCCTTCCTAATACGAAACTCGTCCGGCGAATGTTTTTGCATGTCTACAGAGGCTATGTAGGCTACATGCGGGTGTAGCGCATATACAGAGAGAAAGAGAGAGAGAGAGAGAGAGCCGACCGGAAAGTGAAGAAAATTGAGTTTGCCGTCCAAGTCCGCCGTCGAAAAGCTATAGTATGTATACGTGTACCGATCGATCGATCCATCGCGCGGTAATCGGAAAAGTTAAGTCCGTGAGTGGGAGACTATATATACGTGTACACACGTATAGACACTCTCTCTATATGTTTTCAGGAAGTGTAGGGACCGGTCCTTAAACGCGGAAAAATATATCGTCCCGGATATCCACTTTGCCAAATGGCTTTCTTTCGGCCCTTTTTTTTCTCTCTCTCTATCTCTTCCCACTCCCCCGCGCACGCACAGACGGCGTTTTAGTACCAGTTGCAGCGCTGTAAATTCGTGCAATTTGTGCCGGGACGGGCCAGCATAGTAGCGTGTGCGAGCAACTGAACGGCCACCACCGACTCTCTCGTGGATGTTACGTGCGCGCGTCGGCGCGTAATTTTCCGCACTGAGAACCGTTATTTATGGCCCGGCGCCGCCGCGTCGACGGTCACTGCGCGCACACTACACGAGCGAGAAAACCGAGAGCGAGACGATGATTATTGCACGAGGGAAGATGGAGGGGGGAGGGGGCTTTTAAGGGACGGCTAACGGCGCGCTAACGTTTTACGTAATCATTGTTTTGAACGAGCCTTTGGGATTTCACCGGGGAGGAGACGGAATAGAGAGAGAGAGAGAGAGAGAGAGAGAGAGAGTTTTATTTCACGGGGCTTTGCTGGCCTGGCTGGAGTGCTCGGGCTTTGTTTTCCTGTAATTGATTGTGCGTGATCGTTTGGCTATTGTCTATAAATAAGTAAATATCTGCATTGCGGATTTTTTTTCCGGGAAAAAAGTCAATCACTCGAGGTATACGAGCGGGCATATGAAAAATTCACTTCCCGCTCGTTCGTCCCTCGAACATGCACGCGCATACGATTCCTCGAATCCGTGTGTAATGAATTTTTTCCGCTCGTGCGCTCTTGGAAATCTCGTCTCCGAGAAATGTCGCGTTACAAAGGAAGACTCTGAATTACATTGCTTTGCTTACAGTCGACGATAAAAGTCGGATAATCGGTATATGCCTCGCGTGTTATTTCATTATAATAATATGCAATGTATTTATCGCGAATAATGCAAAGAGTTCTCGAGGGACGATACAGAAATATACGATAATAAATGCGTTATTCGATATACTTGGTCGAAAAATCCCGGTGTTATATGCGCGCCGTGACTTTGCAGTTAATCAAGTATAATATACATGCAAGAGCGAACGCTGCATTTTTTGGCATGCAAGTACCGCATTTTTCATTTATTATACGCCCACGAGCGAGTATTCATCGATAAAACAGAAAAAAAATACAATCTCGGCGCTGTCGCGATATATCTATATATATATACGCATTCATAATCGAGCGAACGAACTCGAAACCCGCAGGATCAACGAATAGATATATAAGTGCAAATCTCTCGTGCATGAAGTATCGCTCGCGCATATAGCGGAATTGCATTTTCGCTTCAAGCATCGCTTCAAGCAACTATATATATATAGTTTGCATCGATTCTACAAGTGCGCGCCGTAAACGAAGCAATTAAACGTCAATTATCTAGGGACTCGCTCGGAATCTTTTATGTCGCGCGCGGGCTCGCGGTGGCTTTTGATCTTCTTCGCCGCGGAGCGAAATTAAATTTTTCCGAGCAGCTCGAGTTTCAACCGAAAACGAGCGGGAAAACGAATGTAGCAGCGGTATAACGGATGGACGTGTGCGCTGTGTACTGTTGCTCACTCGTCTTCGTGATGGATCGCGGGAGGGAGGAACTTGCGCGTACACTGCGATCGTGTAGGTATGTACAGTCCGAGTACGCGAGGAGATGAAAAAAGAAAGAGTTGAATTGTTTTTTAATGCCCGAAATAATTGTTCAAGCGATTGGGAAAAACGCATCAATGGCTCCTTTCACACGAGCGAAACGAACGAAATGTTAATTTGGATACTATGAAAAATCGTGAAGTGCGTACATCGAGGACGATCGCATATCTCGGGTGAAGCGGAACGAACGCAGCATACAGAAAGATAAGGCTGGCTGAGGAGGATGACGGTCGCGTACGGTTATCAACGAGCACTGCACGCACACGCGTATACATACACATCGAATACACAGAGAGACAGAGACGTAGAGATACGGAGGGTACAGTCGCAGATGTAGAGCTAGATCGACTAGGCATCATGCAAGCAAGCAGTCGACGAGTAGGTTCTATGTATATGTATATAGTATGGTGCGCAACAGCGATAAACTCACCTCGCTGGATGTAGCAGAAGTGCCAGTAACGCTATCAACGGTAGTGCTCCAGGCCACATTGCGAAAGCCTGAAAGCAGATGTAATCACGTTTATATAATGAGAGCTTGCAAAGCTCCCCCTCCCGCAGTCCTCCCGGCGCTCTGCGCGCAGCAGCAGCTTATATGCATCCTGTCAACCCCCCGTCATTCCCCGATCCCTCTCCAAGTGTGCTGCAGATGCTATATATCAGAGCCGACCCCACCCGACGATCTCCCCCCTCTCCCTCCGTATACCGTGTGTGCGGCTGCGTCTCGCGCGGAGCAAGCCGATATACAGGGAGAGAGAGAGAGAGAGAGAGAGAGAGAGAGGAACGAACGACTGCGCGGACAAAGACGTCGAGCGACAGAGACGGAGTGATACAAAGTGAGAGGAGAACGCTCTGGGAAGAAAGAGAGGCAGAGAGGAGAGGGAGAGAGAATGGCCCTTGTGGCAGCGAAGCCACCGCTGCCGCCGGCTGAAAAAACTAGCGGGATTATGGCTGTGCAGTTTACCGCGCGCGCAAGAGCGTGGTTATAAAGCTGCTGCTGCCAGAGAGCCACACCCCTAATGAATTTCGCCGGGTTAAACATTCTCGTCCCATGTATATATGTATGACTTTTTATTTTCCTTTTTTTCGCCGCTGCTGCTGCTCTCTTACAATCAATCCTGGATTTCGAGCGTGTCCGATAATCATTCCAAGTGTCCCCCGCATAGTATCGAAAGACGTTAATTAAAATGTATCGAGATTTCTGCGGCACTACTCGACACGATTCCCATCGCTATATACTCCCGCACGCGCGACTTCCTTCCGCGAGCTCGTGATACATACACTCTGGGACGAGCTGACCCGCTGCGTTGTCTTTTTTTTTCACCCTCACCGCGCATCCGACTCTATATATATATATATATATATATATATATATATATATATATATATATATATATATAGCATCGGAGCAAGCTTCCTGTTTTAACGCTGTTTGACCGAGATAGATTTCTGGCAGCAACCGGGTGCGGCGTCGATCAATCCCACAGTGCACCGCGCACAGGCAATCTCTCTCTCTCTCTCTCTCTCTCTCTATCTCACGGATTTTCCCGGAGAAGCTAGCCCGGCTGCATCGGGAGATTCATTATTGGCGCTCGTGCGGTAGAACACAAGCTCCCTCTCGGCTCTTTATCCGAGCAGCGGCTATCACCTGTAAATTGAAACTCGGAGAAATCTCGAACGTGTGCGCGACCCCACAGGGCCTTTAGACAGACGAGAGTAGAGAGAGAGAGACCCGCCGGCACCTGCTGATGCTGTACTATATACAGTACTGAACAAGCCGCTATATTGCCTTATTCTTATTGAAAAACTTGGAGCGCAAGCCAAGTTTTAGACACCAGCGGCTGCTGCGGTCGACACTGGGTGTATATGTATATATATACGTTTTTCCCTTGTTTCTTCGCTTCCGCTCTTTTCACCTTTTTTTTCCTCATCGGCACAGTGATTGGCCCGACTATATATATATATATATATATATATATATATATATATATATATATATATATATATATATACATAGTATATATATAGAAGCCGCAGAGACACATTTTTTTACTTCCAAGTTGAGTCAAATTTAATTTCGCTTTTTTTCCGATCTCCCCCGCAGCAGCCAGAGCGTCGTATAGTTTTTGCCGCGATCATAATACGATTTTCCTTCGCCTGGGCTAGCGATTTTTTTTTATTCCGCGTCCACTATACACATGGAGGAGAGCGACACAAAGGACGCTTGTTTGCGCGCGAACACAGTCAAATTACAATGGCAACTCTGCAGCGCGATACCTGCTGAACCGGCGCTGATGGGGCGAAATGCCCGGCGCTTCGAGTGGCTTCGTCGTTATATATATATATATATATATATATATATATATATAGTCTCTGTCTTTGCCCGAGGTGATATACAGCAAGAGGGAGAGTAACGAGGGCAGTGTCAGCGTTGCGCCATATTTTGAAAGTGCCGATCGATTTTCATCCCAATTGGAAACGTCCCTTCCTGCTGTATATAATTTTAAAATAAACTATCTATATTACGATATCGGATTGCTGCGGTCGCCGCTAGTATCAGTATACAGCCCATTAGGAAATCATCGCCGGGATAATTCCTATTAAAGCGCGATTAGCATTTCAAGCGGGGCCATCGGCATGAGTGAAAAAAAAGTATGTATACAAAACGAGCTATCGATTTCCCATTTAAAACGAACGTTAATATTTTACGACTATCTCCGGGCGTCGTGCGTAAATAATAATATACTGCACTTTGAAAAATCGCCTTGAATATTCGATCGTTTGCGCGTGATGAAAATTCATTGAAAATCGTGCTTGAAACATCGTTCGAGTCTTTCCGTATACACGCTTTTTATACTTTTGTTTAAAAAAAAATGTTCAACAATCTATATAATTCAGTGTCAAAAATGCCCGCACGTGCGTCATTTTCCGTATTATAAACGCGAGGGTGCATTACACTCGCATATGCGTCTGCAGCTATATAGCGCTCGGGGCGCTCTGCCCGGGCCGATTTAGATCTCGCGTCGATCTATTCCGTGGCTAATTCGATTATTGCCGTCAGCTCCCGTCGAATTACGCGGCAAGCGCAGATCAAATCCGTCTGTCCGTGCAGAGCGCACAGCTCCATATATATATGGCATCAGAGGCTGTCACTGCCGGCGACGCGCGAGTATATAGTCCCTCGACTCTTGCGCGAGCGTACTCGAAAAGAAGGACCGGAAAAAATTAAAAAAATCCCCCCCCCCCTCTCTCTTAGCCTTCTTTTTTCTCGCTGCTTTTTCCCCATTTTCTCTCTCTCTCTCTCTCTCTCTCTCATTCTCAGTGAGGGACTCGCGCAATTTTCAATTTCATCCATCAAAAGGTAGCTGGCGCGCGCGAACTCGCGAATCCTCAACCCACATTTCGTCTTTTCCAGCTGACGAGAGCCGGTGACGACGAGTGTGCACGCTGCCGTGGTTCTTATACTCCGTATTATACGTGTGCGTGGGCGGAGAGAAATGTGTGTATAGGCCGGCACACATCGCGCGCGAATTATTATCGCAAGAAACGCGCGTAGTGATTAGCGATGATTTTCTACTTCCTTCGTATACGCGGGTCTGTGTGTATACTCGTCGCGGCGTTATTTTTTAGGATAAACCTACCGAGCGGGATGATTTCAGAAAATTAAGCTAAGCACGTTGTTCACTCGCGATGAATATTCACGAATCCATCGAGCATAGTGAAGAGTCGTGTTACATTAAGCTGCTCGCCGCGCATGGAGTGAAAAAAAGTGTATATGTGTCGTACCGCGTGTCGACCTCCAGGGAATTATAGGTCAATGGGTAGCACGTAAGGGGCAGCAACGCGCTGCGCTCATAGTCGAGTGGCCCCCGAAGGTGCATGTATATATGTATAGTATGTAGAGAAAGAAAGAAAAAAAAGCCTGTAAACTAGATCCTCGCTAACTAAACGCGCAATCATTTTCGTTTATAGCGCACAGCCCGAATAAATCTCGCCGGGGACTAGCGAGAAAAAAAATACGCGCCTACATGGCGGAAATGGACTCTCGTGGTAGGGGAGGGCGATGAATCAAGCAGCCAATTAAGCGAGCTTCCGAGTGCATCTTCCGCTGAAAATTTGCCCGACACATCTCTCGCGTGTCCCCTCCCCTATGTGTGTGTATACATATACATATATATATATATATATATATATATATATATATATATATAAAACAAGTCTACTCTATCTATCTCTCTCTCTCTCTCTCTCTCTCTCTCTCTCTCTGCACTATATGCCACTCGTCGCGTCGTGTGTCAAGTTTCCAACGTTAAAGTCCGATTAAACAAGCCGCGACGAAACTTATTTGTACAGCCGCGGCAGCTCTAGCGTCCAAATAACACAGAGCAAGCGACACACACGCACTTGTTTAGTATATATACGGACAACGGAATCTCCCTCGCTGTATGCGTGTATATATGTATAGCAAGCCTCTCGCTGAAATACGGCCAGAATTGCGAGACGATTGATTGTTCCGCCATGGCTCAGGCACGCACCGGCTCGTTTCGCCCAATAGCATAGGCAATTCCCACACCGGGACTTTGCTTCTTAGCGTTCTTTCTCTCCCTCTCTCTCTCTCCCCCTAGTGCCCGGGATTTTCCCGGACAAACAAGTAACCCGATTTCGGCTACCCTATACTCCCGCGCGTCGTTGCGGTGGTTACGCTCTCTCTCTCTCTCTCTCTCGCGCTGTCTCGCTCCACGTGGGGCGGCAAACTTTGCCATCGATTTCTTCCCGGCGTACACAGCATCATCCCAACCCTCTATATACGCTGCTGCCGTCGCCGCTGCTTTTACACAGATGGACAGATAAACGCACGAGAGGCTGTGTATAGAGATCGAGTCCCTCTGAAAAATAACGCTCGCGCGTCGTTTAACGCCGGGCTTTCAATTCGCCGGCGTCATTTTTCAATCGGACTATACACTATCCCGCCCGAAAATCTATCCTCTCTGTGTATGTACATATATGTGCCTCGTGTGTGTATGTATGTAGAACACACATTCTGCGTATATTTGCGCGTACGTGCCCTCGGCAGTATGGTGTATATATATAGAGAATATCGGCCGCTCTCTCTCTCTCTCTCTCACTCTCTCGTAATGCGCCATATCCGATCGACACATCCTCGGCTATTCGTGCGAGTAGAGAAGGAGTATATATATATATATATATATATATATATATATATATATATATATATATATATATATATATATATATATATATATATGCGCAGAGGGTGGCGAAAGATCGTATAAGCCGGTCGAGAGATGCAGCTGCGCGCGCTGCAGCGTTTATCGAAGGACGCCAGAATTCTACCTCTCGCTACTGCTTTAGCGTACTGCCTTACGTGTGTTGGCGCATAAATAATGTGCGAGCGCACTTTCGGAATACATATTCAAAGCGCACCCGTTCACGAGATGAGAAATGCCAGACTGTGCAGAAATTCGCCGCGGCTCCGTGTGTGTATGGAATGTATATATATATATATATATATATATATATATATATATATATATATATATATATATATATATATGCGGCACAAGGAAAAAGATTTTCTCCGGCGTCGTCTCTTATATATTATTTCTTTTTTATTCCATGGCTATACGTACGTTGAAAAACGTATTCGAAATGCCGAAGCGGTCAGAGGAATGACGCAAATATTACAAGCGACAACGAGTCTATACGGCTTCATCTGTATGCATGTATTCGCGCGGCTGTAATGCTGAAAAAATAATGCCGTCACCCTCGCGGGATAGAGATAGAGAGAGAGAGAGAGAGAGAGAGAGAGAGAGCGAGCGAGAGCGTTAAAGTATAAGGCTTTCGCTGAGTGTTTAAATCCAAATCCCGCATCTCTGATCCCGGAATTCCCAAAGTCTCTAAATATTTCAGATACGTCGTCCCCGCGCTCGTACCATAAATCCAAGCTTTAAATTGTTTTCAGTTATACAGAGGGAGAGACCGCGCTCTGATGCGCTCTTCTCTGTATATGGCTATATAAGTGTTATTGGCCCCTAAAACTTCGCTCTCCTCTCCCCCTCCATCTCTCCCTTTCTCGGCTTTTTCCTTATTATCATATTCAAATGGGGCGCGCACGGGATAAAAAAACATGAATATTAAATTCGAATTTGCTACGCGTGCTCCCTCCCCCCGTGTGTCGTATGTATAAAGGGGAGGCTCTCGATGGAGAAGTTGACAAAAATGCATATATATATTTGACGAACCCGTCTGATTATTTCATAAGCTGTTATTTATACAATTTCATTACACTCGTATACAAACTTTATAATTATATACATATATCTGTACGTCATTTAAGATCAAACTTCATTCTTTAGCCTGGGCTGACTAAACTCTGACATTTTCTACTGCGAAGCACACCCCAGCTCAATCAATTGGCGTTATGCTTTTTTTTCTTTATCAAATAAAATCCAAGATTGACCAGCAAATCGTCAAAGTTAGAAAAAACACTCTCCGCACATCCGCGCGACACTTTGATGTTTATTCCCCGCGGAGTACAGGAGCAAACAAGAAAAGACTGAACTAATAAAAAAAAGTCCGCATATACATCCAAGCAGCAGCGGCAGTATAGGCAATTCGAAACTCGAAGAACTCGAGCCGCGGCTAAAGCGAATAAAACGTTCGAGGCTATATATGCGGAACGACGAAGCGAACAGAAAAAAAACATTCTGGCTCATCCTGATCTCTCCGCTGCAGCACGTACTCTGCATTCTAAGATCGCGCGTGCCGGCTCCTAAATCTTGGCCTCCTTCGTAATTCACATCCAATTTCTCGTCTGGCAATCGAAACTCTTTGCCGCCGCCGGCGTCTCCTCATATCCCCCCGGGAGTCTCCCCAGGAGGAAATCAAGAACGAGAAAAATCGTCCACTCTATACATATGTACACACACACACACACACACACACACACACACACACACACACCCTGGTGTCATTCAGCGGAGTATATAGAAATATGTTCCCTCGCGACTATATTGCACCGAAAGCACGGCGCAAGTGACGTATATATATATCGTTTGTTCTTTTATATTTTAGTACGATCATCAGATGAAATTACACTGCGTGTATGTGTGTGTGTATATATATATATGCGAGGTCACAGTTTTTACGATAGCACATAATCCCCCCCGGAGATCTCTAATTAAACCGGCTGAAATTGTTGTGCACGTATATAATTGAAGCTGCACACGCGCGTAATGCGCGACGCGGAAACTGTTAGACTCATGAAAAATTCAAGCCATACCGTTCTATCTCTCACTCTCGTTGCACGTCGTCGTACCTCTCCCCCCCCCCCTCCCACGAAACTTTGGTTTATAATAAAATTTCGTTTAATAGGATGCAAAAAAAGTTGGCGAGAGACTTAGGCGCAAAGTTTATACTGGTTTAAGAAAATTTTCATATACATCTTGCAGCGGATAATTTGAAAATCTCATTTGAATTAACGAGATAATAACTTTTTATTAACGCCCCAGTCGTATAAGAATGAGAAGATATCGGTGATGCAGCTATATGTATATATATTATACACGTTGAACACGACGCTCGCGCTCAGTTTATATATATAACCTTGCGTTTTCGCGCGAAATATTGTTTGTTGTAAATTTGATTCATATTCCGGCTTGCTCATCTAAAATTTAATGCTTTAATATCATGCGATATAAGGTTCGACAATGTATGCCGGGAAAACGTGAGAGATGATAGCGCAGGAAAATAAAGAGATGCGCGAAAAATAAACAAGAGCTTAGCATAACAGACCGCGAGCGCGATATAAGCGATTCATGGAAAAATTTCCATGAATGTCTGGGAAATGCAGTAAGTTGCAGCGAATTTCGACTGTGCTCCGTATACCTCGCATTAGAATATATAAACAGTTATTTGCGGTATTCCGGGCTTCGTTTTATATATGTATATATAAAACAGAAACGTAAATGCATCCTCTCTCCGTCGAGAGTAGTACGACGAATTAAAAGTCGAGATGAAAATTCTCCGTATGTATACATATATCTTGTTCGAGTTAGCGCGAGGATGCGATAAAAATACACACACACACACATACACACATAAGTACATGTTTCGCAATATTCGGAGCACTCGACGACATCAAACACACTCGACGCAGATCTCGGGCTTTGGATTTTGTAAAATTTCTAGCGCGACATACATATATACATGTAATCCCGTTGCAAAGAGCTTCTCCCATTCGCCGTTTGTTTTTCCACCGAGAGCCTCACCCTTCGACTCGGTCCCGTATCCACACTATATGTATATATATATATATATATATATATATATATATATATATATATATATCACCTACGATCGACTCTTGCGCTTTATAGCCATCGCAGAGTTTCTCGTTCTCTCTTGATCACCCTTTTCCGCTGATTTTCGCACTTTCCCTCGGCGCTTTTACGACTAGACGCGCATAAAGAGATCCACACTCGTCCTTATCGGACTGTATGTGCGCGGATTATTTCGTCTGCTCGTCGCTCTTGTGAATCGCCGTCACGATAGCGTTCCCCTCTCGCAGCCGGCAAAAAAATATGTCAGTGTTACACGACGCGCGTCGTGTACGACGAGGGGGAGAGCTCTTCTGATTTTTTTTCCGCAGCAGCAACAGCAGCGAAATCGCGCCGAGCCAGCGTAAAAGCAGCGAGCTCTGCAACCTTTTTCGCGGTCGGCTTTTGCGGTCGCGACTGTTTTTTTTTCGTCGCGAATACGTATCACTTAGGCCGTATGCAGAGAGCTGTGCGCGAGTGGAAAGAGGCGCGTTTGGTCGGCCGTAATACTACCGCGGCATTTTAACTCATGTCGAGTTTCGATGTGGTAAAAAAAATGTGTATACATGTACGTTTTTCGGATACTAATGCAATCAGCGGACGATCAAAAGGAAAATGAATAACAGTGAAAAATTCAATAATCCACTCGTCGGCCTGCGATTCTTCTTCTATTGCGAACTAAATACACACGCAGCAGCAGCAGCAGCAGCAGCACCGGGGCTTCCTCTCGTATACACATACATATGTGCACATATAAATATATATATATCTCGGGGATGAAAAAATGTTTGCGAGGCAAAAGTTCGATTGCCCGCACAGGCTCGTCAATAATGCCATCGAAATAACAAGCTGAATGGCATGAGAAAAATTCGCCCAATGTGTTACACGGCCAATCAGCCGTGCGTTTTTCATATCGCGATATTCTCTCTTCAACACAGCGATGCAGTGTAAAAAAACTTAAAAAAAACACGCGGTATCCGCACCCTGTTTTAGATCACTCGAGCGAACGAGAAAAAAAAATATATATATATATATACACGTATATAAAAGTGTCGCGCGGGTGGGCGAATAAGAATAATGGCTGATGCGTATCCGCGATAAAACGTACGTCGCTCACCTGGAGTTTGGTCAAGTCCTAGGCGATGGCGGCGGCGGCGGGCCAGGGGCGCTCGGAATCTGGCATGGCGGCCGCTGTAGCTGCTGCGGCTACTTTGGCTGCTGATGCTGCGAGTCGCTGCGCCGACGGCTGCACCTCCTCCTCCTCCTTCCTCTTCTTCCCTCCTGCTCCCCGTCGTCCTAGTCGCTTTATAGTCACACGTCGCCGACGACGTCTCGCTGCCCGGTGTGGCGCAGCCTCCTCACGGGCTGCTGCTCACTATATACATATATGTATACGTTTATGTAGATATCTTCTCTGTGCCGTGAGCGAGCAAAGATACTCTCTTTCTCTGCGGAATCGGTCGCAACGTGAAATCAGTATTGCAGCCACTGCACGTCGTCGTCGACGGCGACGGCGGCAGCGGCAGCGTTGTCCGAGTCCTCGTCGCCGAGCCTCCTCGAGCCGCTGCTCCTGCGGCTGCTGCTGCTGCTCGGATACATCACGGCGAGATATCGGCGACGCGAACGCGACAGCGCGCGCGCAACCCTCTCCCTCTTTCTCTCTCTCTCTCTCGCTCTCTCTCTCCGACAAGTGCGTGTATATATATATGTACGTATAGATATGGTGGTTGTCGCTCCTAGTCTCTATCTGTCTGTCTCCGTCGGCCTGTTCTACTGCAGCAACGACGAGGGGGAGAGAGAGAGGATGCGTCCTGCGAGCGCGCGTCCTGCCGCGGGAGCGACGTCTCCTGGACTGACGAGAAGCTCCGAGCAGCAGCCACCGCGGCGGCTCGGGTCCGGAGAGGGGGGTTGGGGTGGGGAGGGGGGGATCGGCGCGGCGCAGAGAAAGAGAGAGAGAGAGAGAGAGGAGCGAATCTTTGGAGAGGGAGGATGACGACGATGACGAGGGCGAGGAAGACCAGAGAACGGGGGGTAGAGAGGAAAAGGGTGGCAGTGGGCCTCGCTCTATACCAGCCTGCAGCGCGAAGGAGAGGAAGAGAGGGAGACGGAGAGAGAGAGAGTACCTGGTCGGCGCGCGCTGCGCTATTGATCCCGCGGCCCCAGACACACCAGCAGCAGCGGCAGCAGCAGCGTCTGCGTGGGTCGCTTGGCGTTGCCGCGCCGCGTCGCTTTAGCAACGTGACGTCATTGCCCAGCATCACAGAGGAGTAAGAGAGAGAGAGAGAGAGAGAGAGGAGGAGAGGGAGTCATCTCCTATAGCAGCAGCAGCAGCAGCAGCCGTCCTGTACACACACCGCCGCGCCCTTCGCTCTCTCTCCCTCGCTCTTTTACTCTGTATATACCGACGAGCTCTGCGCTCTACAACCTAAAGCGAGGAGATGATGTGCCAGTCTTCGCCTCTCTCTCTTTCTCTCTCTCTCTCTTGCTAGCTCTCCCCCAACCCCTCGGCCTCTCTCACTCTATTTACTTTGTTACTTACTTCTGTAGGCTGTTCCATGCATGCGCGCCGAGATGAAATGTGGTAAAAATTGCGAGGCTTTCGGGATAGAGAGAGAGAGAGAGAGAGAGAGAGAGAGAGAGAGAGAGAGAGAGAGGAGTATATATAAAGGCCGAGCTTGCAAGCTCCGAGAGAGAGAGAGGGAGGCTGCTGCTGCTGCTGCTGCATCGCGAGCCAAGCCTCATATTGGCGAATTTTAAATGCACGTACATGCGCGCATATATACACACATACACACACACACGCGCGCGCGCACGAGGCACTAGCGACGCCACCGCGGGGATAAGATTTGCTTTCGGGAGTAGCTCTGCACTACACGTACTGCAGGGAAAGCTGAGTAAGGCGGCCGGGACTGCTACGCGCTGAAAGTATATATGTGAGTGTATATATATACATATACGGAGAGTGCTGAAGCCGGCGCGGAATACGAGTATAATAAAAGATATGGCGCTTATATTCCGCGCAGCTATATTCTATCCTTCTTATTCCCACCGTATATATATGTACTTGATCGCGTCGACGTGATTCTCTCGGCTAATTTACACTGCATTACCGGCCATGTTCTCCCCGATATACTACTGCGGCGGAGCTTTTATATATACACGGTGCAACGCTCGGTTTAGAGGATTTCGGCAACTGCTACACACAGAGCTCCGAATATACTATATATACGATGTTGTCGAGTAGGCGGTGCGGCGCGGAGCGCTTGTAACAAGCGATGGCTTATTTTTGTAAACCCGACGGGCATCGCGCGAGAGTTTTATATATATATACACAAACGCGCACGATCCGATTATTTTATCAACAAAGTTCGATCGACACTCCCTATATATATAGCATAAATTCCATTTGCAGTGTATAGTTTTTAACCTCTCCTACTGTGTGCATATGTCCCCGTGGTCGATAATGACAATTACACGTCCGGACTCTGTGCTGCTAGCGCGCGTCGGAAGATTTATGCGGTCGCGTCGATAAAAAAAAAAACGCGCGCGCGCGCGAGCAGATAATATTAAGCTGTACAGCGTAGCAAAGAGAGCGGCTGCGGCGGCGAATGCGCTTTTGTGATTTCGGTTCGTGACTGAGGCTCGTAAATCACGCTAATACCGCACAATTACAAAATGTTCAACTGGTGTTTCTTATCATACCGTTGGAACGGAAAAAGCCTGTTAAGATCATCAGCCCTTGATATATCGTGAAAAAATTGTTTACTGCCGCACACGCGAGGCTCGCTCTATCGGTGTATGTCCCTAACTCGCTTATGCAAACTCGTAATTGTTATGGGGAATTTGCATACGTTTATTTACTTTTTTATCGAATCGAGTCATCCATGGGTAAATTGATTGAATATAATAAACGGGATGATTTGAAAGATGAGGACTGGATTGTCTTTGCGGACTAGATATGATTATTCGCGTGTTATATATATATACCGCTTTATCCCAAGTACCTATATATACTTGTGTTTTAGTGCATCTCGTCGAACGTACTTGAAGTGATTAACTACAACAGAGCTGAGTAATGTGTATACATACCGATATACGCTGATGTGTACTAATTGATATCGCACCAGAAGCCCTCACTGATTATTGTATATACCGGGTCTTCGCAGCTGATGAATTTACAAACATGGCCTGTATACATACTTTTCATCGTCAAAATTTACTCGTCGATGAATTAAACAACTGTAAGTAATAATAGCAGTTGTATATTGAAAGGCATATTATGATTCATATGTTTATTTTCATTTTCAATCTAAATATTATACCATCAAGCGCATAAGTTATTCCGTCAAATATTAGCATATGTAAAAACAATATTTTCGACCGACTCACTTTCCGCGGATATAACGTTTCATCAAAATTTCGCTTCGCAGAAATAATAATATTTATCGACACAGCACTAAACTATTTCCAAGTATTCCATCCTATATTTTATAAAACGATATACACACATACACGCATATATATATATATATATATATATATATTCTGCATATTTTGATTGCCAAGATCAATATGGAATGAAATCATTGCTTATATATCACTGTATACAGTTCTCTTAAAAATTGGCCGATCACCCGAAAGCCCCGATGACGCGTTCCCTTGCACGTCATTTTCCACCTATATAAACATCATAAAAAGAACATTCGCTTCTTGCGCGTCAGAAACGTTCCGCGAATTCTCCGTTAATTTCACGGAAATGTTCCCCGCATCCCAGAAAAGAGCCGCATTGTTTCGCTGCTCATATTATACCTACTGCACACGCCGCTCTCTCGCTTCAGGAAAAAATAAAGAAAGCGCCGAGCGCGAGAGAAAACTCTCGTCGCGCGCATTATCTTACAAATTTTTTATCGCGTCACGCGCTCGAGCGCAGTATTTTATATCACCGGCTGGGAAGAATTACGCGCGGGATTCCGAGAAATTTGCCAACTCTAAGAGGATTCCCGGCAAAGATTCGAGCGTGTAACCGTGCGCTAATGGCCAAGATCTCTTTATCCAATTAGGGAAGGGGGTCGGGCCAGAAAAAAAAAATATCGGACGCGTTGAGATGTTCGGCTGTATTCTCGAAGAGATGATGAGAGAAATTAATTGCTCGGGATGGATCTCTCCGCGGCGGGGCTTTGTTACGAAGCCGGGCGAGATTTTTATCGAAAAAAAAGGAATAACCTTCCCGTTTCAATTATTAGCGCAGTCATCCGACTAATTTGTATAATCTTTGTCTTCTGCTATAATGCTGCGCGATTCTCAAAATCCCGTGTACGCAGCCGAAGAAAAATATCCCACTCGTTTCTCTCTCCGTGTAAACACACACACACACGCATAATACATATCTAAACGCGATCACGCATCCTCGAAACAAAGTACGGACGCGCGCGTATGCGTATATCATAAGCCCATAGCTATAAATTAACGCGCGATAGCGTTGAAGAAAAAAAAGGGGAGAACTAATATATCTCGTCAACTTTTACATCTGCGGCACATTTCGGCAAATCGGTGCCAATATTTCAACGGCGCTCCTCCGCGTCTTCCCTTTTTTTTCTTTGCCTGCTTTCGTCGTCTCTCGAAGGGCGCCGCCGTTAAGTTTATATACGCTCTCGCGTCGCCGGAATTCCCAAGATCGCAAAGGGGAGAGGCTGATGCGCTCCAGCCGACCCTCTCTATACTACGACGTCGTTTCCATGCTCAGTCAGGCTAAAGTAGCTCGAGGGAAGAGACGACGAGGCACCCACACGGCTTGAGTTGATAATTTCACTTGCTAGCTGCGCGTTTGAGGGCTTTGACGCTTTTTCTTTTCTCCAAATTTTTTCGACGATCGGCTTTGAGATGCATTATTATTATTATTTCGTTTTTTTTGGCAGCCGTGTTCCGCGCGCTGGTATGCGCGGAAAATAATTTGAAATGTTTTCCGACTGAAAATTCAGCCCCGTGTATGTGTATCGCGTATTAAACGAATCGCGCGCATAAGTGGCATTAATAAACGAGAGTACAAATGAGCGCTTACCCTTCAATAATAAACGTATCGACGTCGAGAAATCGAATTTGAAAAGCCATCAAATCGTTGGCGCATACCTGTGCCGGAAAAAAGCCCATCAGTCGGCGAGTAAAAAAAACAATATATAGGTATGTCAGAAAGAGAGGTGGAGAATCGCCTCCCGCATAGCTCGTCGAATTCCTTCGCACCCAAGGTAGAGGCCCCGCGCGTGAAAAAAAAAGTAGAACGTCGCGCGCCTTGATTGAGGAGTGATTTAATGTCTTCTTTCGTCTTCTAATATATATATATATATATATATATATATATATATATATATATATATATAAATATATACGCGCACGTGCCGATCTCCCCTAAGTTTCAGACACACGCACGCATACCTATATAGACATACAGCGCTCTGTGCATGTTTATATGCATCTCGCGTTTCTCCCGCGGACTCGTTTTTCATTCACGACACGGCGATTTCTATCTCTTCACGAGGTAAAATGGCTAAATACGGAGAAGCGTTCTTCAAACCAAAAAGAAAAAAAAGAACCGAAATAAGAGAAGACGATAGAAATACACACAGTACGACGTCGGGGGCAGATCGATCCTCGGCCTTTTACACGCTTGGCATCGCCGTAGTCGTGACATAATAATGATTGCCGCTTGCGCGGCTGCAGCAGCACTCGCTTTCTCCCTCTATCTCTCTCGCGCGCGCGAACCTGGGAGAATTTATGGATCGGCTTCGACGAGCTGCTGCCGCTGCCGTGCTCTGCCACACCGGCGGGGCTGCGCTGCGCGCGACGGTCCGCGAGAGGAACTCCTGTTTCTGCGACGTCGACGTTATTTATTATGTGCAGAGAGAGAGAGAGAGAGACTGGCAAAGCGTTAGATTTTCCTTCGCTGTGCGGAGGACAAGGCTAAGGCCGGCCACCGCGAGTCTCCGTCTCTTTGGTCTTGAGCGATTAATTTTTCGAGCTGCGAGTATGCCTTCGCGCGTGCGTGCGTGTGTGTGAGTGTGTGTCGAGGCGTCGATCCGAGTTAATTGAAACGACGTATATATACACACATGCACGCGATTTCGCGAGAGGAGCTGCGGACCGCGTGGGTGGAGGCGCGCGGAGGCTAGAAGGGTGTGGCTATAAGCTCGACGCTCTCTGCCGCGGGCTCTCCTGCTCTCGAGCGCAAAATGAAAAGCCCCCACTACGTGCCCGCCCGGTAATTTTCGCTCGCTCTCCCTCGCGCAGTAGAGTCGACGACGCGCGCACGAGGATGTTTTGGTCACGACTGCATTCGACTGATTTCTTTTTATGCCGCGGTCCGCGCCATTTCGTCAAAGTCGCGCTTTTCTTCGAGCGAAGCAACCTTTTCACATAATATTGCTGGTAGCGCGATTCTCCGGCGCAAGAGCGATCGGGCGTTTTAATAAAAAATACTATATATATACGCGCGCTGCGCGCATATTCCCCGCACGAGAATATGAAATGCCTGACCATAACGCTAGACGTACTACTGCTTTAATATGGGGGAGGCTATATACATGTAAGAAGATTTATCTCGTATACGGGGCACGAGAGCTTCTTTTCTATGATGTATATATATATATATATATATATATATATATATATATATATATATATGTACAGGTATAGGTTCGCTGTGCGCGAGTTGAAAAACCCCATAGTCAAGATTACGCGCGAATTTGCAAGAGCATAATTGTATACGGCGATATATAAGTGTATATTGGCCGATAAACGTCTCATCGCGCAGACGAGCGTTAAACGTCGTTATTATAGGGCGCGTAATATCAGAAACGGGACGGAAGAATCAGCTCTCGGCGCACAGCTCGAAAACGTATATATCGATTCTGGCGAAAGCGAGATATACATCCCCGGCCGCAGAGCCTATAATCCGCGAAGCGTGGAAATTTTTTTCTTTTCCCACCCCGACGGAATCCATATTTTCGCGCGCTGCCTATAACCCCATAAATACATTGGCGCCGGAAAATAAGGTGATTCGGAGAGCAAAATTCGAGCTGCCTGTATAATACGCCTTTGCCGTGCATATATATACACATTTATGGAAAATGTGCTCTATACTCGTGGAAAAAAAACAAGCGTTCGCCTATACATTGGCATTTCGATGTATAAGCGTTGGCGTTAGTGGCATCGTACTGTCTTTCTTTTATTTCTCAGGATTTTTCGCAGAGACGATCTTTATATAGATCTGCTGTATGCAGAGGGACGGTGATAAAATTTTAATTGCGTCAAATGGCCGAGAGTTACGGTGGCGATAAAAATGTGAGGCTCATCTCGCTGTATTGTTCGTATATACATATATATAACTGCGAAAGTAATTATGTATAGTAATTAGCTTTGAAAAACAGTGGAGATTGATCAAGTGGAATAGTCGTATATACTTGATCTTATTTGGAAGCTAATATACTCAATGATTTTTGATAAAATATTTGACGTAAAATATAAAGTGTGAATAAAAATCCTTGGGATATATATATATATAAAATTTTGAAACGAATAAACAAGAGTATATATATAATATATCCCACAGTACGCACACGTAGTCACACACACATACCGCATCCATTCAGCCGTGCAGTCTACGCTACAACAAAAGCAGGAGCCCACGAGAGAGAGAGAGAGATCGAACTTTTTCCCCCGACAAAGAAGTCCGATAAATAAATTGGGCCATTAATAAAATTTTTCGACGCTCCGGAATATCTCTCTATCGAGCAGAAACACCGCGAGTGTAGAGAGAGACAGAGAGAGAGAGAGAAATGAATGGTCCGGAGATACGATATGGATAGCCGTACATTTACGCCGGAGTGCTATAAAATTGCGTAATATATTTTATTATTTTCATTTTCCAAGGCTATATATATATATGTGTGTGTGTGTGTGTGTACGATGTCGTTGCACATACATGCATCTGGGCGCGGTCGAATTCGCCGACGGCGTGTGGCGATTGATTTCCGAAGGGCTACTAGCGCGTCTACGTCAATCGCGTTTTATACACAGCTCTCTCTCTCTCTCTCTCTCTCTCTCTCGCTCTCTCTCGTCATATATACGCTGATTGTTTTATACGCGGTGCGTCGAAATTTCGATATTCCCTCTGTTATTAATCTCCATTTCTCTCTTTTTGGAAAATACATATACGGGTAATCGAGTTATCGAGAATTTACGAACTATAGCCGCAGCGAGCGCGCGCTCACACACACACGCGCGCGAGTTCTTATACAAAATTTATGTCATGAAATTGATTTAGCGCGATAAACTTTGCTCGCGTATAATTTTTCAGAAAACAACTCGGAATGAGGAGAGTAAATCTTCCATTGCCCGCGAGCACGTGACGATTGGATCCAGCGATGCGGATATGAAGTATTATGACCTCCGATATTAATGTATAATATATATATTGAGGAAACATAAGTAGAAACTCCCGAGATTGGTCAGCCCGGTGTGTAGCAAATAACCCGTAGTACACGGCAAACATCGAGGGATGAAGTAGTACACTTATAGACAGACAAGCAGCAGCAGCGCATTATCATACTATATCTATGTGTATTACAGCTGCTCTCAGGCCAAGAGGATCGACGGCTGCAGAGTACATGTATAATATATATATATATATATATATATACACAGACACACACACACACACACCTGCACAAGCTGGGAAGGGGTTACACATCAGGGAGAAGGATCGAGAGGAAGCGCGCTGCTGCAGACGAAGAGAGAAAAATAATTCGTTCGGAAGAGAGAACGAGAGAGAGAGAGAGGGAGAATCTCTAGCAGTGCAGAACAGCTCTTCCTCTCTCTCTCTCTCTCTCTCTCTCTCTCTCTCTCTCTCTCTCTCTCTCTCTCTCTCTCTCTCTCTCTCTCTTTCTCTCGCCCTGCGCTGCAGCAGTACAGTCTACCTCTAGAGCAAAGTTGAGCCTTTACCCCGATGTGTATATATATATATATATATATATACAGGCCAGGAAAGCCCGCGAGATAAACTTACTCCACGGCGGCGGCGCATCGAAGCCGGAAAGAGGCCGAGGCCCGCGAGCTATCCTTTTTCTAACCGTATTCCCTTCTCTCTATCCCTCGTGCAGCTCTCCCTCTCTCGGAAATCGCCCGCAGACTTTCGCGGATCGCGCGATCGATGCTGCGAGAGAGCCAAAGCCGTCGTCGTGCGATTTTCCACTTCTGCGTTTGGCGGCATTTCGAATTTCGCGCACTGGAAACCAGTCTGTTTTTCGCTTCTCGCCGCGCGGTATACATGCACACGGTATAAAATAAGAAAAGTGCTCGAAAATAGATAGCGATTGTTCGCAGGGGCACAGCTTGCTCGAAAATAATCCTCAATGAGCAGGTTATGCAAGTTTCCTTATTACTGAATTACAAAGTGATTCGCGAACGAGCGGAGTTAATTTAATGAAAATGTTTACGTCGATCAAGGAAATGGAATTAATGCCGCAGAATTTACAACCCGCCCTCGCGCACAACTTTCTTTGCTCCGCCAAAGATTTTGCATCGCGAGAAGGTACTGGAGAGAGAGAGAGAGATAAAAAAAGGAGCCGAATTAAAAAACTTTCTTCCGGCAGTCGTAGTTTTTCACAAGTTCGCTATGATATAAATATATCAGCGCAACGCGCGCTTTATATAAATACCCGCAGTTGAGAAATAATAATTCAGAGCCAGTTATTTTTACACGCGCCGCGCAATAATAGAATTTCTAAATAGGCATTTACTCGCTCCCAGTTGCACTGCGCGTATTACTCGGTCTGGAAAAAAAATGCCGCCGCGCTCGTTCGACGGTATACGTGTGTTCGTGTGTGTATATGCGTATATATATATTTAGTCTCGTCAAACCGGGACTGCGCGACAAGTAATAACGCGTTTTACGGCCAGAGTTTTTAATTAAAGGTCTTTTTGATTACGGCGCGAAAAAAAAATATCCCATATAAAATGATTCCGCGAAAGTTTGAAACGCCGCGTGTAAAGTTCGAAATAAAACACGACGACTGTTGGCTTGTGTAATAATAAAATTGCCTGACTAGACGCTCATTCTCGCGGCGATAAAACATCGTAAATCGTAATATGAGCGAATAATAATAGCAACGGGGCGTTGAAAGCGTGTTGCTCTTTAAAATTCCTCCCTCATTCCCAAAACCAACAGCCGATAAAGTTCTAATCCTGAAGTTTTTCTTCGTTATAAAAGAAAACAAAGCAGCGCGCGCGCAGCGCGAGGTTTCTATAATAAAATCCCGAGTAAAAACAATCTTCAAAGAAATAAGCGCGCCCGTATACCGCCGATCGCCGGACAAAAAAGAAAAAAAGAAAGAACGGCAGCATGTAGTGGCGAAAAAGCCTCGAAGAATCATAAAAGTGCCGTAACAGCACTCGTCCATCATTTTCCCATAAGCGCGAGTATAAAATATCAAGCGCGCGACCACAGGGGCGATATTGAGGCGGGGAAAAAAGCCGTCGTTCAATGACCATTAACGCGAGCGGGGACACAATTAATATGAAAAAAAAAAAAAAAAGAATAGGGGTGGAAAGCGTGACCCGGTCGCCGCTGCAGCAGTATACTCGTGAAACAAACGCGGCCGCAAAAACGGCTGAGAGAGAAAAAACCGCGGCGAAATGACGTAGGCGACGCGGGAGAGAGAGAGAGAGCGCGTGTGTAGCTTTTTCCCCATTTTCCATTTTTCGTTTATTCAACCTACAAACGCAGACCTAGGCTGCGCGAGCGAGCTTTGCAGTATATAGCGCATATATATATATATATATATATATATATATATATATATATATATATATATATATATATATATATATATATATATATATATATATATATATATATGTATATGTGCGACGCGCGCTACTGCTGCGAAAAAGGAGTATATGGTAGCGAGAGAGAGAGAGAGAGAGATGGAGAATGACTTTTCTCCAGTGACGTCAGTAGAGCAGCCGCACCGGTGTCACACGCGTTTTATTATATGCGACTGCGAGGGCAAGGTGTTTAGGGGCTGTTATATCAAGCCACTTGAATTTTCAAAACACGCGCTCGTTAGCGACTTTTAAACAAATGAAGTGGGCTTTTAGCGCCGCACCGTGTGTTTACTGTATATATACACATGTGTACGTATATATACATATGTGCGTCAGGGCACACATATCATTTAATTTCACTGGTTGTATACGCTTGTTACCTTTTCCACTTTTATTTTTTTATTGTCGCCCTGTTGTGCGCATGCCGTACACCCTATATCGTTTCGTTACGAAAGCTCGGCTTTTTTTGCGAGTCAAGATGGCGCATGCAATCGCGAAGTAATTTGCTACCCGTTTTATCTTGACTGTTTATTAATCGACAGCTATACAGTATTATCTGCTATTCGTCGCTCTGCATTCGCAGAAACAATGCAACGTATACTGTTTTATCTTTTTTTTACAATTAAATTGTTTAAATTAAAACTTAACATATTAAATAAAACTTTGTATATCTACACCAGGAAACTTCTCATTCGCGAGCGTTTCCTCTTTATAATAAAATATTGTACTATATCAATAAATATTAATATCTTGGATTTGGCGGCGGCTTACTTCCGATTTCCACGTGCATTTTCTTGGTTTCCTGTTTTCTTTTAAATTCTTCCTGCATTTCCCTCTGCTTCCGTTTTCTCTCCAATCTCATTTCTTCCTCTGTCATGGCTTTTATAAACATGTGAATACATTTCATTATTTGTGTGTTAAACTTTCTCAATCATTTCAAGCGTATACTCTACCTGTATGCACAACTGGCTTTGACATTTCTTTGTTTTCTTTCTTCAAAGTAGGTGCCACCTTGTCTCCATGTTGACTGTTGTTGCCTATTGGAGAGATGTACATATGATTCAATATTAACAGAATTTACACAAGTATTACAATTTGTAAATGTTTTTTTCATACTTATAGGACCAGTTGCTTTGACACTATCAACTTTTTTACTATTGACAATGTTGGAATTCTTGTCTTGTTCCGTCAGAGTACCTAATAGAAAAGTTTAAAAATTATCAATCATCTACAAGATAAATTATTCCAAGTCATTACTTATAAACATATACCTGAGTAGACATTTGGCTTAAACACGCTTGTTTTTGTAAAATCCTTTCCAAAATTACTTGTGCCATTTGATTTGGGAGATTTATCGAATAACTGTTCAAGATCAACAATGCCCATTAATGCATCCGTTTGTGACATAGAAATTGCTTCATCAAAAACTTCTGTCTCTGTAAAAAGAATATGTACTAGTATTATTTTATTGTAATTTTAATGTAAAGATTTTTCTCAATTTCATTTACTCTTTGCATTTATAGACGGTGCAATTGGAGATATACTTCGTTCCTTTGTGATCAGTGCCTTTGGTAAGACTTCTTCTTTTGGCACAGGACTAATAGTACGAATTGGAATATTGCTTTTTAATTTATTCACTGTTTCACTTCCAAAACACAAAAATACTTGTCTAAGGGCCATATTAAGTGAATCCTATGATTAATTTTAAAAATCATTATTTTATTTTATTACTTTTTCCCTTTCCAAAATACAACTTACTAGTCTAACTTTCTGAAGAGCTGATCCTTTTGACGAACCTTCAAGATAACTATAGCCCATAGCTTCGTGAAAAATGCCATTATTTAACTGCACTCTCACTGTAGTCGCACATCCTGCATGATATTTACCTGCTACATAGTCTACAAAATCTGAAAAATTCAAAATTCAAGTGCTTTAGGAAAATAATAGGCGTTTTATAATTGGAATTCCGCTTATTAACAATGCAATGCTAACCAACAGTTTGATTTGTAATGGAATGACTCCAATTACCCTGACCGAACACATTATTTGCTGTATCAATTAACTGAGACTTCACTGACATGTAACCATTAGTGTCTTCTTTGTTTGATGTCTTTGTTATATCATTACTGGTGCTAGGCTAAAAAAATACGAATAAAAATTACTCTATCTATTAATTTTGCACTTGTATAAGTTTATACACTATGTATATCGACAATAAAATTGTATACGTACAAACTTTATACAACTCATCATTAGATTTTTTCGTTTGTTTACACATATATAGTGAATACAAAAATATAACCTTAAAAAGGAACGTTATGCGCGCGGCAGTTATTCACTGCTACCAATCGTGCAATTGACCAATGGCGCGAGTCGGAGTCATGGCAGCCAATATAATTTGGATACTATATACATCACATCATATCATACAGAGACTCCACGTGTGTTTTCCATTGATAGTTTGTAGTTTGCCAAAACGGCATATTGAGTGTACTAAAAAAATAATGAGAATCGCTAATTGAATTTGTTATTGTATTTTGAGATCTAACTAAATAAACATCAAGGCAAAATGCCTGTGATCCAAAGAGTCATGTAAGTATTAACACTCCAATTCCTATCCTAACCTTATAATTTATCGTAAATATAGCAAAATTTAATCAAATGTTATTCAATATTCTAGAAAACCCAAAACACACAAAGGGAAAAAGGCTATTCTAAGCAAGGAGCCTAAAATAATCGAAGACACAAAGCAGACATTGTTTATAAAAGGACTCAAAACAACACCAGCTTTGCAGCAATGCATGAAAGATTTGGTAAAATAAAACATAATGCTAACTAAATACAATAGATGCACAATTATTTATGTAAAATTTTACCATTCTATCTTTACAGTACCTGTTGAAAAGGCCAGAAGGAAAATTATTACACAAACGAAATGAGATACATCCGTTTGAAGATGCAACACCAATTGAAAATTTTGGTAGAAAGTTGAATGCATCACTGTTTATGATGATTTCGAATAGCAAAAAAAGGCCTAATAATCTTATAATGGGTAGGCTCTTTGAACATACGTTAATGGATATGGTTGAATTTGGTGTTGATAATTACACAGCATTATCAAAATTCAGAGTTGAAAAGATTCCTAGTGGGATAAAACCTATGCTGGTCTTTCAAGGAGAATTGTTTGAGAATAATCATGAATATGTAAGGATTCGGAATTTATTAGTAGATATGTTTCAAAGGGAAAAAGTTGAACAAATAAGACTACAGGGTTTGGAACATGTTTTAAGTTTCACAGCTCACGAAAATAGTATACTGTTAAGAAGTTACAAGTATGTATCTTCCACCAACATTCAATTCTTTGTAAAAGTAACAAATTAATAATATTTACCTTTGCAGAGTAATGTTGAAAAAATCAGGTACCAGAATACCAAGGATTGAATTGGTAGAAATTGGACCACGTATGGACTTCAGGGTAAGAAGGACCAAACTTGCTACTGATGATCTGTTCAAACAAGCTTGCAAAAAACCAAAGGAACTAAAGGTAATATATTTTTTATAAGAACACCTTAGCTTGTAAAAAAAGAAGATTCTAATATTTTAATCATTTTTTGAAAGGTTAAGAAAAAGAAGAATATTACTGCTGACAGTTTAGGAACAACGCATGGTAGAATACATATGGGTGCTCAAAAACTAAATACCATACAGACAAGAAAAATGAAAGGTTTACGCAAAACCCTGACAGAAAGAAAACTCGAAAAGAAAAGAAAGAGCCTGGCTACAGAAAGTGCAGTTGAAAGCTCTAAAAAATTAAAGATTTCAGAAGAAAATATAAACTAGATTAAATTTTCATTTTGTACAATAGATGATAAAATTTATTTACATAGAATACAAAATCTAACTTTAACGTTTTCTCAAGGTCCAAGAAGATTTTCCTTGTCCATCCTGCAAACGTATTGTTTGTTAGATTACATTTAAAGTGATATTAAGAAATAAAATAACTCGTATATTCTTACCCTTATATCTACTCCAAAAGCAGACAAGTTTTTTCTTAGATTATCACAAGCTCTTAATGATTCAACATCTTTCTCGCTTTTGGCTAAAGCAATTGCTCTGATTTCATTTCTAAATGCAACAGTAATATCTAGTATATGAGATATATCATTGTTTTGTTTGGATCCTGTTGACTGAGATATGCCCAATTTTGAAATAATTAACTGTACATAGTTGGATACTGCGGCGATGCTTCCTGTCTCTCTTGCTACTTTTGTTGACTTAAAGTTTAAAAGCAATCAATCGTTGAGTACACTATTAATTTAAATAAATATCGTGATATTAACCTGTTTTTCTCGTATCATTTTATTACTCAATGAAATTAATTTCAAAATTGCATGTATAGCTTTTGCTGTATCAAAATCATGTGCCAATGCACTATTCACTTCTTGTCTAGTATCCTCTAAGCACTTTAAATAAGACGTTATTAATTAATATTTCAGCCATATTTTAAATATATCTTATACAAACCACTCACTTTCAGCAACTCTGCACTATTTACATTTCCACTGTCCAGTTTTCCACAAATATATTCATTACAGTCAGTTATAAAAAATTCTATCTTCTTTAAAGTAGTCATAGCACTCTGTACAAATGCATTTGAAAATATGATATCTGAAAATAATATGCACATTATTTTATTTTCAATGTAATCATAAATGAATATTTTAAAATGACTTACTTTTTCTATAATCACTTAGAAGGCACAACATTCTAAATTGGTTAGCTGTCTGACTTTTCAGTAAGCTGGGAATGCTTATTGTATTTTGTAAACTCTTTGACATTTTTGCATCTCCTTCTAGATGTAAATGTCCTGTATGTAGCCAATAATTAATCCATTGATTTGTTTCATGGTAACAGCATGACTGAGCTTCTTCATTTTCATGATGTGGAAATGCTAAATCTATTCCTCCACTGTGTATGTCAATATTACTTCCCAAGACTGCACTAGTAATAAAAAAAATAAAATTGAAATTACCTAAATATTACGTATTAAATTCTGTATATATCTTATTGTTGTTACCTCGCAATTGCACTGCATTCTATGTGCCAACCTGGTCTACCTCTACCCCAAGGACTTTCCCAATATGGCTCATTTTCTTTTGCAGCCTTCCACAAAGCAAAATCTAAAGATGACTTTTTGTCAGGATGTGGTTCCTGTGTTTGTGGAGTATCTAGTTTTCCATAATTGCCATAATTCAAAGTATCAAAATATACGGATCCTGTAACATCATAAAAAAGGTATAAAATTTAGAATTTTTTGATTTTATAAGTTCACAAAATAATTACCATCTTTTCCTACATAGGCTCCCTTTTTATTGACAATTTTTTCAACAAAGTCAATGATTTGTGGTATGTAATTAGTAACTTTGCAAGTTGAAAAGGGCCTCAAGACATTCAATGAATCCATATCAGATATAAATTCTTTTTCATATCTCTGAGTTAAACTTTGCCAATTTTCACCAGATTCATTTGCTCTTTTAATAATTTTGTCATCAATGTCTGTTAATCCCATCACCAGTACAACATTGATGTTGAAAAATTCAGAGAGTATTCTCCTGATGATGTCAAACTTTACATATGTACTGAAAGAATAATGCATAACAACTGTGTTAACCGAGTTTTGCAACTAATGTAATGAATAATGCAAGCCAAACTGAAATACCAAGCATGTCCGATGTGGGCAGAATCATAAACAGTAGGGCCACACATGTACCATGTAGCGACATTATTGTTCCTTAAAATCAGTGGTGTATTGCTTTTTGTTATTGGATTATACACAACAACATTAGTTTCAAATCCACTGGGCTTAATCCATTTGACCTCACGACAAACTCGTGCTCCAAAATGAATAAATCTCTTACAAGTGTGAAACATTTTTACGTTAGACATATCGACAACATTTTCATTGATCAACAGACTTTAAAAAAATAAGTACACACTTTCATACTATTGTCTATAGAAAAACGGTTGTTGTAATGGTATAGCGGCGAAAAGAAAGCAGTAGTTCGGTACAATCCGCGAGATGGCGGTAGCCATCAACTTCTATCAAGTCAGCCGAATATCAATCTCCTATTGCTAAATAAATTTTATAAAATTAAATAATAATAAATAAATATCGAGCGAGAAACTGACAGGAGCTGTGTTTTTCGCGGCTTTTTCCCAAGCAGAAAATATGGTTGTCACAACCAACACTTTACTTTTTTACTAAAACCTGCTTACACACTTATTATTCTTCTTCTCATTATTTGTTTACTTTCATCATTGTTAAAAGTATAATTAAGTTAAAAAGTATATTTTACATAATATACTGCATGAGTAATAAATCGTCTGCTGGCGCGTGCTCATCATATATGCGCGCCAAGGTGGGGAAACCGGGAAACTCATATAGGTGGCGGCGCCGAGCGGTTGGTTAACAGAATGAGACTTATTCCTCCGCCAGGGGCGCTGATAATCACATGGGGGTAACGCGTATACTTTGTATATCTATATAGACGGTTGCGCACGCATTCAATAAAAATAGATATGTAAAATGCACGCGTTACCCCCATGTGATTATCAGCGCCCCTGGCGGAGGAATAAGCCTCATTATAACGATAAGCTGTTACGGCCCGCAGTGGTAGCTGCTGCCCTCTGCTGGCGCCCGCCAACAAGAAGCCGATTTGAATTTCTCCTAGAATTCAAGGTTGAAGGTCGTCTTCTTGATCCGTGAGCTCGCTCGTTGATAAACCGCTAAAGCGCAAGGAGTCGAGGGAATTGAATTAAATGATTGCTGGATTTGAAGTCAAATGCACTGAGTTTTAATAAACAGGTGTTTTGATATACAATATGCAGCTGTATAGTCGCGACTATTCGAGACGTGAACCGTCAGATGATACTCGGAGGCAGAATGAGCCCGCGGGACTTAGATCGATTGATTTTTTTCCCTGCAAGCGCGGTCAAGTTCGCTTATTGATTCTCCTCCCTATACTGTCGCGAGAGCTTATGACTTTTGAAGTGTTTTTCGGTTCGCGAATTCTCGTTATTGATTAATTTGAACGCGCGGATTAATGCGCTCTTTGTTCATAGTCGCTCGTCAGATGGGCCTTACATTTTATGAGACTCATGCGTGAGTCACGCAAACATCATTGATTCTCGCTGCGGGAACCTTTCGGGCAAAGCAAGTCCTTCTCCGATAATCTTCTCCGATTATCAGAATAATATTTTCGGTCGCGTTAGCTTTTGTTTGAAGTGTTTTGGTCGCTTTCGCTCGAGCAAGTTACCTAATAATGTTATTTGTTAATTTGAATATTCCCGCATTCCGACATTCGATTTATCGTTCCTACTTCATCTTCCGGACTATATAGGAAATATATAGGTATGCACCCGGGATCAGTTAATAACAGTACGTACATACATGCCTCCTAACCTACGAATAATAAAAAAAATGAGCTGCCATAAACATCATCATGCGTGATAACCGGCAAAAATGTAAACACAAAGCGCACAGCTGTTTTCAACTCACGACGGTATTCCTTGGCTTCGATTGACCACGACGCAAAGATGGCACCAGGGACTAACCAATCCCGACGTTGTTTACGCACCGACGCAAACACTCGCTTGCTTAACCTCCCAAAGCGTGCAGCAGGGGTGTGGAGAGACGAAGCAAAAAGTACAGATCGCGTGTGCGCGTCCAGTGTGTGTGCGGGCGACTCCTACGTTTTTTGCTGTGTTAAATTTTTGCGTTTCCCGTAGACTTGGTTAATTTTTCCCCGCTGCGTCAACATGGTACTTTGTAGCATAGAGTGTGTACAAAGAATATCACAGTATTTAGACGTCTCGCCGGGGAAGCTTTACGTCTCGGAAAACAACGTAAGTAACAGCCGCAAAGCTGATGTATAGGAAAGCGTTGCCCTGCGAGAGACGGGAATTCGCTGAAGGGCTTTGCTTCGACTTTAATTATATTGCGGATATAGCGCTCGGCCTCGGAGGCCTCTATATACCTGGCAAGGTCTCACTGTACGATATTATCTAGAGGAAACTTTGGATTTAACAACGTTTATTTACTACAGCTACTTAATGGTCTCAACGTTTATTCAATAAACAAATTGAAAAACTTTTAAATTAACGTTAAATTATAATTTTTATTTTGTGGCTACTGCTAAAGGGGTTTGCAAGTTTAATCAAAGAAGAAAATATATGACTAATGAAAATAGCGATGTACAAATCTTATAAACTTAGCGATGCTTTATATTGCAAAACTGTAATTTTACATTTTCAGACTGTAGCTACTTCCGGTTTGGAAAATAATCAAAGCACCGAAGGATTTAGTACAATTGTTCAAGCTCTCGTGAAAAATTCTAAATATCCAGCTATTCTGGGTGATGATGCAGTTACACAAGCTCTCACGCGACAATGGCTAGAGTATGCCGTTCTTTGTGTTAATTATGCAGATAACTCAACCAATGAAAAACGAGTGTTGAAGGTATGCACTTATACAATATACATACATATAAAAACTGTACATTTCCTTTGGTCAGCCTACTGAAAGATAATTTTCCCCAGGAACTGAATACCGTATTAAAAATGAGTACCTACGTTTCCGGAACTAAAAAGACTATTGCAGACGCTACTCTTTATTACGCTATACACGCAATAATGGTAAGATAAAACACTTTATCCCATGAATCAAAAGCAATAGCTCATGGTCTTTTCTTAATTTTACAATTGCAGCAAAGACTGACTCCCCAAGAGAAAGCTGAGCACGTGCATGTGTCAAGATGGTTTGACAACATGCAGCAGGACGAGAAACTGCGACAAACCATGGATCTGATCAACTTTAATATGATGCATTTGTATTTGTAAAAATAACGATTTCCATCCTAGTATTGTATTTTCTTCTAATGTTGTAAGATCTATTCATGAAAAACTATTTCTTACAAAATTCGCGATTTGTGACTAGTAAATAAATTTGTTAATTACATCTTTAAGGCAAATTCAAACGCTGTATTATTAATTTATACATATATAGAAAAATATTCTTGTTACGTTTTCATTTAATCATAAAACCAGTGAGCATCATTGCCGTTAACTTTTCTTTAATCCTCGTAAATTTTACGCGTCGAAAAAAGGCCGCAGCAGCAGCAACGACGCACATACACACTAATACCCCTGGCAGAGCTCCAAAAAGTATCGATCCGTAACGTCGAGCCATCGGTGTATTATAGAAGCCTGTAACGAAAACAAAAGCTCCGGTTTCTCGCGCACGCAAGATGTCGCGACTGGTACCGCACAAAATATCCGCATCTCCCTCGCAGAGCTCGGTTGTCCGCTGCTCGTCTCCCCCTCCCCCTTCCGCGCCTATCGCCGCGGCTCGTACATACATACACACGCAGTCTCGCGGCTGCACAGCGAGCGAGAGAGAAAAAAGGCCCGAAAGATGTCTGCCATATACGGGGCTCTCCGTAGCTCAACAACGCAACGGTCACGGGAGGGGGAGCCGCCGACTATTACCAGCACGAGCATCACATCGGTGCCGTAGAAAAGCCAGTCGTGAGTCGTGTGCGCGATCGAGCAGCTGCTCGCGCGAGTTTAACACCGTCTGTCGGGGTTGAGTTATGCCACTGCGGAGCTGCATCGGCGACTGACAACACGCGAGATGCGAAGGCGGCGTTTAACAAAGCTTCCAATTATGCTCCTCGCGACTCTAAGAGCAGAAGCTACTTAAACGTACAGCGGCCTCCGTTACTTTGATACTCCGCAAGCCACATGCAGTGAGAGAGAGATACGAGGCCCGAAAAATAAGTATACTACTCCTCGAGTAGTGTGCCTGTGTGTGCTCGTGTTTGTACGGCTGTTATAAAAGAAGGATACCTAGAGATGGCCGACGATTCCAGCGTGCGCGTCGCAGTGCGGTGAGCATATATTACAAGTACTCTAACACTCGCGCCGCTACGTCTACTTTATGCTATTTTAGATCATCGCGTCTAAAGAGAGTTTTACAAAAGCCTCGATCAACGAGCTCGATTGCTTTTTTTTTTTTTTTTTTTTTTTTTTTTTCAAGGATACACACGCGCTCGCGAGATCTGTATGGCTAGATTTATAATACCCTTTCGGAGAGCTGCGGATGCTGTGCAGTGATTCACGCAGCGTAGCATGAAATTCTGGCTTGCGTTGTTCGGTTGACTTCGAAGCCGAGGTTTATACGGAATGGAACGTCTGGCTGACACTCCATTCATCGTTCTTTCTCGGGAGAGATAAGCGCGAGAATATCGATAAGCGCACTGTATCGTAATAAGAGAAAAAAACATATCGGAGGGAGAGCGAATCTCCAGTGGTAACGCGAAAACACACAACATCGAACGCTCTGCCCCATGGCTTTCTCGCGTGGGAGGACGCATTTTATATACATATATATACACACACACACATATATATATAAGAATACGTGTTCCTCGCGCACTTGCTCGTTTCTCTCCTTTAATACACATTAATCGCTGCGAGCAGCGCGGATATGGCAGCGCGCTCGCGAGGAATGCGCGCGTGCAGCGGTTCGATGCGAGTTTCGCAATATAACGTGAAAGTTATTGATTGCGAGCGGCTTTTTTTTCTCCTTCGACCCGCGGACTGCTGGCCCTTTAATTAGCGCACTCGCCGCTGTCGTTCGCGCTACCGTGTATTGTAACGGCGTGTAAATCTTATATCGTTGTACGCGATGAGGGAAAGCCCTGTGGGATGATTAATTTTGGTGTTACGGTTGATACGACGACGTTTCGTAGAAATTGAGGATTTTCAAAAACCCATGAGAAATCGCGCGTTATGCAAGTTTAAGGACTCAGTGTATAGGGTGTCGTATACTTAATCGGCTGAAGGACCCGTCGAGGTTTAGAAAGTTTTACGAGCCCAACACGAGCTCTCTTGCTCTCTGTCTTATAGGTCACGAACGCGAGATACGTTTCTCTCCCTGGATAACTGCTGTGCTGACACAGGGGAGAGCGTGACGGTTGGAGTTGGCTAATTTTTCAAGCGTTTTATACAATTATATCGGAGGATATTCGAAAAAAAAGGACTCGGGAGGGGATGGATCGATAATGCATGAAATTTCAACGAAGGTCACGGCCCTGAAAGACAGCGATATTAAGAGATCCATCGTATAATTCACTGGCAGACTCGTGAAAAGTACGAGCGCCCGGCGGGAGGAAAAAAATTCGTGTCGTACGTGCAGAAAATGCTTCGTAAAACCTCGAGGATTTAACTGTTGTCTCTGCGCCGGAAGCGGATCCCTTGAGAAGGATTATGCCCGTTGCAATGCGATTAAAAACACGCAAGAATAAGAGAAAAAGAGAGAGAGAGAGAGAGAGAGAGAGAGAGAGAGAGAGAGAGAGAGAGAGAGAGAGAGAGAGAGAGAGAAATTTATTACGCGCGGTAGGCTTTATAACCTGCGTAAATTTAAAATTGGCATATCTCGATTAGCCTATAATCCTGTAATGATATGGTAAAAGAATCCACCGACGACGTCTCTCGATCAAAGCGACACATTCGCGCGAAAAAATAACCGCCGAAACATTGGCATTCCAAATTCGCAGCATCAGCGACGTTCTCTCCAACGCACTCAAATCCGTATCGATCTCACGCAACGGATAATCGGTATTAATTCGCCACATCGTATTACAGCCTTATATAAAACAGCGCCGCGTCGAACCCGTCGTTCTAATGCTATATACACTTCCGAAGCTCCTCATCCGTCCTCTCCTCGTTTTGTGTCTTAAAGGCGTAGCGCATGTATTTATTTGCATTGGCCGCACGTAATGTCTGCTTTTAAAGCCGCGGTACGCGCGCAGGTATATAATATACGCGTGGGTCGTGTCTCGATGAATGGACTGCTGCTCTCTCGCACTTGTCCTTTCGAATTCCAGGCCCCTTTTCTTTTCAGCTGCGCTCCTTTTTGTTTTAAAAGGCCAGATGCCGTTATTCTTGTGTCTTGCGAAAGCTGCGCGCGCGAGACTGCGGAAATTTCGAGGAGAGAAAGAGAGAGAGAGAGAGAGAGAGAGAGAAAGAAAGTTTTCTCAGAAAATTCTCAGTCTTCTTGAAAATCGGTGTGTGAATAATGAAAATGTATATTGAAAAATTCTTCGTTTGTGTGTAGTTTGGTATAGGGGGGCTTTATTTTTAAAGCGACTGTGATACTACTTCATTATTTAGCAGAAGTATCGATTTTCAGCTTTTACGAACTTGCTGGTGTTTACTGCGTTGTGCCTCTTACTGTGTCCGTTGGCGAGCCATAAAGCGCTAAATTGAGTGTTCCTTAAGAAAGCGCTGCTAATTGCCTTTCGCCTTCTCGGAAATTTTCTCTCGATTAGCACCGCTGATACATAATATCAATGTAATGTAACAAAATCGCATGTATATATATATATATATATATATATATATATATATATACACTGCTATTTTCAGTACAGTAGCATTAATTATTATTATCATTCTTGGGAAATCATTAAAACGTTTCATAAAATTAATATATGTAATATACAAGTACGGCTGGATTATGTATGAGTCAACAGGAAATATTGATATTTAGCGATTCAGTTATTGCTTAAATTATAGCATGTTATCTTTGGACATTAAATCAGTCTACCGTGCAATTTTTGCGTTACCGCAATATATATATATATATATCGGAACAGTATATATTTCTTAATGGCATTCCAGCGCACCACTTGTGCATTTCCTTTTACATAAATACGTACTACGAGTTTCTGGATTGCATTTCTGCCCGAGTTCACTCGGGTTAATACCCGAAAAAGCGTTCACTCACCGCGGAAACGAGCTACTTTCCATGATCTAATTACGATTTTTACAAAATTAACAGCGCACGAGGCCCTTAAAATTCATGAGAACACACTTTACCGAGCTAATCAACGTCTGAATTCATTAATGTTCCAAACATTCCGAACTTCAAAACGAGTATACACTTACATCCTTAACGAACTACCCACGCAAACAACATAACGATGCTGTAGACGTCCACAATTGTTGTTATCGACGCGCGGGTCAGCCGCTCGATATAGCGGACAGCTCAGCTCGATGAATCGCTTTTCTTATAATCGCCCCAACGACGAGTCGTCTCCCACCGAGATAAAAAAAAATGAACTTGCCGACGAACAATCAATCGGCAGCCTCGAGCATATAATGATACAAGATCGACCTCGTCGAACGAATCAATCTCAGCCGCGTATGCATGCGCAAACATCGGCGGCTTTTTCAACTCACCGGCGCATTTAAAAAAAAAAAAAAAAAAACGCGTCTTCTTCTTTTTACTTTTATCGACTCGTGCTCGCATCACGCGGACTCTCGAGCGTGGCCGGGATATATATACAGCCTCGACGTCGCGCTCTACCTCTCGAGAGCAGCCCACATAAGCACGACACTCCCACATATACACACACCTCAGCACAGCCGGTTCTCTCTCTCTCTCTCTCTCTCTCTCTCTCTCTCTCTCTCTCTCTTCGCGTATATATACATATATTTTTTATTCTTCTCCTCGCGCGCTCATTGGCATAAAACTCGCCATTCATGATTTCCACGCTACCGCCAGGAAACTCGCGGCACGCGTTAATTATTGCGATTATGCGTGCGGTCAGCCAGATCGTGTTTGGTGCAGCCTGTATATCGGTAATGACGTGAGAGTCGTTGCTTGTGTTAACTATGAATATTATGTATGCATACGAGGGATCGGTGAACCGGTCGGAGAACAGGCTACTGTTTTTAGCTCTCGGCGAGTGCACAACACACGCGTATATGTGGGCCTCTTTATTGCTGGATATGCGCGCGAGGGATTCGTCGCTGTTGACTCTTTTTTTTCCGCAGGTTTACGTGGGTGTGCGATGCGAGAAGCTCTGTTTCTTTCGAGCGAGCTTGTGCAATATATGCTAATGCGTTATTGGCTGAGGTCGATTAGGACGTCAGGGAGTATTTTTCGAGCAAACGCTCGTGCGTGCGCGATGTGAGAATTATTAGAAAAAACGTTGGCCAAGTCGTTATACCGATTGCAACTTGTTGTATACTACGTTCGATAATTGAAAGTCATCCTACTTTGTTGTCGAGCTACGTAACATTGAGTACCGACTCGCGCGATAAGATACGACTGCGTTTTTCTCGAGACAGATATTTCAGTTACGCCACGCAATATAATATAGCGATCGCGAAGAAATGCTCCGTATATAAATTTAACACGCCGCCGTATAAATTGTGCAACTCCGTTGTTTTATCGGCGCGCGTGCGGTAACCAAAAGCGCAAAACTGCGCTTAAATGTCATCTCATTGTCTCGAGTGGATAAATCACTCGGCTGATAGACGTATAGCGCATAATACAAGAAACCTGGAAATCGAATGCTGGCCAAGGTTTTCCCACCCACAGCTATCTCTCTGTCTGTCTCTGCCTCTCTCTCTTTAAATGCGAACAATGAAATCTCGCATGTCATTATCATAGAAACCAAACTAAAATGATAAATTTTTATCTCTCTCGAAAAACAGCATCCGTCCGCAAGTAGCGCGCGAAGTGATCGACATGTGCCGGATCTGCACGCAGGTGCCCCCGGGTGAGCCCCAGGTCTTTCTGGGTCCGGACAAAGCTTTCACCTACGACTACGTCTTCGACACGAGCTCGGACCAGAGCTCGATCTACGAGACATGCGTCGCGAGGCTGGTCGATGGTGCTCTCGATGGCTACAACGCAACGGTTTTGGCCTATGGTCAAACCGGCTCAGGCAAGACTTATACCATGGGTACGGGATTCGACGTGGAAATCGACGAGGAGGTCGTCGGCATCATACCAAGGGCCATCAAGCATCTGTTTGATGGAATTGCCGAGAAACAGGCCAGGGCCAGAGAACGAGCCCAGATGCCTCCGGAGTTTAAGGTTGGTTGTATGTTTATTGTGATTCCATCCGTTAATATAGTCATTTAGCCAGATGTTGAGAGGATCATTTGAAGAATATGCGTAGATCTGTGTAAAGCCAAGTTTTATTGTATTCCTATGTCGGCGTAGGAAGCATTATCGTAATGACTGTATTCATTTGAATAATGAGTCAATTTGCCCAAGTAAATGTAAACTTGCTCTTACTCGAATTTAAATTCCGACTGGTTTGACGAGTTCCATACTCAGATACATGGTATAAATCCTCTCTGTACATAGTTTTTTTCCTTCCTTGGTATGCGCAATTCAGCAACCTGAAAATAACCGCGCGAATTAGAAGGAAAATCATGCCCACGCAGCGCGATAAATTATCGGGTAACTTTATAGTCGACTCGACGGAAAGTGCCATGGAAATATCCGTAAGTGAGAGATCTTTTTAAAAAACGGTCCTCTCGTGTATTGTCTTTCTCGCGGTTCATTATCACATCAGCACACCGATCGACGACAAATCGATACGCATACTCTTGAGAAATTCGTCTCTCAATATCAGACCTCTGAAATTACCTCTTTACGGCTCAGTAATTATCAGTCGTTTGAAATAGAGTGCAACGCTCAGCCAGAGGGAAACTAGATCGCGAGTAACCGAATCTCTCGCCAGAGATGGACAGTTGGGAGGCGCGGACGATACGCGATATGCGTCTACGATTTAGCGAGACCGACTGCTCGTGGGAATGCTCTCGGCGTCATGGTCCAAGGTTCTGCGTACACGTATATAATATATACGCGTATACATGCCTCGAGCACTGCAATGATGCGAGCATGAGCGCGTGCGGGAGAAAAAAACCCGGGAAATTACACGTCTCCGCTCTGTGATATCGCGATTCCGAGGCCTTGTTTTTATTTTCAAAGGAAAAAAGGCTTTTGTGCCAGAGGATTGTCTCTCGTTATCTAAAAATTACACAGCGTTCTCGTTCTGTAACGAGAAAAGTGCGACGATGGGGTTCGAGCAAATTTACATATATATATGTGTGTAGCGAGTCTCGATTTGAATAAATGCTAGTTTGCATTATCGGCATTGTTAATAATCGGGCTGCTATTCAAATTTATGTAAACAATCGGCCGTCTTGTCGACCTACGCAATGCGTCTCTATCGAGAAAAGCATCGAGAAGCATAAAAAATTATCGTCAAATTCCATCCGTCTCGAAGCAACAATTTTTTAGTCAAGTATAAATATACTTGTAATTTATCAACTGTCCCAGACAAGGCGCTTTTTCATTTATCCATTCTCCCAGCGAAGGCTAATGCTAATGAACCTATCATTATAAAGTGAAAAACCAATAAATTTCTAAGAAAATTAAGACAACTACCTCTACGCGTATAAAGATCAATCAACACACAATATCACATAGCACATAAAGTACACTCACGTTTTCATTTCCGTACAGGTGACCGCCCAGTTTCTAGAACTCTACAACGAAGACCTAAAAGACTTGTTAGAGCCTGGTGGGCCGAGAGGCGGTGCCCGAATCCACGAGGACACGGCGGGCAACATCCACCTGGCCGGTGTTGAGTCTCGCGTTGTCACCAGTCCCCAGGAGGCTCTCGAGTACCTTCGTCTCGGTGCGCTTTCACGTACCACTGGCTCCACCCAGATGAACACCCAGTCGTCGCGGTCGCATGCCATCTTCACGCTCTACGTCAAGCAGCAACGATGCATCAAAGTTGAGGATCCCGACGCCGATGTGGATACTTCCAGCGTTATGGAGACCGCCAGCGAGTTTGAAACGCTCACCGCCAAGTTTCATTTCGTCGATCTGGCCGGTTCCGAGAGGCTCAAGAGAACTGGCGCCACTGGAGACAGGGCCAAGGAGGGCATCTCCATCAACTGCGGTCTGGTGAGTTCTGCAAACAGATTTGAAATAATAAAACTTTTCTTCGATAACTTTAGTTCGTCAAGAGCGCGCAAAGCTATATTCCAAAAGTTTCAATTATAAAATCATATAAGCAACGAGAGATAGCGGTCATAAAAGCTCAAACCACTCCGATGAAAAATTCATAGAGGAAATGCTTTGGTATGCTTCGCTCGAGCCGCCGCATGCCCACAAACGAAATGAGCCCCGAATCATAAATTCGTACCTTCGGATATATACATAAATTACATTATTGTTCTCGCAGCGATTCTCATACCGTGCGTGCGCGCACGGCGCTTCCTTTACCACACGAATTGAATTTCGCGCTCGTATATGACTCGTATGACGCATTTTAACGCTCGGCTCTTTTTGGCCTCGAATCTTATAGTTGGCACTGGGTAACGTTATCTCGGCGCTGGGCGACAAGACGAAGAAGGCTTTGCACGTGCCCTACCGGGACTCGAAGCTGACGAGGCTACTGCAGGACTCCCTCGGTGGCAACAGTCAGACCTGCATGATCGCTTGCGTCTCGCCGAGCGATCGGGATTTCATGGAGACCCTCAGTACGCTCAAGTATGCGAACCGGGCGAGGAACATCAAAAACAAGGTCACGATCAACCAGGATAAGAGCTCGAGGACCATCGCCTCGCTGCGAAGAGAGATACAACAGTTGCAGATGGAGTTGCTCGAGTATCGACAGGGTGAGTGGGAAAGAATTTCTTTCATCATAACGGCATTGTTGTCAAAATATTGGTCTGAAATCAAGAAAATGTAGCTGTTATACTTCTATATTAGAATGAGGAAATGAGTTTATTCGAACTTTAGTGACTGAAACATTGTTTTACTGATTTATAATACTTATATTGTTAACTTATTTTATTTTATTTCATACACTAGTACAAAATAGAGGCACAACTAGTATCGACTTTCCTTGTACGTCAGAAATGACTTACATGCAGTTTATAAATATTGACATGGAACATAAACATAAATAACGAATTTTTGTGGACATTACAGCTTCATGAAACTGTAATATAACGTAACTAAACGTTCGGCACTTAGGAATCGCGAAAGCATATTATTTAAATGAAAAGCAAAACAGCCAAGTTTCCTACTCCAACTTTTTAACCAAAGTATTTACCATCGCAGTTACCCAAAAGGGACAAGACTGCATCGCACTGTTAAAATTGTCAGTCACCACATAGCGTTCACCGTAAAAAATTCCATGGCGTTGTTTGCACGCATCGCGGTCTTGTGCTTATCCGCGAACGTCAACATTTCCCCTACGTTCTCGATACTCGGTCCTCTGACGAGTATCTCCTCGCACGTTGTCATCGAGCCCTCCAGTTCGAACTTGATCGCAGCCACCAGCAGGTCCTTCGCCACTGTGTCAATATTGTTGACCTTGCCGGCGTAAACAAAGCGCAGCAGGTCCGCCGTCACGTCTTGCACGTCGATGAGCACAAAGCATCATTTCCGCGAATACTCGGCCGCGCGTTGCCAGGACGGCGCGGTGCACGCAAAACGCGTCGCTGAAGATCCCGTTGTCGGGGATGAAACGCTCGACAATTTTGCTGTCGTGGTACAACCTGCACTCAACAACTTATACCTGGTCGTCGACGAGCAGCCGTTGCTCATATCCGTGATAACCATCTTCTTCATGAAGACGAGTTTCACTTTGCCCTTCTGCGGATAGAAGATTTCTTTTTTCGTGAAACCTTCCTCACCGCTGCTGTGCTGCATCGCGAGCTCGGCGTACGTCCTCGACGTTCGTGTCACCGTAGTTCTGAATCTCGACGCAAATGTAGTCCTCGTGCTCGTCGTTGCAGCCGTCCGGGTAGAGCAGTAAGCGGAAAACGTACTCGTTCCTGTTGCCGGCCTGGAATTTGGACGACCGGATGCACTGTTCGCGATGGTCCAAGTGCAATTGCACTCGCGGACGGGCCCTCTCGACTGTACTGAGACATTGTGTTGCTGCGAACCTGCAAGGAGCTGTACTTCTTTAGATAACCTATAGTATTTCGAGATTTGTTGAGATATAACTTTAGAGTTCCGTATACTAACCTTTTTTTGGCAGTTAATAAATACTCGTGATGTGTATCTCTTAAACAATTGAACGTAGCTCAATGCAGAATCAATGGCTTTTGTACAGTATTATTATATGCGGTGTACATACCAATCCGCTATCTATAGGTATATTATATACAAGTTTATTACAAACTTTTTCTGTTGAACATGTGTTGAACGCTATGGCTGACACTGTTGACAAATGGATATTCAAAAATATTTCGCGGCTTAACGCTAGAGGACGTGTAGGGTGCAGAGATATTACGGCGGCAATTTCGTATAGTCATACATCTTTATCACGATAATTCATTAAAACATTTTCAGGCAAACGCGTGGTCGGCGAGGACGGCGTGAACGACGCCTGGCACGAGAACCAGATGCTGAACAGCGAGCTGCAGAGTCTACGAACCCGAGTCAAGGCTCTCTCAGAAACGGTCGATGTGCTCACCGCAAAGAACTCGTTGCTACTAGCCGAGAAGGCCGCTGGCCAGTGGATGTCCTCTGGAGCGGCTGCCTCTGGAGGAGACGTCACCGGACTCGTGCAAGGATACCTTCAAGAGATCGAAGAGCTCAGGGCGCGACTGCTCGAAGCCGAGGCGCTCTATCAGCAGCTCAAAAAGCGTCAGATGCATGTGAGTGGAACTGCGTTTTTGAGATACATCGTGAAAGGGGGTTTTTATTGAAAAAAAAATGTGTTATTGTCTATAGCAATCGTTTGGAATAGACAGTCATCTAGACGATAGTCTGCAGGTATGAGTTATACGAGTATAGGCAAAGCACTCGTAGATATTGTAATGCAAAGTATGTTCTTGTAGATGACTGCGTATTATAGATGGATCCTAAATATGATTGTATACCTACTGTACATAAATATTATACTTTTATCTGTTTATTCGACGTTTACACGGCCAAGTAGTACGTAAATATTGACTGCATCTCATTCTTTTCAGAATCACTTTGATCACAATCACATCACATATTTTAACTTTATTGCATACGTTTATTATCTCGATTTATAGATAGTAGCTAGTTTGTACGATGGAATGATATATATTTTATCACTCAAAATCAATTTTGTTTCACTAAGTATAATCAGTAATATCATCTCTTTATAAACGTTAATTTTTTGCGTTCACAAGTAAATCATTTGAAACGTGATTTATTCATTCTCATTGTTTTTCTGTAGATGAGCGCTGCGAGCAATCCTTACGGCGACATGTCTCACGTAATGCACAATGACTCCTCTTCTATACTAGTGGATGCCAAGAAAGAGTTGCAGAAGGAAAAAGCTCTCTTAGCCAGCCTTAAAAATCAACAAGCGCAAAACTCGAACATCAGTAGTAGAGACGGAGATGACGGCGATATGGACGACACGGAAAACGGGCAGGAATCCATGAGCGAAGATGATTCGGACGATGATTCTGACCGAAAAGGTAGCGTATGGATTTTATATCCACATCGTAGATATTATTTGTCTACTTGAACATTAACGAGCCTGACTGACGAAATAATTATTCCATTTATATAGAAGAAGACGAGGAGGAAGAAGCCATGGGTCGCGAGCTCGAAAATCTCACGTCCGACATCGACGTCAAGCAACGATTAATCCAAGAGCTCGAACTCTCCCAAAGGCGGCTACAGACCATGAAGCAGCACTACGAGGACAAACTTGCTCAACTCCAACTTCGCATTCGGGACACGCAGGACGAGAGAGACAAGGTACTTTCCTCCCTCCAGAATCAACCCTCTGCGCCTACGGAGAAGGTGAAGAAACTGCGCGACGAGTACGAGAAGAAGCTCTCGGCCATGCAGAAGGAAGTCAAGATGCTGCAGTCCGCCAAGAAAGAACACGCGAGACTCCTCAAGAGCCAGACGCAGAACGAGAATCGGTTGCGGGGCTTGCGCAACGAACTGGCCGAGATGAAGCGAGCCAAAGTTAAGCTTCTGAACAAGATGCGCGAGGAGGCGCAGCGCCACAAGGAAAATGAACTCAAGCGCAACCGGGAGATCGCTCAATTGCGTAAAGAGAGCCGGCGCAATGCCAACACGATCAGGACTCTCGAGGCGGACAGGCGCATGAAGGAGGTCGTGCTTAGGAGAAAGCAAGAGGAGGTCACGGCGCTGAGGAAGAGGGACCGGGGACTGAGTCATAAAGCCGCGGGCAGAATGGCACCGACCAAGGTTCTCAATCCTAAGGCTCTGAAGAGCCGCTGGCAAACCTTCGAGAGAACCATCACGAAACAGGCACTGGCAAAGCAGGCTGCTGCCGAAACAGAGAGGGAGATGGAGAGGTTGCTGCAAGAGAGAGAGGAACTCGGCCGGGAACTCGAGAGACTGAAGAAGCACAGGCTCGGTGTCGCGTCTACCAAGGAGGACACGGCGGATCTCGACGAGGAGATCGACAACGTCACGAGCAAAATTAATTACTTACAAGTAAGCTTCTATTTTTCTTTCCTTTCGATTCCTGGGGGCTTCTTTGTGGGAGGAGGCGAAAGCGGTATCGATTTTACTTGCGCCGGCCTGATTGTCGCGAAACGCCTGCTTTATTGTCTCGCTTTTCCCAATCTAGGACAGTATATCGGAGTGCCAAAGAGCGATGGTGGAAATGGGCGACGGGGATGGCGAGGCGGACGAAGACCCCGGCGTCGAGGCCCTCCTCAGCACGATAAGGACGGTCGACGAGGCTCAATACCTAATGCAACGAATGCTAGCATTTACCATCGAACAGAGCTACATTGCCGCGCAGAAGCAGGTCGAGGCGCGAGACATGGAGACGCGGCTAAATCAGGTCGCACAGGAGAGCGATGTCCAGCATCAGCTACTCGAGCATGTGCTGCGTGATCGCGATCTGCTTTCGCTCACCAACAGCAACAACACTAACAACACCAACACCGTGGCCTACAGTCCACCGAGCTCCCGAAGCTCTTCACCAGACAAGTACGTGATCAAAACTGAATTTCGCATTTCATTTTTAATAAACGATTCGATGTTTCTAATGCGTTTTCTGTAGTAGCGAAAGTCTCACCCAGAGCATAGGAGGAGACGACAAGCCCCGAAGTATTAAGGTTCGTCGACGGACTACTCAACCCCAGGAACTGTTGTACGGGATCTCGACAAATACGGAGAATCAAAAGAACGAGGATCAAAATCAAAATCAGCATCAAAATCACAATCATCCGCTAACGAGGGTTCCCAGCGCACCGGGGAGTCTAAAGTTTGTTATTCTTTTGATTATTATCCTAGTGCCAGGCTGGTTCGACTAAGCTTTGCAAATCTATGTTCAAATCTGTTTAAGAAGCTTAAAATTTCAATTTCGTTTGCTTCATCGCCATCTTCAGTTTTCGACGTGCCTTATATGAGCTGCTAATTGAACAACGTTTGCTCCCGTATTTTTTCCAAAAATTTTGACATTGATTTGACAGAGTTTGGTCGCGCGGAACAGTCGATAACAAGTAGTAATCTTTGATGCTATTACGAATGATAACGGTATACTGAAAAGGTAAACTTGTGCATGCTCTTAGGGGGTTGGTACTAGCGAGGAATCAGTATGGAAGTGGGTTGATTGGCTCGCCGACTCTAAGCCGTCGCGACAGCACGTCTCCTCGGCCCCTGCGCAGAGCTCTACACGCAGGTGGCGGTTCCATGTGAGTGAAAATGCTCCAGCTGGCTTTCACTTTTATTCTCCTGTCATACCTATGTCTTGACATTCTGCACAGTGCACTACTCTATTATCACTCTTGTTGATATTCTTCTATCCCTCTTTTCTAGTGGTAGACGATGATCATGATGTATTTTTGTATAAAATGTGCAAAACGCAAGATGACATGATTGACGATGATGAAATATATGTGCATTTTTCAATAGAATTGGTTTACAAGTGAGAAATGGGCAGCTAGGAGCTAAATTATCAAAATTCAACGCACGTGCGGTCTATTTTGCACACCTATTATTTTATATTTTTCCAAAATACGAGCTCAGTGTTATTACATTATTAACAATTAATGAAAAAACTTTACCTTTATCTTTTATGTTCAAGGAGCATTTGACTTAATTTTTATTTAAGGAACATGTAAGTTTGTTCTTTTAAATGTTTACATACACTTTGGGGACCAAACGTCTTTAAAGATATGGCTTTTTTAATCTATCATATATAATAATATTAACGATTATGAGTTATTATATATTATTAATTTATTAATTGTTGCCATGATAATTTTACGCAATAGGCTTATTATATATTTCATAAAAATTTATTGATACATCGATATCAAGCAAAAAAACTAGAGGTGTGTACATATTCTTGCGTATCTAAGTCGTTTATCAATGATGACGAAGAACTGATTTGTAGGCTTAAAAGGAAGTAAATATATTATAAAATTGTATATAACAAGATTTATACATATATGTACAGCTTCGATAAGGTATCCAATAAATATAACATAAATTATGCGTTTTACGTACGTATCGATTTGTAATACCAAAATCCTGTGTGTTTAGCGCATAATAATAAAGAGTTCATGTTGTGGCATAATAATAACGAACATACTATATTTTCAAACAAAATGCGCAATGAAATTTAAGAAAAAAGCAGTAACTAAAAATATAATTATAACATCAGCTATCAATCGCACATTTTCTTTTCTAATTTCTTTTCTAATCTTTCATTTTTGACTTCCGTGCACACCATGGAATTTCCATCGTTAATAATCATCTCATCGCACATTAAAATTAGAAAAACAAACTATGCATGCGTAGTTTAACAATAATATTTTAAAGCATGGACCTTTAATGGACTGAGAGTATAAAACGAAAACTATATAATTATCAACGACGTTCGGCTGAACTAACTTTTTGCTAAACTAACAAACTGACGGCCTAACCAGGGAGCAGGTAGCCCACATGGATATATCGTCGCCGCCGGGTTCACCCACCACCTACAGAAGGTTCAACAGTAGAGAAGAAAACGTCTTCTCGAGGTTGACCGCAAGCAGACAGACGCTTCACGTCGAACATCAACCGACTAAAGGAGTCATTTCCAACTACCAAGGAAAAGTGAGTCCGCTGATTTTAATTACGTTATATAAGTTTAAAGTCATACTGTGAAAATACCTCTTGCTCGAGCTCAAGTTATTTTCGCACTTTGAAACCTGTTTCATTGACATACTTCCTGTACGCGATAACAGAAAATATTGCAAAAACAAAGAACCGCGACAGCATGAAAATGATTCATGGTAGTTCGGCGTGTCGGCTTCTCCCGGGCGTTAAATTATGCGCGCGCCAATACTCATAAATATTATCTTTTCAGACTGTTCCCAGGGCGATATTGCACTGCACTCACGTAGCCGAAGGTCACAGTAAAGCCGTCCTGTCGATTTGCGCAACCAATGATTTACTCTTCAGTGGCTCCAAAGGCAAGTATTACATTCATAAATAATCTCGACTTCCGGCAAGAAAACGAAAGCTGCAGTTCTCTACAACTGATGCCTGTATACCTTTTCAGATCGAACCGTGAAAGTTTGGGACTTGGGAACCGGCATCGAAAGCATGACACTGAGCGGTCACCCCAACAATGTGGTCGTGGTGAAGTATTCGTCGGTGCATCGTTTGCTCTTCAGCGTTTCCGCCGCCTACGTCAAGGTCTGGGATTTGCGAGCCGGTAACAGCTGCATAAAGACGCTGTTCTCGTCGGGCCAGGCCCAAAGTGGCCCGTTAAATCTTTCGACACCTTCGCGAACGCTCCAGATGCCCGTTGGCGAGACGACGATCAACGATCTGGCTCTGGGCCTGGACGACCGTGAGCTCTATACGGCCTCGAGTGACAAGGTGCGTATCTGGGACCTGAGAAAGTTGGCCTACGTGGGCAAACTCAGCACGCCCCACGCGGCTGCCGTCATGTGCCTCAGTGTCTCGGACGATGGCAGGGTCATCACCGGGAGCAAGGATCACCTTATCTCGCTCGTCGAGCCGAACATGTCCGGGCAGTCGCTCAGCTTGTCGCCGCCTCACTACGACGGTGTTCAGTGCCTGGCTACTTACGGCAACACACTATTTTCTGGTGGGATTTATTATTCCTCTTCGAAAAATGATGCGTCCATGTGTATGCGTATACGATTGTTTCTACGTGAGAATTCCCTCTGTCAACAGGCTCGAGAGATATGTGCATCAAACGCTGGGACTTGAGTAGGATGGAACTGGTCCAGTCTCTGAACAACGCCCACAAAGATTGGATTCTTGGATTGTGCCTTATTAACAGCGGGTCTGTAATGATATCGGGTTGCCGTGGCGGCATTCTTAGGGCGTGGACCGTTCCGAATTTCGGCGACCACGCGGGCGAGTGCTCGCTTCTCGGTGAGGTGCGCGCCCACACCTCTGCCATCAACGCGACTGTCACCAATCAGCAGCACATCTTCACCGCGAGCAAGTAAGTATCCTTCACCGACCGGATTTTTTAATTTTCGAATAGTTTACTTTTGACACCAGGCTGCACCCGAACGGAGCTACTTGGGACTTTTTCCTTTTTTTTTTTTATACTTTTTTTTTATTATTAATTCAGGTTTCGGGTTTGGCCTAACGTTTTAATACACACTTTACACTTTTTCTCTTTCAAGGGGATGGGAAAGAGGTGGCTACTTTACCGATTTGATTTGGATATTAATCGTTTATTTTACGTTGGAAATGATTCTCATTCAACACAAAACACAATGCCAATAGTTTTTTACACTGCATTTTACTTTAATTTGAATATAAGAGTCAATTTTGAAAATTGTAACATAGTTATAGTGACTAGACGATATAGATTCGGTAAAATAGACTTTTGGTAAGTTTCACATCCCCTTAAAGTCAATTAATTGGACTTTTATAATAAAAGCTTGGATCGTTGGTTGCAGCTCTGGGGAAGTGAAGCTGTGGCGCATACCTGATTCTTCTTTGACCATGTCCACGTCCACAGTTTCTTTATAACTTGATCCGCTTGATCTCTATCTCTTGGTTGGTTTCTGTTTGGTTGTCTGTGTTCAGTGTTTATCTATTTTACTAAGTAGTTTAAGGTATTTGGGTGATTTAATGCTGTCCAGTTTGATCTAGTCAATCTTTCTGAATCTTCCTTCAGTGCCCAAAAAAAAGGTTCGATTTTTCCGCTAGCAATACGTACTTTAAAAACGAAGTGTATTATAAAAAATTGTGACAGCAATTTGACCCTCTTTCAGCTAGATTATTGCGAGCGAAAAAGTACAAATAAAATAATAACAATATTTCTTTAGGCAACAAAGTTCTTTTGATTAAAAAATGTATTTAGGCTTAATCACATTAAAAAGTAAACTGTTCGGGGATATACTTTGTGCATAACTAAAAATTTTTTTATTACAAGTGTGCAACACGAGTTCATCCAACTTTAATTATCTATTTCAAAATCATCATCATTATCATCATCACCTGGCTATAGCAATGAGTTTCACTAGTTATTTTCCATTAGTTTTCTGGTAATATTCTAGTAGGTACATGTATTATATTATGCACATGCTTATTAGTTTTTAGAAGTCATCGTCATCTCTTTCATTACTTCGCGTATTTTAGCTGCGATTGGCTAAAAAAATTTCGTAAGAATCTCTGTCTCTTCTAACAAAAGTTTTTGCATGACTAATACAATTTTCAAAGCTCTTAATATCTATATTATATATGCTCAAATGTATTATAAATTTTTTTTGTTATATCATTTTGCTTTCGTATTATTATTCATTTATTTCGTGCATTGCATGGCTGCCATCTGCTCTCCGTGAAGTGATGGCACAGTGAGGCTGTGGAACTACAACAAGAGAGACAACAGGACTTTCCAAAGGAGCAACTCGCTAAAATGCTAGCACACAAAGTATTCTATTTATTTAGTGATATTTGTCGCTTATTTATTTACCTCATTTTTACCAATCTGCGGTAGGGATCTAGCGAAGAGTGTTTAATTTGAACTAATGAACAAAACTTGACGAGAACAGATTGAAATTAGGGTATGTTATGTAAGATTCGTGGCCGACAGCTATATTCCCACATTTGTTAACAGAGTACCGTTCGCTTTGAGTACTTTATAATATTATAATGAACTTTTTATACTGCGTGTAACTAAGGCTATGCTGATTTAATTTTAAGTAGGATTTGAAATGAAATTTTAAATGAGATTCTATTGTGGTATAAAAAAAAAAGTAGCTGCGATCCTTTCACGTGATATTTTATAGACTTTTAAAGTGTTATAATGTTACCAGTGAGTCATACACATAATAAGAGAGTTTGTTTTTGATACGCTTTTTTTAATCCACCGAAAATGCCTGTGCTAGAATTGCGGTGCACTATTCCAAAGGCGCCTAAATGAAATATATTTAAAATGTATTTAAATAACTGAACAAATTTGGCATTATCTAGCATTTATTTTATTATGAACGTAAAGGTGGTAATAATTGTAATATTTAATCTTAGTACAAACAATAATTGTTGATTAATACTGTACAGTCTGAGGTCTCTGTAGGTCCCAAAAATGTCACATCGTCAGGGTTGACTGTTATTCAGTTTTCTTCTGAAAATGTTAAAAAACAAGAAACCCCGATTAACTTTACATACATTAAGTTAACACAGTGAAATAAAGAAATTAAATTGAGTAAAATTAAGTTGTTATTTTCATTAACTCTAAGTTGTAGTTTTTTAAATTTGTAGTCTTATCTAAATTCATTAAACAATTATTTTTATTATTTTTTTTTTACCTCTTTTTCTTTTTGTGCGCGCTGAGTGATTCCTGGCCACTGTCATCTTCGCTATCTTCCGACTGGCTGCTGCTGCTGCTGCTCGACGAGCTACTAGAGGAATCACTCGAAGAATCGCTTGCCACGCCAGTGTCCTCTTTGACGTCGATTGTCTCTGCGAGAGCTGCTAATTCAGGCTCTTTTTCTCTCAGTACTTTTAGCCATTTGCGAGAAAGTTTTGGCCGCCCTCGAACCTATAAATGCCAATTCTCTATTTTACCAAATCCTACAATTTAATCTTCGATAAGTTAATTAAAATTTGATATTTTTATTACCGTCTTATGCCATACTACAGGGAAGTTAGTTCGAGAACAAAAGTTTTGCGTAACAGCAATAGTGTCGTCGAGATTAAGAACAACGTGCCACCAGCCACCAGGCACAAATACGGTTTCTCCAGGATTTTGTAAAATTTCAATAGGTAAGCAGTCTTGTGGCCATGTTGGCAGTTTTGTTCTAGGATAAATAACTGAGAACCAAGTAATAGCCTCATCTCTCTGTTTGCCACCTTCGGAACCAGTCACTTTTAAAAGCTCTCTTGGAGTATGTGTAGGAAATAGACACCACCTTTTGTGTCCAGAAATAAGCGCATTCCAGGCACTAGTACCCAAAGGATCTATGTGAATCCCTGTACCTGTTTTTAAATTATCAACTATATTAATTTATGTGAAACTTAATGGCAAATGTGTAAATTCATCTCAGACAATAGCGTAAGTTCGTTTAAAAATTGACTGAGATAAATTAACTAAATATTTTAGAGTTAGGAAATTACCGGATCGTTCGGGTCCCATAACAAACCAACGATATGGAGGCCTCCTATGCTCGCCTGCATGCTGGAAGAGGTCATCACGGAAGTACTTTGGAATTGAATAATCCTCCAACAACTTTTTTCTTCGAGGATGTTCACCGAAGGAACTGTCAAAGATATACAATGGAGAATCATCCTCATTATTTTGCATGTAGCGAATATAATATTTCATTTTCATTTTCACACTGTATCCTTCGTTATCTTCTCCACATTTGAATTTTTGGTTCCTATACTTTTTTGCCAATCGCTGTGAACAAAAAAGTTAACATATATACCTTGTATTATTAATAAGCCTGTAAATAAAATATAATATATTTACCTCTATTGTCCATTTGTACTGGGCCTTCCAGTCATTTTGAACACCTTTTATTATCACAGGTATATAAGGTTTTTCATATTTGCTAATAAATTCTTCAGGCAGAACTTCAGACTCAACAATTCTATCAACATTGTCTTTAAAGTTCCAAAACTGTTGAAATTTTTTACTGTAGTTGTGTAGAGACCAAGCTGCTTTGTCAGCAAGTTCTGTAAACAAATTATTGACTGCTATATTATCATACAAAATTTTAAAGCGAACGATAACAGAATGAGATAGCTATCAAAAAATTAGATACGAAGAACTAATATTATACCGATGCGTTGATTACTCCTTGGAGATTAGGTCTAAGGGATTAAATTTGAATAGCTTCTACAAATCCAAAACGTATTTTTCAGACACAACTGATCTCCTGCCCCACCAAATCTTCTTTGGTTACTCGCTAAGTAAATAAAAGTTTGTATTACACGAGACTGATCCTTTTCTTTCTCCCTCTCTCAAATAATAGTACACATAGTGCATCACGTTCACAATGAAAAAAAAGCACGCCTTCGTGATTAAAAAAAAAGTTAGCAGGTATTGTTTCGATTACGTAAAACATGCTTCCTTTGAACTTGGGCGTCTCGAAAGTTCGTTGGATATCGAGAAAACCGTATACTTCCGAGCAAAAACCAGATATAAATAAAAAAACTACGAGGGAAAAAATGATATCCCGTTAAGCAAAAAACAACGACGAATCAGCCTACCCCGAACTACCTGTACAGGCAACTATAGTCGAGTGTATAAAAAAAGCAATCGGGCGGCGTCGTATCTCTCGAAGTTGCGATAACTCCTTTGTGAATCGTGAGTATAAGAGTCATCGTCGCGGAAAAACGTCGAGGTTATGACGATGGCGAATCCATTAGCGAGCATCATCCGGATGTTGCCGCCCGCATGGGTACATACGCGTAGGTTATGTTCGTGTCTTCAAAACTCACCAGGTCTCGCCTTCCTCTTCACCTCCTTGATGCGTTTTCTCGCCCGATGATCCAGCTTAAATTCCTCCGTCATATTGTGTTTTCCGGCTCTTGATTCCCGTGTATATAAATAAGTATCTAAGTAATCCTAGTATCCCCTCGTTGGCGTATCAAACAACTTATTTACAATGTACAAACGAATCGTCCTCGAGTGTCTCAATATTCGAGGACGGTCCCCGCGGCGCTTTGCAACTGTACGTACTTGCAGCGCTCGATCCAAGTCATTAACGTCGACTCTTTGCCGCCGGACCGCCGTGACAACTGACTATGCTCTAGCGGTACGATCGAGGTGGTGCAGAGAGCCTAATACCTCTACGCCCTACAATACAGTAATACACATGTAGGCTTGCAGCTTCTCGTGGCTTCCATGAGGTGTCACAACCGTCAGCACATTCTTCGAAAATTTCTCTCGCTGCTCGCACCGGCCGAGCGGGTGAGAAGATGTCTGCTAGAATCTCCTGAACCTTTTATTAGTGAAATAGGCTCTGATGCAGGCTTGAATTTGTAGATTTTAGCGTCGAGGAAGCAGGTGGCGGTTGTTGAACAACAGGGACACGTTCACTGTCGTATTTTTCGATAATACTTACGATATGAAAAGAAAGATAATACGCTGCACGATCTGCAGGAGTTTCGGACGGCGCGTCTCACGTGTGCCTACGTGACAAGCGGTACGAGACTTATGTCCCGTTTGTTTTGCAGGGGGGAGAAGCCAACCGTATTTTGTGACTCGAGATGATGAGCGCTTGGCGAACCTTTTCAAGCTGCTGTACAGCTATAAGCGGAATTTCATATTACATATATGCTGCTCCGAAGTAAAAAAAAAAACTTATCACGCATGCCATGAATTCAAGTCTTCTTTTTATGCTTCTAACGGCTATTCGTAATTTCTATAATAATCATCTAGCCATGCGTACACTGTATACTATATTGTACAGATCGTAAAAAGTGATTATAACGTTACGATCTTTGCTTTCGCATCCACGAACCTGATGCATCAACGCAATATCGCAAACAGCCAAGGAGAGAATCCGAGCTGAAGTAAAACCAAAACCGGTATTTTTAAACGTCCTACAGTATCTAAGCTCCTTTTCTCGAGCGACTGGATAAAGTATCATAAACATCTATTTTTAGATATACAAGTACAAGAAAAGCTGTCAACCGCTAACATCCCAAACCAGTTCCGAAAATCAATGACACACCGCACACAATACACACGCTATACAGCGCAAGTATTCGCGCTGCATATAAGCATGCACGTGGTTCGGTCGGTTATACATTGGCAGCAGCGCCCTTTTATATCCGCGCCTGTTTCCTTTCTTTTTGTTTCATTTTAAAATGCACGCACACCCATATATACCGTATGTATAAACGAGAGGCGCGTCTCGTTTCGCCCCGCGGCCGCGTGCGAGTGATCACGTACACACAGACGCGCAGCTGTGCACGAGTGTGCGCGCAGGCGATGCACTTGCGCGGCCAGTTGCCTTTGATTTTTTTTCCTCGCTTAATTCATCAGCCCGGCATCGAAACCGTCCCAAAGTTCAACGGTTCGAGCGGCGCATGCGCGCCGGTGTGGGATGTTATGTATATATATATATTTATTCGCGAGATCGCGGTGAGCGGGCGGCTCTCCGTGTGCACACATACACGCGTACCATTGTGCATTGCTGTTACATGCTGTATATACATATGTAGGTATTATTGGTATGTGCAGAAGAGGTGAGTGTACGTAAGTGCGCGAACGGGAGGTAGACACGGAGGGGAAGGACTCGGCGCGTAGTTGCCAAGATCGACGCATATTTTTCTCTAGAGAACTTCGATACACTCCCACGCAGCGAGAGATATCGATGCGCGCTTTTAGCGCGCATTTACGAAAGCGAGTATTTGTTACTCGGGTTCGTTTAAGTACGTAGCGTTCGGAATTTCTATAGAATATTAATTTCCTAATTACATAATGATAATGAAATAACGTTGATGGTGTACATATACTCTTTAAAAACCTGCTATGGCAATAATTGCTCGTCAAAAGAGCAAAGTTTTAAATTGACACCAAACACATACATATGCATATAAGGCGCTGTGCTACATATAACTAGGGATCAGCTGTCCTTATATTGGAGGGGTGCAGGGTGCAGCTGCAGGTATTCTGCGCACTTGATATACGCAAATGCCTGAATATAATGTACAGAGGGGTTAAAAATGTTAATGAGGGTAGTGAGCGTCTGGTGCAAATTATTATACAAACAGCGAAGATCATTTTGTTTTTTCAAGATTAATTTCGTATGATTGGATTGATATGCTTTTGATATTTAATTATTAAATCGCATTATACGACCGTTTCAAATAAATATATGCGCCTGCAGTATGAAAATTTGACAATCTGGAACTATCGAGCAGGTGTAAATTGCAAATGAATTAACTCCGGTTTATAAACCCGAAACTATTTCACTATACAGGTGTCTGCTTCGGAAATCAACAAATTTTTTTAAATATATTTGAGTCGATTCTCCGTCCAAAGTTCAAATCGTTACGACCATTGAAACTGTATATGAATCACTGCTTTAAAATCATTCATTCCGTTCGTCATTAAAGCCCTTTACAAACGAAAACAAACAGCAGCCGCTTTCACAGCGTGCGAAAAACACACGTGTTTCATGTAGGCGCCTATCTCGCAGACGATAATATATAAGTATTCACATACATCACTATCGTGTTCGAGTGAGAGAGAGGGGGGGGGGAGACGAATTAAATATCTCGAAAGCCCACAGCTATACTTATATGTATACAGTGTTAGATCCGGCAACGTCGCTATGAGCGCAGGTACGCACTCTATCCAGCAGGCCTATACAATGAACCCACACGCAAGCGAGCGCCTACGACACGGCCACCAATACGAGTATGCGAGCAGCAAGCTGTCTCACTGGACGAGAGAGAAAGAGAGAGCACTATAGGCAGTTATTGCTGCAAGAGAGAGATGAGCCGAGTTCGGAAGATCCAGCGTGACGCCATGTTTTGATGTCGTCATCCCCCCTCTTTGCACACACTTACAGAGCGCAGCAAAGCAGTATAGTGCGCGCGCGCGCCTTCCGCCCGTGTGTTTTTCTCTCTCGGCCGTGCTGTATGGTGCTGCTGCCGCCGCGAGCGAGAGAGACGAGGCGAGCCGTCAGCCCAGCGCGTCGTCGTCGACGTCGTCGTGGTACAACGACTCGCGTACCTAGCCGTGTGTACACACAGTAGCAGAAGCAGCGTCGCTCGTCCGCAGTGAAACGCGCGCTCGAATTGGCGCGTCGTCGTCCTCGTCGGGCCCGCGACATCGGAGAGCTGCGAGGAAGGAAGAAGAGAAGAGCCGAGCGTCCCCGCGCGCAGTGCAAAGAAGTGCTGCTAGCTGTGTGTGCGCGCGCGCGCGCGCGCGTGTGTGTGTGTGTGTGTGTATGTGTGTACACGAGTGCTATCGCTCGCGCGGATGGCAAATTAGAGCCCCCGAGAGCTGCGGATAAGATGCAGTTTTTCGTGGGCAAGTGAAGCGAGAGAGCACAGCACGTGAGAGGAGGCTACAGGCGAGGAGAAGCACAGCGCATGCCAGTGTAGTACATAGCGCGGAGAAGAGGTCGTCCATATCTATTTATCTCTCGGCTATCTCCGTCTCGCTTGCGCTCGCTCGGTCGTTCGGCTGCGCGGCGGTAGAGCTGCTGCTGCTGCTGCTGCTGCTGCTACCGCGAGCGAGACAGCACTATATACGACACGACTTAGATACAGATATACACCTAGCCGCTCTCACGCGACCGACCGCTCTGCAGCGCTCTCGTACACTTACTGCATACGAATAATATATATCTAGATATATAGAATAGAGAGGGAAGAGGTCCGCCCTTGATGCGCGCAAAAGTGCCTCCGAAAAAAAGGCGCGGGCCCGTGGGCCCCGCTAAGCCACTATCCTAGAGTGCCTCCTCGCCATCGTCGTCGTTATCCACCAGCTACACCGTCTGCCTAATCACCGAGTTGTATGCGCGCGCGCGCGTATGTGTGTGTGTGAAAGAGAGAAAGAGAGTGCGCGAGTGTGTGCGTAGGCGCGAGCGCGCGCGTATCCTCGGCTGACCGCGTGCAACGAAGAGTACTGTGGTGGGTACCTAGAGCGCAGTCTAGTGGCCGATTACGTCACGGGCTCTAGATTCGTCACCGTCGTCGTCGTCGACTGCGTGAAGAGCAGTGCGGCCGCAGCACTGGAACAGCAGCCGAGACGAGCCCCTTCGTCGGCGAAGTGGCGAGGCGGAGCGAGCTGCGCCGCGGGCGCACCACCAGACCTGCTGCTGCAGCGCGCCGCCATGGAGCTGAGACTCCACTCCCCGGCGGGAGCCGACCCCATCGTCTACCAGTGGCCGCTCACTTCCGGCTCTGGAAACGTGAGTATACCCTGCCTCTACGCACCATCCCCAACGATACTCTACCTATATAGTCATACCTAGCACGTAGTCTACATGCTCTCTCGTATTGGCGGTGGCGAGGGATTGTTTTGGTAAACACTGTTCGCGCGCCTACTGTATCTATTAGTAGTAAGTTAGGTTGATTTTTCTAAAATATCGTTCATCGCTGCTGCATTCGAACCTGTCCGTATTTTAGTCATCTCGAAGTTCGACTGCAGAGCATGCATGGTTTGTAAACACGCGTGGAATCCGAGCCAAGAGTGGGGGGAGGGAGTCGCGATCCAGTGGATAAATTACATAATTAGCCAAGTCGCCAAGAGCCTCCGACGAACTGAGATTGAAAATCCGTAACGATTACTTATCAGCTTGGTGGCAAAAACAGCCGAAGTATACATGTTGCAAAATCGTTCTAATATAAAGAGTGCGCCATGCATTGGGTGTCCCTTTAAAGGGAAGCACAGTCGGTCGCTCGGTCGGTACCAACGGTGCACAAAAAAAGGCCAGCTATATGTATATATGTATTATGCACACACACACACACGCACACACGCACACACATATATACGTGCTCGTACAGAATCGAACGAAACGGCTATCGTGGCGGTGGTGGTGTACATATATACGATATATACCTACACTTCGAGTCAGGCACACATAGCTCGCGGTTCTCCAGTCGAAGTCGAAGGCCACGGCGTTACCGCGAGCTTAGTCTTGTCGGTATATACATATGTATACCTGTATACTTATACACATTATATATCTATATACATACTGATGGCAGCGGTGCTCTTAAGCAGCTGAGGGTGTATGTGTGCATACGTATATAGGTATAGAGCGCGCGCGGGCCGTGCACTCGTGGCTACTGCGCGCTTCTGCTCTTCGCCGCGGCTTGTAGTAACCTCGTTTCTTTTTTTCTCTCGTTGCTGCTAGGTAGACTCTCGCGCTCTTTGAAGCACCACTGCACGCGCTGCTCGGAGCGCTGGTTGGTGGCCGCAGCAAGAAAACGCGATGAAGTTTTGTCTTTTTGGTCCTTATACTTGTTGTATCGCTTGCGGTCTACTCCGGAATTTTTGTTTTAGAGCAGGATTTTTTTTTTAATATTCATTGCCTTTCATTTCATCGTAATTCGAGAATATTTATCGTATAGGGAAATTATGGCGCGTGGAAAAAAGCTGAAGAAAATTTTTATCATTTATTCTGATACTCGTTGTCATACTTGAACATGAAATTAGGGATCCAGGATTGATAATAAACCAGGCTAAATAGCTCATGTACCAATGAATCATCTGATGAACTTAAAAACATATTAAACGTACTACTGACCATTAAATGTTCATTTGAATAATGCATCTTGGATAATTTACCCTATGGACTAACACAATTGATACTAGTCAAATTGAACTTAATTGTTCACTAAAAATAAATGTTTGTATTTCATGTTTTCAAGGATCGGCACGATGGGGCTATAGATGTAGTGGAAACAATGAGGTGGGTTTGCGAAGACCTACCTGACCTCAAACTGCCTCTAGAGAACAATATTCTCTGCAATTATGATACACGTGATTATGAAAGCATGAAGAATTTGTGTGATAGGTTCAACAGGGCTATCGATAGTTTAGTACAATTGGTGAGCATTAATATTACAGTGCTAAGTTGTTAAAACCACATGAAAAATTGTACTAATATGTTCTTTAACTAATGTAGGAGAAGGGTACGAGTTTACCATCTCAAAGATTAAACAAGAGGCCAAGCAGGGGTTTGCTGCGACATATACTGCAGCAAACGTACAATCAAGCTGTTGTTGAACCCGACAAACTAAATCAATATGAACCCTTTTCACCTGAAGTTTATGGAGAAACGAGTTACGAATTAGTTTGTCAGATGATCGATCAAGTTGATGTGACCGAAGACGATGTATTCGTAGACTTAGGTTCTGGAGTTGGTCAAGTAGTTCTTCAAATGGCTGCTGCTACTTTCTGTAAAATTTGCATTGGAGTTGAAAGAGCTGATGTCCCTTCGAAATATGCAGAGGTAATGAAAACCAAAAGAATCAATGAGAAATATAGTATATTGTACATTAGTGGCCCATCTAACTTTTTTATATGCATATATTGCAGAGTATGGAAGTTAATTTTCGGAAGTGGCTTAATTGGTATGGAAAGCGTTGTGGAGAATACCGTTTAATCAAAGGCGATTTTCTCGCTGATGAACATAGAGAAAGTATTACAGGGGCCACCATAGTATTTGTCAATAATTTTGCATTCGGGCCTACAGTAGATCATCAGCTAAAGGAACGTTTTGCTGATTTAAGAGATGGCGCGCGTATTGTGTCTTCAAAATCTTTCTGTCCCTTAAATTTCAGGATAACAGATAGAAATCTTAGTGGTAAATACCTTTTCACATATACACACATGTATTCGTTGTTACATCTATGTCCTCTTACATAACTAACAATTAACGATCTATCTAGATATTGGCACGATAATGCACGTCTCGGAGATGTCACCACTAAAAGGTTCAGTCTCGTGGACCGGCAAGCCGGTATCTTACTATTTGCACGTCATCGACCGGACAAAGCTCGAACGGTACTTCAATCGACTGAAGAACAATAAGCAGGGCGCTCTGGATGACAATTCAGATTCTGTGATAAACAACACTGCCAGCAATAATAGTAGGATTTCGAGACGAGGAGAAGAGAGGGGCGATCGCGCAAAGAGGGATCTTTCTCGTCAGTTAGACAACAGTCCAAACAATTCGGAGCAGCAGAATACGAATAGTGACTCTGACGGCGATGAGGAACACTCGGTGAAGACTCGGCGGCAGCCAAAGATGCGCCGGAAATTGAATAGGAAAGCGGCTACTGGTGGTACCACAGCACGACCATCGACTAGAGGAAGGCAACGAGGTCGAGGGATAAAGAAAACGAAGCCGAAGAAAACCATTAACATCACGGGCTTAGACTTGCTGCATAGTCAGACATTGCTCAGCACTTCCCCTCAGGCGATCGGTAAGAAACCACCACCAGCACCTGGCACTGTGGATCAACAGCTGACGTCGCTGTCGCTCACACTCCAGAATAATAGCGCGCTGGTACACGAAGAATTGAGCATTCCGGCGGCGCCAGCTGATACTCCTTACGCTTTGCAGATACTTTTAGATTTATATAGGTAAGTTTTTGTAATGCATTGAGTTACATTTTTTACGGGTACACATTTTAAACCAATTAGCACGACAAATGGGACACTTAAATTTTAGGGATCAATTTATGGCGATGTTGGATACGATGAAAAGTCCAACATTCAGAGCTTCTGTAAATGCAGACATAGCAAAGGAAAAAGAAAGGAATTGCAAGCTGCAATCGAGGGCTGCCCAATTGGAGAAGCAAATCAAGGTCTTGATCGACGATAGCGTAGCTCTGTTAAAGGCAAGGATGACCGAGTTAGGTATTAACGCAACGTCACCCGGCGATCTTCTTGCCAAGGCCAAGGAGATCGTTCTCCGACATAAGCAACTGCAGGCCAAAGCAAGCAAATTGCAAGCTCAGGTGTCAACGATAGAGACTGAACAAAATAGATTAGCAACATTGCGATACCAAGAGCTGCAAGAAAAGTTCAGTCAACCAGGAACAAGTACCGGTCCTCCACCGCCACAACCACTAACTAAGGAGTACATCCTGAAAGAAATATCAGCCACGCTTACGCATCGTAAACGATTGCATTCGCAGGTATAATTCGATTTTCTTTAGCTTTATCATTGCGTTAACTAGTGGTAAACTAAGTTTTTTTAATAACATTATAGGTGAACAAGTTAGAACAAGAGCTAAACGTAATAGAGCGGTCGAATATTGAGAAGCAGTCGACAAACCAGCAGCAACACAGAGAAAGCAAACATTTGCAACAGCAGCAGCAGCAGCAGCAGCAAATCCAACAGCAGCTGCAGCAACAGCAACATCCGTTGCATCCATCTCATGTAAGTAAGAGCAGTGGCTCTCGCAAGAGCAGAGAAAGTCGTTCGCGATCGCAGGAATGGCCGGACGTCCCAGACGTTGGAAAAATTCAAGAAAAGAATCCTGAGCTTCTTGCCCAGAAGATTTTGGAGACTGGGAGACAGATAGAAGCTGGACGTTTACCAAGTAGGACAAACGTGCCAACAGCAACGGCTGGTGCCACAAGAACAAGGCTGCCTCAAGCTACTCTCAGTTTTGGTACTACGCCTGCAGCAGTACCAGGACAGCCTGCGGCCCGTGATTCCGCCAATCGAAGCATACAGGAACCTCCTCGGGTGCCCAACTTTGAAGAAAGATTGAAAAGCATCATTACTAGCTATCTGAACGAAGATCAGCAGAATAGGTGCAAGCAGCAACAACAGCAACAACAGCAGCAACAGCTACAGCAACAAATGCAAATGCAAGGTAGTTTGTTGCCTGGTGAACCTGACAGGAAACGTCATGCTTTACCTCAAAGTGTCAATGCACCAGATTACACACAGGTAAGTAGCTTTAGAATACTCCTTGAGAGAATGTTGATCGCTTTGATGGCAACTTAACAGGCAGTCCGAACAAGAGATTGCTAAAACATTGACATTTAATTTAATTTTTTACAATCTTGTAGTTTTCTTCTTTATTACTTTATTCTATGAATGTATTTTAATTTCTGAAATGCGATCATCAATATGCTTAAAAATAAAATCAGCATGTGAATGTAACAAACACGTGGATTAAGAAGTCGAAACAGTATTTGCTTATCTATCACTTGTATTTCTTTTCCTTGAAAAAAATACTTCGGACTGCCATAATAAGTTGATTTTATTTTCAAAGTAATGGATAAGAAGCAAGCGAATTTTCATTCAATTAAAAGTAAATCGCCTCGCGCGTGTGCATACACAAAACTTGTATGTCACATGAAAGCTCTTAGCCGTTACTTTGAGAATGTCTGGAAAAAGTCAAAGCTCACATTTGCTTCAAAGGTATCGCCCGCTAAGATGGCTCTGCGTCGACATCTCTCTCAGGAACGTTTGACAACGCCGCATCAACCCGGTTCCTCGGAGCAGCAGCAACAGCAACAACCCGGTCCTTCCAGCTCTGTCGTTGCTGAAAACAAGGTCCACCATTCACAACACCACCATCCCCACCAGCAACAACAGCAGCAATCGAGTCGCTCTGAGAGCAGTACGAGGATGCATCCACCCAGTACTAGTGGAAATGGCCCGGGAGCTGGCAATGGTGGACTTTTGGGTACGCGGACGATAGGTGACCTCGTGAGTGGCGAAATTGAGCGGACCCTGGAGATCTCAAACCAAACTATCATCAATGCAGCGGTAGACATGAGCGTGATGGGCAGACCAGACAACGCTTACTCGCCCATCAGCCGACCTACCAGCGCCGAAGGTGAGACAGGCTTAGCGACGCTGGCACATGTAGCAAGCTATGCGCCTACACCTTCAGCGCCAACACCTACTCCCACAAATCAGTCTTCGCGTTCGTCCGTTTTGTATCCTCCACAGCAGAGCCAATCGCAGAGGTGAGTATGGGCGATTGTAATCGATGCGAATAAAAAATATATGAACGATACAGAGATATCTAAATACCGAATATTCGTATTTTATATCAGGTACACTCCAGTTCAATTGCCACGAGCAGACATCAAGCCTTATCACGAGTCATACTTTGCTGACAATCCCTCGACGTCCATTAGTCAATCTCATACAACCACACCAGCAGTGCAATCTTCGCAGCTTGCACCAACCAATGGCGACCCACCGTTGGAAGGTCTAGCTGCTACTCTACATGCCAGAATGCTTAACAACCAAAGTAGCAATAGCGCAAGCAAAACGGAGCATTCTTCCACAAGTAGTAGAAGGTATTACAATCATTTACGAATTTCTTGTACGGTAATCGCATTCTTTATAGCACGTTAATCCATTATTTTTTAATTTTATTCAACAGTAGGTATCAACCGTATCCTCGGTATTCGAATGGTAGTCACTCGAGTGGTAACAGCGCGAACGCCGTGACACCTCAGAGTCAACCTGCAATGTCTATGAAAACAGAGGCAATTGTCTCGACCGTAAGCACGAGTGGTGCTCCCCTAAGTCCGCTCATCGAACCCCACTCGAACACATCGACACCACTTGTCGACGAGCCGCATATAACGAATCCGCGGCAACGTCACGGTGACGATGGTAAGTACACAAACTTGTGCATAAACACAAACACGTGTACAAGCACAGACAGGTATACATGCGCTCGGATACAAATATTATAAACGCAAAACACATACCTGCTTCGACTCGAGTCGAGGTTAATGGAGAATATAAAATAATAAAGAAAAAAGGGTTTATAACAACGCTAACACAATTTTTATTATAAATGGTGGTATGCGTGTGTATGCACTTTGAGAATTCGAAGAGCTTTGTGCTGAAAGAAATATATATCTGTTTCTTCGTTTTTATTTGATAATAATATGAGCATCTTACATTATATTGCATGATTTTTAAGCATGATGAACATATCAAACTTATTATTTATAAAAGCAATGCGGAAAAAAATATTCATGTCATAGAAGTTAAAGGAAAAATTTTTATATGATGAATAGTTTTTCAAAATTAAAAGAGGACTTCAAATCGTTCAGAATAAAGCAACTCAATTCACAGTTCAATCTTTGCTCTGCCCTATAAGTAACTGACTTGCTAAGTGATAACTTTTTACAAATGATAATATTCTTTTTAGATTTTAAGGCGCTGAATTCATGCTTTCTTTCTTCATGATTATTTTAATTATTTTCGCTTTATACTTAACTGCCTCTGCATTTTGAGTTACGTTATGCACTCAATGCGAAACTTTACTATCTCATATCGATTTTTGTATGCTTTTATTTTTCTTTTTTTTCTTTTTTTTCCTTTAAACCGTATTTCTTTTGTTTGATCTTACTGGAGCTGGACTCTAAATCTTTATTTATATTTTTTATTTTTTGTTGTTGTTTAGTGTATTTATTAGATGCACTGTAGCTGTATGTTGGTTAGCTCTGTCTGTCACAATACTCAATCTCGATCGCAACTCCCCCGTGCAGCTTGTTTTATATAGAAAGAGAGATTGAGAACGGGCACAGAACAGACGGAGAATATACAGACAAAAGTGTTTGGATGCCCTCGGGTCAATTTCTTAGTCGTCGGTGAGTTTGACCCGCCACGGGTTTGTTTTTAAAATTTCTCTTTTTTACTATTAAAAACAAACAGAACGCAATCAGTTACTCGAGACTCACCCCCATATCATTTACTTTTAATTATAATAATGCTCATTCACGGATTCGTTCGTTTTCTGGAAAAGAAATAACAACGCCTAGTCGCAGTGGCTTTTTCAGCTCAGCCGTACCTTTTTATCGTTAGATGACGCATCAGAGGACAAACGCGGATTTGCGTATGTTTAGATTGCTCAAAAAAGGAACTGTGCGCCGCAAGACGAACGACATCTGGACTGGACGTGGACAACTTTTGTCATTTTGATATCATGCAGTTATCGCTTATTCTTGTCGTTATTGTTGATTTACTGTGTTACTTTCTCATCTTCACTTTCACGTAGTTAGACTGTTTTTTATTTTGTAGAAAGTTCTGATATCCGTGGCATGAATAAGCAATCTATACTGTTTCCAAATTTTAAAAGTGTCCATTCTATCTGAATTTGTATTTTTTTTCTCTATCATTCTAAATAACGCGTCGAAAATCATACGGTGTTCTCGATACTTTCATGAAAATAAGCCAAAATTATGGGCTGCTTTTGAAAATCTACGTGTGACATGTGGCATGTTTGCATGCAGAGTAAAGCAATGTACCTTTTACATAATGCAGGGAAAGAAGACGAAGACGAAAAAGTGTGCGTATACGTAAATTGTTTATCTTTGCTTTCTATGTAGGCAACCAAACGAATAAATTTTATTCGTTTGTTTATACAGAGCTCTCTTTTGTTTGCTTTATTATCTCTCACAGCGTTTAAAGTATACTTACATGGAAATAAATGTTTTTATCAAGTCTTTTACCACTTCACTCCTTCTCAAGCTGCATACACCCGCATTCGTTTCTAATATATCTTCTACAATGGCTTATTTTTGTGAGAATATCGTTTAAATATACTTGAGCTCTCATTCATCGTTAACATATATGAATATATAAACATATATTTATATTGTAACATCACCAGAATTGGTAAGAAAAATTCCATTGAAAACGTTTTTAATTTTTTAAATATTTATTTAACAAAAAAATCTTACATGTCATAATGCAATAACGTTATATATGTATACGCAAATGCTTGTATATGATTTAAAAAATATGTGTCTTAACAAACTGCTAACCTGCCGTTCCTGGCAGTAAATGCTCTAAGTAAGTACTTTGACATCTTACCCAAATACCTCCAGTTTTCAATCGAACTTTTTCACCGGTAACTCGAACGGATTAAAAAATCCATTTCACATAATCTAACCCCACACCTCTCTTCAAATTCCATAACATTGCAGACGCAGAGACGGATTGGCAGGACCGCATAAGCTCGGGCTTCGATCGCCTAGTGGCGTTTGCCTCGACGGAACTAGACAAACGCCGTCGCTCCACTGAAGGCGTCAACACGAGTCCAGACAGCGGCCTTGGCTCGGACAGCGCAGTTCTTGGGCCACCTCCGATCGTCCCGTCACCGGACGAGGCTCTGGGACCTCCGCGTACCCCGTCCCCGGGTAGTCCTCGACCGGCTAGCACGAATGGTGCCCACGGCCACCAGGCGTCAGGCTCGTCGTCGTCGTCGTCGTCGTCGTCGTCGGTACCGCTGAAGTATCAGCGTCAGGCTGACCCCGAGAAGCACCACTTCAAGAAGAAGTTCTTTCACCGCGATTGGCCGACACCGAATCCAAGCGCCACAGCAACTGCAGTCGCCGCCGCGGCCAGTTCCAAGTTCCGACCCAAAGGCAAAGACTGGGACTGGAATCATCAATCCGGACATCACCATCATCACCAATGGCCGCCCGCGAACGATGAACAGTCCTAACGCGGCGATCAAGCGTTCTTTTATAACTAGGCGTTGATAGACACGGGGGCTCTTCTTCGAGAAAGAGGGGGATATATTATGTGGGTAGCGCGTGGATGCTCCCTTTTTGTACAAATAGCGCAGTTTAGTCGTGGACTAAAGTAACTATGACTCGCTCGTCGACCATTTTTTTTCTTTTTTTATATTTTTTTCACGGATAGGGGTCTGAACTTTCATATCAGAGAGATGCTTTTTGATAAGTTTACGGGATGACTTTTTTGTTCTGACTATTTTTTCTTTGAAAGCCTGAATCTTGGCGTCCCTGGCGAGGAAAGCTAATGTAATTGCATTGTTGGTACGTTTTTACGCGAGATGCGTATTCTCGTATTGTTGATTTTTGAATATTTTGCATGACGATTTTCGATAAATCTTTGACGTTGCATGAATGTTATTGATGTTTGAACAAACTTTTATTGCTGTACTTTATCTTCTAGTACTGTTTTCCTCTATGGAAAGAATGAAAATGTGGAGCCACGGGCTTTATTTTTTTTTCGATGATGACTAAATTTTGTTTTGTCGCTATATCGCTGCATATACAGTTTATTGAAGTTACATAAAACTTATACACCTGATTCCATTGGTAAGACTTTGTACATCAGCATAAATAATCAAAAAGCGTCTCTTCGAAATAAGAAGTCACCCTTATCCGATTTCTTCTTATTTTTATTTTTATTGTTTAGTTATTGTATAAAGGAAGAAATGTTGTTTTTGTTTAGCGCAAAGAGGAAATATCGCTGTATTATTGAAGGTATAGAAAAGTTATATTGTGTCGCTCAGGTTCGATAATTGTCGCTAGGTACAATTTTCACTTGGAAGGCGAGTCGCATTATAGTTCGTATATGATATTAGGAGAATTTTTCAATTTTGACGTTTATAACGGTATAGATATGAATTACGGGATGGCTGGTTGATTCGGTAATACGCGAATGCTTGTCTGATGATGTTATAAGCCAATGTATATCCCACCGTCGTATACAAGAAAGTCAAGAGTCACATAGCAAAAGTGCGTAACAGACAAAAAGATAGACGAAATTGACAAATACTATTATATCATTTAAAAAAAAAAAATGATTTATACTTGTACTGGGGAGACTGGATTTTTCAAAATAAAGTATAAGGATTGCGCACTCTTGAAATGTCAGCTCTCGAATACCATTGAAATTAAGGTTCAACACGCGTGAAGCAAACCTCGAAACATCTTTTTCACTGAATCTTGTAGTCTTTTTACTTAAGCGACTAACGGTTAACAAACAATTGCACATAGAAACGATAGCTCCGTCGAGACGCGTCTCATTATAGACCCGCGAAACGAGAATAAAACGGATAAAGTTAAAATAAAATACGGCAGTCAATGTTTAGATACTGTCGGAGCCTCTTGTGTGTTCGTTGTAAAATTAGCATTTTAGAATTTTGTAAGCGACAGCATCTTCTATCCGGCAGATGGAAAGTCTCTTAACCAAAGTGTTCACCTCTGCTTGTTTTGTAATGGCGACAGCAGCAGATAATACAATTGTAACAATCGTTTCGAATATAACAGAATAAAAAGACAAACGTGTAAAAGGAACTGACGAAATCTATATCCAAAGAGCGAGCGATCTTTGCGAGCGTTGAACATTTTTCAGCTGGTGCATCGTAAGCGATAAGAGTTAAAACATTATAAAAAGAACTTGAGAAAAGAAAATTAACAGTAAAAAAAGTCGCGTGTACTCACAGCATATTTGAGAGAAGCGCATTTTTTATAAATGTAAATTTGCGAAAACAGCAGTTAATTACTAATCATGGCATTCCCGTAGACGCAAGAAACGTCTTGTCACTGTTTAAGTGCGTTCATAGTGTAAAAAGTTAATCAAACCATACGTTGTATAGAAACAATCGGATTATTTATATCGAAGTACCCTTATACATACGTCGAAAAAAAGAACACGTAGATATCGTAAACGATGCAGGCACCTGCAAAGTATAGCTGTTACATACACTGCCGACCTTCTATTAGTTGTATTATTGACCATTATTATTTATTGTTTTTATTGGAATATTTTAATACTAAGATTTTTGTAACAAGTAATATATATTTTATTTTATTCTCCCATCTCCATGTCATAATCACCACACAAACACGCGTGTTCTGTACATACCGAGTAAAAAAGTTCAGATATTATATTATGCGCTATGAAATTGTATAGAAATGCAGTAAGTAGTTATGCATAAGATAACTAAAGCGTTTTTCATCCTTTGTACACATGGAAGAATTGCGAAAATCTCACTTTTCTATCGAATTTCTTGTGTACCAGAAGTAATATTATCATCAGTAAAATAATGATCCAAAATCTTCAAACGAATTTATTTTAGTCTCTATGCGTTTACGTCTTTCTTTTTGCATCATTTCAAACCTAAGTTGCTCGACAAGGTCAATGACTTAATAATAGTGGCACCAGCATCGCGATGCACTTTACATCATTGTACTTCGGTATGTTCCTATGGCAATTAAATTTCGCAAAGCCATGATAAGAACAGCTATAAAGGGGTGACACACGTTGGCCGTGAACTGCAGTCGACTTGTGCAGTTTTACCATCATCATGAATTGCGCTGCTCTGCTTGTCGCTCTGTTGGTTTTCCAGTTCGTGAAGCGAGTCCGAAGTAACGACGAGGAACTGGAAGTCGTCCTTTTGCCGCTGGAATGGAGCAGTGGTAACGCCACGGTACTGGCTCGCAATAAGCGAAAATCGATCCATAACTTCATTTAACAAGTCGATTCTCTGTTTCCGTATAGGTTCCACTGCGTTTCCGAGCTTTCGGCGAACAGGTAGATTTATTGTTGGAGAAAAATGAAAATTTGCTAACACCGAGCTTTGAAGTTTGGAAACGCGGCTCGGACGATGTTCTCGAGAGAAAAAGTCATCTGGAAAATCGTTCCTCGTGTCATTACATTCACCAGAGTTCACTGAACAGTGCAGCCGTTAGTTTGTGCGATACTGGAACAGTGGTTAGTGCTTCAGCCGAACGACATATTTTATAATCAAATAATCCCTCAATAATGTATAACTTCTCTCGTTCAAAGCACGGTTTCGTCTTTCTCGAGAACGACAGTCTCGAAATAACACCACTGCGAAACGAAGACTCGGACCTTTTTCGGAAACACCGAATCCAGGTAAGATCCTCGTCCTACGGCGAGCCTCACGTGATAAAAAGACGACGTATCGCCTCTGAGCACCGCGAGCGAGTCTTCGCCGAAAGATTCCAAGCATCGTCTCGTCGCCGAAAGAGTACCGTGTCGTCCAATGACAGTAAGAAGTCCGACTCTGCACCGCTCACCATTGAATTAGGTAAATCGAAAATTCAAGCCAAGATCGAGCTGGTCGATTAAAAAAAATAATTCTACAGCGGTCTTCTTCGACGCTTCTGCCCACCGTCTGTTCCATCCGCACCTGTCTCGCGACGACGAGAAGCTCCTGGACATGCTTCTGGCCTACATAAACAACATCCAGGCGCTCTACTACCAGCCCAGTCTGGGCCAACGAATCGACCTGGCCCTAGTTCGACTCGAGCTCATGGAGCGTCAGCCCCAGGATCTAGCCCACCTGGACGGAGAACGCGGCGAGTTGCTGGACGCGTTTTGCGCCTTCGCCAAGAAGCTGAATCCAGCCGGGGACGATATGCCCGGACACTGGGACATGGCCTTGTACATCTCGGGCTTGGACTTTTACGCTGTGGAGGACGGCAAGAAGAATCCCGTAACCATGGGACTGGCACCCGTTGGCGGCGTTTGCTGGGACGAGTACGCCTGCGTTATCACCGAGTTCGGGGTGACCAACCGCTTCGGCAAACCCTATCCCTCGGCGGGTTTCACTTCCGTCTACATCGCTGCTCACGAAATCGCTCACAAGTACGTGCGCTTTTGCCTTTTCGAATTGACGATAATGAAAAACACTGACGGAATGTTATAAAACACGTCCAGCCTGGGTATGCACCACGACTCGACGGGAAACTCCTGCCCTAAGGACGGCTACATTATGTCTCCGAGCCGTGGCGTCCAGGGCGAGACCCACTGGTCGTCCTGCAGCCGCGAGCTGGCGAATGGCCTGGCCTCGAGCAAACGCTGTCTGCTGGACCGGCCGAGGCTGGACTACCGCCTGGAGCCGCACCGGCACCTGGACCACAGCGCCCGATTTTCCGAGCTGCCCGGTAGACGCTGGTCCGCCAAGCGCCAGTGCGAGCTGCTGCTTCGGGATCGGGAGGCTCGGGTGGACGGTTTGAAGGACTGCTGCAAGGCCTTGAGGTGCAGGACGCCCAACAGGGAGGGATTCTACTTTGCTGGGCCGGCGCTCGACGGAACCGGTTGCGAGGAGGGCAAAGAGTGCAGGGCTGGCGATTGCTTGCCGATCGAGGATAAGTGGTAATGTTTGAAAAGAAGCGCCTTGCGTAAGAGAGGATGTAATGCAGGTTTTAAAGCGTTGACGATTATCCTCTATCGTTAGGATAATTTTGGAGCTGCGTAACTTGTACTCACGAGTTGCGTAACAGTGTGGTGCAGTAGTTTCAAAAGAGCCGTCGCGTGAAATTCTCTTCGCTTGCTCAGGGTGCATAAATCGCACAGAAAAAAAAAGAGATAACGATATCGCACCGAGCTTTGCGCAAGAGTGTATACGCATATGTACAAAACTGGCGCGTGCACGGCAAATTCCATTATGGAAGAATTACGCGTATAATATAGAGAATGCAACTATATTTTTCGACAACGATTCTTCCAACATTACCGATACTCTATACCAAAAAAATACAGGGAATCCCTTCCACTGCTGACCACCACATCCCCGTCCGGCTGGAGCGACTGGCGCGAGGGTGTCTGCGAGACCGGCTGCATCCGCGGCTCGTTAGGACACCAGGAGCGTCGTCGCACCTGCCTGGGCGAGTCCAGCTGTCCTGGACCAAGCGTCGACGTGGTCCTCTGCAAGGACGCGCACATCTGCGATCGGGGTTCGCGCAAACGGCTCAGCGTCCTCGAGTTCGCGGGTCAACGCTGTCTCGAGTTCGCCGAGAAGCTCGAGGAGATAGACGGAACCGCCGGTGGCTTGCAAGCCGAGCACGAGGAGCTTAGACCCTGGATGGCCTGCGCCGTGTTTTGCAAGAGAAGCGACATCGCCTCGTACTATACCCCGAGGCTGGAGCTCAACGATCTCGGCGTGGATCCGTATTTCCCTGACGGGACCTGGTGCCACAAGGACGAGGAGGGATCCGACTACTTCTGCAGGAGACACCACTGTCTTCCTGAGAACTTCAGGTAATGGCGGTCTTTTTAAAACGATATAAGAGCGTCGAAGCTAAAATCGCATCCTTATTGTATTATTTATGTATGTATGGGGGAGAGTCAGTCGATTCAAGGCAAGAGGAATAAACGAAATCGCAAGCGTATATAATACCCGCGTCACTCATGCCGACTGTCCGCGAGATTAATTTTCCATTTGCATTGTAAATCCGCGTTGTGCAGCACCGCTCACCGAAAAGAGCAGTTTATCCTTGGCAAATGCTCGTCGCGCCGCGCAACAAAGAACGCGCTTGTATATACCTTGTTCCCATCAATTGAAACACACGCATGAAATTTCTTTCTATACATATATATTTGTGTGTGTGTGTCTCCCGCACGCGGTGAGTCACGCGATTCAACGAACGATATTATCACTCGAAACTTGAAAGCGTATATACGCGTATATGTCCTGCAATGCATCCGCTTCTCAACCTACGCTCTCTATCCCATATACTGTTACAGATTCGGAAAGGGCATAGCAATCAATGAGAAAGAGGAGGAAGACTTACTGGGGCCGATGAACGCGGGACCGAAGCTCCGACCGGAGGTCGTCCGGTATTTCAGTCTTGACTTCAATGGGAGACCACTGCTCAGAAATTTCGAGCCACACGACGACGACGACGACGATGCTTGGCTCGACGCGAAGGACTACGTCGAGCTGCCTGACGAGTTTCTCGCCGGGTTTATGTGACGCATTGTTTTTTTTTTTTTTTTTTTTTTTTTGTTTTTTTTTTATAAAAGGGAGCACTTGGAATTCCGATGACTAGTCGACTGCAACGGGATAGTATGTACGTGCAAGTTTTGCAGGTGGGACAACAATCGTTTTAATGGCCGGGTGTATGTTTTTTTTTACTCGTCGCGCGATTTGTTGCTTTCGATAAAGTGAATCAGCTCGAAGGCGAGATGACCGCGCGCACGTCATGGAGTTGTTAAGCGCGAGTACGTTAATTACGAAGCGGATCGCGACGAACGATATATTACAGTGTGGAACTTGCGTCGATCGACGAGCGCGAACAGCCTTTGAGCGGAGATGCGTTTGGCATTGTTGTTTTTATTTTGTCTTTTTTAGCAAATAATATACGGTGAAAGTTTTAGCATAGGAAATTGGCTCAGAGTACGGTAGAGAAGAGGTGAAATTTTATCGAGCAATTAATATAAGTCTTATGTCGTTGGCTGTCCGATGGCGAATCGGAACGAAAGTCGAATGAACCAAAATTGTTTCAACTGAAGATTATGTAATTGTAAGCAGAAACATGTATTTTTTAATTTAAAAATCTCTATGCAATACTGATACCGGGAATGCCACTGGTTCATAATCTGGATTTTGTACTTTTGCTTAATAAAAGTTATACGATAGAACGACTGCAGCATTTTACTTCTGCCTTCGTGCAGACGATTCATTCTGATATTATTCACGAGACACTTCTAAGTCTTTCGTGCTTCTTATTGTAGAGCTTATTTATTATATCGGTTGTCGCGTGTTTTTAGTAAATTTTAATTGGAAAATATTCATGCCAAACTAGTTGAGTGATTTTTTTTTAGCAAAACTCCGAGTCGATTAAATTATGTTCTGTCATGCATAAGTGTGCGTAATGCTGTTTATCATTATTGTTGTTTCTTTTTGCGGATAAAATAATGACGATGAACAAGAGAAACTGTGAAAGATCTAGCCAAAATTGAGGAAAAAAAATTATCTTCAGAATCTACACGAAAAAAAACCATTAGTCACATCTCAAATTTAGATGATACCGTTATAAAATGAATAATCGAATAAGCATGTGTCGCGTTTCGATACTTATAAAGATTCGTAAAACAAATTTTTGTTTAAATGATGAAAATTCAAGTTTGTTATGTCAACTAGACTGGATTTAAAAATGTACGGTTTCAAAATCGATCAAACTTCGGTGTATATCCCCTTCCAGTTCTCGAAGTTACATATTTAAACGCATAACTCACCGCAACTTTCTTCGATGCCGTATAGGTATATGCGCGCAAAATCAAAAATAAGTTCAGCCGTGCCAGGAGAAAGAAGAGTGCGAAGCTTCTCAGAAATTTTTGCGGATTATTTAAAGTTTGGGAAAAAATCTTGTAGGTTTTTAGGACAAGAAAACGGACGGAGCGGCGGCTGTTTCACGCGAAATACATATATACATATATATAAAGAACGGGCGAACGTGTGCCGCTATGCTCGAGGTAGGCCGGTGACGTCACCCCATCGGCTGACTATTTTAGGAGTGTCTTGAGTGTCTCGTCCCTCGCCGCGGTGTATATAGGGGAATATAGAAGAGAGAAAAAGACACGATTATCGACGAAGACGAGGAAAAGAGAACGGAGAAGAACGTAGAAGGCTTCGATGGAGAATTTAGCGATAAATGAATACAACGATATTTTTGTGTATAGAATGTCAAATAATTTAATGCGTCTTTTCTCTTTCATTCTTAACAGTTTATGCGTATTACAAATTAATATAAGACTACGATGTTCAATTAGAACCTTTTTTGTAAGAGTTCCGTGATGCAAAAAAGGAGAAACATGTATTGGCAATTGTTTACAAACGGCTTGCCTCTTTAACGATAGTGTTGTAGTAATCAGCTTTTTATCGGCTTCTTACTACACAAAAGACCTCGTGAAAAAGGGTCACTGACTCTCCGAACACTGGCAAAAGTATCTATACAACGATAGTATTTTAGTACGGGATCTTGAGTTTTAGATTTTTCAGTCAGTCAATATACGCGTTCGAAAGGCAAATTTCGATGAATTCTTTTTTATATAGAAAAGAGTTTTAATGACTAGCTGACTTAAGCATTCGGAGAACCCGTGGCATTTTTCACTGTATTGTTATATATGATATACAACGATGTAGGTATTGAATGCGACGCAAAAAAAAAACAAATAAACGCATATTTCACATTCACTCTTTGCTCGCCCATAGTGCTCGCAGAGCACATCTGCACTCATTCGTTGACAATAATCTTCACACCGGATACTCAGATTTGCGTTAAACACACACTCACTCATACTCGTTCCATTTACAATGTCTCACGTTGAACCTCATATGAGTTCGCCTAACTTAGCACTCTAAAATATGTACGTCAGTCACTCTCCTAAATTTTGGCGTCTCTGCCGTAATAATAACACATCATACCGGAGGTCATAGGATTTTTTTCTGTACAATGAGCGATTAAGGAAAATAACACAAACTACCTGGGATGCAATTCATCATCATAATCACTCGATAGAAGTACAGAATCGGTAGACGCCCACGTGAGAATTCAATCGTTATAATAATAATAATATAATAATATATACGAAAAATAAGTGTCCACGCGAGGCGCACGTCCACGCCTCGGTAACAAAAACTAGCTATACTATAAGAAAAATGATTCTTTACACGCTAGGACGTAACCACGAGTCTTTAATCAAAGTCTTGTCGAGCGGCGACGACGACGACGACAACTACACGATCGCTGCAGCTCTGTGGCAATTAAAACGATTTGCTATGTATAACGAAGGAATTCACACGACCCTTGTATACTATACGTGTGCGGGCGATGAAGATTGTCGGTTTCGCCTTCGTCGTGTGCTTGCTTACTATTTTATTATTAATAATGCTCGTGCGCTCCTGTGGCTTCGTAGTCGTCGACCGCTCAATTCGGCAGCGTGTCGTAAAGAATGTCCTTGGCGCTTTGCGTCAGGCTTTCCGGGAACTTGATGTCAAAGGATACGAGCAGGTCTCCCTTTCTCGACGGCTCCTTGGGGAATGGCAAACCGTGGCCCTGAATCCTCTTCACTGTGGTAGGCTTGACGATCTCCCTCGTCAGATTCAGCGTGATCTTCTCGCCAACGAGGGTTGGTACCTCGATCACCGTGCCGCACAGTGCCTGCTTCAGACTGAGCTTGCACGAGTACCTGATGTCGCTACCTTCTCTCTTGAACTGAGGATGCGGCTTGTCTCTGATGATGAAGACAATGTCGGCGGGAACCTTTCCTCGGCCCTGGTCGCCCTCCTTCTGGAAGGTGATCTTTGTGCCAGCTTTCCAGCCGGGCTTGACGTTGATGGTGAGCACCTTGTCCTCCTTCTTGGTCGAGCCGTCAGGCTGCACGACCCTTCTCGAGATCTTCATCTTTTTGGTGCAACCCCTCAGGATGTCCTCGAGGCTGACGTAAAGGTCGTGCTCGATAGCCGGGTCCTGTGCTCGCTCCTTGCCGGCCACTCGACCTGTGGGCCCTGCGAAATTGAACGAGTGCGAGCGGAAAGCACCGCCGGGACCGCCACCGACTCCCTGTCTCATACCCTGGCCAAGACCAAACGGATCGTCGGTCTCCATATCGTCGTCGTGGAAGAACATGCGGTTACCACTGCCACCGCCAGCTGGACCTCCGAACTCGAAGAACGTTTGGAATGGCGATGCTGTGCCGAAGAACTGAGCGAAGGTGGCTCGTGGATCTCCGTGGAAAGTGTAGGTGCCACCGTTGACGCCTCCGCCGCCGCCACCACCGCCGCCGCCACCAGCTCCGCCCTTCAGGCCCTCCTCGCCAAATTTATCGTAGACTTCACGTTTCTTCGTGTCCGACAGAACCTCGTAGGCCTCGGCGATCTCCTTGAACTTCTCCTCGGCTCCGGCCGCTCGGTTCTTGTCCGGATGGTATTTGAGGGCCAGCTTGCGGTAGGCCTTCTTTATCTCGTCATCACTGGCACCCTTGGCAATGCCAAGGATTTTGTAATAGTCTTTTCCCATATTTTAGACTGCTGCAACAGAAAATAAGCGCGAGACTCGGTTAGTAAACAATGCCAACTGATTCAGGAATAATTATTATGCATATAATGCAAGGCGCGTTTTATAGTTGCTTACAATACCGCAAAGAGAGTCCGTCACATCAATTGCTTACTCAACGGCAAAACCAACTCCGCGAGTAAGTATATCAACATCGAGCAAAAGACAAACAAAAACGTTTCCCGCTTTGTTTATCCTCGTCTAAATACATAGGTATAGAAAGTTCCGCAAAAGGGTCACCTGTAAGTAATTCGCGAAGTTTCACGTCGATTCTTTTGTCGCGCGACGCCAAGCCGGAAGTAAGTACGAGCGGCGTTGCTGAAGTGTACGAGCGCAACTGTCCCCGCGATGACGTAGACGTGCGTAACTCTCCGCGCCATTAATCATTAAAATCCGCGAGCTGTTGCAGCTGAGGGGGATCACGCAGAACTTGTCTCTGCCTCGCGCGCATATCGTATATGCGTCTACGTATTGTATATCTATGTATATACGCAAGTTTTTTAGGGAAATTGAGCGAGCGTATTTGATTTCACGACCTTGGATCGAAGATTCGCGGTGTCCCCGAAATCATATGCGAAATCGCGGTTTGCGTAACGGCGCTCTGGCTTCAGCGGCTCGAAATCAATAGTGATCGTTTCCAAGAATAATCAGATCAGCTTATCATACTCACAGTCGCTGTCTGGCAAATGTTGGGGAAAAACGCGTGCTCAAAAAATGGCCGATTAAAAGCAAAAAACGTTTATGTCAACAACGGGGAGACGAAGAATTCAGGAAGGAAATCAAGGTCGCCGTTCCGAGCGATTCCGGAATCAAGAGCACTAAGCAAGTAATACACCGCGCTCGGATCAACTGCTTCCTATACTACTATACACTCCACACATACAGGTACCTACATATACAAGTACTATATAGGCAGCGACGACGGGTGGCACAACTACGCGAACATTCGATACGAGCCGTGCGCGCGCACGGAAAGAAACGATGATGTTAGGCTCTCTCGCACGTCTGCACAATTTGCCAATTTTTTCTCTCTTTCTCGCTATTTCTCTGTGGCGGGCGAGTGTACAATACAATACACCTTGCTATTCCTCTCGCTCTTTCCGTTTTCGTGGAGAGGAGCGATCGGGCGCGCGCTGAAAGAGAGCAGCAGCCACCCACGCGCCTTATTTTCCCCGCTATTTCGGGAAGTGATGATACATCGCGAGAGAGAGAGAGAAAGAGAAGGAAAAGACGCGCAACCGACGAGGACGACGTACTTACGTTTGGATTTATGGTTTGAGATATTACCGGGGTTATAGTGACTTTCCATTGGAAGGAGATTAATTAATTTGTGAAGCAATACGGCGAGAGAGAGAGAGAGAGAGAACGGCCGCGTGACACCACTGGAGAAGCTATTAGGCGATGATTTTTTCGTAGATTATTAATCCGAAAGCACATGACCTCTTTTTTAGAACCTTCAGCCCGCGAGAATGAGAGAAAACAGAGAGAGAGAGAGAGAGAGAGAGAGAGAGAAGACGAAAATGGGTATATAAATCTTGCTCGCACACTTACTTTCTGCTATACAATGTTGTCAAAATTATTCAGTCGATGGTAAAAAAATCACTTTTATCCGTAAAAAAGAACTATAATGTCTATCGCTTCTTGCTATCTTTATGAAAAAAATGGATCCTCTATTCTGAGGACGTTCACTGTTGTTCAATGTATGCGTATATACAACTTCACTCCTTCACGTCTTGCGTTAAACTAAGAGGCCGCGCAGCGCGACCGTCCCATATATACAAAGTTCTGCTCTCGCGCATTCCGGAACCTTCGAGAAGTGCCTCGAAGACAGCAGCGACGCCTCTCCCCCTGCGGAGAGCGCCGCTATCGACTCTGCGCTCGGTTCCGCTTTCACTTTTGGACTCTGTTCGCAGCTCGAGATAACGCGGTCTAAGGACTTACACGAGGTTTTGCTATGCTTCTTTAGGGGGAGAAGACGATGCTTCTGAATTTTGGCATGTGTTTTGTGCGAGAATAGGCCGAGAAGCGGTTATTTCGGGAGAAAAAGAGACGCGAGTCGAGCGACGCGAAGTTGGCCGAATGCGAGTTCGATAGGCTCTGGCTCGTTCTCTTGTTTACGTCGACCAACGTTGAGAGAGGTGTATATAACGGGTGGCCGGGAAAAAAGGAACGTGTTATCATTATACACGGGACTCGGAAATCTGGTCGCCGATGTAGGTTCTAGAAGGAAGAACGTTCGCGTATGCGATACGATCAATCACGGCTGCTGTATTGTGTGCTAGGAATTAAGATAATGACACATGCTTGTTAATGAAGACCTTAGAATCCCCGGTTATTGCATTGTGCAATATTTTATTTTTTACGTATTTTGAATTACCGCATTTTTAATCAATTGCTTAGCAACATTGATATCAGCGTATACCGTTCTCCGAACTTATAGAATTTACTTTTTTACTTTGCGTGTAATAGGTGTACGTACATACATATGTACATACATATGTACTAATTACATAATGGCAAATTTTTGAGAATTCAGTATTTACAATTTTAAAAACACGACAAAATATTTTCCTTCTCCCGTACAAACTATACTGTTTACTATTGATGTTCAAAATTGATTTATTTATCGTTTTGCAGTTATACCGGGTGACGAATGATTTTAAATGCATATAGTATCGTGAAAGTCTGACACTGTCCGAGTGCGCGATCATTTTAAATACTTTCATAGATATTATGACGAATCTATATTCATTCATAATTATACCAAGAAAATGTTGTTTTAAAAAGCAATTACTGATGAGAATAGACGAACTCATAATATTTATGAATAATAATTATGTAATGCTTGAAACTAAGCATTCAGTCAGAAACAGATCATTTCAGAGTCGGAATTTTGATATTTTAATGAAAACAGAGATTTTTTTTAGAAAAATATTTTATAAAATAAACTATATGAAAAAAAAAATCTTTGTATGTATTTACAAAACATATCGTTAAGCTTTATCTGCTCAACCTTAAAAATAGAGCGTGTTTACTTTCTTTTGAAGATGGTAGTATGTATTTGTCATAGAAGTCTTGAACAAACTCCTCTTGTTTGAATCCAAACTTTTGATATAAGATTAAAGCAGGGTTTGTCGCAGACACGTGCAAAGTAATATCTTTACCCATACACGTTTGAATGAGATGATACAGCATAAAAGTTCCAATTCCAGCTTTTTGCCACTCTGGTCTTACTAAGAAAAATGAAATGTATGCCTCGTTGTAACCAACATCAGGGACCATTATTGCAAAACCTATAACTACTTTTTTGTAAAGAACAACACACGTGAAGTCAGGATACTGCAAACACTCTGTCACTGAAAGCAAAAGAAATAATTTATAAAAATATCTGTATTTGAGAAAAAAGGCATTCGTAAAAATTACTTACAATCTACTCCTGGCCAAAAAAATTGAGAGCAAAGACCGTTTATTGCTGGAATGTGTTGAGGCCTTATATACGAGTAATCAATGGTTGCATTTGTTTGAGGATTCCATTTAGGATTTTTCTTATTTACTTTCGCTAGAAGTTCATTGGTAACTCTTAGCCACAGTGGTTTACTGCTAGTATCTCTTCTGATAAATGGTTTTAAAAGTCTATTCGTGTATGGACTATGTACAGACGTTTGGTCACAATGGCCTTGCAATCTTTGTTCAAAGAAAATGCTTGCATCTTCCGATATAAAACGATCCAGTACTGCATTGCCTTTCTTTTTAACTTGTAGTAAAGCTTTAAATGCTATATCTTTTCCAAATGTGTCAATATTGAGAATTGGTAGACCATACTGTCTTTTCAGCTTCCGCACCGCAAGTTTTCTATATAGTCTCTTTACACTTGGTGGAGCACGATCCAATAAATGCTTGTACTGTTCAATTTTCTGCAGTAAATATTCTTCTTCTCGTTCACTCATCAGAGGTCTAACATCATCTGCAAAAATTAATCAAATCTTATGAGTTTAGCATTGCATTTATAAACTCATAATTATAGCTTTATCAAATAAATATACCTGGATTCTGATTAATAGATTCATCCCATGGCCATGGCCTGTGAATGGACTCCACAAAAAAAGAGGGTACTGGTGGTGGAAGATCATAGGTTTTATCATTTTCATTATTTTCGTTTTGCTCATCAGACTCATTGCTATATTCCATTTTTAATATTTGGCCATGTTCTTGTACATTTTCTATGACTGGTGTATCAGCAACTTCAATGTCTTGAACAGGTTCTTCTATGATACTTGTCCCACTGTCAAAATAATCAGATACAAGAGCATCTGGTAAATCATTGCATCCTTGAAATGGTAATTCTTCTGCAATTGTATCAGCAGCAAGGTTAAAAGATGGAAAATCTAGTTCAATGCTTGGAATTTCTATGTCCAAGTCTAGAATATCTGTCAACAAGCAACCATGAATTGTCAGAATAAATATTTGTATATATGGATGGCAAAAAATTTTTATTTACCAGCAAAATCATCACATGGAGATGGAATACTGTCAGATACTTGACTACTTGGAATTTGATGATTTCTAGATTCAACTGATGTTGCTTTGACGGAAACTGGAGGATTTGTTTCTTTTGGTTTGAAACTTTCAGCTCCACTACTGTATTCATCTTCATTAGAAATGTTAGATTCTGATTTTGGACTATTGACAGATTTCGCTTTCAGCTTTGCTTGTTGCTGTTTCTTTATTTCTAATACTTTGTAATCTAAAAAAGTTTAATATCAGTTAAATAAAAAATCATTACTTTTTTAAAATCAATAGAAAAAAATAATTACATTCTTTAACTAATACTTCAGGAGGATCGTTAGCAATTAATTTCCACCATCCTTGATCTCCAAGTTCAGAAGTTCCAGACTTGAAAAATATCCCACTATAGTGGGATAATGTTCCAGATATGGTACCAATCCAGTTTTTTTTTTTTTTGCTATAATATAGATAATCTAATGTTACAGAATAATTTCAGCTAATAAATCTTACACGTGTATACATATATATATATATATATATATATATAAATATTGGTAAAAGCTTACACTGTTTTCTGAAAGAGGTAGTCCCAATTGTTGTTAATAAATACACTTATATCAGACTTCCAATGAAAATATCCTCTTCGGCTTATACCACTAGATTTTTCTCGTAAATTGTACAATGTTAGAATCACAGTTGTGAGCCATGGTAACTTTTGTCGAATAAGAATTTCATCATTATCGTCTGAACATAATGTACAATGTAAATCATAAAACACATCTCCAATAAGATTACTTGGGAGTGCACCTCGCCGTAAGCATTTTATATGTATTTTACGTTGACATTGTCCTTGACATTGAATAGCTGGATCATTGAAAGGGTTTATTGCCCCAAAACATATCTTACAACTATTACATTCCATATTTATATATCACAATTAATACTTTTAAGGATTTTAAAATAATCCTTGAAATAGCACGTATAGGTTATGTTATCACCGCATGTTCCAAATAATGTAAGCTTAACGTGTTACGATTAATATTTAAGGCTGTACTTATACTTATAAGTTTCTAATAAACATCGTTAAAACATTAAACTACAAACTCCTTAAAATACGTGTTATGAGTATTGTCAACATCATGGGTAAATCAGCACAGAGCAAAACTATATAGGTACATATAATGCACACATACAACAATAGTGACATCATGACATGTTGTTATATATATATACTATCGCTACGCGCACGTGTCAATCATATATATATATAATCCCGCGAAATCACTATTCTAGCGGAGATATTGTGAACTATTTTGAAAAACGCGATTTCAATACAAAATATTAGTATTTGATATTCAAATGCTTTTGAAGTGATGTTTAAAACGTTGGTAATATAAAATTCTTGCAATAAAATTGCCAAACAAAAGAGATGATTCCGGTTAAATTATAAATAAGCATATAAACATCATGACAGTCAAAAAGACACGTGGCCGGCAAAGAAATTCGATAATTAGTAGTCCTCGTCGTCAAGGAAATGGAGAAAACAATTCCTGAATTTTGTCGAACGTCTCGCCTGGCAATACTTCTATATCACACATTTTAAATAGCAAAAATCATGTCAAAATTGCAAACACGAGTCTTTTACGGACTACGAACTGATGTGGCCGGTAATGCGCACTTCATCACCGACGACGAAGTCCTCTACCTCGTCGGAAATGCCCTATCGGTGCACAATTTTTCTCAGCGACGACAGAGGCTGATCCGACTGCCGGACAAGCATAAAATCAACTCTATGACAATTACGCCTAACAAGTGAGCCCGATATTACGATTTTCTTTTTTTCTATTTATTTATTTATGCGACATAGTTTTCACCGTGCGTATGTACAAAATTTCACATCTTATTCATCGATGAATTCCATAAACTCTTTTTTAGGAAATATGCGGCTCTATGCGGAATGGGGGAGAAACCATTGATTTCGATTTATGATCTGCAGTCACTGAAGAGAAAAAAGTTACTCGGAATTCCTTACGACGCTTCAGGTGTCACTAGCTTTTCATGCCTAGCTTTTACCTTTGACAGCAAGTACTTGGCAGTAGTTACCAACGAGAATCAAACAATGCTATTCTATAATTGGGAAAAAGGTAAACTCGAGTCGAGCATGGAGTTGGGCAACTTGCAGAATCCAAACGCGAAAGTTAATCTGATATCTTGCAATCCGAGTGACACTGGAATAATAGCTTTAGGCGGCAAATTTGCCTTTAAATTTCTCACAGTCTCGGAAACGCTGTGGCGTCCGTATGGTTTTTCAAAAGCTGAGAACTTGATTATTACTTCACTGGTCTGGCTCAACACAGACAGGTTGCTGGCAGGCACGTCAGACGGCAGGATTCTGTTTTTGGAAAACGGGGACTTGAAAAATATTTACAAATTGTCGGAAGTGACGTTCATAAATTTGAAAATTCGAGAAGAGGTCGCAGTTGCGAACCCAGTCTCGCAAACAAGTCTAAATGAATCTGGACAACATCACCAAGAGATATTGTGTCTCACTGCCTTTAGCAGAGGCTTCGCTTTTGCTCTGGGATACGGTACTATTGTCGTTTTCGAAAAAGATGGACAGCACAAGTACACTAGGAGAAATGTCTATGCTATTCCTCCTCAAGTGTCAAGAGAGGAAAGCGATCACTTGTATCACGTTAATACCATAAGTTCAAACCCAAGCTCGGACAAATTGATCATCACCACAGGATGGTCGCAATTGTTTTGTGCAACATTATGGGGACCGGATTTAAAAGTCGATCCAGAGCCTCAAATGGTCGACGTAATAGGTCATCATTTGCATCATGGGCCAATCGGCGGTCTATCGATTTGCACATGGAAATCGCACGTTGTTACATTTGGCGAAGTGGATCGCAGCGTTAGAATGTGGGATTACGAAACTGAGAGTTTGATCATGGTGAAACAGTATTTGGAGGATATCTCTTGTATAGTATTGCACCCAACGGGCCTCTTCTGTCTAATTGGATTCAGCGATAAGCTAAGATTTATGAGTATTTTAATCGACGATTTTTTAACAATGAAAGAATTTTCCATCAGAAATTGTAAGATCGCTGCATTTAGTTACGGCGGACAGATGTTTGCAGCTGTCAATGGGAACATCATTCAAGTATACACGACGATCGACTTCAACATTCGATTTTTACTCAAAGGTATTATATACAAATATTGCTCTTTGATTGCGATTTTGATTATTGGAAATATATTTTTAATATTGAAATAATTACAATTTTAGGCCATACTGAGATAATAAGAGGAATAACGTGGTCACAAGATGATACGAAACTCGTTAGCATAGGCTCTGAGGGAGCCATCTATGAATGGGACATGAATACCGGCATGAGATCAGCGGAAGTGGTACTAAAGGGTTTGACGTTGAACGGCATCGTTTTGTCGGCTGACGGAGTTACGGCTTACTGCATATCTAGCGACAATTCCATTCACGAAATCAAAGAAAATACGGTAAGAAAACTCGCTGCTTTTAATATTTTTAACTAAATATAATCATAGTATATATACCATTTTTTTTCTGATATAGGTAATTCGCGTGTACAATATGCCTAGCATCCAGCCTAATCGTATAGTGATGGGGAAAGACGATTCGCTCATGTTCGTCACTTATCCCGGCGGGTTCGTTGCATCTTTGAGATATCCTCTAACCAACCCTGTTGAATTCAATGAATATCACATTCATTGCTCGAATATTTCTCAGGTGCGAATGATCATTTAAAACCTTCTCGGCGGTGATCAATTTTATAGTCTAATTTTTCTACACTACAGATGGTTTTAACGTACGACGAACAAGTGCTAATAACAACAGGAGTCGACGGTACCCTGTGTTTCTGGAAGGTTTCCTACGTCGATGGCAAAACATTGGCTTTAAGTAGAGATCTCCTGTACTCTGACCAGATCCTCATCAGCAGGAATGACTTGGGAGATAAAGTTCAGACTATTCGTGATCTCAATACTCGGATAAAGGAATTGGAGACCGAGCACGCGTACAAGATGCGCCAGACGACTTTGCAGCATAATGACAAGCTTAGAGAGATCCATCAGAGCTACTGCGAGGCAATCGAGGAACTGCGCGACAAGATCGACAAGCTCGAGGAGGATCACACTAACGAGATCAACACGATCAACGTGGAGATCGCGAGAACGAAGGCGGCCCATGAGGAGGCAATGCGTCAAATGGAGATCGGATATGACTCGAAGCTCATAGTCGAGTACGAGAAGTATCAAGCATTCGAAGAGCGCAATAATGCTATGCGCCAGGACTATGAGCAAAGGTTGATCGATTTTGCGAAAGCAAGCCAAGCTGAACTACGTGAGTATTTCTCATTTTTATTTGCATCTACTTTTTACACATTTCAGTGATGATTGTATTTTCCCTTGAACAGAGGAGACTGTAGCTAAGTACGAAGCGCGACTTCAGGAAAAGGATCTCCAGCTGAAAGAGGCTCACGAAGAGATGGCCCAGGAAGTCCGGATACACGAGATCATAAAATCTCAGATCGAAGACGACGCTGATCGTGAGATCATAGAATTGCGCACGAATTACGAGGCGGCCTTGTGCGAGGAACGTGCTTTGGTATTGAAACTCAAAGGCGAGGCAGGAGTTTTGAGAAACAAACATGCCATGAGTCAGAAAGACGTCGAAGATCTGAAATGGCAGCTGACTAGCCTTCGAGACGAGTACACCCAACTGAAAGGCAGAAAGGAAGAGCTCGAGAAAGACGTTGTGGATTTGAAGATCGAACTACAAGACAGGGACTCGACGATACTGGACAAAGAGAAGATCATAGACGAGCTTGTACTGGCTAACCAGGAACTTGAGAAGTTCAAATTCGTGCTGAATCATCGAATAAGCGAATTGCAAGCTCAGATCGAACCACGTGACAAGCAGATCAACGAGCTCAAGGTCAAAATCGCTGACATGGAGTTGGAGTTGCTGGGTCTTAACAAGACGAATCAACATCTGGAGTTGCAACTGTACGAGCTAAGAGAAAAGCTGAGCGCCGCGAAACGGGAAATTCAAATTGAGACACAGCGGCGTAAACGCTGCCAGCAGGTGTCGAGAAAGATCCGGATCGAGTTGCTCGATACAGCGGCTTTGATACAAGAACCAAATGCGCTGAAGAGTGCTATCATAAAGCTGTATCACCGCTACAGCGACAGCGAGGAGTTCTTGCGTAATCACAAGGCAGACTTGGATGCTCAGTGCGAATTCATGAAACAGAGGGACCATCTCGAAAAAACGATCAGTTTACTGAAGAAGCAGATAGCGCAGAATACCTCGGGTGGTGATGCGCAATTCGACAAAGTACTCGAAGAGAACATAACACTGCTCACCGAATTGAACGCCCTAAGAGAGGAATTGAAATCTGGACAGAGACACATTGCCGATATGGAGAGCCTACTGGGTTTGAAGGGCAGAGACACTGGGCCCATGGAAGCCAGAGCTAAACTGGCTAAGGCTTGCCACGGTAACGAAGAACTGGAGCATAATTATAAACAACAGATCCAAGAATGCCAGAGAATAATCAACGTCTTGAAGGAGGACATCGATAGGCTGGTCAGCAGATTGCCGGAAAAAAGTGCCAAAAAGTCGGAGCAATGATCGTCGTTGCACTTGAAATATTTTCACAATTCGCTGGTATCTTTTTTTTACCTCAAATAACATTTTTATTCAGACAGTACAAATGCTAACAAAACAAAACATGACACCAGATTTTTTTTATATCGGAAATCTTTTAATAAAGTCTTTTAGTGTTGGAAAAATATATCACTAGGAATGTTCATTTGTTCACAGAACAAAAGGAAAGATTGCTTTGCGGTTCTTTGGGTAGTTTGAGAACTCCTTCTTGTAGAGCTTGTGCTTTCCTAGCGCCCACACGGCCATCTGGTAGGCACCCGCCAACATAAACAAACCAGCTGAAAGAGAAATGATCAATGAATGTTCAATGGAAGTAAGATTGAATTTGTATGAGCTGCGAATAAATTTGCATGAAAATTGAAGTAAGACATTCCTACTGTAATTGTGGACAATTATATTGTCCACAATTACAGTAGGTACAGTATTGTATATAAATGGACTAATAAGAATTTTAAATGGAATTTTTATGCAATGTAACTTGAAATACTACAATGTGGAATGATTTTCTTATATAAGTTTACGATAAAAACGATAGGCTCACCTGGAAGGCACTGGGTCATAATAGTAAAACCAATCCAGCTTCCAACTTCGTACGTATAGTTAGGGCAAGATACAAAATTAAATAACAATGTGAAGGGATTGCCAGTGGCCACTGGAATTCTCCTTATCGTAGTCCCTGGTGGTCTGAGATTCCTCAGTGCCAAGTGAATACTCAAATTACCCAATTCACACAAGAAGAACATTGCAGCACCGATGAGAAATCTGGTTCCACTGGGCGGTGTGTAGAGTGGATGATTCACATGGTAGGCTACGTACATTGTGAACAGCCAGTAATACGAACAGTTCTTAAAAAGATTTCTTAATGGCATAGTGGCATGGCTGAAGCGATGAACGAATAAGGTCTCTAGTAGTCTCTTGGCGTAATGAAGGGACCAGCACGCCGCTGCCCAGCTGTAAAACACAGAACGGAATCAGAAAACGAACTTACGATACCTTGGCATTCCGAAAGCATTTCATCTTACTGCACTACGGTATCTATCTTTGCATCAGGTACATCTCCGTAAAAGATCCACGGCCTCTGGTAGACCCAGAGGTAGACGAAGAGTGGCCCCGCATACTCAGCCAGGAAGACAGTCTTCCAGCCAATCTGCGGTCCCAGATCCTTGAAGTAGAGTTTGGAGCCGTACTTGAGCTGCAGGCTCTTGACCGTCTCCGAATCCGAGAGAGCTTTGCCCTTGGGCTCCAGTCTGAGGCATTGCCTCTGGGCGTACGGTGCCTTCTTCAGGCTGTGTAGCTGCTGCTTGATCTCGGCAATCGTCGTGGTCGGCGACACCTGATGGGACAGCGAAAAATCATCAGACTTTCACAACTCGTTCCTCATTCTCCCGTAACTATACTTAATTGCAGCGCAGTTGCAGCAGCGAGCTAATCACCCGCTCCGAGATGAATTATTTCGACTTCGTACCAGAAAGCAAGCCCAAAGAGACTACGGGCTCGGCGTTCTGGACGAGCTGGCCGGTATGTAAATACAGCCGGATCCGAGCACATAACAATTCCGCTTACTCACCGTCACGGAGGCGATGCTCTTCGAGCTGCCCGCCGACACTACCTCGACCTGTGATCAAAGCAATGATATATATATATATATATATATAAAATTACACCGCTCGAGCTAGGATGAGAATCGAGGCTGGCGTTATTCAAGTTTTTTTTTCTCTTACCTCCATCGTGGAAAGCTCGGCTGATCGAGGGGGAAAATCGTTGTAGCTCCGCTGTCCACGCGCTGCAACAACTCGACCGTTTCGCGCTGCGTTCGGCCGCCGTGTGTGTCTGTCTGCGACGTACGTGTGTATGTCCGCGCGCCGCTGATGGCGCCACCGAAACCAACATCAATTTACGGATATATAGGTATATATACTCGTACTACTGCGCCGTCGCTGTCGTCGTTCACCTTATATTACAGTTTTAAATAATACGCGAATAGAAAAATTCGGAGATCGATTCGTGTTCTTAGCTGGTAGTGCTTTTCTGTATATACGTTTTTAAAAACCAACGTTTTTAGAACGCGGTTGGCTGCATTTTTGTACACGCATATATATATATATATATATAATATTTTTAGTAATAATATGACATCTCAAAGTAAACGTTCAACCGCGTCGGTGAGAAGCTGCTCCGAAATAATTACTTTTCCTCTCCCAGACTCTCTCGCGTATAACGCACGATCTAACGGTAATCTTTAAGCACCTCACACTTCCCCGTCAGCAGCATCGAAGTCGACAGCACGAAATCTCCTTTACGCGAGTATTAGAAGAATGCATATGTTAAAAAAAAATACATAACCGAATCGACATTCTCGACTACCGCAAACTGGTTTTCCCGGCATATAAGCCTATATATATATATATATATATATATATATATATATATATATATATATATATATATATAATATAAAATCTTCGGTATTTCAGTCCCGAAAAGCCATCGCGATCGGCTCTCCAAATAAATACGACCAAACTCATTACCATCGGCGCTTTTGTTTCAACCGCGGCGTTTTTTTTTCTCTCAAACTCGCGAGTTCGCGCTAATTTATACGCCGGGAAATGTCGATCTTTGACCCCGGCCCCGCTCGAGCGTATATTATGCGCTATACTCCTCTCGTCGCGTGTATTTATACGCGCGCGCAGGAGAAAACTTTTTTTCACTCTCTCAAGGCTGACGACTTTTTTTTTCTTCTTTCCCGTGCGCGCAATGACTCTGCGTCGGCTTTTTTTGTGGCCGGAAAGTCGTCGGATCGATGAGGAAAAAGAAGCGCAGAGCTGGCGTTTTTTGTTCGATGCTCAAGTTGAATCTCGTTCGCGCGAACGATCTTCGCGCGTAGCCGAGACCATAGAACGCGTGAGCTCGCGCGCGGGTTTACGAAAAGCGCGGATTCATCGTCGCAGCTTATGAATATTGACGAGCTTGCATGTAATTCGATGGCATTTATAACGCGGCCTGGCCGAAAACGGAGAAAGAGACGCGCTCAGAGACTCACTTCAGCTCATTCTTTTTTCATTCGACGGCGCATATGATGCGTTGTAAAATTCATGAATTTTTTCGCTACCTCTTAGCACGTCGAGCGAGAAAACGCACTTTTGCATTTTTGCGCGAGTGCGAGATGTTTAATGTATACGATATCGTTCGTTGGCGATAACCACTGTTAATGCCATTATAGTGTGTTATGTAAGGACTTTTTCGAATAGAGAATCGCCATGCATAGGAGCGGATTATGCCCGAAGGATAATGAACCAACCGATAGAGTACAGTCCGACTTACCGGCTGATGAGACGGTGTATGCGACGATCGGTAAGGAAACATTTGACTTTCGCACAAGCTTCTTTTTATTATTGCAATTTTATACTTGTCATTACAATACTGTGCTTTTGAATCTTCGTAAACTTCTTCATTGTGTATATCAAAAAATATAAATCGACAAATTAACTTTCCTCGCGATTAAGTTAAAAAATGTATATTTACAATACTATATCTTGTAGAGGTAGCATCAAAATGTCTATGAGTCTAATGAGATATGTGTAAATGAAAAAAATAATCTGGAATCTTGCCGTTGTGGAAGACACTTATATGACGCCGGTAGATTTCCTGTATTGACCAAAGTGATCCAGATACTGGTGGATGGTATCCATCGGCTGGTAAATGTCATTCATGTGATTCTGGAACAAGAAATTTGCGGGAATAAGGCTATAATATTCTCGAACTATAATTAAAAAATGAATTTCGCATGCAGAGCCCCCATAAACTGCATCTGCCAAATGTAAGTGTGTAAAGTGTGTTTGGAGACTTGCTACCTTAAGAATGAATGAATGAATTGTATGGAAGATTTAAGTATGGCTGGAGGTTATCGCTGTGTAATCAACAGCATAATTAACCAGCATTTTGTTATATTTCTTATTGTTAAACCGGACCTGCGAACAGGGATCCTCGTATTCCTTTATTGTGTAAAATAATATCTACTCTGTACCGAATTGCAAATGTTTATGTGTAACTCTGTTTATATGTAACTCTGGAAATAAATAAATAAATAAATAAATAAAGAAATAAAGAAATTCGTCGCGGCAGACGCGATATGTAATAAACGTGAGTTTTAACAAATAACGATTTCTCTCGTCAGATTCGAAAATCTGCTAACTCCGCATTCCTTGTATTATTATATTACACAAATAAAAATCATATACATAATTACCTGCAGATACTGCGGCACCTGAGTGGACACGGTCGGCCCAAGGAATCCCTGCACAAACTCCCGTATCAGCTCGAAGCAGCTTCCCGGCACGACGCAAGGCCTGTACTCGACCTGCAACAACGATCCCCTCTGTCATTATTCGCATTCGTGACGCGCCGTGCACAGAAAGTTTCTCTCGCGCGCAAATCAGCCGAATCGGAAGACGTAGAGATATACGACACTCGATATCGCCGACGACTCGCGTCGAGACAAACGACTCGTTTACGTACTCTCGTAGACAGCTTTCATCTCCGGATTCCGGGAAGGATCCTTTGATGAACGGACGCGCCACGACAAACCGAATTTTTCGACGGGATCGTCGCTTGAATTTTCGCGGGGTTATTTCGGAGATATCATTTTCACACGGAAGGTCGAAATCGGACTTTAATTTCATTACGCGTCGATATCCGCTGATTTTCTTCTTCTCCCCTATATGACGCGTATTTACGGCACTCCCACCTTCGCTCTCTCGAAAGCTCTCGCGCGTACGTAAGTGATATCGCGCGATTTTTCTCTCGCGCATATACGTCAAACGAGAAGGATATACAAGTCCCGAGGACTTCTGCGAGTGCTCTCTCATGCGGAGAAAAAGAACTTGACTCCTCTCAAGCGCACCTAATATATATATATAACAGCTCGCGTTTAACGACTTAACGACGGCAGTGTGTACTATGCGCGTAATATATACAGCGAGCGGTGTGGTACCCCCCCCCTGTAATTTCCGCGCAGCATAATGCCGGTGAAACACATTGCGGTTCGTAGAGGCTAGATTAAAATTTTGGCAATTTATAATTTTGCTAAACTTACGAAATAGCAAAACTCTATCTCTCTCTCGCTCTAGAGGTTTTCGAAAAGAATACGTATATACCTATATATACTCTCCCGCGGCGGGCCTCGTAACCCAACTATAATTTTCCTAAATATCCGCTAGCAAAAGAGCGCGTCGAGCAGGTACACATATAATACGCGAGGAGCTTCTGCTGCACGTATATATTATAAGCGAACGAAGCGTTTAAGGGCGGCACTCTCTGCATAGCGCAACTTTTTTACGAGCTACTTCAAAATCACCTCCGCACGTACCCATACGGCCGCCTATAAAAATATATACGCACACGTGTGTCGGAGATATACAGAGACGCGTAAAAAAAGCGCGAACTCGGTCATGTACTATATGTATATATATATATATACATACGTAAAAGCTCGAGGCTCGCAGTGATGACAATATATATATATAGGTAACGCGCGAAAAAGCTAGGAAGGAGCTTAAAAGCTCGCTGCTGCTTTGCTTTTTGTGTATATATATAAGCGTGTGTATATGTGGTGCACTTTGCGTATAGAACCGGGACATGTGTAGGTGTATGCCAGAGAGCTAACGAAGACCGCAGTCACGTGTGCGGACGCGTGCGAGCTTAATGTGCAGGGCATATCGCTCGGATGGAATGGATGGCTGCGAATTTTCGTGTATAAGGTGGTACGGTCGAGACTCCGGGGAGTACGGTAATGCGGGGATTCCGCGAGAGCTTGGACTGCTAAATTTACGCGTACACGGAATAGTAGGTATATATTCCATTTCTCTACTCAATGAAAAAATGAAAACGGTTATAAGCCCGGGATTTTGAAGCTGCCGCATGCTCGTTGTACTTCCTCCTCGCGGCCGTCCGTTTAGTTTCGCCTGCTGCCGCGTCTCGAGAGGTGCCACTGCATTCTTTTCACAGCCTCGCGACCGCTGTCGCCTTTTTTTCCCGCTTGGACGCCCCGATGCGTGAATGTTGCGTAAAATCGCATTCTGCTTTACGTATCGCAGTGTCGTATCGCGAAAACAAGTTTCCGAAACGATACATCTCAACGTTTATTGGCGAATATATGCATCACCTCGACGAGAACGCCCTTGAAATTCTGCGTCATGGTGACGGTTCCGAGTTTGATACAGAAGTCCCCGAGCTCGAATCGTGGTCCCTTGCACTCGATCTTCGTCTGCTTCTTGTTCGTGTAGATGCTCGTCATTTTGAGCATGAGGAGGTCGAATAGACCGTCGGCGATAAGCGGCACCATCTTGTTGCCGGACTCCAGTATCGCGAATACCGAGGCCGGCTGCTCCGAATTGTGCAACACGTGCACCGTGCGCTGCTGGCCTGTAAGTCAATGCAGGATGTGAGTTATTTTATTTTGATAATTTCAATCATTGCAATATCCAACTCCGATGCGTATGCGTAAGCGTAGGTATTTAATCGAGAAAGAAAAAAAATGTACAATGCGACGATTCGTGCAGCTGAATATTCATACGGGATTTAGTCCCACGGGTTCTCTTGAAAGCACGCGCGAGAGGGAGTATCGGAAAGCTGTTTATACTGACCGACGCTCGAATGAATTACAAGTGCGCGGCGATATAAATAATAATACCGCGTGAGAAAAAGCCCCGAGTCTGCAGAGTAATACACGGCCCATGACAAATCCGTACACATTGTACGCGGCATATCGCGTCGCGAGAGACACTAGAGAGAAGAAAGCTTTGTGCTGCACTGCGAGCCATTATTCCTACAATGTTGCTCTCTTTTGTCGCTAAATACTCGGAGTTTCTATATAGACTTAAGACTATGATGTATGCCTCGCGCCTACCGTATACATATACCGTATACATTTACGTCGCGCTCGGGAGAAACAAGCGCATTTGGTCGATTTTAATGCCGGGTCGTTGCACCGGATAACGCTGAATTATTAAATCTCTTATATATATTTCGCATCAGCTGGCTGCGTATATATATATACTCCGTGTGGTCCCGACAAAAAGTATACCTATATTATAAGCGTAGAGCGTATACTGGCGCACACACACACACACTTGTTAAAATGCAGATCCGCGCGAGGGCGTGCTATATACACGCGCGAAGTAGTGGTGCGGTCGCGCGGCAATAATCACGCTGGCGGATTATAATACCCTCCCCTATAATACCGCTCTCCGATCCCCCGCGCGTAGATAATAAACGCTCGCGCTCGAGAGTTGCAACCTGTCGACCTACTTTCGCATATACATTGATCTTGCATCAATTGGGGTTATTTAGAGAGAGAGAGAGAGAGAGAGAGAGAGAGAGAGAGAGAGAGAGAGAGAGAGAGAGAGAGAGAGAGAGAGCGCGGGGGAGTCAAAGCTGCTGATGTGTATACACAGAGATCGAAATGCGAGACCCCGGAGAGAGACGGAGGATAGATTTCCCAGGTTTTACGTCAATCACTTCTAATTTGAGTGGAGCGCAGTCGTACATTCAGAGGAGATGCGGTACACGCTGCTCGCAATCCATCAGCATCGCGCGAGCGTCAAAGCTCACTCGAGGCATAAACATCGATTACGGGGACGCAAGAACGGTATATATACTACTGTGTTGCGACTGCCTTATCACCTCGGCTTCTCTCTGCACAGCAACGCGCTCTCTCTCTCTGTCTCTCTCTCTCTCCCTCTCTCTCTCTGTCTGTTTGCACGAGTATATACGATATTATATGCTACTGTGCGCGTATATACAGTATATACCGGGCGGGCTCGCAGACGTCGGGGATTCCATTGGAGGAGTTATATACACACGACTGTCAGCAAGTAATGATAATTAATAGATTGTCTTTTTGGCGCGTCGTGTATATCCAATCGCGAAAAAGTTAGCACGCGATTCATTAACTACGATGCTTTTTCGACAGATTCAAAGAGCCGTCGCGCGCAGAACTGCGCATAAATTTTGCACGATTAAAATACCATCATATATATAGGTACACACGCGCTTTCTAAAAAGAGAAAATCCGCTTTAAACGTTCATATATCGAAAGAGCGCTTGATGCTCCTTGAAAAATGATCGATTATCGGCGCGTTTTTCCGGATCGCGCTTAATTCAGCGTAAGTTAAAAGGTTGCGTGGTTACGTCGATTTTCCCGCATAAAATGTGTTATTCCCCCGCCGATGTTGGGCTATTATTTTAGTATAATATTCACGGGATAAAGCACGCGCACATAACGCGTTACACCATATACGCGACCACAGATTTATACGCTACATAAATTTCCGTACGTTTATTGAAACGCACTGCGTTATTGTGTGTATTAATGCGTTTTCCTATATACAGCATATAATACGCTAGGCTTTCAAATAAAGGCAATTAAATCGGTATACAATAACGATCGGCGTAACTTTGTATTACCGACCAACAATCGTCGCTCGTTAAACTCTATTTTTTCTCGTTAAAAATATTACCGAGGATAATTTTAATATCCATTTGCAGGTCGAAAGTAAAATTGCAAGTTCTCGATGTACTTTACATCAGAAAGCAAGTTCGATTATACAGAGGATATTAATAATACAGCGCGTATAATATAACGTCGTTACATCACACTTACTGCTCTTATGGAGGCGTAAAAGCTTTCTGCACGAGAGATATACATATTACAAAAAAAAATGTTCAGCGCAGTAAACGAATTTCACGCCTGTTGCAGGAGCAAATAGTTAAAGATTTTATAACAACAGCTTTATTGTTAAATCGACGAGAAAAAAGTACGTTATATTTCGCTCTTCGAAAACTGAAATCCCGACTGCACAAAGCTCTGCGCATATACGTCTGTCGGTTGGGCATTCGATTGAAAGGAAAAATATAAAACCTATTTTCTCTCGCCGTTCCTCTCTCCCTCCATCAGAAGCAGCATCGGTCCAATAATCCTCGCGCGCACATAAGTATATATTGCTCGTGTCAAAGGCTAAATCCAGCTCTTCCCCTCAGAAGACTAATAATTCGCGAAGAAAAAGAACCGTCCGAAAATGCGATTTAACCTTTAGCCCAGAAATCCACACCCACGAATCCCATTCCCCTTTGCCTCTCGCGCTTCCGGTCGACCTCTCGCTCACACACTTTCAGCGTGTGACGCAGTGCGGAATCGCCGGGCTGCGCTATGCCGTTGCTGTATATATAGTATATGTATATATACCGTGTATACGCGCCGTCGAGCAGCAGCATTTTAGCCTGTGTATTTCGGATTTCCATTGCACGTCGTCACGAGAGAGAGAGAGTCGAGGAACAAGTAAACAATTAATCGGGCTCCAATCGCATTTTCTTCAGAGCGATTGCTACCTTTCGCGCTGCGGGCTCTTGAATGGAGCAAATTTTTGTTTATCATAGGAAATCCCGTGTCTCACGGATGTGTAATCAGATCGACTTTCATTCCTTAAAGGCCACCTTCATACGCGCGCAGGATGATTCAGAGGTGCAGCACTCGCACGAGAGCTCGTAAATCGTTCATCTCACGCAGAGCCAAAACATTTCTAATCTTGGTACAGATGCATTATAAGAAATGGATTCCCCTACGGGTATCCGCGTATACCCGATAAGAGCGCATAATCCCGGTGGGTCGCGCTTCGGTGCGCTTTTAATTGGAAGAGGAATCCCGGCATTCCGTCGCGTCGAAGCCCCTAGCGCTGACGAATTTATGGCTCAATCGGACAAGAGCTGCTACGCCGCTGCGGAATGTTGTACCACACTGATGTATATATACCCTTTGAAGACTCGCGAGAGATGCTGGATTTTCCTCCGATGATTACAGGTACTTTGGAGAGGAGGGAAAGCGCGCTGCTTTGTTATCGAGGATCGTAAATTTTATTACGATCGCCACGTGTGTGTGCTGTGCTTTCAATGCTAATATGATGATTTCTAGGCTGATTTATTGAAATAGTTGAAGCAAAGTATTATCTTACTTTTACGAGGTAATTACATGTTAGGAGAATATATAGCTTACGACGCAGTCCTTTTGTAATGATAAATTTGCGACTGGACGAACAGCGCGAGAAAGAGGAAGTGTTCGTTAGCTCGCTAAAAGACGCGTTAGTTTCTTGCGACTCTCACAAAGGCGACAGCTCTAAAATTAGCCGAACCGCCAAAAGGGCGCGGAATTTTTCACCGACCGAGTGGCATTAATTTCTCGCAGTAGCGCAGCAGATAGTCCATCGTTTTTCGTCGCAAAGCCTCTTCTTCGAATAGCTCAACACTCTTCTTCGGGGAACGGCGCGTCCGACCGCCGTGTGTATATAGTATTTTTTTATTCGACGGTCGTCGTGATAGTCTTTATGTATATAATATATATTTATAACAATGATAAAGCAGTATTTTAAACCGCATTAAAAATGCAAACCATATACACTCTCGATCAATGCATATTCGTTTACCGCGTGCGTGAAAGCTCGCTAAAAAGAGCGCGAAATTTTAAATATTAATCGACTGCGTGAAGCGCAGCGCGCGCGGTGATGTCGCAGTAAAAAGCTCTCTTTGTCGTGCACACGATGAAAAAGCTGTTAGCGACTGAAAAATTAATCGAATACAATCAGATCCAATGGATGGGACTTTAAACAGCCAGCAAAAAAAAACTTGACAATCGATTCGTGCTCTGCTGCATCAATGAAGTCTGAGGATCAATTATTGACGATGACGCTCGCCGAGTGCCGCGAATCCGTTCCGTCGACGAGCTCTTCTTAAACTGCATTTATGAAGAATTCATTGGATTTGCTCGGCTCTCCAGATCGCGAATGCTTTTATCTCCTCATTATTTTAGCCTCCTAATATTAACATTACCCACCCGGTCGAGGCGTATTTTTTTATATATATATATATATATATAGTAAAAAAGCAAAGTTTTTTCTTCAAATAATAAACCGCACTGCGAAGCGCAAAATAAACTTTCGCATAGCCGAGCGCGTTTCCTGGAAATTCTTTTAACGAATGTCGCCGTTCGCTCGAACTCGTCGAATGGAAAAGCGAGCGTTGAATCCAAAATGCGAGAAAAAAGAAAGAAATTCATAAAACTCGTCGTCGGGGTTTGCGGATGCGGATTTCCCTGAAGAACCGAGCGACTTTTACAAAGTTTGTTTACGAGTCCGTAATTGCGACGAGAGCAAGCAGTGATTATTCCCGGAAAGTCGCGCAATTTTTTTTTTCGATCCCTCGGGGTTGACTTGTCTTATAGAGGGGAAACCAAACAACAATAACGGCTCTCACGCGCGAGAGCAACGTAATGAACACCCCTTTTCGTTAGTCGTTACTAACCCTTTTCTTTTTTCTCGCGCATTCGGTAGGAAAGATTTGCGATTGCTTTATTAAAAGTTCAGCCACAGCAGCGGCAGCTGCTGGATTCTTCGCTGCGGTGAGTTTATAAAGCCGCGCGCGGTCTTATTATATACAGGGGCGGAAGAAGAGCTCGAAAAAAAAAAATTATCAAGGCGAGAGGAAAAGCCGGCGAAAGCTCTCGTGGAAGAACTTTATGTAGTTGTGACCAGGCACATGTGTTTCAATGTGATCTTTTTTTTCGTTGGGAATAGCAAGGATAACCGGAACGCGAATTCTTTTCCGCGAATGTGTTCAATAAATCCTCATAGGATATATCGAGCAGCTCGATATATACTGCGCGATTCCGATGGAGGAGACAAAGGGGAAAAATCCTCAGCCGACGCATCAGCGGCGGAAAAAGGCCGCCAAGTGCTTTGTTTCGATGAATCTTCCTGCGCTTTACTCGCGCTAATTTGAATTCCGCGCGCCAGGCGCATCGGCTTCTTTTGTGCTCGTTCAAATTCCGATACTCCACTTTGATATCCGCAGCTCTCGGGATTTTTTTTCGCTCCGACGGCGACGTTTATTAAAAATTTTTAATGATCGAAACGATTCTCGTACGAAAATTCGATATATTATAAGCTCTGATGGCGAGTATTATGGAATAATTGAAAGTAGAAGATGCTCAGTATGGAGTTTTTGATAATTCGTTCAAAGATATTAATCGGATTACGGAATCGGCGGCGAATCCTATGTGGCTGCCGAGGGTTTTCGATACAGAGAAATAATATTTCGCAAATAGAAGCACCGCTTTCAGCAAAGACCGTTTTTCGTATCAAGGGGGGACCCGGGCGACGAAAGAAGCAAGGGAATCTGGTTAGCGAGTCAATCGTCGGGCTATTGAAAGGGGCGTCCTCACTTTTGACTCGATAAATTCATAAAAGCTTCAACGACCCTTTATATACGACATGATAATATAATATAAATATTTTTAAACTTACGATGAATACGACTCTAATTATAGACGTTAAATGTCAATGATAATATATCGCAGGACTTTGGAATTCGTTATGTAGTGCATTGTGAAACTCGATGAAAGGAATAAATATGGCTTCATTTGATGAAAACGCGTTGGTGTGCGCAACGCGCGCTAATGTTAAAGACCATTAATCAAAGAGCCTGGAAATCCTGCAACAAAAGGCGAACGTTTCAATCGTTCGTAAATTATATGAGCGAAATCCGCGTGTATACGTATATTATCCACAAATGTATATATTTCGAGATTAACCATAGTTCACCGAATCGCTTCCGCAGGAAACTTTATTATCATGCTATAAAATTCCATCGATTTTACAATATTTTATCCAAAAGCATATATCGTTTACTCAAAAGCAATGCAAGCTTAATTAATATTATCCATCAGCATCCGTGTCCACACTATCGCCAGGCTCTTTTTCCTCTAACCGATGAAACTCCGTCAATATAACCAGGAAAAAAACCGTTAATATAATATTATAACGATTGATTCCGCAAGCTCGCTCTGTCCCAAAGAAATCGTGGGCAGCTGCACCGGCCGCGAGTGAAAACGAGAAGAAGAAGAAGAAGAAGAAGAAGAAGAAGAAGAAGAAGAAGAAGAAGAAGAAGAAGAAGAAGGAAAATAAAGCAACTCCCCTCCCCAATTAACGCGAACAAAAAGCCAGGAATTGAATTCGAAAAAGTCCTCGGCCGCTATATCCTCGGCTCCTCCGTTCCGCATGAGCTGCATTCTGCAGTGTCCTCGGCGTGCACAGCGGCGAGATTCGCGCGCGGCATTTCCCCTACCCCAGCCGCCCAGCTGCGCAGCGAGGCCTAGACAGCGGCACACGGGGGTAGTAGTGCGGCTGGCTTTTGCGCAGGGGGTCGCGCATTACCGGCCAGAGAGGGAGAGCGAGGAGATGCACCGCATGTATATATGTACGCGTACGTGTGGGTGCAGCAGAGAGCGCGCGCGCGCAGCCGGGAGGGTGGCTGCAGCAGGGGACGACGACTGCGCTGGCTTCCTCGTCGTCGTCGTATGGACGTCCCTTTAGTTGCCCGCGATTCGGCGCCTGCTGGGGGTGCATCGGCTGTCGACGGGAGTTAAAGCTCGATCTCGCGACTACGTACGTGTGCAGCGACTCTATATACTATACTACTGTCTTCTCGACCCTTTATTTTGGCGTGTAATTTTATTTTTTTTATTTTTTTTATTTTTCGACCAAGAGTCGGCCGTTTGTGTTGGGGCTGCGGGAAGGGAAGAATGATAAATTAAAAAATATGCGCTTATTTTTCACCGCGAGATGTATAGCCGAGGAAAAAAGTGCGGAAGTCCGCGAGAAAGCGTTATTTTATATAATTTCATGCTAATGGCGAGGCAAACTCCGGCAAAGTCATCTTTGCAAAGTTAAAAGAGTCTCTCTCTCTCTCTCTCTCTCTCTCTCTATCTCTCTCTTTCGCCGCTTTCGAGTAAAAAGTTTACTTGAAGAGATCGCGAAGTGCACTTAGAATACGAGCAACTATCATCGCTGCACTTGTCCGCTATTACTCCAGTGATATGGAAGTGTATATTTGCATACACTCGGTGGAATAATCCTCTTCGGGGTAAAAAATAATTGTGCTGATGCGCTGCGAGGAGAAACCACGACGAGGTTATGCAACTTTCGTGCTCGAGTATGCTACTCATCGTCCGCTTTTTCGGCATGTAATAATGCGACATTTCAGAGTCACGGCAGATTTAGTAAAAGTAGCATAGATAACTAATATACCACACAGACCTCTCGACGCGTCGCGCTGACCTGGTATTGCCTCGCACGCCTTATATACGTATTATAACCCGTGTTCAGCGCGGCTTCGCTGTACTGCGGCGATAGTCCGTCGACGCGCAATCGATGATCACTTAGCTTAGATTTCCGACGAGCCTATATTTTTTTCTTCCAGCATAAGCGCGTCTGCTCGATCAATCGCTTAGTTTTCTCTTATCAGTCGGTTTTCTATTGTCCTCGCGAGTACTGTGCCCATATGACGATGCAAGGGAATTTTTAATTCTAATAACGGAAGTCGCCGCGTATCTCGAGGAAACTCATCCTTGTTTACGCTCTCTTTATCTGCGCGTATATAGGAGTGAAAATGAACCCCATTAGAGGTGATTTTTCTGCAGCCGAGCAAGAGAATGAAGATAGAGGAGCAAGCTCGTTAGGGTGAAAAATTACTCCCGGAAGAGCTGGCGAGGCTAGCTGCAGTGCAATTTATAATAAGATTTTTATAAAATTTCCCTTGAAAACAGCGACTTTTAATTAAACCTTCCAGCAACAACACAATATTACATAATATCTATATAGTCGAGGATCTATTTTCGTACATTCGCCAAATTATGCGCTCCGCTATATATCTATACACGGAATACGCTTTTGCGTCTCGTGTCTCGCGCTAGTTGGCTGTACTATCGTTTAATTTTATCAACTCTAAATTCCTTTTCGACAAAATTAAATCCGCGAAATCGCTGCAATTTCGCGCGAACGAACATCTCCCGCCGCTGACTCCCGGGCAAATAAAACGCCCGCATATACTTATATATACGCGAATAGAGAGTAAACTTTGTTTTCTCGTTATGAGCTCCGCTTCGCATCTGGTTAATCGGAAAGCCGCTGAATCGTCTGGCTTTTCAAATTCAATGTACCATTATCGCCGATGCGAGAGTCCCGGAAAAAAAGGACTGCATCCGGGCGAAAGATCGAAACCGAGGGAAATACATCTCGCGTAGCAGCATAGTCGGCACTTGACGTCTCAATCGAGTTTATGCGCTCGCTGCGGAGAGATGAAGAGCCCTGAAAAATCGAATCAGACTGTACGAGCGAGAACTGCAGCAGTAGCAGCGCACGTGCATGTGCGGCTGTACGTGCAGCAGCGCGCGGCCGAGAAAAAGTTCAACTGGCCAGGGCCGTTCCATCACTATATACATACACACACTCACACACACAGGTGACGCTGACGAATTGGGCTTATCTTGCGTTTTTCCTCTGTAATTGCGCACCGACGATAAATCGAGCGCGCGCTCTCTCTCTCTCTCTCTCTCGGGCAGTTTTTTATTCGACATCTAGAATGACTATATATACTGCGCGAAAAACGAGCTTTGGGCAGTGAGCTTCGATTGACCTTTCCACTCGGTGCGCGATGCGAGTGTGTGCGTGTGTGTGTGTGAGAAGAGATGTGGGTGGAAATAATTAAATCGAAAAAGAGCGCGGCTTTTTGTTTTACGCGACCGGAGCGCGACGCTGCGATTTTTTTTTAGTGTGTAAATTATTCGACTGCTCTTGGCGGGTGTTAGTTTTGATGGAGGAGCACTTGTTTTTACAAATTCGGTATTTTCGAGAGGATTATATAAAGCAAATAAAAGCTCGATCAGCTGCATTGGTTCGTTTGAAAATCTTCCGAAATAAATTCGTGCAGCGTTAATTAAAGAAAGTTTAATTGTTTAGCTCTGGTGAAAAAAGAAACCAAGCAAATCATCCAACGAATCTCCCGAAGAGCAGAACTCACAATCAAAGCCATCCTCAAGTTCACTCGCCTCTCTTTAATTCACATGCATACGCATTCCAAGATCCAAGAGACTCATATCCCGTGTGCATACAGCTGCGTCGCATTAAGAATCTCCGCGCTTTTCTCTCTCTCTCGCTCTACCCTCCCACGTCCTACTCTCGCAAATACACACGCAGCATGAGTTCAATTACGCGAATAAGTGTGCGGAATCCGCCTCGTAATTGAGACGGCGAGGCTGCCTCTCCCGAGATACGCCGAAATGCAAAATTGCTTTTTTTTCTCTTGCCGAGCTTGCGAGCTTTCTGCGTGCCGCGGATGACGAGTGCAGTATATGTAAAGGGCTTTAGGATACTTGAAAAGAAAAATCGAGATTAACAGCGAGGATTATGTGCGCCGACAGCGAATGAATGAATATTAGAGAATCGCATTGTGTCGCTGCGACGTAGAGAGATGAAAGATAATTTATATGATAAATAAAGCCGTCATTGCTGTGTGCGTGTGTGTACAACGTGAGTACATGTATCGTTGAGATTTAGACGCTCCGAATGTACGTTATATTAACTTTATATACGCGAAGAAAAACATAACCGATGTAGCGTGGAGGATTATTAAGTGCACCCATTTTCATGATGTATTCTGCACGATGTCGTTGCTTAAGCTGCCGGAGGTAAATATGCCAGTGGTCAGAAGTATATTATATACATAACACACGGGACGTTTTACGTAATAGATTTTTCTCATTATTTCTATTTTTCTCCTACTCTATTTATAAAACTATTTCGATGAGCATACTCCCTAGTTATTATTCTTTACACTTTTGCACTGTCTATATGCAACGAAAATTCTCGCGGGCTTTCCGATCAAAGTAAATAAATTTGTGAAATACCAACTTTCCAATATGAGGAGTTGCTACATCCATTACTATCGAGAATAAATTATATTTACAATCCTGTGCTAAACACGAGTTGGATAAACAAATACATATACAACATGCAATCCTCACGGACATTAGAGAATTTTTTTTTTAATAACTCATGACGCACCTGCGAGGCTTCTCTCGCTAAATCTTCCCGCTAACTCAATTATACAGCACTATTTCGTATAAGCTACCGACAAAGAAGCTCGATAAAATTCATACGCTGTACAGCCGTACAGCTGTATATACACGGCTCTCTATTAAGATGCGCATAAAACCGAGCGATCCGCGGGGGGCGGCCATTTACGCTCCGTGTAATAACGTACACGCAAATATATTTATCCGCGCGTTGAGTCTTACCGCGCCTCGCGGCGATCGACCGATCGATTAATTACGATCGAAGCACCGATTTTACGCGTGCCATAAGAGATCTCGCGAAGCTCTCATATCGGATGGAATTTTAATTCGCGGCGCGAAACTTTCGATCGTCATCTCGACGACGTTCTACATCAGGTTAGCTGTTAGACTCGTACACAGCATCGATATAGCAACTTTTTACGTTACGTCTTATGACCGGCGGGAAAAAGGAGCAATACGATCGAGCGGAGATGAGCAAGACGGAACAGCGTGTTGTCTCATCGATCTTGTATACTATACGTCCGAAGCTTTTTTCGATTAGCCCCGCGCAATGACAAATTGTTCGCGACATTATGATTTAATCTTCCGCCAGCGATCAGTATTTTTCTCCATCCAGTCTCCGGCAGTCTTATAATAAGTTCGTCTGTTACATCAACGATCTCGTCTTTCAAAGTTTCTCATATATAATCTATATATATATATATACTCAGCTAAGTCAATCGATGCATAATACAGTGGATAAATGAATTAGAGAAGCTCCGACATTCAATGTATAATAAAGCAGAGCGCGATTTGTAAAACGACGACGCGTCGAACGTCAGCCAGTCTGTCCCAGCAGACGCACACGTATCGGACGTATAGAACGATGAGAGAACGTCGGAGTAGAAACACCGGGGATAAATCATCTGCCGCCCGCGCAGAGGAGGATTTGTCCGTCGTAAAGTGTTGGCTACATGCGTGAGTTATCGCCCCGGTGCCAAGTACAGGGGAGGGCTTGCGCTCGTGACCCGGTATTGCTCTTAAGGCCGCGAGCAAGCAAGCAAGCAAGCAAGCAAGCAAGCAAGCAAGCGAGAGAGAGGAAGAATAATATAGGGTAGAGAAGTTCGATATTGGCAGAATTCGAGCCAAGGAGTTCGGAGGAACAATGCTCCGCGCCCTTGTTATCTGTCGCTGATGGAGAAGCACGCCGACTTCTCTGCACCGAGCGTATATATATATGTGTGTGTATATATGTATAGTCGTTAGAGAGAAGGCGGTGCAGTGAGTTTCCTTATCGCGTTTGGAAATGTTTAATTGCTCTTTTCAGCCCGCGCGACGGAGCGAATGTCCCGGGCATCGAGACGGGATGTCGTATTATATACATACTGGGTCATACGAAAGCTTCAAATCATTCGAGTACTGTACTCGCAGACTCGGATAATTCGCGTTGGTATATTTGTTTCTGTTTTTAGCTCAGTCTTATTTCTGTCGCTGCGCAGGTACGAAAAAAGATTGTTACGGGGAAATTGAGTGGACTGTATGCTGATAAGAATAGCGACAATTGTCACGTGCATTATGCATGATCTTTGACGTGTACATTTCTTGTGATGCGGAACAGCTACCCGGATTTATAAAATTATACTTCAGTGTGTGAATTTGAAAACACGAAAAGAAAATCGATGTTTAGACTCTTGCGTCGAGCAGACAGAAACTTTGTTCGTTGGATAAATATAGTTACAGCCGAGAGTGCTGTATGCGCAATCGTCGATCTATATGTGTATATATGTATAAAGTGTCGTGTGTCCGTGTATACTGCATACATTCTTAAGTGACCTAATCTGTACTAGAAAATTCAGCAGATCTAGTACATTGTATATAATACTCGACGTATAGGCTAACCTTGTACATCTATGTATAACACAAGGAACAATTATTCGACAAATTGATTTTTCGACTGTAAATCGGTGCAATTAGAAGTAGCCGAAGAATCGATTCTTTGCAATTGAGGAACGATCAACCGAGAGCTTCTGATCGGGTTACCAATTACTTATCCCAAAGTTCATTGGACAAAATCGAATCTCCCCCTCGAGGATTAATCACTTTCGTACTGAGAATATAATATAGACGCCTCTAACGCTCGAGAACTTGCGTTGCCGAAAAATCTCTCGCCGTAGTCAACCCGATGTGTATATGAAAAATTACAAATCTCGCCCGTTTACATTGCGTAAGGCTAATTTCGCACCTGTCGAATTTTTCGCATAATACCCTAGGAGATGTACGGGACCCGCCGTGGAAACACATCGATTATGATTATTATTATTATTATTCGAGATATTCGCTCGCGTCAAAATTAAATTTGCGCCCCGAGCGCGCGGAGAAGACAGAGAGAGGCTTTTTACCGACGCTACGAAATCACCTCCCGAGGCTATAGTAATATACGCTCTCTTCGTTTCTCTCTAGCGTCGCTGCGACGGGCAAATCCGTTTTTCATCTCTCGAAGCTGGCTAAAAGTCACTGGACGCCGATATATATCGGCGCGTAAAAAGAACCGAAAGAAAGAGAGAGAGAGAGACTTTTTGCTCGCGCTCTTTTATCTGTGTGATGCCCGGGGCGGAGTAGGACAGCTTTTTCTCGCGCGCGTATACGAAGCGTACATAAATACGAGCCACGAAATTTTCTTTTATCCTACTTCGTCGTATATATGCATTATTCGAAATTATACGCAAAGTATATACCGATAATCAATGCTGTATTGTACGGATAAATTGAAATGAGAGAAATAGAATGAAGCTTATTCGTGTCTATATGTATACACACATATATATATATATATATATATATATATATATATATATATATATATATATATATATATATATATAAGCGAGAAAATCTCTCCTCGGGCGGAGTGGCCGCTAAGTGATTCGCGCTCCCAGGCCATCGTCGTCGTTAATGTAGCAAGGCGTTTGAGCCGCTAAAAGCTCGCGCGCCGCGTAAAAGTGACGTATATATACATATACACGCTTTTGCGAGCTATATATGCGGGGCGGTCTAGCCCTCGGCCGCGCGCGCGACCTCGTCTCTGATGGGTAGGCTTCTACTCGCGCGCTGATTTCTATATATAACGCTCCGAGTGTGCAGTATTGTGATGTCGTTGGACTTTGCACACTTATGGCTCTTGGTCTTGCCCGCATTCGAGAGAGAGCGAAAGATAAGGCTTTATTCTCATTGGTTACGAGATATTGTAATTATCGTTTAGAATAATCGAACGATAACCATCATACATGCGAGTATGCAAAGTTCACCGATGAGTATATATATATATATAGCAGTCGATCTTTCTGCTCGCAGCCACACGCGGAGGTCTAGCCCTCTTTCTGAAAAGCCATACGTCAGCTCCTAAAAACAATGAGCTCGTTTGCGCGTTATCTCATAGACGGAGCCATCCGATAAAGCTTTCGTCGTAAATCCGGCGCGCTCGCAGGAAAATCGGCCCCCGAAACTCCGCGCGAACTTTGCTGCCGTGCTGCGATCTATATATATATATATATATATACATGCAGACGTTCCGACAAAACTGTATATATATATATATATATACATGGCCTTTTTGTACAGCTTCATCCCTATATATACGTATATATATGATATACACAATAGCTGCTCCCGCTGAGAATAAATCACACCTTAGCTCGTTTCAATGGACGCGTGAGTGTCTGCTGCAGGTGCATATATGTAAAAGAGTCGCGCAGAGCGAGGTGGCTATGGAGGCCAGCTCTGCGACGATGCCGCGACCGGCAAAGCGGCGGCGCGCTGGCGTAGCTTTCATTGGTGCCGGCCGCCGGAAATGAGCTTCGATGCCGACGCTCTGAGAAAAGTATATGCCATATATATATATACACACACATACATATAACATCAGCGGACGAGAAGCGACACGACAATAGAAGGAAAGGGATGCTCGAGGGTCTTCCAGCGGCAAAGAGACGGCGTCGCCGACGACACCACTCGTCGTCGTCTTAGGGGCGAGAGAGGAAAATAGACGGAGAGGAAAATATATACGAGGAGCCGAACCGCCGGCCCAGGAGACATGTCACTGCAGCACCGATATTACGTGAGTTTCGTCCTATTGATTTCCGTGTGTAGCTTCGCTATATTATAACCCGACTCACCCCGCAATGCTTCTCTCTCTCATCCCGCGCTACATACGCGTGTATATATATATATATATATATACAACGCTCTTCGTGTCCGTCTGGGTCTTTGTTTTTTATGCTTTTCTTTCGCTGAGATCCTTTAGTTTTCGGCTTTGGGAACTTTGACCCGGCCTCGGGCTCTCTGTTGATGCTTTAGATGTTGTTGTTGTTGTTGTTGCTCCACCGGGATTTTCGTTTATCGGGAGCTTAGTTTGCGGCGGCTGATGATTAAGAGGCTCCGCAATCAATAAGGGCAATTTAAATTGCACACCTGGCGACGCTAAACTTTCGGAATATTAATGTCCCGCACATCTGCGGCATAAAATTGCCGCGAATTTTCCGAGAGCTAAGAAGAACCAATAAAGTTAGCCAAAGTTAATATTATATCAATAAGCGGGTTGATGCGCGGAATATATTATACACAAGGAGAGATCAGAGTGCAGTTCTTCGATCTCCTTATTCAGCCAGGAATATTTTTTCCATTATATAGGAAGCTCAAGGCTGACGATAACCCGTAACATAATTTTAAGGACACTGCCGCCGGCGCCAAAAGACGGTCGATTGCGGAATTACACGTGGCCACATATATGTGTATACGTGTAGGCATATATGCGATGGGAAAAGCCGATATAGTGCGGGAGTCGCGCGATCGAGAAAAACATATACAGGCATCATTGGCAATCCGAGCACGAAGCAACACGGAAATTATGCATTATGTACAGTATATATACGAGAGATCTCGAGTCGAAGGGAAAATCGCGACACGAGATAAACGGAGCGTGTAAATGCACGACGTGCGCGAGATTTCCGATTCGAAACGCGCCGTTCGGATATATAACTCAACGTCATTAGCATGCGCACTAGACGTGCGCCTAATTGAAATAATCCTGGGTCAGGTGAGACGATACCCCGTATATATAGCGAATTTCACCTCTGTGTATATATATATATATATCCATGAAGCTTCTCCGATTTCACCCGCGCTCCATATCCGCTTATTCGAAGTTATCGAAGTATCAATTAATTTCCCACCGAACTCTAAACTTACGCGACGATCCGGATAATCGAGCCAGGGGTAACTCGCCTGCATCGGAAAGAGATAACGCTTTGAGGGGGCAAAAAATCTAGGAGATTTACCTCTATATATATAAAAATAAAAATGCATTCACACGCGATGGTGCAGTGTGTATCTCACCATCAGCTGATGCATATTATACTCTCCCATGAATTTTCCAAAACTTGCTAAAGCAGATTCGCGTAATTTGCTCGCGCGACGAGAAGCTCTTCCATATAGATCTCCAGTCGCTCCATAGCCAAATTTATCCGGCGACACGGCCGCGCTGATCCCCCTCCCAGCGCTAGTTCAAGATTCATGGTCGTCCGGTTATTGTACCAAAGTATTATATACCAGCGCAGGCTGCACTAGCTCCGGAGGGATATATCTATATATGCGGTCGCGGAGAGGACCAGAACATAATAGATAAGCGGCGGCGGTGACGTAGCACCGACAGGAGCTGCCCGCGCACGCGGCTATCCCAGCACCGATATCGACCCCTTTTACCCTCCCCTCCTCCTCCCCTGCGAGAGAAATGGAGACAGAGAGAGAGAGAGAGGATTCGACCTTCCGACGACTATAGGATATGCGCAAGGGAGAGCCTGATGCAGGATATATAGACGCCGCCGCTACGTACGTTGGCCCGATATCGTTGCACACACGTAACTCTAATATATATATATATATATATATATATATATATATATATATATATATATATATATATATATATATATATATATATATATATATATATATATATATATACACGGGAGAGTCGTGTGACCCTCTTTGCCATGTGTACGGGGGAGTAGGGATAGATTTGAGGCTCTCTTTTCTCGCTATGCTGAATTTTAAATTGTACCATTTCGCTCTATGCTTATTGGATTTCGCTGCGCTCTATATAGCCGCATGCAGCGAAAGTATAGAATAGATTTTTAAGCCTTTCGATTTGCCGACTGGATATTTTTTTTAACCGCCTCGACTTTTTTCTCGGATGAAATAAGCTTATGGTATGTTTGAATTAGCGGCTAATGGCCGAGAAAAGTCGATCGAGTTGACGAATGGAAATTTAAAGTGTAACGCGATATCCTCTATATATATAGTATAATTAACAAAGATATATGTGCGATTGTGTATAGTCGCGTCGTTATTGCTAATAATTACGTACAACTATATACATTCTCATTATCCCGGGCTATATTTATATACATATATGTACGACGCGCCAGATGTTCGTCACGATTTCGCCTCGCTAACTATGTTAGCCCATATAAATTTTTGCGACTTTCCTTCGACAAAAACATGCAAAACGAGTTCGAGCTCTGCGATCTACGTCGATTATTCGGACTATAAGTTATAAAAATTGTCGAAGCTCAATCTGCGGATATGCGTTTTCCGTAAGCTCTTCGGGCACGTGGCCAACGTGAAGAAGCTCAGTTGACAAAACTCAAATCCAATCGGAATGAAAAGTATACAATACGAAAGCAGCGATGCAGAATACAAGTTGCCGCGCGAACGAGTCTCGCCCGTCGGTCGGCTAATCACTCCGAGAGTACAACTATATATATATATATATATAGCGAATCTTCTCCTCCGGCGTCGGTTCCAGTGTGAGAGTAATCTCTAAGCACTTTGTCTAACGAGGTCCCGGTCTTATCGATTCCACAGTATAGCAAAAGCTCGTGATATACACTCTCTCGCCGCATACAGCCTACGACGACGTGGATTAACGATTCGCGACTAATACTGCATTGCGCACACACACACATACACACATATATATATATATATATATACATACTTCTTTTTCGCGCGCGGTCGCACGCGTGCGATTCTTCGTTAGGAGAATAGCGCAGATGTAGGTCAACTGTAAAACCGCGCTGTATACATATATACGTGAGTGTGTATATATATATATATATAAGCTGTGGGTGCATTAAACGATTTTTCCGCGCGCTAGCTGCAGCCTCGCATATCACTATGTAGAGAGTAATGAGTGTCGTCTGGACGAGATTTGAATGTTACATATATAAGTGCAGTGTATACGTGTATATGTACATGCGCGACACGACACGAGATGCGCGGAATCCGGCTGTATGCGTTCTCTGCAGTATCTGGGTTGCGTAATATGAAAATCGCGCATATATTGAAAAATACTCGCGAAATATGCGCGACGCACACGTATAACGTGCGATATCCGACATAAGACGGAAATGAAAATCCTGCCCGCGCATATGTCTTGGCTGAATTTTTTTTTTTACAGTTTCTATATTTTATTATTCTTTGCGCGCATCGATCGATTTTCCAAACAAAACGGCTCTGTTTACACGCGAATATCGGGCCAAAACAAAATCGTATCTATATTGGTTAAAAAAAAGAAACTATATACGGCTGCGTGTATCGAAAATCTTCAAAGCCATCTGGAAAATGCTACCGCGGCTGGAAAGAAACTTTATCGCGCAAAGTGTTTCCACTGATGTATGGCAGCGTAAATAGATACACAGACAGACGCACTTACATGGAATTTGATTGACATAAATTCTCCGGGTTCAACGGCGGCGCCTTGAATAAAGTTATATATTCGGGATTCGAGGCATTATCCGCTCGAGGGAGCACACCGACCAGAGAGAGAGAGAGAGAGAGGGAAATATGCCTCGAAATATGCCGCCTCGCCGTTTACCGATCTCTCTCTCTCTCTCTCTCTCTCTCTCTCTCTCTCTCTCTCTCTCTCTCTCTCGCTTTCTCTTATTCTCTCCCTCTCGCGCACGGCGCGGGAATGTCGACGAGCGCGATATTCAAATCGGAAATTCGGCTGCCTCGACGCCGAGCGATATCACTCGCGTTCAGTATCTTCGATACTGGCCTCGTCGTTGTCGACGTCGTTCTTTTGTCGGCGGCCGAGAGAAGCTTCGATTTATTAATATTCCCAGGAGAGAGAGAGTCGGGGAGTAGTATTATTGGGGATTCCGCGGTGGGCTTCAGTCGGCCGTGATTAATTCGCTAGGCGATATTGCGCGCGAGAGTTAAGATGCCGTTAACGTATTGCACTTCTGTGTGCGCTTTTTATGCATATATATATATATACATTGCTTTCGTCTTGGGATTAAAGTGAGAGAATCGAACGGGGATAAGCTTTGAACGATCGTCATACTCGACAATGGCAAATCCCAGAAAGAGCGAATATATATATATGCATATCGGCCGACGTACACACTGCACCTGTACAAATTGCGACAGCCGCAGCAGCAGCAGCAGCAGCAGCAGAGTTTGTGTATGCAGACACGAGATCGTATACGCAGCCAGCAGGATCATCGTCCCGTTACGGCAAGGCGTCCCGAGCGTCCATAATAGGATTATACGCGCCGAGGGCTTTATCAATCCGCCCCCACGTTATGTTGTAGCTGTTATGTGTAGAGGAATACGACGATTCTGAGTCGATCCAGATTCCTATCGACGCTAATTCGACGACAGCAGACGACAACGACCTCCAACACCGCCTTCGATATGATCCCGTGTGTACATACAAGTTGGTCTATTATACTGTGCTGGCAACTTGAGTCATGAAAAAACGGCAACGCATGCGCAATAATTGTCAACAGAAAGTGGATTCGCAATTGTTCCGGTGTTCGAATGAAAGCCTCCACGCATACGCACACACCCACATAGAACGTCTAGAACATTAAAGAGCCGCGAAGCGATAAACCATTTTCATTGAGCTCGGCTGCGTTCGTGGATATATAGGCTGCGGAGCAGGGCACGGGAGCAGTGGCGGCGAGTCTACTGCCAAAACCCGCGACCCAGATACCGATCGACCCACCGACACACAGCGAGACCGAGAGAGAGAGAGAGAGAGAGAGAGAGAGAGAGAGGGGGAGGGAGTAGTAGGGAGCGGCGACGGCGGCGGCGGCAGCCCCCGAAGAGTCGCTTCCGCAGTGTACGTATGTACTCGAGTCGTCCTCCTCTTGAAGCAGCAGCAGCAGCAGCCGCCGCTTCCCTCCCTTACGATTCCAGCTGCTGCCACCGCCGCCGCTGCTATGCTATACTGCACCGGTAGCTCTAACCTTTCCATTAGGCGAAAGGGTACGCTGGAGAGAGTGAGAGAGAGAGAGAGCAAGGAGAATTTTCTTTGCGTACTGTCGTGTTTTACCGGAAAATTTTATTTCCGCAAGAATTTCATGATCTATATCCATAAATGAGCATAAACATGATTCCTGCTATATTGGTCCTTTGAAAGCCGAGCTCGAGAGAGAAGAGAGAGAAACGCGATGCTGTCGTCTTGAAAGCTACTCATGTGCGATGGATTATATCATCGCTGCCAACGAAGAGCTGCTCGGTTCAGATGTCCTATACGCATAGTGTAGTCTAGTTCCGTAAATATATACCATCACCCATTGTATTTAATTCTCGCACGAAAGCACGAGTTGTTAGGTATCATTAATTAAAACGAACTAATTAGAACGAACAGTATATATTATATAGGATCACGAATTAACAGTTCCGAATAATTAACTACTTCAGAACGTAGCAGCCCGCGGCGGCAGCGGCGGCGGTAACTTTCAATTTAATCTTTACGTTTCGCTCCTTTGCCTGCGCGCGCGCGAATCTCCCGGGCATTCGCTCTTTTTTTCTCGCCTTCCTTCGTGCTTTTTCCATCTCCGTCGTCCACAAAGCGTCGACAGCGTCTTTGTGCATTACTCCGACCTAAAGTGCACTTAAACGCAGCGGTTGAGCAAAGTAGCTGCTGTCTCTCTAGCACCCCCACCCCCTTTCCACCCGGGATATATATATATATATATATATATATATATATATATATATATATATATATATATATATATATATATATGTATATAAAATAGATGGATCTATCTAATTTTTGTCTCGGTCGGCCATTGATCTTCTTCCGACATGAGTACTGCGGAGTGTGTCGGATGAAATCGAAGTAATAAATCGTCCTAAAACAAACTCATCCAACTCTTATGCCCGTATAGACTGATATATATATAGAATAGCTTTTATAAGAAGAACGAAAAGGAGAGCAAGAGAAATCGACTAGCTCGCACTCTCAGTGCGACTATGTATAGTGCACTATACTGTGTCTTTTATATATCGTAGATATAGAGAAGGAGAGAAAAGGTACTCGGCCGCGATAGCAGCTAGTAGTCAAAAGAGTATAAGGCGAGGACGGGAGCGATTATGTGCTTTTGGCCGACGCCGCGAAACGCTGACTCGATTCAGCGAACTCGAGAAAGAGAGAGAGAGAGAGAGAGAGAGGGTGCAGGCTCGTTAAGTAAGCACTTTGGCCTTTGCTTATCGAGCTCGAAACTTGCTTCTTTTTGGCCGACACGACGAGAAGTTGCGCTGTATACACTATACATCACGCGCGTTTGAGCTTCTTTCGGCTATTCGATTTGGCCTGCTGATCTGCTTTTCTCCTATGTACCTCTGTATAGCAATTTCCAGAATCGGGAAAGAATTTTTTTTCAAAAAATATATACCTCTCGCTAATAGATATGGAAATCGAAAGACGACGACGACTTGCGGGCAGGTGTGTGCAGAGAATAATATATATATATAGCAGCTGCCGAGCTAAACTTAACCCTTACAAGTTTGTGGGACAATCCGTTTATGCATATTACCGGCAGCGCTATACACATCTGCAGCGTGAGCTTCGCGAACAGAGGCACTGGTTAGTAGAATAGACCATCGCCAGGCAGACAGAGGGGCGTGGCCTACTGGCGCCTGTGACGTCACAGGTGCATGTATGGGTCTGATGGTGGGGGGTAAGGTAGGGTCGCTGTGACAATGGGGTCTCATGCTTGTCGAGATCTTTATCTTTAAGACGTGATGAAGATTGGATAAGGTGATTGAGGGTTTTAAGAGGGTATACCAGTGTTCATTTGTTGTTGCGTGGGTATTGTCGATACTGTGTTTGATAGAAGTTAGTGTGAGGTTGTTAAATGAATATAGGATTGAAATTTGAGTGGTAGTATAGAGGTAAAGATGGATACACGGTTTATGCACCCTTGGACTATGATTTGTGCTGGTCCGACATCAGCGGGTAAAACGGTATTTGTGCAAAGATTTTTGAAGCACCTTGATGTTATTGCGAATGTAAAATTTGACAGAATATTATTTTATTATGGTGAATGGCAGGATAGTTATAGATTGGAAAATGTAGAGATTGAATTTCGTGAAGGTTTGCCGCGTAATGAGGATTATTCGAACGATCCGGAAGTTCGAAAATTAATAATAATTGACGATTTGATGCGTGAGTCTGCAAATAATGGAACAATTATTGATTTGTTTAGTAAAGGTAGTCACCATCGTAACGCTTCGGTGATATATATTTGTCAGAATATATTTCATAAAGGTCAACGTGATATATCTTTGAATGCGAATTATATGGTTTTATTCAAAAATCCTCGAGACCGTGCACAGATTCAGCATCTAGCTCGTCAGTTATACCCCGAAGATTCGAGATTTTTGCAAGAGGCTTATTATGACAGTACGTTAAAACCGTACACTTATTTGGTGATTGATCTTAAGCAAAGTACTCCCGAGGAGTTACGTTTTCGAAGTTGTATATTTCCGGACGACGAGTATCAGTATGTATACATTCCAAAGTACTCATCGAGTAGCTACATAAAATTGAGCGGTGTATAAAGAAATTTGTGTCAGTTGTGATATAACCATGGCAGAGCGTGCATCGAAAGAGCGTCAGCACGGACGTAAGAAAAAGCTACCGTTTGATGAGAAATATATAGTATTATTGCAGGCGTTAAGACACTCGAACAGGGAGCAACGATTGGCATTATTGCGCAACGCAGATAAAAAATTAGTGCAATATATATGTGAATGCGCTTTAAATGTGTTGAACGGTGTAGTAGAGTTGAAAATCACTGATAAAAACAAGTTGAAAAAGTATAAAAAGACTTTACGAAATTTGATAGTAGCGACAAATCGAAAAGGTGAATGGAAAAATAAAAAGCGAATGATTGTTCAGAAAGGAGGAAATTTTTTAGTTTCATTATTGGCGCCAATCTTGGATCTTTTAATGTGAGATAAAAATGGAAAGAGTACGAAAAATGGTTTTGATTCCGCAAGAAAGTTTACAAAAAATGCAGACAAATGTTAAACTTAAAGCTGATCAAGATGGCTTGAGCAGTATTCAAACAGTTGGCGATAAATTTACACGTCTTGATAATGAGATGAAAGAGATATTGGATTCTCAAACGTACGTTACGGAAGGTGATAAATATAAAAATTTTTTACAAGTTTTACAAAGGTACTTATTTCTTATCGACGAGAAGCGAAAAACTGCTGAAAAGAAAAATGATAGTAACGATAAAATAAATAAGTTGAGTGATGATGATATTCTTTCAAGTATACCAAAATTATTTCAAAATAAAACAAAACTGTTGTTAAATCACTTAAAAAATAACAAAAACCGAATAAGTTGGGATGAAAATGGTGCTGTAACGATCGACGGTGAAAAAATAAAAAGTTCAAATATAATTGATCTGGTTAATGATGTAGCTAGAGCGCGTAAAAAAGTAGCAGCTGTAGGAAGAGCTCAGTTTGCTGAACTTCTTCGTTCGACTGGGGTGCCTCACGAGTTTATTGGCAATGAAAAATATTTGAATGATTCCTTGACGCGATCTATTTTTGAAAAAGGTCTTGACAATACTCGTGACAAGAGTAGTGGAAAGAGTCTTGGCGAGAAGGATTTCGACGATTCATCATTGCTAGGTGATACTATTGTACCGAATAAAAAAAGTAAGCGTACAAGTATACCAACGTCTACGCCTATTGGTAAAAAGTGGCAAGAATTACGTTTGAATACATGATGGAAGAGCTTGAGAAACAATATTATGATCCTAGCCACGAATCAGCATTTTCTGGGGCAAGAAAATTAATAACTGCAAATAAAGGAAAGTTATCGTCATCCGCGATTAATGAGTGGTTGATAAAGCAAGATACTTATACTTTACATAAACCTGTTAGAAAAAAATTTCCACGTTTATACTATAATGTTTATGGTTTTGACCAGCTTTGGGAGGCTGATTTAATTGTTTTGATTTCTCTAAAGAGATATAATGATAATTATTCATATTTATTAGTAGTTATTGATGTTTTGAGTAAATATGCATTTGTCGAAGCTCTGCGTGATAAAACTGTTTTAGAAGTGACCAAAGGGTTTAAAACAATTTTAGAGAAAAATAAAAACCGTTGCCCAGACATGCTACAGACGGATAACGGTAAAGAATTTGTTGGTAAGGAATTTCAACAATACTTAAAGGAGCAAGGTATTAAATTTCGTGTGGCTAGTAATCCCGATGTAAAAGCTGCAGTCGTGGAAAGATTTAACAGAACGTTAAAGGAACGAATGTTTCGTTATTTCACATATAAGAATACGAAACGTTATATCGATGTATTACAAAGGTTAGTTGAGAGTTATAATAATAGTATACATTCGACTATAAAAATGAAACCTGCTGCTGTGACGCTAGAGAATGTCGAAAAAGCAAGAAAAAATCTGTTAAAAAAATCTCTGGGAAGGCGGATTGAACGAAAAAAGCCTAAATATAAAGTGGATCAGTGTGTACGAATCAGTAGAGAACGTCATGTCTTTGAAAAGGGTTACGAGAAAGGATGGAGCGAGGAAATTTTTAAAATTATTAAAGTGAAAAGACGTCAAAAGTTGTTTATTTACGAACTATGTGATTTGGCGGGTGAAAAAATTGAAGGATTTTTCTATCCCGAAGAACTGAGTCGGGTACATAGTGAACGAGTAAGCGGCGAAGAGTATAAAATTAATGAAATTTTAAAAACACGTGGCAAAGGATCTCGTAAAGAGTATTTTGTAAGCTGGGTCGGATATCCTGATAAATTTAACTCTTGGATTCACGCAAGTGAGTTAAAGAAGCTATAAAAATGTACCAGTCGGAATTCTCGGTTGTGCTGCCTAGTAATAGCAGTATGAAGATTTTTCCTGATAATACTACAACTAGTTTTTCTGTACAATTACCACGTACGATAGAATTACAGGAAAAGTGGCAAGTTGGACTGTCGGAAATTCATATACCTTGTACTACTCTACATTTACGTCGCAAAGATACATTAATAACGTTGCCAGAAGAAGAGGGAAATGGTTTTCATTTCCAGCATGGTGTATATAATTCGATACAAAGTTTGATTGATGGAATAAATCAAGGTTTTATGGAATATCACGACAATAAAGCAGCCAAAAAACTGAGTTACGATGAAAAAGGAGGCTATGTCACACTAATAGAATACCCACATCTTACAAAAAAGGAAAGTGTCCTTACACTACCTGTAAAACGTATTCTCGGTTTTGATACTGGTTTTAAAATTTTGCCAAAATCTAAAGATATCGGACGTTGGGCTTTTCTAGCCAATCAACCTGCTACTCTTGCTCATGCTATACCTGACCAACTTTTTGTTTATTCGAATGTATGTGAACCGTCTATTGTGGGTGATACACTCGCTCCTTTATTAAGAATTGTCAATCTCGAAGCAAAACATTTTAAATATGGTAGTACTATAGTAAAAAGATACTCACCGGTTAATTATATGCCGATTATGAACAATCGCTTTCAAATTATAGACATCGATATAAGAGATCAGTTTGGTAGTCCGATACCATTCGAGTTTGGAACGTTGACTGTTACACTTCACTTTAGAAGAGAATTTTAAAATGAGTTACTACGATGTTTACTATAGCGCACAAGGCAGTGGGGGTGGGCGTGGCATACCCACTGTATACGCTGGTTCGAGAGGGCAACGAGGACACGGTGTTGGATCCTTTTTAGCTGGGCTATTCCGACGAGCATTGCCATTTTTGGCAAAAGGTGCCAGAGCTGTCGGACGAGAAGCTCTAAGAGCTGGTATGAACGTAATGGACGATGTGACTGAAAATAATATGTCGTTTAAGGATTCATTAAACAGTCGACTAGCTGAATCAGGTATAAATTTAAAACGTAAGGCGACTGAGAAAATAAAAGATCTAATGGAGGGTTCAGGATATAAAGGTTTGCTCGGTAAGCGTACGGCACATTTGCGTTCCGTCGCTCGTACACGCAAGAGCTCTAGTAATAGAAGGAGAAAGCGTACTAATAAGAAAGCCAAGAAAGGTGGGAAAAAATCTGTGAAGCGATTAAATAGCAAGAGTAAGAAAAAGAAGAAGAAAAGTAAAGTGACCAGGAGAAAACAAGTGAATAAAAACAAAAAATCTCAAAAATCAAAAAGAGTTAAGTTAGATATTTTTGATTAACGCAATGTCTTTCTTACATCATTCAAGTTGTGAGTGTCTAAAATCGGAGCTTGATTTATTCTCACTACCTATGACCCAAACCACCATAGAGTCATCATCATGTGTGGAGTACAAGCCTGTTTCGTCGCTTTCCGATCAAGCACCGATAGAATTTTTAGTCGCCGGCGCAGGGGAAGAGTATATAGATTTGGCTCATACTATGTTAAAAGTGAATGTTCAATTAACGCCGCACAACGCAGAGAAGGATGTGAGTGTGGCGCCTGTAAACAATTTTCTACACTCCATATTTAGTCAAGTGGACGTTTTCTTCAACCAAAAACTTGTTACGCCGTCTAATACATTATACCCTTACCGAGCATATATTGAGACTTTACTGAATTATGGACCGGATGCAAAAACCTCGCATCTTTCAACATCGCTATGGTCAACGGATACAGCTGGGAAATTTGATGAGAAGCCTGTTAAAGATTGTGTAAATAAAGGTCTTTTAAACCGTCAAAACTTTACAAGTGAAGGAAAAGTGATAGATCTACTAGGGCACCTGCACATCGATGTGTGTAATCAGGATAGATTTCTTTTAAACGGCATTGAAATGAGAGTTCGTTTAGTACGCTCAAAAGATGCTTTTTGTTTAATGGATGCATCAGACAACAATTATAGTGTACATATTACGGAAGCTAGCTTACTTGTCCGACGTGCAAAAATAAATCCTGGTGTTTTAGTTGCGCATGCTAAAACTTTATCGACAACAACGGCAAAGTACCCTCTTACGCGTGTTGAAGTGAAATCGTTTGTTATACACAGTGGTATACTTGGTGATTGTTTAGACAATGTTATTCTTGGACAATTACCGAAAAGACTGATAATAGGTTTTGTTAATAATAAAGCATTTAATGGCGATAGAACATTGAATCCTTTCAATTTCCAACATTTCGATATTAATTATTTATCGCTTTATATCGACGGTACACAAGTACCTGGCAAACCGTTACAACCGAGATTTGCTGCAACTTCACCGCTCTACGTTGACTGTTATCATACACTTTATTCCGGTACGGGGATTCATTTTTTGAATGAGGGTAACGATATTGATAGATCGGAGTATCCCAATGGTTTTTGCTTATTCGCGTTTGATCTAACGCCTGATATGTCCGCACATTGTGGTACTCATTGGTCATTAGTACGTAACGGTAATGTACGTATCGAAGTTCGCTTTGAAAAACCATTGAAAAACACTGTAAACTGTATCGTTTATGCAGAATTTGACAACATCTTAGAAATCGACTCTTCGCGACAAGTTATTTTAGATTATAATTCATAAGAATTTAGGCACGTCTGTGCCTGAAGACGCTCTAGCTGGTGCAATGCATTAGCGGGAATAGGGGTAGGGGTAGGATTTTCTTAGTGGTGTGTGTGTGTGTGTGTGTGTGTGTATCGAATTTGAGGAGAGGGGACACACGGGTATATATATAGCCCTCCAGATTTTGGAGAGCAGTCAGTAACTCGACGAAGCAATAATGGAGAGGTTCGACTACATTATAGACATTCAAGCTTTCCACGACAAGGAGGGAGTGTACCTTCCGAAAGAAATTGCTATCGTTGCATTAGATTTCAATTTTATTTCACATTGGATTGTTAAACCTCCGTGCAGTTACGACGAGCTTCCCAAAGGTATAATTTCAACAAATTCATACCTCACTTGCTATCAACATGGTCTGGAGTGGTACGATGGTGAATCTACATTGGAAGACGTGTATTCATCTTTGCGCCTCGCTGCCCGAGATGCACAAAACATTTATGTACGTGGTTACCAAAAAGTGAATTTATTAGAACGTATTTTGGGGCGAAACATTGTTAATCTTGAAGAGTACAATTGTCCGTCGTTTAAAAACTTACCGCAAGTGGACGACCATTTTTGTATATATCATGGCAGAAAAGCAGATCATTATTCTTGTGCGTTAACGTATGCATACAAGTTACGCATATGGTTGAGAAAAACGCTCTACAGTTACAACGATATAGCACGAGATGATTATAAAAAAAAGAAAAATATTCCAAAGAAACCGAACAGAGCTGTTGTTGTCGATTCCTGCGCCAGTGACGTCACAACCACGACCAGCCTCAGTTCTCCACCCCCCACCAGTGTGATCAAAGAAGGAGGTGCTGCCGCTACTGTTGCTGTTGCTGCTGCTGCTGGTGGTGGTGGTGGTGCTGGTGGTGGTGGTAAGGGTGTGTGTGATATTTTAGAACCCTTGTACTCGAAACCATACGATGATGAACACTCTACAACTGCAGAAGGCACTAAGAGGAATAGCAGCACAGACGGTGGGTGTTTTTCCAGCAGACAGACTACCAAAGGTGTGGACGAGGCCGGTCGCTATTATTGTTAATAGCGACGATCATAATTTACCTGGGTCACACTGGGTGGCAATCTTTGTGGACAAAAACGGTCATGGGGTATACTTTGACTCCTATGGCTTACAACCAATCGTACAACATCACGTCGATGGACTCCGAAGAAATTGTAACCTTTTCACGTGGAGTACAGCTAAACTGCAAAGTTTCGATTCCGATGTGTGTGGGAATTATTGTATCAATTTTTTGTATTACATGTGTCGTTATAATTCTTTTGTTAAATTCTCTAAATTGTTCACAAACGACCGGCGGCGCAACGACAGGTTATGCTTGGTAATTTACAGAAAAATTATGAAAAAACTTAAAACTAGCACTAAAAATTTTCAAAGTGTTACCAATTCTTGTGTTTATTGTATGCAATCATGTAAATCAAAAATATTATAAAATAAAATAAAAATAGTTATAATGTCAGCAGCTCACAGGTGTCTCATAGCAATGAGAGAGTGATTGGGAGAGTACATCGGTGGTGGTGGTCGTGGTTCAAACAGTGGAGTGTTGGACTTGGTCAAGTCTGAGATTCCACTGTTTGAACCACGACTACCATCACCGATGTAATTTTCTAATTATTCACTCTCATTACTATAAGAATCTTGTGACATTTTCACATAGTAACCATCATATTTGTATTCAAAATGTATAATTACGTATGTATGTACGAGTATCTAAATTGTAATATTTTATAATTCTCGACTTTTTTAATAAATGTAAAAAAATATATATACAAAAATGGAGTTTAATTTTTTCAAAATAACAAAATCCTTTACCTAAACATCCTTTACCAGCAAGTTAAAATAAGTTTTGATAATTATTATTATTATTACGGTTATTCAGATAAAAAGAGGTTTTTTTATGAAACGTATGTTTTTATTAAATAATAATAATAATAATTTACATGTATACACTAAATATATTTAGCATAGTCTATCAGTCGGCCAGATTGGATGATGTATACCTGTATGATCAGGTATAGCTGTATCAAAAGCGACCAACATTGTGTTGACATGAATCATCCCGGCAGATTCTTTTCCAATACTAGTTAAAAATAAATATACCGAATTATCAAATAAAGCTTTTTGAAGAAAAATGCATTTTAAATTTCGGTTTCCGGTAACCATATGAAAAATTTCAGCAGCTCGATACGTCCATTGGGCTCCTCTTGGAGAAATCGGTGTGATGAAGCCGAGCCCTGACAAAATCGCACGTGGTGGTAGAACGCAAAATTTTTCGTCCAATATATATATATCGTTTGATTCCAGCAGACGTATAGAAGTCCCGTTATCAACCAAACGACAGTATTGTGGATTGTCTTCTTCAGTAACACCCCGCAGCCATTTCCCCATTATTTTGACTGCAATCAACGTGTTGCCCTAAAGATTTTATTATGAAAGTTAATAAAAAAATATACACATATGTGTGTATGTGGCAGTTTAGAAATAATGTGTTACCTTCAACTGATGAATATTTTGCTTTTCCAACATTGGTGAAGACGCTTGTTGTTGTTGTGAATAAACGGTAAAATTTTCTTTGTATAAATACAAAACCGATCCAAAACTATAAAAATCAAATAAATCAGACTCCATCTTTATATATGTTGCATCTTCCTCGGGAAGATGTATGTAAAAACATGACGGCGTACTGAAAAACACTAATCTAACGTCTCGAACTGTATCAATTAACGGTTCAATGTCCCGCACGGCTAAGAGAGAAGGATTCATGGTGAAGATTTGACTGTTAGTTGTACTCTGCGTCTGTATACACAAATTTTAGCCCCTCAGGGTAAGGTTTATCCCTCACCACTACAGTGCTACTGGGAAGACCCCCTCCATAATTTTCTTACCTGCTTCGGAAAATATGGAGCAGTAACGCGCGCTCGGGAAATAGGCTAGACAGCGCGGCGCTGGCTAGTCTCTTATTCCAGCGGGCGCGTCCCAGTCTCTCTCTCTCTTTCTTACCTGTGCGCTCTTACTCTGCTAGCTGAGCGCACCCCCCGCGTCGCGGTCCGCTAAAAGTATATAAGCAGAAGGATAGCTGGTTGACCGCCGCCGCCGCCGCCGCCGCCGCCGCCGCCGCCACATTGTTCTCTTATGCTGGTGTAAATTTGATAATAATAATAATAATAATAAGGATTGAATGAAAGGATTGATGATTCGGAGAAGTAGTTATAGATATTTGTTTTATTTGTTTTGATATTTAATTTTTTATTCATGTATTTTTTTTTTACAATATATAGCCATAAGGTACAGAATATGTGTGTGATATAAATCTACGCTTTTTCAGAACCACTCTACATTTTTTTGATTGACGATACGATATTACATCATTTTTCGCTGTTCGACCTATATATCTATTTTCTACATTTATACAATATTTTTTGTTTTTATTTTCTAACATGTTGTTGTCGCTATCATTTAACGGTAGTTCGTCGTCGCCGCTGTCGTCGTCGTTGTCAAATTGTTGCGTTTCTATTAATTTTACAACGCTATCAAAATTAATTTTTAAACAATTTTCATAATTTAAACGAATTCCCTTGACCTTACATGTGTCGAAAGTTTGACCCAACGCGTTTCGTACACGATACGCGTAAAATTTAGGTCCGCCTGAACAAAACGTTGATATAAAGGCTCCAGTACCGTAATCTTCTAATTCATCCGTCATTTGACCTAGCATAGACCCTATTTCGGGTTCATATTCGTTTGCGGAATCCTTTGATACATAAATAATTGAATCGGTGTCATAATACAGAACGCGTTCATCTAATTTATATAAATAATCGTATAAGGTTAAACGACCTTGCGCCGAAGTATAGGCAGCGACAACAACATTGCTATTTAACGCTGAAGTAGCAACATCAGCTTTATATCGCCAAGATGCATACAGAACATTTTCGTTGACGATAACTATACGACCGACTTCTTTTTCCGGATCAGTTACTAGACGCAGTAATTGTTCGGATGAATTTACAATTTCCGTCGTAGGCAAGTTACCTCTCTGACCGAACTTACCCCACAGGCTATTTAAACACAATTTTGCGACTGATCGCATACCTGGGTTCTTTACGATGTTATCACGATCCAGTATTATACCTTCACGTTCACGAAACTCAGTCAAATAGGCATCTTTGCTGGCTTCGTCGGTACAGCTTTGTGGCCAACCTGAGGCCTCAGCTTTTTGTTTTAAAAATAAATTTATATAATCAGCAAACATACCGCGTGTATTTTCGGATTTTACAGGGGCGTCAGGTTGGTATTGAGTTACCTCATACTGCCAAATTGCGTCAATTCGTATAAGTTTGTACCCGTGCTCCAAACTTTTTTTGATTTCGTCCGAAACCCAGGTACTACTTAATGCGCGTTCTTCTATAGAGGTGTGCGTACAAATATTTTTACTAAGTGATTCGGCGCAAGTACGACATAGCGGAAATAAAAGTTTATCGTGCAGTCTATACGGTAAAACAGGGTGAAATAATTGATTTGGAGGTAAAACGGTACATTTGACTAATCCCTCGACGCGTTCATTAAAATATTCGAAATTTTCACCTGCAATATCCAAACAATTGAGCCCGCTGTAAATCGTCGGATGACCAATCGGAAATTTACCGGTTTTACATACAAACGGATATAAAGAACACACATCAATGTATTTAATTTTCTCATTAATTTTGGCATGATACAATGTCACGATGTTCCCCGTTCGGCCACCATAAAAAGCATCACGAGGTTGCAAAATTATTTTTTTCGCGAGTCGATGTATGTTGATATATTCATTGTACTCGTGTAGAGTAGCTATATTCTTATCGAAATCATGCTCCCACATTTCAATAAGTTCGAAACCGTTTTCACGTATTTTATTCGATATTCTTACAGTGTTTTCATATCGCGAATTCAAAGACGATAAGTCGAATAGATTCTGCTCCCGCCTCGTCGGGAAACAAATAAGACATCCATGAAATATACACCCATGAAATTGATAAACCGTACCAGTTGACGGATTTTCAAGATCTGGTAAAAATCCGTCAACTTTGATACGTCCGAAAATCGTATACTCTCGCGCACGCCCTGCGTGAATAATCTCACGACCAACTTGACGCTCCATCCATAGAAGCCATCTGATGGCTTTTTCGCTTTGTTTATCAGCGCGCACGTAACCTCCGTGAGGAATTACGCCGATAAATTTTTCGCTCAAAAAATTTCGTCTATATGCGAGCGAGCACGAACCTGCCAACGTTACGCTCTCGGTAAACGGACAGAGTTTTGCAGATTTTATAAAAATATCGCGAAACCTCAAACAAGCCAATTTTAATACAGTTACATCTTGAACGCAATAAGCTACGAGTTCGTTTTTTAAATTAAAAATATTTGTACGCGACACCTCGTTGTACCAACGATAAAAATCGTCACGCTCTTTTGCAGACATTACCTCGGGGCAATAATAACTGGCATCCGGATACGCACCCTCATAATTCGCATTAGCTTTAGTATTAAACAAGTGGGGAAAGAAACCTTTCTTACACTCCTCCGGTAAACCGAATGCGCTAGGTAGTGCAGAGAGTTTCATTGGCATATAATTTAGACTATCTATAAAACGCGTTTTACCGCAATCTATAAGCATAATTTTACGCCCGTTTAATATTAATTTAGGACTTATACCTCCCTCTTTTAACACGCGGTTTTCTACAATATCTTTTAATACGAATTGCGCGTCAAAGGCTTTAGCGTTATGCGCAATACAAACGATTTTATTAAAACCTGATTTTTTCCGAATCACTAAATTTAAAAAATTTTGTACAGGATTATCCGAAAATATGAATAAACGCACACCGCAGAAATCACATATTTTATTTAGACAAGATTCCCCCATACACACGGAACAAGTTAATTGTGCCACGCAAAGATTTACCGTATGTAATAACGAATCAGCCTTAAATTCCGTATCTTGGGTAGTCTCAAAATCGTAAAATACGAAGAGGGTATCCGGATGCCTGCTATTTCTTACTTCTTTCGGATGATTCTGCTTGAGGAAACAGAAAGCATTTTTATCGTGTACTGATTTACAATTTGTACAGTACGAAACACGACAATCATGCTTACCGTTGTGTAAATCAAAAACACAATCGCAGTATTCGCATGCTTTTATGAAGTCGCAAATCTTCCTCTTTGCTCGAGCGCTTTTTAGTTTGCTATACGAACCTTCGGTCTTATGGTTCGTATAACAAGCCAAATTTTTAAATGACCGCTGGCAATCGTTACATTTTATAACGTCACCAGCAGTTACGCATGCTGGGGAAGTATTGCACGAATCGCAAATATTACCACACTTGTGGGTAAAAGGTTTACTATAAGCGAAGTTACATTCTTCGCAATAGTAACGCGAATGCGCTTTAGTTGAAACTGCGGATAAATTTAATATTAAATTGAAATGCCCCGGATCTTCGTGATACGCGATATTGATTTGATTTTTTATATTTATATTTTTTTCGGTAAACAAATAGCGACCGTCGAACATTGGCGGGACACCGTATCCTATAGAAGCGTAATTATAAATAACTAAAAGTGTTTTTTTACGTAATAAATATTTTTGCAATGCAACAAATTCATCGTAACCGCAACCGTCATGCGGAACAATCGTTTGCGCGTTTTCTAATAATTCTAAAGCTTTTTCTTTTTGGTAATTATATGAATCGCGAGAAATTTTTCGCCATTCTTTCTCCCAATCAGTTTTGGATGCGCTCTTTAATTTTTTTAAAAAAACAAACCCACAAACGATCGCGCGCGGCAAACAATATTTATCGATATTTTTTATAGATAGTATAGATTGCCGTTTAACCGCGTTTACTACTAAGTTTTCATTCGCTCGACCGCGTGGCATTTCAATATAAACTACCGAAACTCTTAGAGACTCGTCAATTAAAAAACCTTGGTTGCTTTGTGCAATACCACCCAATACATCCCACAAATCGTTATAATTAAAATCCCTAATATATTTTACAGGAAACCAACCGTCTCCTTGCGCAAACCTATCGCTACTTAATGTTACGCCTATTTTATCATTCTCATTCCGCTCTTTCACAATATATTTACATATTTCTACTAACCCTGAACGTAAATACGTTAACGGGTTGCTAATCCTATTATTGGGAATAAACTTAAAAATTATTTCCCGCGATACAGTTTTAAACCTACGGATGAATCGTTCACCCTCGCTAACTATCCTAACTTTTTTAAATTGTACATTATCGCCACCGCCACCGATTTGTATGGAATCGTGATGATCGTCCTCATCGACTGCCTCGTTGCTGAAGCTCATCGCGACTTCTGATTACAAGAAAAAAAAGATACCTCGATTCAGATTTCTGCTTATACTTTAAGAAAAAGAAAATAAACTCGAGTTAGTTTATTACCGGAATAAAAAATTTTTTATGTGACTTACCATCGGATATTGGCGAATACTGGTGGAAACGAGGGCGGTGAGGATTAGCCAAAAACTCATCACCACTATCATACACATAACTATTGTCACTTTCACTTTCACTAGGCTCATCCTCACTCATCTCCTCCTCCTCCTCCTCCTCCTCCGTTGCCGTGTTGGTAGCCTCATCATTCGGCTGGACAGCTTCCTGAGGGGCTTCCAGAGGAGCTTCATCTTCCTCCTCCACGGTAGGTTCACCGGGTGTACACTCTCGGTGCACTTCGGCAGTCAGCACAAATGTCCGAGGCTCTTCTGCTTCAACTTCTGTTGCTGCTGCTGCTGTAGCGAGTAGCGGCTGCGGCACAATTGATGGGATTGCTGAGCTTAATAGATCCTCAGCCGAGACGAACGGGTAGTCAATAAAATCACTTATCGAAACGAGATAAGGGTACTCGTCAGCAGTAGCAGCAGGAGCAGCAGCAGTCTCTTCCACGATTTGTCCCCCAGTTTCCATAATACACTGTTGCTGCTGCTGCTGTTCTACTTGCTCATGCTGCTGCTGCTGTTCTGTTTGTTCCTGCTGCGGCTGCTGCTGCTGCTGTTCCTGCTGCTGCCCAATGCTCTCTCTTATAATTATATCTTCTATAGAGCAGAAGATTTCCTCCGATATCGGCGTTAATCCCTGCATAATATCGAGCAATTCGCTATCCAGTAAGTCCCCAGTAGCATTTTCAGATTGTGAGCTAATATCCATTATCTCACAATTTAACGGACTCGTGAAGTTTATCACGGGTGACTCGACACCCGATAAAGGTGTCGTAATGTCAATCACTACCCGCCGTGATTCGGGAGTCTCAAAATCGTTATTTGTTAGGTCGATTACTAGGGGCGATGCTGTAAAATGTAAATTAAAATTATTAATTATTAATTAATTAATTAATTAATAATAACTATTAAATATATTTTATATACTTACGTAGGTTAAAATTGAAGCCGTTATCCGGTCCTATGATACTTTCAATACCTGAAATAAATTATTATTATTATTATTATTATTATTATTATTATTATTATTATTATTATTATTATTATTATTGTTACACTTACGGCTTTCAAATGTGTACCCAGACGGAATGTCGCATAAAGGCTGCAACTGTGATTGTGAATCTCTGGAATCTCGTACACACACTAAAACAAAGTTAAATCAACATTTTTATTATTTTATTTTAAAATCATATTTAAATTTAAATTTAAATTAGGCTATACTTACATAGTGCCAAATGACGATTACAGAGTTCTTTCAGAAGCCCTGTGGCTGATGTGTAGTGTACTCTCTTTCTGCACACATCACCGGCTAACAGTGTAGCCGATTCACTGGTAAAAATGTACTTAAGAGAGTTTGCTATCTCCCTCGTTGTAGCAGATCGTAACACTTTTTTTAATATTTTTAACGCGCACTTTTCACCACCGCTTTTTAATTGCGCCCGCCACGAACGATTTAAATCATTTTTTATTGTATTATTACTTCTAATAATAACGTTAACGGTACAAAATACCGCTTTACGTAGGGTTGACAATTCGTCGCAAGGCATTTTCTCGATTCTTTTCGACGGGAGGATCGTGAAAAACTAAAGACCTGCGACACTTTTCCGAATACAGACACCTGAGATTTTCGGACATATTGACAACTTTCCACCACCAACACCTTAGCTTTTTTCCTCCAATCATGTTAACGAGACTATGAAAATTTTCTCTGTTTAAAGGACTGATTTTTTTCAAATAGGTTTAGTATATTACTCCCTCTCTTACACTGGACCGCACCAACCCCCTCCCTACCTGTTATTCTCACTCATCTCGAAGTAGCACCTCCCTCTACACACAGCATCCCTACCACACAGCTACCACCTGTAAAGGACCGCCACCTGTAGAGGCCTATAAGTTCTCGCTGCAAAAAAAAAAGGGTCGCACTTGACCGTGATCTCACAAACAGTTATCATCGACAGATCTTAAAAGTATCTAGTAGCCAGTTTTTTCATACGCTCGAAATTTACAGTCTTTTTAAAATCACCGTCGAGTTTCCACGGAGAGAGTAATCTGACAATCTCACAAGATTTCCGTTGTACTTTTTTCGTGTCGTAGTCATGGCTGAAGCACAATTACTGAAAAATCAAGAATCGCAGGCCGCTTCTAGAGAGGAATTTACGGACAATGGAACTTGTAAAAATTTTCGAAACTCCCTGCTGTGTGCAACAACCTACCAGCTAAATTATTCTGGTACGAAAAAGGCTTTCGTTGGTTTAACATACGACGAAAGTCTACAAATCTACAAACCAACAATTCAGTTGAAAAACAGCTACTACTCACGAGGATTAAATTTTGAAATTAACACTTGGGAAGAAATTCAGCATAAACTAGAAGATATATCCCGGTATTTCAACTCTTCTTCACCCAACTTATGCATACAACAACAAGAACGCATAAAGTTAACTAAAATCGACATCATACTTACCACATCGTACGGTATGAAATCCGTAATGTTCTGTCAACAGACACCGGAAATCGTCAGCGAGGACTCACCTTACCTCCCGAAAAAGAAGAGGGCTGTGTCGCCTTCCATCACAATGCAGAAACGTACTTTCGAAGGATTAAAAAGTGTCATAATGTGTATTAATGAACGTGCACGACGACTCGAACGTGTTCTTTCAGATATTAACGATTGTAAAAATGCATTAATCGACGAACTTGAAAAAAGATTAACTCTGTACCATTACGAAAATGCAAACAGCGAACATACTGTTAAAAATATTATTTTTGAAGAACGTCATACTTTCAAAGAAAATATTTTACGTAAAATCAAACCACAAAATTCTGTATTTTTTCAACATTATTTCGATATAGTTTTTCTTGAAATGATTGTACTGCATCATCATATTTTTCACGATGAAATTTATGATATTTTTTCTTCAAATAATGCACAAAAAATCTAATTTTTATTAACATAATATTTCAAAATTATAATATTATTGTGTAATATAATACTGAAATTTAAATAAATCTTGAAAATTTCTACAAATTGATCTCTCTTTATTCTTCATCATCACATTAAACTCTCACACAACCTCACAATAGACATTAAAATTTCCAACAAAATCCTGTAAATTATACCTCCCAAAAAATAACATACCCTATACACATTATACACGTCTAGACATTTTCAAACTTTCTGTCGACGACGAAATGTAGCCCTTACCAGCACACGGAAGAAATAAGACAATGCAGCGATACTCAGTACTGCAAAAAAAAAAATGACCCTACCCAATGAAGCCCTGTAGCATTGGGACAACTTACCTGCTGCCAGCACACGGAAGAAATAAGACAATGCAGCGATACTCAGTACTGCAAAAAAAAAATGACCCTACCCAATGAAGCCCTGTAGCATTGGGACAACTTACCTGCTGCATGTAAAAAAAAAAGGGTCAGTGCGACATAAATTCATCTGGCGGTATGCAAGCCGCCACAGCTTTCGCCCACGCACTTGCAAGATGCATAAAAAATTACCATAGACGGCGACATGTCAAACGTCTCTACAAACTAAAACGATAACCATCTTTACACCCGCACGCGACCACCTCTAGGCCATACCGTTAGCACCTGCAAGATACTCCCCCACCCTTCGCGGGGCCTCACACACCCCCCACTGTGACGTCACAGGCGCCAGTAGGCCACGCCCCTCTGTCTGCCTGGCGATGGTCTATTCTACTCTGGTTTATACGACTTCGTGCTTCGCGTAAATATATACTTATATATAAAATATAATACAAGACAAAGTTCAAGATATCGAGCGAGTTTACGCGAGCTGCGTGCGAGATGCCCGAAGAAAAAAATCGTACATACATCCGAAAATTCAATCAAGCTCGCATCTCGCAGCGCGCGCGTGATATTGGCTGGAAAACAAATTCAATTAATTCCCCGCGCAAGCTCACGGCGCGCCGGAGCTTTTCCATTTTTCAAGATTACTCTTTGGCTTCTCCGAAGAGCAATTTGCGATTTGGCCTAGGTGCCAAGATGATTCGCAACTAGGTCAGTAGTCAGTGTATGCTCCTGCTGCACTCTATCCATCTATCCCAACTCTCTTTCTCTCCGTGCGCATACAAAAATGTATATATACATATAAAAACCATGCGATTAAACACATCCAATATTCCGAACGCTCAAAATAATCGCGGCCCCTCCCTCGCTCATTAACCGCAAGGAGCGATATAGGGACGTACGTATATATATATAGGCGCCGCAAATTGAAGCCTCGACTGCTGCAATTTCGCGGCACTTCCGATGTCCGTCGTCGTCGCCGCCAGGGAGAAATTCAATTTGAACGCGAGCGAGCGAGAGATCGTTACGTTTCTAAATTGAAATCGCCCGCGGAGCTGCTGCGACGACAGTGAGACGTTCGACGTTGATGTATATCGACGAGCCCGAGACGCAATTCGCGGTTTTGCGAACGACGGAAATTGAAGCTTGCCCGATTCGGCTGTAAAGGGTGCACATAAGCGTTCTTTTTTTCTCCCTTGGAAAGATGCAAGTGGCTAAAAGTTGAAACTGCACGCTGGCGGTTATTTCCGCGGGTTGAAGTTTTCGCGTTTGATTTACACGCGGTGCGGTAGCCGGAGGGGGAAAAGCCGCGCGCACTACCGGTTCGACGGTAACGAATGAGCTGCCTTCGCGACGACCAAGTTTCGCCGTTTATTTATGCCTTATTGATGCCCCGCACTTCGCGCTTCGATGTGTGATACTGTATTTAGTTTTCGCAGCGAAATCCGACCCTCTAGTCGCTATTCCATTATTCGTATATATAATCGCAAAACGCGATTTTTTCCATGAAAAAACGTGCCTCCATATTTACCTGCATGGATATGTCGATACGCTGTAAACTTTATACGAGACTGAGAAATTGGTCAATAATGTATCAGCAGGCTATATAACTATTGCATGCGCAGTAACGAGTTGAAATTTCAATTGGCTTCGTACGCACTTGCACGTAGAAGAGGCGCAGCTGCAGGATACTTAGTAAATGCACGTATAAACGTAGGAGAAACTGGCGAGCGAGTAAGCGAGCAAAGTTTTAATCGATCAGAGCCGATGTGCTGAGAGAGAGAGAGAGAGAGAGAGAGAGAGAGAGAGAGAGAGAGAGAGAGAGAGAGAGAGTTGGCATTCATTGCGAAGTAACGAGGCCCGAGTTGTGCACTGCCGAAACGAGGAAGAGAGAGAGAGAGAGAGAGAGAGAGAGAGAGAGAGAGAGAGAGAGAGAATGAACTATGCGTTACAGTCTCTGATGCGCGACTACGTATATATAGGTGCATTCGCTGATCTTGCCACCGCCATGCACATATATACAGAGCTAACGACGTAAGCTCGCCTCCACTGGGATTTTGACGCGCGCGAGCGCGGTGAACATTGTTTGAACTATATATACTATATATACCGCGCACATGTGATCGACGGGTTAATTCGACCCTCGTCTAGTGTTATAAGCGGTTTATATCTTCCGTAATTATATATGTATACACATACATGTGAATAACTCTGGACCTTAGTTATATAATTGCCAGGAGGATTAGAAATTAAAATGGTACCACCTATAAGAACCAGATCCAGTTTCGTATGGGAGTGAAAAAGGAAACAAACAGGCGAATCACCTCGAAGCAATTTCCCACATGCGCGCGCGCGAGCCGAATAGCTCGCACGCGCACGGTTGACGATGGCGCTTTTAACGGCGCGCACTTAATCAAGACGCTTCAAGCCACACGCCGGTATATAGTATACACAGACACACATACAGCGGCGAAATCGCTCTCCCGTATAGAAATTACCCGCGGATCGATCCGCCATAATACCAGCTACTCGTGTATCTCTCGCTCTCGTGAGGGTGTATTTACTTGAGCGAGTGTACAGTCGTACGAAGACGCGAGCGCAGTCGCCCCGAACGAAAGCTGCAAGCGAGAGAGAGAGAGAGAGAGAGAGAGAGAGAGAGAGAGAGAGAGAGAGAGAGAGAGAGTCGTCTTTGTTAAAGCGAAACTTTATATTAAAGTTTCGCCGCTGTTTGTACTGCAGCAGCTATACTGCTGGAATTCGTGTCAGCGGGAATCATTGGATATATATATATAAATATATATATATATATATATATATATATATATATATATATATATATATATATATATATATATATATATATATACATATACATATATATATATATATATATACCGAGAGAGCTTTCTTTGTAGTCCAGGCCCAGTCGCGGCTGATCGTTTGCGAAGACTCGTGCATTCTATACGTTTACTTTTAATCCCGAGGACGGGTTCTTCTTCTTGCCTCGCTGAATTACACCAGGATCTCTCTGTACTCGTATGTTCATTGTTGTTGCTATCTTTTCTTCTTCGTCTTCTCGTTTTAGCGAGACGCGAGAGAAGCAGGGCTTTTGCATTTATTGGAACGGTTTGCCTTGAGAACTTTGCAATCAGGTCTATTGATTCAGAACTGATCCAGTTAACTTTCGAGTAATCCCCGCGCGGCTGGCCAAACATTGCTTGCATAAGATAATCGACTCTCTTTGGACCAGCGGCAATTGTATATATGTATATATACATATATATAACGGTGCAACGACTCGGCTATCGTGATATAATGCGCGACAGGAAAGGTAACAAAATTGATTTACGGGCGATATAAAGCCCAATCGACTATTTTATTACAGGCGCGCGTACCTCTGTAATGAAAATCCATGGGTGAGTCGTTGTGCAGCGCTGTCTTCAACTTTTCTATTTTTATCATCATCATCGTTGGCTGGGCGATGCGCCTCTGTGTGTTACATATGTAATACCTGTGCTACACACACACACACGAAAGAGAGAGAGAGAGAGAGAGAGAGAGAGAGAGAGAGAGAGAGAGAGAGAGAGAGAGAGAAACGTGGATGACGAGCCGTAAAACCGTCTCGCGCGTTTTTGATATTTTCAGCGAGTAGCCGCGTGCGTGCAAGCGTTTTATCGTCCGCACTATAAAGATAAATTGAATGATTCGAGGAGCCGCGCACACTTTTATGGGACTTTGTCAACCGAGCTCATCAAAGTGCCCGATGGAGTTTTTCATGTAAAAAGAAATGTCCTCGTATTATTATACTACACCCGGTATTCCGACGACTCGTCGTGGCTAACGATTTCTCCTTTTATGTAACGCAGCCCCAGTGTAATACGTATATATATACACACGAGATGGTAAATCAAGCACATTCGCGGCGAACCATCATGACGATGATTCCAAACCATTCCTGAGCGATAAAGAAACAAAAGAGACATTATGAATCGAAAAATTCAGTCTGGAGAATTGAAAAATTCTTCTCTTTATCCAACGTCGCTAGCAGGCGATTTATCACGAGACGTGGAAAGACACTCGGGGTTTGCCGAGATATCCGCGGATCGGCTCCGTTTGTCAGCGAGGTGAGATTTTGAAAAATGTACCGGCGAAAAGGCTTTGAAAGGACCTCCTTTCAAAGTCGGGCATTTCAAAGGATTCTCTCGAGTGTCTGATCATTGTGGGCATTTAGCTCGGCATATTATGTACAGCACGTTTGTACTCGTAAACGAGCTGAACGGCCACTCGAAAAAGCTTAGCCGGGTTGAAGTAACAGCAGAAGGGGAGAAAGCTCCTGGTGCGACGGTAATGTAATTATACCGAGTATGTGGATGCGTGAGTCAAACAATGCCAACAAAGTTTATTTTTTAACTTGCTTTTTGAAAAATTGCACATCCTTTCAAATCCATAAGTTTAATAATTAAAGCGGATCATGACGGAGCTTTGGTGATACATATATGATTTAATTATTACGAGCGAGCTTATCCAGCGTATATATTATACACTACTCCAGGACGTATTAGTTTGGCTTTCATCATCAGCTGATAAGCTTTTCACTCAACGCGAACGTTTTAATTAATTCCGCGCTACACGCGAGACATCGGTATAACAATTCAATGCTGCAAACTCGGCGATGAGGTGAATAATTATATAAAGTACTCGGATTCAAAGTACAATGCAACCCAATAAAGAGCATATGTATTATGTTCTCTCCCACGTTAAAAAACTCCACTCGGTTAAAAAAAAAATAAATACAAGCATAGGCTGCGAACGAGAAAAAAAATATGAAGGATTCAGAGAAGCCTCCAGCCTCATAAATACATCCACTTAATTCGATAATCTCCGGTGCTATACGCAGGCCGGCTTGGAGAAAACGAAAACCGAAGGGAAGAGAACCGAGAGATAGGTTAATTTGACCGAGTGTCTGTGTGCGGTGTATACCGAAAAACCAAATCATAGTTTCGTCTCGGCTTTTTGCTCGCGGTATTACATGAGAATAGACCACCAGCGGCGAAGCCGCACCAAATAACGGCTATTAGAATTGTCAGACCCTTCTTCAGAGAAGGTGTGTGCCGGTCTCCGTTTGTAATTATCGCTATACTCGGCTGGCCATATATACGACGCGAGAGAAAATATTACTGCCACGGGCAAATCGGCTGCGTGTATTACCGAAATAGTTCGTTTAAGCGTGTTGCGAGACCACCGTGTGCGGTGCTGCTCGAGTATAAGAAAAAAAGAATGCGATATGCGCGGAGATACAGTTTTCTTCTCTTTTCCGGCTAACGGTTTGTTAAGACTCTCGAAAATTTCGAACCTCGTAAAGCAGATATAAATATATATATATATATACGCTCTAATCCCTTCCGACCTTGAAGCAAGTATATTTATTAAGCGACTCGTCGTTATCTGAGTTACAAGCCTCTAAATTGAAACGCGCGCAGTGAAATCGCCCTGGCTGATCATTATTTATAGCGAAATAAGCCACCCAAATGCATATGAAGGAAAATAGATAAAAACGTTAGACGATTACGCTGTCTATGCAGTATCACAGATCCCGACGAGTGTTTTGGTTCAATCGCCGATTCGAGCCGATAAATATATATAAGGCCGTGGCTGGTACGTATTTAGTAGACTGGAACATCCACGATAATTTTTCTGTCTGTCGTTCCTTCCGAGAGACACGCTATGGGAGGAAGATACAAAAAACCGGGAGCGGAGAAAAACTGAAGAGAAAGCGCGCGGCAATGATAGGAAAATCGTAAACAGTGTTTGGATGTTCTCTCGTTGTACACAAGAACGTGTTCATTTTTGCCACTTTTAACGAACAGCTTATATATAGCGTGAAATCTTTATATATAATATACAGCGGCACTTTGTGCGATATTACATTCTCGAATCTTTTTGTATGTATGTATATGTATGTATAATAACATCTACTTGTTCCTATACACAGTCACAAGGGGGAACGATACATTCACGGGAAAAAGTGTCGGATTTACCGCACTGTACTCCGAGTCGCTCTGGTGAAGATAAGGGGTGCGCATAGTTTAAGGGGAAAAGTCGCGCAGTACGTGCGATAGAAGATCCTTATGAGCTGGAGTGCGTCTGGGAGTTACGTATCTCGCTTTTCAATTTTCGCTTATCGATGCTACTTGCTGGCGCTGCTATTCTTCGGATACACTATGTATAATGAAGCGTTGACGAATCCCGGGATGATTTTAAGAATAAAAAAATGTTTCCTAATACACTCAACGCGTTAACACCCAGTTTCCCGCAGCTTATCGAAGCAGGTTCTCTCGAAATTTTTCACCCTTGGAATAACAACGCCCGCAGCCCCGGTGTCGTATCCTTTTACTTCCATCCGGCACGCGTAAATCTTTTATGTTCCAAGAAAAAAAAGAAGGAGAGGGAAAAAACTAATGGTCACCGGCTGTTCCTTAAAGCGTCGAACTAACGCGCGAACGCTTACATATTTTATCCAAAAGTGACCTTTCTCCTCCTGCTCGTTCTCTTACTCACTCACGCCGCACTTGGCGCCCTCGTAAAGTTAGCGGCTGCAAGCGATGTTGTAATACGATGCCCTAAGCCGTAACACGTGTTTGCGTGCTTTCTCCTTTCTCTCCCGAGGCTGATGCAGCTTCTTAAACTCCTCTCCGGCGAGTCAACTCCTGGAATTTCCGCTTATGAGTCCTGTCCTTCCTCTTTCTCGGATGCATATACATATTTTACGCGCAACGACTTGCTCGAGGCCGAAGTGCGTCATCCTCGAGAGTATATTCTTATACGAGAGACGGAGGACATCGATGTATATAACCGACTGGAATATAGCGATATTTCTGAAACCATCGCGTTGTGTGCGATCCAGCCTAAAAATCAGCGAAAAATTGGGGAAGAAAAAAAAAGCTCAACCACACCTATATTACGGCTCGAACATATACAATAACTCAGCCGAGGCTTGACGCGATAATGGCCAAGGGCGTGAGAAATAGGCGTTCGTATAAGCGGCGCTGCGGAGCATTCCACGAGTGTCGATTATACAAGCTAGCTTCCCTCTCACACTGCTGCAGCAGCTCCTCTGCATAAGAGAGGAGAGAGAGAGCGAGAACTTGGAAGCTGCGCTGCGCGCAATGTCTATATATATATATATATATATATATATATGTTGTAGGTACACCGGGACGAAATTACGTACGTCGAGAGAGTAAGCAACGCACCGCTGCTCTTTACAGTCGAGACGCAGCGCGAATAAAACCGAGAGAGCGTTTTCGGAGGGAGCTGGTTATATACATGGAACGAGCTTTCTTTTTTCACTGCCCCGGGGCTGCGTCGGGGATCGGACGGAAAGAAAATTAATTTTATTTTCGAGAGTACGTATTACGTTTATTTAAAGGCTCGCGGAGGGTTTATTAAAATGTTAATATGCTGCGGAGAGTTGAATTTTGGACGAATTCTCTACTCCCAAGCTGAAAATTATTTATATACTTCGCTGCCGGATTTCCCGCGTATTACACCGCGAACGAAAGTTTATTAATGCTATATATGTATTCGTTTCAATATATTTACACACGGATTTTTCGTTGGCCTAATTTCGGTGAAACACAACAACTATATATACGAGATTCAAAAGAATTAAAGGGTCAATCCAATTGTCCTCTGAAATTGGAAAAAAGGGAAAAAAGCCGCCGATATAGCTATACTTATACTTCCGGCACAAATGACTTCGAATGCAAAGTAAGGCGCGAGAGAGTGGATTTATGGGTCCCGCGCGGCGACCGCTTGATATTCACCTCGCGCTTCTCCGCTTTACACACAACGCCCTTGTGTGCGGCGTGTGTGTGTATATTAGTAGGTGTCTTCTCTCTCTCTCCCTCTCTCGATGGGCTTTTGTCGGGCGCCGCGCATTGTCCGTCGTCGGATTTCAAAGTCGAGGTCGCGGTTCTACGTCATGCATTGTGCGTATGCGTATGTTATATACCAGCTGCCCCCGCGTGTATATATATATACGAGTTAATTGGAATCGGTTAGCGATGTATTAGTCATGCAACGGGGGCTCGCGATACGTTGGGGGAATCTGTAAATTTTGAATCAACTTTCGTTTTTTTTTACTGCGCGCGGCTGTTTCGAAATATAATATGCGCATTCCTCGAGTGAAAATCCGATCGAGCTTTTTATAGAGACGCGATGATATTACTCGCGCGACATACGAATGGGACTACACTAAAATGCTCTTCCTTTCACGACGCGAGAACGACTCTGTGTGTTATTCATCGCTGGATTAATTGGGTTTGAATGCCGCCACGTGTTACAAGCATACTAAAGATTAATATACACACCGAGTGTATATATGCGTATGCGCGTTGTATTAGCGAGAATTTAGAACACGAGTAGGGGACACTTTGATATGTACATATATAGGTCTGCGCGCTCGTCTTGTATTTTGGGTCGCGCTTTCGTTTTAACGGTTACACATTTTACGAGTGCTTTATTGCTGAGCGCCTATTATATTTTTCGGAACGATGTTTATGAGCTGCAGCTCTGATTTATATAGGAGGCCATAAAAATTAGTGTTATTATAAGTTATATTATTCTCTTTATGTATGTCTGTATAAAATGTATAAATAATTGAAACTATTCAAACAGAAAAATATGCATTTCTTATTTCCGATTATTACAAAAGTCCAAATGACGCATTATCGATTGTATATATATACTTAACGCATTCGCGTCGTAACAATACTCACGACCGATCAGTTATCTCTCGATCTCGACATCGAGACAATCACTGCCGTCTCTCCCTGCATCTGCCCAACGCACAAATCTGTAAAAATACCAGCGACTCGCGCGAATACTGCCTACTTCGAGATAAGCGATTCCGAACAATGATCAAACAAATTATAATATCAAACCTCCGACTTGCAATCCTCTCTTTCTCCTTATCGACACAATAACTCCATTTATCCGACGCCAATAACGTGCTCTCTTGCATTTAATTACGGTTCGACGTTTTCCCGCGCCAAGTATGCGCACCTCGCGAGCCAGAGAAACTCCGGGTCTGTATGTATAACCGGAGACAAAGCCTCGGGGTACAGGAATTCGCAGATGCGGCTATATAGCTCGGAAGATTCCGGAGATCGATACGCTAGTATATACTTCGCTGATGCTGACGAACATCGGGATGTGGAAAACGAGCTTTTGGCTGATGAGATTTTTCGGAGTTTCCTTATAAAAATATTATGTGCGCGAATTGTGGTAAAAGATGATTCTTAAATTCGTCGTAAACTTTGGCACAGCAAAAGTTATTCCATACATATATATAGACAGCAGCATGAGGGTTCGCAGCATCGAAACGCGCGAAAACTCAATTTTTTTCCTGCCTCCATTCGATTCCCCGAAAATTCGATACACACCGTTCGGACACGCACATAGAATATATATAACTCTCGGACACGCGCGTGACATGCAAATCTCGCGCACGCAAACAGGGACAAAATAATCTGCGCGACAACAACCGGACCCGATGCAGTAGTTTCTGTACGTGCATAAATCCGTATATACAGACTGGCGAGTGGGACAAATCAGGCGATGTCACGCGTGACTTTTCGGTGGATGGTCTCTCCATTGTTATTACGGGATTTTAGCCGCGTGTATATTGTCGCTGAACGCGCGCGCGCTTGGCCTATATATGCGCCTGTATAACGATTCTATTTGCTCTCGCGAACTGATTGAAAAAGTTTCGAGGTATTTTTTTCTTCTCCACTATGCATACGGCCCTGGAACAACAACAACAACAGATTGTTGTTATTGTTCCAGGGCCAAGTATACATATATATGTACGCTCGCATCGCGCTTTTCGTTTCCAACATGACCAAAAGCTCGTCTCAACGAATTTATATAATACAACGGAAACTCTTATAATATCGCGAGGGACTTTTCCGCGCATGCGCGATGCCTTGTAATCTCGCTCGCGGCAGCGGATATACGTCAGGCGCAGGTGACGCGCTTGAAATTGAACGGACAATGAGTGGCACTTGGAAACGTCGGTGAATTGAGATTCGCTCCCTCTCCCCCCCCCCTCTCTCCCTCTCTCTCTCTCTCGCGGGGTGTATATGTAAAATAAACTCACGACTGCAGAGAATCATGCTACGCGCGAACGTTATTATAATACCCGCACTAGTGTGCAGGAGAGGATATATAGGTATATTTCGTCGAGCGCGTCCGCGAATTCGGGAGAGAGATTCAAATGTCGCTGATGTAGATATATATGTATATCGGTTGAACGTTTTACACTGACACCTTTTTGCCATCTCCCACACCCACCGGTGCTTATATCTTAAAGCGAGTACGCGTAAACAGAAAAATAAGTTTTATACACGCTGCAATTTTTTAATTTACATATACATCGCTTGCACTCTTGATTTCTGCAGCAGCAGCGGCGGCTCGAGATAGCGGTGAATCAACGATTCGATTACGAAACGTGAAAAATCAATTCACGCCGGCGGCGCACGTCCATCAGGAGATAATAAATTTCACGACTCGGCGTTATAGGCCTCGTCTATATACATGTAATATTCGCAGCCGCGCAGACGCGAGAAATCAATAATTCATAGCGCGTAATAATAATAATTCAATAACGCCCGATAAATTCGTTAGCATCCATCAATCTCTCTCTCTATATGTATACTCTAGTCCTCGCTCTAGTCTCTCCATAGCGCCGTTCTCGCGCTCGTTACCATTGTCATTATCGTCTTGAGCAACGCGTAAACGCATCCTTATGAGTGTAACGCACACATATCTGCGCAGGCGCCATACCGCGCAAGACGCTAACTTTGTAAATTTTGCAAAGAATTCGCGAGCGTTTTCAAGGGCCACACGGGTATAAAGTATCCCGCGTGATAATGAAATATATAGCCCCGTTATCTGTTTTGCAACGTATAGCGTTACGCTCTGTTTTATATACGATTCTTTCGCGCTGGGATTTCGTGTTTTTGCAATTGTCAACGTCCGCTGAAGCTTTCCGGGAATCCTGCAATCGGAGTATTTATTTTTGCCAGCGTGTTTTATGCAGTCCACCGAAAAATGTTTTTTCAGCCTGTCAACGCACTTCACGCGCCGTATATAATTACGGTGAATAAACAGTCTGTATACAGATCCAAGGGAAAAATTCACTCCATTTCACGTCGAACTTTTCGAAACGAGCCGTCACCGCGACGCGTGTGTTGACTTTAGCGCGCAGGTGCAGTCGAAAATACGTCGACGTCTCGCTCGAGAGTGCGCCGACAAAAAGCCGGCATATAATATAGTCACGCAGTCTGGTTATTCTCAAGTTCGCGCACGCGACGACAGTGCCATCGTGTGCTTCCGTCCATCTTTTCGACGCAACGCACTCGAGAGACTCGGCTCTCCCGCGTTAGAAGTATAATACGTTATAGTCGCGTCCGCAATCAATCTTCTTTAGGGCGATAGAAATATGCTACTTTTTTTTAAAGCTCTTTGCAGCTCACTCCGCTAATTGCTCCACCGACGTTTTCGTCGAGCACGAGAGAGTTGGCTTTGTAGACTTGAATAAAGCGCTCGTATAATACAGCCTTTCGCACGGATTGAACGACTGTTTGGAGAACGAAGCTGATAATAGTTTCGTCGGTGTTTTCGATGAAGTTTTTCATCGCGCGAACGGCGCCATTTAATAAATTCATCGACGCTTCGATAAATGGCTTTTATCCGCAGCGCGCGCGAGCTCTAATGAAGTAGGCGGTTGTAACGAGTTTCTTCGAACGAAGCGGCGCGTAAAATTATTATCATTCGCGATATATTCTGCAAAATTGAACCGCTGTTCGCGTATACATGCATTTATAATCGCTGCGTCGAGTCCTGTGCGTACACATTATTTTGAGCGATAAACATGCGTAATTATATACATGCGATCTGTGTGTGCTGTATGTGTTATATCGGCGAATATTATTGCTCGAGCAAACGGCTCGCTCGTATTTCATGATAAACTCTGTTGGTCGAAGTGCATATTTCAGTTAATGTACCGACGATTGCTATTATTTGTAAACATAATCTGTATAAAGCGAAATTCCATTCAAACGCGAAGTGATGTACGTAGCATGAAAAAAATAAACGGTTTACCATATAGGAGAAATAAGAAAAGTAGGGGATGATCCTGGAACTTTATCAATTGTCAGACTTCTTATAATCGCCGTATAGCTCGCGCTACTCGGAAAACTTGTCCTTTTTCCGGGGGAGCTCGTCCCATATACCCATTACAAAGTTGCTAAAAAGTCGCTCTAACTTGGATCTGCGCGAAATTTCCAATCCCACGTGTGTCGCCTTAGCGCCACTCTGTCGCGCGCTGCTGTACGGCGGCTCCTCCCACGCAATCCGATTACGATTTTCTAATCTCTTCTTCGCAAGAATGATATATCGCGCATTCTGCGCTCGCCGCGCGAGCATAAATCTCGCGAGTTATTTTCTTCTAGCTCTCGATGCAGTTTGCGTAATTCGATATATACTATATAGTACTACTGCGCGAAAGAGAGAGAGAGAGATAGAGAGCGAGAGAGAGAATAATAAGAGTGTGTGCACGAGAGAATCAAAGATTTTCAGAAGCTTTTACGAAACGCCGCCACCGTGTGATTTATATGAAAAAGCTGTTCCATTGTCGCTGTGGATGCGCGCACCGGAGCTTTTAGTGTCTCCGTATAGTGCGCTTGGACAGAAAGGTTTTATTGACCAGAGTTGATTTATTTCAGCCGCGCGCGCGAGTTTTTACTTCACTCTCGTGATGGTATATCGCTGCGCGAAGTCGTTATTGCTATTGACTGAGATTTGTGTCTTATGTTGTTGTTGTTGTTGTTAGCGTGAGTTGAGTCGAGGATCGCAATTGCGAAACAACGACGTTTACGATGATTTGCTATAGTTTGCGGACATCGACAGCTGTCAGCTCGGGTAATACGAATTCCTTTAGAAAAATTAGCATATAGAATTGTGGCATGTCATTGAGGTTATTTTCAATTTCACTAGTTATAGCGAGAAGTATTTTTCATATACGACAGTGGGCACGAAATATCTTCCGGAGTAATGAAACTTTATCGCGAGCAGTGCAATAAAATGGCTATAAAGTTATCGATACTGTGTATATACAGCGATGATCTACGATACAAACTGCTGATAAACATAAAAATATTGATGCTTCTATTGAAGGAAAATCACATCAGTTATAAAGATCCCAGATATGTAAATAGCAGTCTATAGATTCAATTATGCTGTTACAGCTTGAGCGGGTCAAATAAGTCCGCTATGGAATATAAGGTACGGGCAGATTGTGATGAGGAAAATGGAAAAGTACCTGTGCGCCATCTATCTTCACTGGCCAGAGACCGTTTAGTTTTATGCGGCTACTATAAACTCCGTTACGAATATGTGGACCGCCGCTTGGCCTCGCGTCTTTATTGCAATATTTTATCATACGTTCCCGCGTATATTATATATATTATACGAGTTCCAAGTGCCGTAAAGTCAGAGGCGATCGAAATTAAAAAAGTTCTCGCGTTTGATAGATTCGACCCACATTAATCGGTCCAATTATATTTTGGAGGATAGCAGTATATATAGTTTATATAGACATTGCGTAAATAGCTCTCTCCATTTCCACGTCTCTCTGTTACACATCAGAAAACGGTTAATAACTGGAGCGCGATGAGATCCTCATCATCCCAAATGCAATTATCCTTACGAGCTTGGCTGCTATATAAGCTGCGTTGACGAATCCCGGAGGCCCACATCCAAATTGAGATCGACACGCTTTTCTCGAGTGGACGGCTCGATTTTGCGTTCCCTCTTACATTATAACATTCCCGTGTATGTATGTATACGCGCGTGTGTATATATCTACATACAGCAGAAAAGATCAACGATCCACCGCGTCATTTGACTGGCTCTCACGCGCATATATATATGAAGCAATAAAAAAATGAGAAGAAGCCCCCGTGGCGAAAGCAACGATGAGGGACCGAGCCGATCTTAAGAGCCCCGCAAGTAAGAAATTATATATATATATATATATATATATGTGTGCTGTGTACGCTTGCTTTATATATATATCCTCTGTGTCGCACCGCCGAAGTGGCCTTTAATCCATTCCGAAGGTTCGGCTCTCGGTATACATAATACGAGTTTAAATGCGTCGAACGGAAAGTGATAGGTGTGCTGCTGCTGTATCTCGCGATGTGAGTCACGATGTTGTTGCTGCTGCTATTGTCAGCTGAGTGCGGGGACTCGAGATGTATATACGTGACCGCGTCGAAGACTCGTGGGTATGATTGATTTTCGGAATTTTAATGGAGAGAAGCTCAGCCGCGTGTCGGGAGGCGCGTTCTTTAAAGATGCGTGTGTAGTAAAATGCGGATTCGGAAGGACGCGATTACTCCCTATAGCGATGAAGAGACTTAACTGTGCTTTTTTTCTCTGAATTTGAAGATTTTCCTGATAGGCGCTTTTCGGATGGATATGCTCTGTGTCACGAATTTGTTTGTAAACGCGACAGTAAAAATCGATAATGGATTCTTAAACCCCGTTGTTTAGGCAATATAAATCGATAAAACGCCATTTACGATGTAGGTCCGAAGTTTTTCAGAGTCGTAAAAAAATGAATGTCTCCATTGAATTCACTCATCTATAGATACTGCGCCATCAGCCACTTAAGGCCCCAAAGGAACATCCATCAGAAGATTGATACCAGTAGTAAAGCTCGAAGCACTTGGAAATTAAATTCCGGCTTCGCATATAAAATGATATCCAACAAACAGTTGGCCGGGCATTAAAATCTATGCGGCGGCGGTAGGTCATACAAGCCTTGATCGCAAAAAATGCACGACGGCACATGTCTTCTCCTGATTTACGACAAACCCGTATAACCCTAGCGCATAAAATCCAGCCTAGCGACGCGTCTAAGATGATTAAAGATCCAAATCCACTGACACGTGTAAGCGATGTGAAGATTTCGTAAACTAGTCGGCGCGTGAACGACTTTTATATAATGAAGGCGTTCCTTTCTATAATGCTCGCGCGCGTTCTTATTCCACGAAGCGGGTCGTTTTTGACGCAACTCCGTATGTGTGTATATATATATATATATATATATATATATATATATATGCGTGTACGTCGAACCTACATCGTCGCCTTCCGGATATCGTCCGCGTCATCGTTGGAGTTCAAAAATATGACGAGGCTTAGAAGTCTTCTACACTTCTTGCTCCGAGTGGCTGTTTGTTGACTTTGTTAATACGAGGTGTCCGCTGGGTTATGGGAAAGTTGCGCTCACGGGAATTGTTTTTACTGGAATGCTGCCATTTCGTGTACGCGAGCGAACGGTACCCTTGCCTCGTTTATAAATTTGCCAAGAATCGCTGGGTTTGATGTAACGGCGACATACGCTATATACGAACGTGAAATTTAATTTTCAATAAAAAAAGGTCGCTCAAAAATCGCCTCTAAAATCCACGATATGTAATATCCAATAAGTACATCAGATTGACGTGCAATGATCGATCGGCTCTCGCAGTATATCAGTGCATTAGGCAGCTTCGTTGCAATTGGCGTTCGAGTATAATACGAGAGCGAGAGACAGACAGTCGAGTGTACCGTATATAGTGTCAGTGCTCTGCGGCGTCACGTCATTTGCGCGCGAAACCGAGCGGTGAGGGATTGTCCGGCTCGCTATATATATATATATATATATATATATATCGCACGGAGGACGCGCTGACTGACTAAGGCTGCTCTGGAGGGTGCGATAATTATACGCTGTATACTACCACGAGAGCAGCTGATAACTATAACTCGTTTATATATCTGCCATTGTTTTGAGCTGTATAATGGACGAGATGGCGAGTGGGTGGTGTATATCTATACATATAATTATGGTGTTTAAAATGGATGTATTCAATTTATATAATCTATTCTTTAGTTGATTTATAATAACGGATGTCTCGAGGACATAACTATACTGATCTGTACGTAAAATCGAGTATATACCGATTGATCCGACCGGAGCTTGCGCAAAGCATAATACCGCATATGCAGTATAAGCTCGCTGAAAAAATTAAATTTCCATTTTCTCTAGTCATCTCTCTGAAATAAATCCGAATTTAATATTCGTTCTTTGCGTGCGCTCGGCAGTTCAAAGGCAGCAGCAGCAGCAGCTGATATCGTTGATGAAACGAAAATCCAAACACAAGCGCACACATCATCAGGCTGCAGAAAGCATATTACGAAAACTCAAACGAAGAAGACTGTTATAACAGCTCGGCCGCCGCCGCCGCCGAGCGCTGAGTATATGCCTTTTCAAACATCATCTGCATCGCTCGCCGTAGCGCGCATATTCACTTTCGAACCTTGAACGAACCCCGGGTGTATGTAGGTATATATATATATATAACGCCTCTATTGTTCTAACCTCGATACCTAAAATCTAGTCCACCGCTATAGCGCTGCTTTACTTCTACTTCTTCTATATAGATATGAGGAGAAAAAGGTCGCGAGTTTTACATTATTTTACACGGATATTTATAATCAATGTGCTTTCATCCTTACAGCGACGAAATCCTAATTATCACTCACGCGAGCTCAAAAGAAAAGCAAACACTACACCGACGAAAAAAGAAAAATTGTCAAAGCCCTCGAGACGGAGAGAGTCTAAATACACGACGAATCAAAACCGAGACCCTCCGCGCATACACTCGGAGAAGTAAATCGGAGTATACAGTCGTCGCGCAACGGGAAAAGTGTATATCTACACGGAGTCGAGGGCCCCTCGAGGACCGCGTCAAGTGATGTTATTACCCCAAATATTGTCTTTAGAATACACAGCGCAGTTTTCTCCTTTTTTTCCTCATCCTTCGTATACGCTCGTTTTTTTTCCTTCCTTTTTGCTCGAGCGTTGCACTTGGCCTCAACATACACGGCGACGATGTCTAAATTCGGACGTAGATGATACGTGAATGGGAGCGTCTTGTTTACGCACTGTCAGCGCGTGGAAATTCGAAGATTCTGAAGGGGAAAGTACCTCATCGCGGGAATTATAATAATACATCGACTTTCACGGATCGAATTTATTTGTGTTTACGGAGGCGCGCGCATTTGAAATTCCGATTATAATATATACGTCGTATATAGTAAAACGCAAAATTGTAAAGCCGACACACACACACACACACACACACACACAATTCCCAGAAGAAAGCTGCAGGATGACTTCATAAAGTTCCAATTTTACTCCCAACCTCTTCCTCGTTATCCAGGCATTGTCCGGCCGTGTGGACCAACCCACTCTCAGCGGTTGGTTTCCATTCACGACGACACTTTCTTCCGACGACCTTTTCCCAACGCACTTCTCCTGCATGTTATAGCGGGAAAATCCCTCACGTATAATACATATAGAGAGAAAACAGTCGATAAATAAATAGAAGGCATAAATCTCTCTCTCCCAAGAGCTGCAGCCGCTCTTCGCTCACTGAACTACTTGCATTCTTTTCTCGTTTGTATGTTTCAGGCGAATATTCGCTTGCGATAGATACACACACAGCACGGAGGGCAAAATAAAGGCCAGCTTTCTAAATGACGGCCTCCGCGGGAGATCCAACGCGCACAAAAAGTATTCTCCGCTGTGTCCACTCGAGAGAGAGAACCCTGTACACTGTACCGCTCGAGATTCCTCCTCGTCGTCGTGTCTCCTCTTCTACACGAGGAGGAGTATTAGCGGCGACAGGTAGTCGAATTAGAGGCCGCCCTAGTAGATAAGCCAGAGATAAGACGGGACAAGAAGGAAGAGGGAGCGAGAGATGGGATGCTTTGTTTATTCGCTCGCGTGTCAGGCTGAGCTATTGCAGCAGCGCCGGCCTGGAGCGCAACAGTGTCGTGTTCAATTTGTACGATTTTTTTTTCGTCAGAATTTCAAATTTAACGCGCTGGAATTTTTCCGCTGCAGAGCACTGTTAATCACAACTATTTCGCTTTTCGAGTGTTCGGAAAACCGGGTAAGTAGGGTATGCAGAAGAAGCGAATCTGTCGCGCGGGGAAACGGAAAAGAGAATCGACGAGATGAGGCCAGACGCGGAAAAAAGTTCAGAGAGCCTGGCCGTCGTCGTTGTCGGTTGCACGAAACGCACGAGAAAACAGGAAGACAGAAAAATTAGGAGAGAGAAAATGAGACATAAAAGAAACACGGCAGCGAGACAAATTAGGAGACGGAAAGAGAGAAAAAAGAAGAGAGAGAGAGAGAGATTGTAGTCGCGCGAAGAGATATATAGGGGGAGGAGTAGAGACACGTCGTATATATACATATTCTCACTGTGTACAGGACTGCAGGTAGCAGTCGAACGAGTTTATCTCGGTTTTCCATCTAAGATTTTCAAGGGTCCTCTATTTCGAAGGTTTTCCAAGAGATTAGATTCCCGGCGCGGACTCGCTTTCTATACAGTATTAGTATATACCTGTGCGCTCGGGGGCGTTCTTTCCTCCTTTGATTTTTACGCGCTTTATAACGAACGGCCGGCAGAGCTCCTAATGGCCAGTGTATTTTTCTCGCCGAATTCCCTCGTTTTCTTTTTCTCGTTGATGATCGATATACCGCCGGGCTTAACGAAGCCTCTTTCGTTTTCTTTCTCTTCTTTCTTTTTCGCAGCCGAGGCTTAACGACGTCGCGCTGGTATATGCTAATCCCGGCGGGCATCACCTGCGGCTTACGTAATTTTTCGCGCCAGGTATAAAAAATTGGCCGAAAAGAAGAAGATACTCCGCACCGAGTGTCGTGATTTACGGGGAATAAATTGGCCGCCGGATAAATAAATTTATATTATACGATCTATATGTATATATATATATATATATATAAATATATATACCCCCGAATCGTTCTATCCTTATTAAAATCCTCAGCATCGCGGTATAAGAGGAACAAGAACGATCCATCACCTCTAATAACTTAATTAATACATGAAAAACGTTAAAAAGCGATCCCAATCTCGATGACGTTGCGCTGCGGTCGTTTCTAATGCCGCCTGCACATTATACGCAGCTCGCTTTTACCAATTAGACGCATAACGAACTAATTAGCTCATCCGCAGCCCCTATAAGCCCGTCTTATTCACGAGTGCATAAGAGAGAGAGTGAGAGTTTTCCGCATGTGAAGCGCAATCAATTTTCGAGAATTTTTCAGCCGTTGCTTTTTTCCGACGGAGAGAGATGGATTTTCTCCGTCGTGTCTATATAGAACTACCCCGTTTGGCTCTCTAGAGACCATAGTGGGAATACACGGAAGGGATCAATGGGAGCCGATGAGTTTATGACTGGTGAAATTTTGTTTTACGACGAGTCGAACGAACTTTTCCGTATACAACATTTTGAGAAACTCATTTTCCGAATGCGTCATCCACTGGACGATCATTATCAATCTCGTAAATCAGTTGGCCGATGATCCATCAAGCGTTATGACCGAAGACTCATATATTATCATATAAGACTCATATGACTACATCGCAAAGATTCGAATGCGATATTAACGAACTGTTGAAACTTTTGGCTCGGTTACTATATGTAAAAATCGAAGGAAAATATCATGCCTATTTGTCGTTGTTTTCAAACCCGTATAATCGTATTAATGTTATTCAACGATTGAAAAAAAAGAAAACTGAATCTCATCTTTGTGACGAAATAGTGACGGCTGTAAAACTAGTTGGACAGGCCCGCGTAAACAAAGTTTTGCAATTGTGTATTACATTTTCTGTGGCATATACATCGGTTCAGAAATTTCACGTCAAAGTTATTCTTCAAACTTGAATAATAGACCGTCGCTCATTCGCCAAGGTTAATAACGCCGTATACAATACGAAGAACTAAAATATACTATCGTGTTTTACTTTACCCAATTACTCATCCGGCCTCTGTTCAAACGATAATATGCAAACGAGCTCCAAAAAAAGCAACTGCTCCGCATTGTGATTCAAAAAGCAGACGATTACTCAAAAACGCGTACTTCCCTGTGCTCCACTTTTCTCGCTAACTCTTATAATACATCGGCAAAAACAAACAACACACCCGTCCGCACCAAAACAACGGGCTCGCGGAATCTAATCAAAACACACACAGCAAGCCGCGCAGCAAAACGTCATCCCTAACAATACGGAGAACTCTTAATCCCGATCAAATTTTCCTCCACAGATTCTTCGAACAGCCGCAACCGCAACTCCCACTCCATATACTTACACCAGTCTGCGCGATGCCGGTCCACGTGCTCGCAGACGGGGGACTCGTGCATTCGGTGCGTGTGTGCGTTGTAAAGTAAACCTACCGCTATACATATATCGCTCTGTCTCTCTCTCGCTCGCTCGCTCGCTCGCAGCGCCGGCTGAACTCGTCGCCGGCGTGAAAAGAGAGCGAGAACGCGAGAAGTCTCAGTTGCGCGATGGTCATCCGGCTGGCAGGTCGCGCTCGGTAGTCACTGTATTTATGACAGCGCGTGCATGTTATTTGCTTCCTATACTGTCGTGACCGGTAGCTCGGAGGTGTTGTTTTTTCATTGATGCGCGAGGTGTGATATGGAGCAAGATGCCGACGAAGACGGATTCCGCCACTGTCGGTTTGCAGAGTGTAAGGATTTGTTATTTTTTGTGCGCGCCGTTTGGACAGTGTCTTTTTCGTGTCTGCACTTTAGCTTGAGCGCGGAAAAGTGAGGTGGATCGGAAAATGGATGTATTCGAGTTTTGCGCGTGTATATCCTGTTAAAGTAGAAAGGGTTTGGAAAATAACGGGAATTTTTTCACTCTTTTTTTCACCGAATATCATCAGAATTGCTCGAATTGCCGCATGTTATTTTCCGATATCTGCGATGGGTTTTCGATATAAACGAAATCGAAAAATAAATTCCTCCGATGCGCTGTTAAATGCTTCGCGTTGTAACGACGACTATAAAAGTTTTTTTTTACTTTTAGTATATATGTTGCTCGACATACCGATGATAATTATTTCGACTGCGTTTACAGCGTGAAGCAGAGTTTATCGCTCTTTTTGGGAGAGAAATTAAAATAAATAAATTTCCTATTCCCCTGCGTCGAACCGTATGCGTACTGTGTACAATATAATCGTGTACTGTTATCGTGGTTTCTTCAACAAAAACAAAAAACTCGGTGAATGTCGGTCATTTTTTGAGACTAGCGTAAAAAAGGCAGTGCGTTGAACCTTCTCGGTATTAGCAAACGATTCGCTTTTTTTAGCTTTTACGTGATAAACTACGTATCGGACTTTGCTTTATAAAAATAGCGTTGACCGTCAATTCTAAAAAACACAACTAATTATAATAGTACAACACGTCGTATACTCCAAAATACAATATGAGGCATCAAATCATCGTCAACAAACTGCAGCGTCTTCGTAAAAGCCGCTCGATCGCGTCGGAATTAATTAGCGCGATCTGTCCCCGCGGCAGCCCATATTCTCATATCGCATCCCATAACGCGCATATATTATATATATATATATATATATATATATATATATATACATGTACAACAGAACAGCAGCAGCAGCAGCAGCAGCAGCTCGTATACACAAACGCTCGCGAGCGAACTGCATACGCGCGTGCGAGTGATTAATTAGCCTCCGGCGAAGCATTAAGCCGCTTAATTTCGCGGTCCGCGCGCAGCGACGATCGAACGTCGCCGCGTGTGTGGAACCCGTCGCTCGCGAGTAATAATTAGTAGCTTTGAAAAGGCTTGTATAATGGCTATATGCTAGGAAGAAAACACGGAAGCGTTTTTCTCTCTCTCTTTCCTCGAGCGATGACTGCCGGCCGCGTGCGTATACCGTCGGCTGATATATCCGACGTCTGACGCTTGTTTCGCTCTTATGCACGCGTCAGAAGCTCCAACCGTATGCTTTATTTCAGGATTTTCGGCTCTCGTCTTTACGGGACATCAAGCGCTTTACGACGAAATTAGCCGCGCTTGCACTTCGAGCCTGCCGTTTGTTTTGTGAGGGGAGTAGCTATAGCCTCGATGTCAAAACTCGCGTGTGTATCTGACTTTATTATAGTGTGTACCTTGTATGTATGTATGTTGTGCACGTGGCGAAATCGAATGCAGCTTACCTGAAAAAAAAGAAGCAGAAAGGGGAATGGTTAATTAGTGCGTATAGTACATTGCGGTATATGTACGCGCGTAGATATTATGTAGGAACAAGTTTCGTTATAATTGTCACGGGTGAGAGAATAGGAGAAAAAAAGTCTAGCGATAATAGCTCGTAAACAAGACTGATAAGCTTGTACGGGTAACGCTGGATTTACCATAATACTCTAAAGAACGCGATGCATGCGGCTTGAATGAAGCGCTTGACTCTTATGGAGGCCTGTGAATTAAAAAGCTGCTGGCACATGTCAACTGCGAGCGTCTACTATACATCTCTCTACACATGACTCAGATCCCTTTCATTCATTAATAAAGCGTACAATTGTACTGACACTTTTTCCAAAACAAATGAACCTCGCTATTAACAGTTCGCAGTATATAATATATATATACAGCGTGACATCATTCACAGAATCGAGTCGGGTTGACCGTTGATTAAAGTTATTTTTAAAATTAATTTCTTAATCGACGCGCTTTGCTATGTTACGCGTAAGGGCTTTTTTCCTATTAATACATAGAAGTGAAAGACAAATATTATCGTTTCTCGGGAGCGAGCAATCGATCGATCGACCAAATATTATCGGGCTATAAAATTTTCTCTGAGCCAGTTCGCTTTGAGAATCTAAAAATATTGATCTCAAAAATAAGCCAGAGCAGAATAGATATTTCTGTTGCGACAGGCAACAAAGTATAATCTTTAAAAGCGAGATATATAAATCGAAATGTGTTGGAGGAGAGACGGCCTCAAGAATTAAAAATGTATATTTACGACGAGCAGTGAATTTTTTCATATCGTCAGGGGGAGAGAGAACGAAAAATCGTTATTTTCAGAAACGGAAATTTTAATCGGATCATACCGAGCTCTCAGGTTCGCGTCAAAATATTTGCAAAGGCTGTCTAAAAAAAGAAATGTCACATTTTAACGACGTTGTTCTCTCAGTGCATTGCGCACGCACAACGATCCATTCAAACGTTTCTCTCTCCTTCTCCTTCTCAAGCGTCTTGTCTCTCTGTTTCTCTCATTACTGTCACCGAGCGAGAGAGAAACAGTCGGATAATTGAGAATAAAAATACATCTGGAGCCTCTCTTTGCTCGCGCGGCCTCTTTAAAAATAGAGACGATTTTTCATTACAACCGAGGATTAGAAAAAGCTTGTCTGTTATAATGTGTGAACGCAACTATTCTCTTTTTTGTCTTCGTTTGCTTGTATACAAGAAACTCGTATACAACAATGAATCGATGATTCACAACTTAAAAAAGGGACACAAAAAAGCTTTACTCGGGCACTTTCGCAACCTATTCGACGTAAAGGAAAAATCTCGCAATCTCTATGCACGAATTAATGAATGAATAAATAAATAAATAAACAAACGTAAGAGCGCACGATGCAGATTGTCCCCGTCGTTGCAGAGTCTATAAGCCTCTCTACTCCGGAAAGATAAGCAGGGCTTGTGTTAATGAATTCTGCGCGCTCCTATATATCTCCTAAGGAAATCTTAATCCAGAGGGACGCCGGTGAGCATCCGAGCCAGGCCATTAGGTCCGAGCTCGCGTGTCGGTATATCACAGGATCCAATATAATACAGGTGCGAATCGCGCCCACGCAGAGAAGCTTATTTGCATTATTATTATGCACCAGCCGTGGCATAAGCTGCGTCAATGGGATTTTAGATTCCCGCGTGGAAAATCGTCTTTTGTTCTATATAAAATCGCGCGGGATTAGGTTTTAAGCCCAAACTCTCCGTCGCAACGGCATCCTTTAAATATTACATAATGTGTATTGAGAAGCCAAACGCTTCGGATCGGGGACAATGACACTGTGAGCGAAAAATGAAAGAAGGAAAGAACAGGCTATATACAGTATATGCAAAACTATCGCATAGATCAGTAGAGCGCGCTACTGGCGTAGAAAGGAGCGGAAAAACTGAATTAACGCTCGGCGACCCGTTAGTTTGATTCATGCGCGGCCGGAAAAGCCGTTTTTCCCCGGACGGTTGCGCACGCGCGACTTGCATTAGAAGACCGAGTGCCACTGGCTCCGCCCGGATATTTCGATAGTCGCGGTGCATTATATATGTATACACGCATAACGTGTATCGTTAGACGCGCTCGTCCGTGGAATTTATATACACACGTGCGCATACGGGTGTGGGAAGTAGAAGTTGCCTATGACATGTCTCTTTCCATGCTAACGACGCTTGAGACTCGAGGAAGGGTTTCTTCGGTCGTTTCACTGTTATTAGGACGGTTTGAAAAAAAAACTCTATAGGCTCGTCATTTGGAGAGAATCCCTATCGAGGGCATTTGCATTTCGGATCGATTCCGATGCTAATGCGCAGCAGGCTCTGCTTTGTTGTAGATTTGAGCGTCGGAAACGTTCTCCATATATATATGTATACACACCAATGAACGTATATTCAAATTTTCGCGTTAACAAACGACTGTAAATAAGGAGAACGAGCCCGCTTTTCGCGACACGAATTCACTCTCTCAGAACGCAACGCTCGTCGCAGTCCAGTTACTATATATACATACAACACTGCAGCGTGTACAGTACCGAGTCTTTCACAGAAAATACAGCGAGTCGCTGTCGATTCAAACGAATTCCCAAACGCCGCACGTACTGCAACTGCATAAGACTCGAAGGAGACTTCCACACAGCTCGGCTATTGTTAGCCCGTATGCGCGCGATCGTCGCTGTGTGAAACGCGAGCAAGAAGAAGAAGCCTCGCAGAAATGCAAAACGGACAAGAGGGCAAAAGCGTCGTCACGCCTTTCGATCGCGTACGTCTGTATAGGGGAAAATCTTTTCCCGAAATTAGCGAGTATATGCGGCTCGTGTGTATATATACGTGACTTCGGAAAACTTATGCCGCCCTTTCTGCTTTTCTCTCTCTCTCTCTTCTTTCTTATTATAGCTCCGAGGCTTGTTCCTTCCGCGAAAAGTGCCTGGGAAAACGTCGGCAGGCACGTTTTTTTTTCTTCGAGTGATTCACGCGAGGTCGTTTTCTTTTTGGATTTCGCGCTTGGAGCAGGGATAAACTCGTCTTTTTGTATGTGCAGCGTGTGTTGCATACCAGTGAGCGTGTGCTGCGTTCGAAGGTATGGCTTTAATTCCGGAGAGAAGGAACGGCAGGTCGAGGAGATTAAAAGGTTCGATTCTACGAGAGACAAGGCGATTATTTCACTCGAGAGGGATTTTTCTCTCTCGATATCGTAATCCGAGAAAAATCCTGCTGGAGAGGGAGAGGTTCTTCGTTAGAGTGTTTCTATTAGTTGAACAAACTATCGATCGGTCGATTAATTTAGAGTGCGTCTTTGACTTCAAACATGTACGTCTACTTTTCGATTCAAGCAAAATATACAGAGGCTCTTCTGCCGCAGCTGCAGTCCTTTTACGAATACTCCGCTTGTTTTCGCATTTTTCTCGCGCTTCGTCTGCAGCGGCTCGCACGAAGCGTAAGTGATGTTTACTCGACCTTCGATTATACTCACGCATGCCTACGTGGAATCTTGAAAATCTGAGAAACTCGCACTCAAAGCTGCCCCTTTTTCAAGACAAAAGTTTATAAAAGTCCGCACTGTAGAAATAAAGAATAAAATCGGAGCAAAAAAAGGCGTCTGGCATCTAGGATCTAGGTTCTATTCCGAGTCGCGGGACGTCTGGCGGCTATAATACTGTGTGCCTCTTGTCGGAAGTACGTCGCTTGACGTGCGCTTCCCATTGCGATAAAAGCCGCACAGTGGCTCGTTATTTTTCAATAGACACTCGCTCCGTAAGCGTCAGCTAAACAGTCACATTATATATATATATATATATATATATATATATATATATATAACATCAGCTTATCTACGTCAGTGCATTATATACATAATTTTAAAACGAATGCACTCAGTAGTAAAGTCCGCAAAATGCTCAAAACAAAAGGCTAATATTTGGACAAGTGCATCCTCTCGAAATGGCTGCTGCAGCGGCGGTAAATCGTGAATATGAGCAAGGCCGAAGGAAAGCCCAGTCTGTATACTGTAGTTCAAGTGCAGCACACGCGCGTATGTAACGCTCGCGACTCTCGCTTTTCTGCATCATCGGAAGAGACGAGTCGTCGCGCGTATGAAGACTTTATATATATATACACACACACGAGTATAGCTCTGAAAGTGCCACTTGAATGTTTCGAGTGTGTAAATAGAACGAGTCCGAGTTAATTGCGCTGTCGGAAGCTTTAATAATTTTAATTTGCGCACTCATATAAATAAAGATAAAAACTTCACCCTGACGAATTTTTCAAGCTAGGCTGCAGTCGATGATACCGGCTTATTTCTATACTACACATGAATGAGATTCAGAGCGAAAACACAAGAAGACGAGAGCCGTGAGCTACATCAGCAGTCATTACATTCTAATGTCAAAGCCCCCATGGATACTCGGGGCTATTCGTATTTTAATGACCGCGTGCGCGCCGTTGTTTGTAAACTCGCCTTAGAAAAAAGTGGAACACGCGCCAGAATTCGCGCGCGCGCGTCCTACTCGCTCCTCTCTTTTCACGGCATTCAGTCCGTCGCCTCTCTTCTATTCCTTTTACGCGAGCGCTCGCGCGGTATATAACTGGATCGGCACAAAGCTCTTCCGAAAATACGCTTTATTTTCGGCTGCCGCTGCTGCTGCTGCTATTTTTCGTATTCTCGTTTTTGAGCAAATTTTCAGAGGGGCCGGCTGCTGCGTTTCGCTATTCACTGGGCGATGTTTTCCAAATTGCTATGTTGTAGGGGATCATACACGAAGAGAATGTTATTATAATATATAAGATATTGTCTTTTTAGAGACTGATATACTTATTAGAAGATCGACGAAAAGCCGAATCACAACATCATCGGTGTATACAATACCAGCAGTAGTCAGACGGAACCGCGTAGTCTCGCGCGCAATTTGCCAATTTCACGGGCACTTCGCGGCGAATAATAATCGAAAATAGAGGACAGTAGCATCGGTCGTTCTCTCTTCCTCTCCTGCGCGCGAGTATTCGCCGTCATTGTTCTCTCTATACCGGAGCCCACAGAGCCACCCCAGAGAGCGAGAGAGAGAGAGAGAGAGAGAGAGAGAGAGAGCGACAATGGAATCAGATGTTTTGTCGGCTGCAGCGGCGGGCCGGTCGTATAATAGAGGCGAGCGCGTGGCCTACACGCTAATGAAAGGCTTGCACCTTTGAATGCGACGGACTGGCTGCGCGAGGCGCCAAATGAATAACGAAGAGAGACACTGCAGCGAGTGCACACATACACAGAGAGCGAGCTGGTTCTCAACCTCTCTCTCTCTCTCTCTCTCTCTCTCTCTCTCTGCAGAGTGTGGGTTGCAGAGAGAGAGAGAGAGAGAGAGAGAGAGAGAGAGAGAGAGAGAGAGAGAGAGAGAGAGAGAGAGAGAGAGAGAGAGAGAGAGAGAGAGCGATCAATTTGCAAGTGCAACGCTGCGGAGCGGGGAGATGAGTTGTAGGCGCGGTGCAGTCGATATATACTTCCGTGGGAAAGCTCGTGCGCACAATGTTTCTTTATTCAAATTGATTTCGCGAGGGAGAAAGAGAGAGGAAAGCGCGCGTCGCGTGTGATTGCTGCTGAGAGACAGTTTGACGCACACGCGGAAGGGAGCCGCCGTATTAATTACTCTTCGGATGCGTCCGTTCGTTCGTTCGCAACAGCAGCTGCTGCTTATTATTGTTATTATCACTATCATCATTCTCTCCTTTGTTTCTTCTGATAGCCGGACAGTAACCGCCTTGTGTGTCCTCCCTCGGCGCGAAAGAGTGAACAATCGTCGTGGTGTTCCGTCGTGAGAGCCACCATGTACACCTAATCGTCCATTACAATGCGCAAATAAGAACCGAAAATCGATGACCCAGATGTACATACGTATATATATATATATATATATAATAGTAAGCCAACTGCAGCACTGCTGCGGCGGAGGGGGTAAGTTTTCGCGACGCGCGGCCAATGTCAAAGTCCGCGCGGCGAATCGATGGCCCAGCTAGTCCCGGAAACAATGAGTACCCGCTATATACTGCTGGCGATGCGACGTTTTTTTTTTTCATTCGCGGCTATCCCAATGCGCAAGAACACGATCGCGAGTTATGTTATTCTGCGAACAGAGTCTAATCATTCCTGTTCGCTTGTTCGCGTGCCCGGTTTGACGAGCAAAAATTCCGTATGCTTCGCGAACTTTCTCCTACTAGGATATATAAGAATATTTCTCATAATTATATTGGCGAGAGCTAGTTGTCGCGCCGTAATAATTTACGCCACCGGTGATAAAACAGGCTCGAGTACGCAGTTAATAAAAAAACATCTCGCGTTTTATCTTTATCGCGCACTGAGATATTTTCCTGTTAGCGCAAAAACGATAAGACTGCGCGTATGCCGCTGCTCTCGATCTTGCCGAAAATCTGCCAAACGCCTGTCCAAACAGACGCTCTACGCACGGATCTGACTGACGTTTATTAGCCCAGCGCATGCGGAATATGAAATTCGTTTTATATACCCCCGCATCGCCTTGTCGTATTTACCCTGCGTAAATCAACGTGTATATATATAGAACTACTACTATTACTGCCCGATCCCTCTTGTAATGCCATTAAAAGCCGATCAACCTTGTTACCGTTGCTATCTATATATATATGCATATACATGTATACACCCCCCCGAGTCATCTGCTGAGCGAGAGACTTGTGCACACGCACACACCGACTGTAAGTTCAATATATATAATATATACCGGTCGATAATTTCGAGTAAGCCCCGGTGGTCCAGAAATTTCGTAATTTTATTTATATAAGGCCGATCGTTAGCTCCGCAATTTTTGGGGAGATTACTCCTCGTTATATACCTACCAGCCATGCGTCCCGTTAAAAAATAATGAATGTTAGTGCTTTTCGAGGAAAACGATAAAGCGTATGCGCTATATATGTAAATCGCGTGAAAGCATTGAACTTTGCATTTGCCCGTGATATATAGTAGAGCAAAGAATAAACGTAGTATTTGCTGAATTTGAGAGAAGAGCAGGACTGTAGTACAGCACAGCCGGAGGATTTGTCGGGTGATTCTGCTCTATCTCTTTCTCTCTCTCTCTCTCTCTCTCGCAAACATTCGTGCAAGAGACGAAGAACCAGCGAAACGCTGCAGGCGCTCGTTATATGGTACGATTTCGAGGATGTTTGCGAGCTGAGGTGCAAACGCGACGATCCACTCTCGTATATTATACATATTAAACGTGGAGATGCTCCGTCTTTTTCCCCGCATGCGACAAACGTTTCTTCTTCCGAGAACGAGTGTCTATTCGATTAAATTTCAAAATGTTATTCATGAGGTAGCTTTCCGTTTATAGTTTTTTGCGTGTATACTATACTTAGACGAGAGAACGTGTACAGAAGATTTATCACGCCTGCCGGCTTCTTTAAAGACTTTCAAAAGTTTTCGCTTCTTTTGTCCCAGCCACGATATATATATAATCGTAGTTTGCCAACTCTTGTTCGTTCTCTTTCTCTCTCCCTCTCTCTCTCTCTCTCTCTCTCTCTCTCTCTCTCTCTCTCTCTCTCTGTCCATTATTGCAAAGTAATTTGCGGTACATACAAAGTCCAACGAGGAAAAAAGTATATATACTTTGCCGGACACACTAAATCTTTCCGCGTATCGACGTGACAAACATTTCTATTTCGAGATACTCGCATCGTTTAAAAAAAAACAATTAGCATTTTCAATCCTCCACCGCTGCTCATTCCGAGATACGAAATCTATGACGCATCGAATATTTTCTCTCTCTCTCTCTCTCTCTCTCTCTTTCCTTCTGCTGCACACGCAATTCACTAAAGGAAAGCCACCCGCGGAGAGAGAAGAGTGCCGACGGCTGGGAATATATATACATACACGCGAGGATAAGAGGCGCGCGTGCGAGGGAAAAAAAGAAAAGAGCCCCGCGAGCCATAAAAGTGCAGTGTCGAATGAATGGCGCGAAAGCGCGAGCCGAGAAATCACGTTGGGTTACATCGTGTGTTACACGAGCGCCGGTAACCAATACTCCCGCCTGAGGCTGTTTACAACAGCCGCTACCGCCACGTGGGGCTTCTCCCCCCTATGTATACCGCCGTTGCATCGCTTTGCTTGCACATATAAGCTCTATCTAGTCTTGTGCATATATATATATATATATATACATAGCCGTGTGCGCGCGGATATACAGGTGGACGTTGTTGCACGCTTTTTTTCCTTTATTTCTGTATATGTTTTGGCTATATATTTGCGCGAGATGTATGAAATTGCGATACTTTTTCGCGGGTCTGTTTTGACGACGTCTCAACAAATTCAAAAATAAATCAATTCATCATCTCCGCGGAGCTATCGAATTCGGGCGCGACGTTGACGCGCATATATAATACACGAATTATTTATTGCCGTAAATAACCAGCTTCAGCAGTAGTGCCAAGGGCTTGTACATATACTGCAGGCGAAAGGTATTTTTTCCCCTTATTTCGCGTGAAAGACTAAGCGTCATTGGAATATAATAATCAACGGATCCACTTGACCGTCAAACTTCAGGAATAATTAATTTCGCTCGGGCGACGCAGCGTAAAAATCGGATCGGTTTCTCCCGCTCTCGACAAAATGACGAAATAAAAAAATGAGAAGAAACAACCGTCCCGCGCGAAGCTCAAGCGTGCGGACCGGACGGAGAAGAAGATGAACTCGCGCAGCCTTCGCGCGATGGCTCTTGATTAATTGAACGCGCGCGACGTTGCACAAAAGGGAGATTTCAACCGGCTTCACGTGACGCGAGCGAAATAACGAAATACAAATTAAAAAACAAAAGCCGCGCGCGCCTGTGTGTGTACATGTTTGCGATCGACGAACCGAAACCGCGAGTGATGACATAAATCGAGTTGAAATTGAATTTTTCTCGGTTAAGCGGGTCTTAACAGGTATAGCGACAACTCGGGTAATTTAGATAAATATAGCGTTAATTAATATAAATATATATATAGTGACAGCGCGCGAGTGCGTAAAAGAGAGCTTGTGACGCAAGAGAGCAGAATGTTCGTTATGTTCGCGGCGCCAATTTTAATTGAGTCGCGCCGCCGAATCGTCACCCTCGCAAATGTATATCAATATATACGCGTTTCGATATAATTTATCTCGAGTCTTGTAAATTGGCTCCGCGCGTGCGGATAATAAATTCGCGTATTGCGTTTACATATGAAACGCGATAAGGTTTTCAGATTAGAGCGCCGAGTTAAAAAAAATCATCACTCGGTCTCGAGTACGTAAAGTGCCCGTATATAAGTATACATAAATAACGATCGAGACCTCGAAATCACCGAAATACCGCAGCAGAAGATCACGAGCGGATGTGCTCTTAACGCGCCGCGAATATTGTCCGACGTAAAAGCCGCGTAAGAGAGTTAGAAAGCCCGTAACGCTCTGCAAAGAGACGAAGCGCGCGGTATGCTGTTTTAGGCTAGCCGTTAACGCTCACTGCGCAAGCTCCTCTTCGCGCAGACTAAACACGTCGGACGGATAGTGATTTTGATTTAGAGCGCGAATACCGACTCCTCCTTTGGTGCATCCGGTCGCGTTTTTATAGATGGAGATAGAGAGAGAGACAGAGAGCGAGCGAGACACGCAGTGCAACGGGTCACGTGGAAAAATGTCGATATTTTCTTATTTTTCCAAAGTGGGAGGTACACACGCGGCGGAGTTGATGGGTAATTTACGTGCGATTTTAACCTCCTTGGCTTTCGCTCGCTATCTTATACGCATGTGTGCCGTGGATGGAGTTACGACTTTGAGCGAGCCTATGATATAGGAAAGTAGATTTTCAATAGCGTCGATTAACCGCGTAATTTTTCCAACGAAACATTGTAAACAGAACGATTAAAATACTGGTTATATTATATACCGCTTCAATGCCGTCGTGACGTTAGAGAAGAAGATCCGAGCTAACAACGCGACAAGAAGAAAAAAGTCAGTACATAGACGCGCCGGAATCATCTACGCGCAGGAAAAAAGTAGACGCTCTTGTAGCGGCACAGCTAGTTTTTCCACTGGAAAACTCGATGAAATCGCGGACGATGACGGGAATAAGAATCGGATTTTCTTTCGCTGCTGCAACTGCTATTAACCCCCCGTATAATCCGGGTCGAAACTCTGCTGCGTTTCTGCTAATTAGGTATATATATATATAACTCGATTCATTTTTTCTTCCATTAGCCGCACGCCAACGAGCTGGCGAAACTTTTTAATTAAGCCTCCCTCTCACCGTATAATATGGATCGTAATTTAAATTTAGTGGAGGCGAGGATAAAGCGAACGCATGGTTTACGCGTGTTGACGCTATCAACGGAGCGCGGATAAATCACCGACTTTACTATGACTCTGTAAAAACTCGACGCAATAAGATCGAAAACTCGAATAATCGCCGGTATCCCACGCGCACTCTCTCCCGAAAAAAAAAAATACATAACGATTAATCGGCGAATTTTCCTCGCGCGATCTTATCCTGGTCTATCGCGTAAAAGCACCGTGTCGTATCAAGACACAGCGACGTGTTCTCAGGACAAGAAAAAAAACGCGATAAACCCAGAGCGATCCCGTTTCGATCCTAATCTCCAGCACACACACACACACACACGCCTACAGCATCAAACACGCACTTTCCTTCGCGCACAATAAAAACTCTCAGCTATGTAAAAGAGAGGCGAATGAATATTAAATGGCTATACGTGTATACCGCGGCGCCTCGAAACAACGGTAAATTCCGCGCTGCAAAAAGAGCGTCGAGGATATTTATTCCTATATATAAGCGTTATAATATGCCGAGGCGCCTGCAAGAGACATCGCTCGTTTACACGGCGCATAAAAGCGTGTAGATATAGCCGGGGGACGCTCGCGAGACACAGAGACTGCAGCGGGGGGCCATACTACACACACACACACACACACACACACCTGAAATATCGCATATACACCTATATAGAAGACGTATAATGGACGCGCGTATATTCATCGAGCCACTTGACCCGGATGTCTCTCTGCATACACTTGCAGCAGCTTTTTTGGCGGAAAGCGACTCGGACTTGGGGAATTGTAAACGCGAGAGAGCTTGATTATGCAATATACACCGTATAGTACTATATTATGGGTGGGAGGTTTTCACGCGCCGGCGATTAACCGAGAACGTATATAATGTATAAAGAATTTTTAAGCGCAGCTATACAGCTCGCGTATAAACTTTATATTCTCGCGCGCATTTTGGAAGAAGGCGACTCGAACAACTTGAGATCCTGAATTGATTACACTCGTCGTCCCCGAAAGCATATCGCAGCTCCTCATAAAACACAAAATCAAGAACTCGTCCATCCGAGAGTGAATCAGTCCTACAGAGAGATACTTTTCAAGTAGGTCGCGAAACTTATCTTCTTCGTCGTCGTCGTCGTCGTCGTCGTCGTCGTCGTTGGATCGGGGCCTGGCCGATATATAGAAAAATCCTGTCGCTCGTCGGAAACTTGCGCGCAGTGTGTGCATGTTATATATATATATATATATATATATATATATATATATATATATATATATATATATATATATATATATATATATATATATATATATATGAGATATAGGAAGCTGCGAAATTTTCAATAGGGGCTCTATATACACACGCTTAGTGGGAAAGTGAAAGCGATTGAATTTTTCCGAAGCACGTATAATGCAACGGCGACTACTCTCTCGCGTAACGCGCACAATATATGTATTATATTATATCGAACGACGGCTCTCTCGCTCGAGTTGTGCAACGAGTTAGTTTGTCTCTACGCGAAGGAACAGTTGACATACATTATACTCGCGAGTTCCCCGCGTGCGAGAGAGAGAGAGAGAGAGAGACAAAGCACTCCGTACACTCTCTGCTTTATATTAATGGAAAGTAGGGATAAATGTAATTAGCGGACGCGCATCTATATATACATACATACATACATAGACGCGATGAAAGTCGAGGAGTGATTAGCCTGCAGCCGCGGGCGCGCATAATAGCCCAAGTATTTAATAACGTTTGATTTATCGCCAAGGGTATATAGCTCCTCTCGTGAAATCTCCTGTGCGCGAATTTATTATCTCTCCCTGAGAGCTGATAATTGAATCATAGCTGAAAAGCCTCGTGTGTCTCATCCAGAGCACTTATATATATATATATAAAGGAACTGCAAAACAGAATCGATCGATCCAATTAAATTTCTATTCAATACTACGTCTATATATATAGGTACACACGAGCAAAAAAAAGTCGAGCGCTCAGCATCTTCCTCTCTCTTTCTCTCTCTCTCTCTCTCTCTCTCTCTCTCTCTCTCTCTCTCTCTCTCTCTCTTTCTCTCTCTCTCACTCCCTACGGAGGTCCTATATACTATCGACCGCTCTGCACGAGGAGAAAAGAGCGTCGGTGCAGCGGCGGCGACGTGGTATATACTATCGTGAAAATCAGTAATTAAGTTCCGTTTTCCGCGGAATAGACCTCTCGACGCTCTCCTATATAAACGAATTCAAAGCCTCGCTCCTGCTGCTGCAGCTCCGGGGGTGTCGTCGTCGCCGCATCTTCTTATTAAATCTCGCCGGGGCTCTCTGCCGGTGTGTTTGTATAGAGGGATGCGCGCCTGATTGGACTCTATATACATACACACACACACACACACATATATATATATATATATATACATACACTTGGCCGCGATGAGTATTATAATAAGGCGCCGCTGTGAATGCGCAATAATTTATATATGTATCCTCCTGATGTGCTCGCTCGCGCTGCAAGAGTGTACATAATAAGGTGGCTGCATATAGATAAGGAAAATCGTTCTTTGCTTTGCCTGCGGGATAATATGTGCATGTATTTATATAGCTTATCGAGAGGTTTTTTAAGCGTCTGACACGTTTGATACGACACGACTTATTCTAATTAATTCATTAATGTCAGAAACGAATAGAGTCGCAGTGATCGATTGATTGCGAGATTTATTTTAAGCGCTAGGATATATATGTGTATATACTGGATTAACCCGCTTATGCGTGTATATATTTTTTTATATTCACTTGTTTCATTATTTATCCTTCGCGCGCGCGCGTTTACGTCAGTTAAAGACATTCATTTCGAAGCACTTAATATACTTGCTTTTACCAGTATCGAATATCGTTCGAAGACATAGTCAATTTATTATTCAATTCGCATACAATATACACATTGAAGATTCCATCAGCACTAAAATGCATTACTCCTACGTAGGCACTTGCATATACGGACGAAATGAGTCGCCACATTTCTTTGAACATATATACATAATACCTACGATGTAATCCAACGACAAAATACTCAACCTATTATTCATCCCTATGCCGCTCCGGGTCAATATCATAATGTTCAATCAGCTATTATACGCAAGTGAAGAAGCCTGAAAGCGTCTCCTCCGCGAGTATATCCTGACTTTAATATACATCTCACTTTAAATAATACCGCAATTATAACCCTTGGCTATTGATTTATAACCGCAAAGTTCGCATATTCAAGGCGGCGCGCGAAATATATAATAATCGATTCACCGCAGAGAGCGCGCGCGAAAGTTGTAACGTACCTGTGCGAGGCGGCACAAGAAAGAGCTACTGATGCAAGAGAGAGAGAGAGAGAAGGGTAATTTATGACGAACTCTCCGCGCTGCAGCCTTATGTACGCATGGAATTATATATTCATAAATGCGGACGCAACTGCAATTCAATTTAGTCGCGCGGGAACCGTCTTCATCAGCGATTAATTGAAACGCGCTGTGCTATATGTATAGAGAGGGAATATCCCATTATTTCTGCGCATACTTATGTTTAGCGGCTGCGATTTCATTAGCATGGATTTGTTTATATTATACTCTGGGAGAAAATTTCCGTTTGGACATTTGAGTTTAACCGCGTCAATATCTCGCGCTAATAGAAAAATGTTCTCAAGGTAGAAGCGCACATATCTACTTTGAAATATTTGTTCTGTTCTTATCGTCTGTATGATCTTTTGTAGAGAAGAGATATCGCCTGTATACGAGTGCGTCAGGTCCTTGAAAGATGTACAGCGCGAACAGAGTAGTCTCTGGTAAAATCGTTTCTGCAATACGCATAATACTAATTGATCTGTGTGTGTGTATAAAAGATTTTATTAACTAAACTTTCGCCGCCGACTATAGCATTGCGCAACACACCGCGATATATAGCTATTCCAAACTTGTATTTCTCGAGCTAAATAGCCGCGGACATAATTCTTATCTAAATGATGGAGAGTATCACAAGTCGTTATAAAAGACTACAGATAAACGCTCGCGTTTCGGACAAAAATCATTCGATGAATATCGCGAGCCAAGTTACACTCAATGATCGTAAAAAAAAGAAACTTTTGCGTCGTCGGATTCTCGAAAAAGCAATCGAGCCTCGAGCGCTTACCCACATAGCTTTGCGCGAATCCATTTTTCACTTTTACCCCTCTGCGAAGAAGGCGAAAATACTACTGGCCATTAAAGCCTGTGTTCGAATTAATGACAGTCGTTGAACAATGATGCGCACTCGTTAAACCGAGGCGCCAGCGTAAAACCCAGGCCGGGAGCAGCTCTGAAATTTCGCTGCGCAGCTATTGTTCTTCTCTCTCTCTCTCTCTCTCTCTCTTTCGCTGGGATGCGAAGCAGTCGCCGCCGCGAGGCTCGCTCGAATCGTTACAATTGTTCGGCAGCGAGTCGAGCTTTTACGAGTAGAAAATCATTTTCGCTCCGAGCGAACGCCGCGGATGATTGATTTTCTTTTAGCTGCAGCCTGTACATATAGCGGGGTTTAAGAGCCTTCGGCCGATGCAAACTGCGCGAATATTCGGCAAATTCCTGTAATCTGCGTATGAGTGGGATTTATTATACGTTATGTATAATATCGTGCCTACGGATGATGCGTCGAGTCAATTGAATTACGTTGCAGCTTCTAATTAAACAAGTCGACTGGAGTTTCAACTTTTGTTTAATTTTTTGCGCTGTGTTATACACGCGAGCGAAATTGGAGATTTCTGTCAGGTTTCGCGCGCAGTCGGTTGTCATTTTTTTTTATTTTTACTCTCCGCGAGTTACTCGGAGAAAATAGAACAAGTGATCGCGCTGCACTTGCTCCATATTTCTTCGAGCTGAAAGCTCCCGACCTTACCGTAATTAATGATCGCCCGAAGATATCGAAGATATCCGTGCCATCTGTTAAACTTTTCCAAAGCTCTCGCGAAACACTTCTATTTATGTGTATAAGCTGAAACACATATATTCATTCAAAATTACATTTTTTCCCGCATCACTAACCCAACGATCATCAGAGCGTATCGAGTCATAAAATATTTCGTCGGCAAGCGCATAAACGAGAAAATAAAGCCATTGGAATATGCGCATGCGTGCACTCGATACGCTCGCGTACCGATTATCCTCCATACCCCGTATTACATATATATATATACCTATCCTCTCTCTTGACTCGATAATTAAGCGATCGTCGCATGATTGATTTTGCAGGTGACAACGGTACCGGACGAGGCCGAGGACGGCTTTAAAGTCCCGAGAGCTACAGTCGTGCACATGGCGTCGACAGCGACGCGACCGCAGCACATGTCCCAGGTGAGTGCGTTCGCATGTTTTCGCCTCTTGAATCCTCGCTGCTGCACACACACACACACACACACACACATATATATATATATATATATATCATGTGCGACATGCGCTCTATCTCTCGATTTGCCCAACCGATCAAAGCCCTTTGCGATAGAAAGGACGAGCGCTTTTAACGCCCCCCCCCCCCTGCGATTAGAGTATTTGGGGCGCGAGAAAATTCGGCGCGTATACGTGTTACATACATACGGAGCTGTTTGACCGAGCGGGCTTTTAACCGGCGTTTCGTTTGCGGATCGAATGAACGTACGGTTGGTTTCGGGGAATCAGCATACGCTTTTTCATTCGACCAGTGTAAAAATATATATTTTTAGTAGCACTTTGATCGCGAACGAATGGAATAAATACACGCGAAATGTATTTTGAACGCGTTGAAACAGTCTCGCAGCTGCCCCTCTCGCACTCCTTGGACCGCCCGCGCGCCGCCACGAAAATGAAGACATCCTACCTGATGTATATAATAAGCGGTTTAGAGCCTCTCGAGCCTAATGCAGAAGGGACCCGTCGCCTCTCGGCGAATTCTTATATGCACGCGAGCCTTTGCACGACTATGATTTAGCGGTTTAATGTATACGGGCTATTGGTTCTTATACGTTTTTCGAGAGCGAGTTAATGATCCACGTTTTTAGCATCGCTCTTAGTTTTATCGCGATCGATTAGCTGGATTATTGTTCAATTTACTTTTTTGTTCGAGGTATTATACGCAAACGTAATTTTACTATAATTGTTTAACTTGGCACGTCTTGTATTGTACTGAATAAAAAGACGCGTGTTGTGAAACTTTGTACGAGCGACTCGTGAAAATCATGTAGCTATATATGTATATCTAATCAGCAAGAAAGTTAAAATACCGTAAACAGCTGCGAGCAGATGTTGAATAATTTCTTTTGATGTATACCGTCTCTATACAATATTCAACTGAATTATCCCGATAGTTACAACTAGCATTCTCGCAACGCACATATTATGATTTATGAAATAAATTATTCATTAAAATTAGGTAATTAAGTGTTTAAATCAAAGTGAAAAATTAACTCTTCTCATGAGTTATATAAAAAAGTGCTTCCTAGAAAATAATAAGACACGCGTGATCGAAAAACATGTGCGAGGGGATCGTGTCGGAAAATACGGTATACACGCAGAACAGAGCGGAGAAAGCGCTCGTGCGCGCGAGTGTATATATCAGAGAAACGGCTCATCTCGTTCGCCGAAATTGGTAATTCTCCAGCTTTGCGGCGGCGGCGGTGGTCTACCGTGGTCCGGCCTGACTTTCAATTTGCGGCTTGCAGTTTGCTCGCGGAAATACCGCGGCGCATCGAAACTGAAAGAAAAATCCCTGACGGGAGAAGGGAAGTTGGACGATCGCAGAGGATGAGTTATATCGATGTCTCGGCTGTGCGGTATACACCACTGTATGACTGTGAATCGTTAGTATATATCGTTGATGATAGATGCGGACGAAGTATTTTTCTTCAAAAAAAAGCCGATTAACACTACGCCGCTATGCTACTAATAATAAACGACACATCGTTGAATAATGCCCTTATCAGTGTACACGCGGTCGCAGTTGTTGCGGCATTTCCGGCCGGTTATTATATTCTCTTGTGCAATATTACGACTGCAGCCGCAATCGTATAATCGATAACCTTAGTCGTCCTCATTCAACATTTATTCCCTCTTTGAATACGACTTCATTTTACTGTTGCCGCATTGCCACGGATATATAGCGCAATCGGGAAAAGAATCATCGTTATCCCCGTGTATATATGTATAGGACAGTGACATGAACTCGTTATACGCCGTATGAAAATTTTCAGAAGCTGAGCAAACAAAAGAACGGATCATATACACTGGCCAATACGACCGAATCGAACTGCGTGTATGATATATACATTATACGTATCTCGCAGCGGCATGTTATTATTCGTTCGTCGGCTTTAATCAATATTTTTTTGATCTCCTCCCGCGCGCATCTCGCCTAGCGAACGGACGATTCGTGATTATAAACCGCTGATTAAAAAACTTTGCGTTCCACCGTAGCGGCTTGCGCGCAGATGGAATATGATTTAATGCGCGCTCGACATCGGAGAAAATTAATTCATCCGGCTTGCGCATTTTAGCGGATGAAAATTCCCCGGGAATGCGCCTCGTATATATATATACATTTTTTCATTTAAAACGTAAATTATTTTCTATAGGGTATAAAATATAATTCTACAGGGCCGAACGAAAGCAGCCATTGATTTACTGCGTATCGGGCCGCTTTAAGCGTGCGCGTCTATCGACACTGCACTAAATCAAATATATTTGTATAACGTATCTAATTTCAGGTCCTGGCGACTCTGGCACTCTCGATGGGAACGCTGTCGTCGGGCCTGGCCAAAGGCTACACCTCGCCGGCCCTCGACTCCATAATACTAGACAATCAAACACCCAGCCTCTACCAATTGAATAACAACGGCACTTGGTGAGCGAGTCTTCGTCGATCTAACCGAGTCGATGATTACGCTTTATTACTATACGTGTATATATGTATGCAGGACGGCGTTCTCGGTAACGCTGCAGGAGGCATCGTGGGTAGCGTCGCTGTCGATGCTGGGCGCCTGGTTCGGCGCGATGATCGGCGACTGGATAATGCGCAAGGGCCGCAGGCTGGCCCTTCGACTGACCTCGCTGCCGTTGGCGGCGGCCTGGGTGCTCACAGGCGTGGCGCCGTGCCTCGAGCTCATCTACACGACCAGTTTTATCGGCGGCCTCTGCTGCTCCGTCATCACGATGGTCGCTCAGGTATTTTCTTGTTCTCTCTCTCTCTTCTGCGACCCTTTTTTCTCTCTTTTCACTCCGAAATCGATCATCCGCGCAGGTGTACATCTCGGAGATCTCGCTGCCGGGGATCCGGGGTTGTCTGTCGGCGATGCTGAAGGTGCTCGGGCACGTAGGAGTGCTGCTGTCGTACATAGCGGGCTCCTATCTGAACTGGCGGCAGAGCGCGCTACTCGTGGCGATAGCGCCGTCGATGCTCTTCCTGGGCACCCTCTGCATACCCGAGACACCCTCTTACCTCGTGCTCAACGGCAAGGACGAGGAGGCGGCGAGCAGTCTGCAGTGGTTGCGCGGCTCCCACGTCGACATCCGGCACGAGCTTCAAGTACGTGGAGAGCCCATTGTCTTACATGCATCGTAGTGTGCTATGTTCTCCACGTGTATATCTATACGTATACGCTTGTTGCTGCAGGTGATAAAGACGAACATTCTGGCCTCGAGGGCCAAGCAGTACGACCTGACGTTCAAGAGCAGCATGCTGGCGCCCCGGCTGTACAAGCCGATCGGCATCACCTGCGGACTCATGTTCTTCCAGCGGTTCTCCGGGGCGAATGCTTTCAACTACTACGCCGTCAACATCTTCCGGCAGACACTCGGGGGCATGAACCCCCATGGCGCCACCATCGCCATCGGCTTCGTCCAGCTGCTGGCCTCGCTTCTCTCGGGTATGTGCGGCGCGTTCAAAAATAAAATTCCAAAAGAAAAAATCAAATCTACTATATACTCTCATTCGCATGACGCAGGCTTCCTGATCGACATAGTCGGCCGACTACCGCTACTGATCGCCAGCACCGTCTTCATGTCGCTGGCCCTCGCGGGTTTCGGCAGCTACGCCTACTACAACTCGATGTCGCAAATGCAGAGCATACCCGCCTCGTCGTACGCGGCCGAGGCCGCGGCCAGCGTGACCGGTCAACACGACTGGATACCCCTCCTCTGCGTGCTCGTGTTCACGACCGCTTTGGCTCTCGGTATCTCGCCCATATCCTGGCTGCTCATAGGCGAGCTCTTTCCGCTCGAGTACAGGGGATTGGGCTCCAGCATCAGCACGAGTTTCAGCTACTTTTGCGCCTTCGTCGCTATCAAGCTCTACATGGACTTTCAGGAGGTGATTTCAACGTTCTTGCATAATTGCGTATAATATAAATGCGTACGCGCGCACGAGAACGCGAGAAATCGATTATACGCGCGAGCTCTTGGAATTTCGCTGGGCACTGTAAAACAATAGTGGCGTTTATAAAGAGCAGCTCGATTAGCGTGCGTCAAGAGCGAAATAAAGCCATTGTGTTCGAAACGCGAAAATAATCGCTCGGCGCGCGCGCATTCGAGAATCGAGTTTGGTATATATAATCGTCGGGCGCTCCCTACACACACACACACATATATATACTCTCCGTTGCGCGTGCCTTTAAAATTACGATCTGCGGACTAACTATGACCGCTATGACGCTCGGCTGTACGTACGTAAAAAGAAGGAGAAGAGAATGCAGCTCGGAAGTGCGCTCCTCTACTTCTTAAAAGCGTTATAAAGAGAAGCCGCCTTTGGGATTCGCGCTCCCGCCCGCTTACTTTTCTCATTAGCTTAATTGCACCGCTAAAGCGTGGGCGCGCGAGGATCGTCTTTGAGGGCACGCGAGAGCCGACTGTATATCTATACATGCATAGTGTTTCTTTGTAGCTCCGAAAATAGGAAGAGCGACTTTCCCGACAATTATATACCCCGCACTCGATCATAATCGATCCTCTCGGAATTCACCTGCGCGCGTGCAATTATATATATACGAGCGTTATTTCGTAAGCGTTTTCCAGCTAATCTTTTTGCGCGCGAGAGCTGCAATTATACATCGAGTCGAGTAGAACCGCGCGGTTATATATTTCTTGTGCAACGCGCGTCCTGGAATTCGCTGCAGACCGTCGCGACTTTCAACTCCGCGATGAAAATACGCGTTGATATAAATCTAATGTCAACGCTGTTCGCTTGCTGATTTTCAGACGCTGGGCCTGCACGGGGCCTTCTGGTTCTACGCGGCCGTGGCGGTCTGCGGGCTGTGCTTCGTCGTCTGCTGCGTGCCGGAGACCAAGGGCAAACAGCTGGACGAGATGAACCCGGACTACGCGCAAGCCCGGTAGTATAAGGCCTCCCTCACGGGAGGGCTCTCGAACCTCGAGAAGACGAACAAGCCCCTGCCGGGCGGCGCCTATCCGAACCAGCACGACCCGCGCGACCTCTACGCCCCCGGGCCGAGCCGGCCCTCCTACCTCGGACCAGCCGGCGCGGCCGCCGCCAGTCAGCGGATCCTCGTCTTCCCGGGCGGGCTGCCCTCCACCTACGGCCAAGGCGTACGGCCCACGACCCTCGACTGCACCGGGCTCCTGCCCCGCCGCCGACTCACCGACTACTGCTCGGCCTTCGCCGAGAAGACCAGCCGCGTCGCCCGCAACGTCCGCGGCAAGCTGTCCGGCTGGAGACTAGCCCGGAGCTGCCCCCACTGCCCCAGCCGGCAGAGCGTCCTGCGCAGCTTCCATCAGCAGCCGCAGTACCGGGTCTACAGCGAGCCCGAGCTCCTGCTCGACCGACAGCGCATGATGCACTCCTACGGCATGAACTACGAGCAAGGCGAACGCTACGAGGAGCTGGCCAGCCGCGGGCCCGCGGGCAGCAGCGCCTACAGCCGCGACATCATCCGCAGCCTCGAGGAGCTCGAGCTCAACCGGATCGAGCGCCAACGGCCGCCCGGACCCATCAGCATCCACCAGTCTCACCAGCAGCTCCACCGCAGCCACCAGCTGCCCTACAACGCGCACCTCTCGAGCTCCTGGTCGTGCGAGCGACCCTACGCCACCCTGCCCAAGCGCAGCCGCCATCGCCAGCAGCGCTACACTGCCGGCAATGGCCATCGAAGCCGCAGCGTCCGGCTGGAGGAGCAGTTCCTGCCCCGTGACCTCCAGCGCCTCAGCCGCTATCCCAAGAGCCTCCAGGACCTCAAGTACCTCGAGATCGAGGCCATTCTCGAGAGAGACCCCAGACCCTCGTCTCGCGGCCGAGAGGACCTCAGCTGCTGCCTCGAGGATGAGCAGCGATCGAGGAGCAGTCGGGCGGAGCGACAGCGCGACTGGCTCGGCATGGAGGCGGCCCAGGATCAACTCTTCCTCGAGGGACTCGCCGGCGGTAGCCAGATCGAGAGGTACGAACCCGGCAAGGTGCACTACGAGCGCGAGTACAGGATCTACGGCAAAGACACGGTCGCCCTCATCTTCTACAAGACCTGCTACCTGTGATCGCCCGGTCCGCATATATCTCACTACGTGAAAATGCTCCTCGAGTCTTTTATGCATTCGACTTGTATACTATGAGTATGTACGCAATCCCACCCCCGGCGCGCACGCGAGATATCCCATACAAATGATGCTTATATTATATACATATACGTATAGAAAGGCAGAACTTCCATGCATCGTGCCTTCCTTGGAATTCACGACAATACAACTTATAAAATAATTATATAAAACGATTACCGTTTCGCAAAACTATTTGTAAGATGAGAAGCGACGCAGAGGATTATTATATTGTATGTATTTAGGCAATTGCGAAAGTCTTGCCGTCCTTCACTCTCATATATAGAGCGCGACAATGCTTTTGTGATGGTATACGCTGCAGATGTATAATGAAGACTACCAGGGACCTTAACGTTATATAAATCGACGCGCCTATCTATATAATCAGAAATAACACAAATAACGATACAAACAAAATCTATTCAATTTCGTATTCTTCTGTAGCTGTATATTGTGTATAGACGCGTTCAAATCGTATAATCTTTTCTTTTACGCTACTATATATATACGTTACGACCGTCGGGGCCCGGATCACGCATATCATATCATCGTTTCACGGTACTCGTTGCTGTCGATCTCTCGAGAGCGAATTGCAATTTTTACCTTAATTCAATTTTTGAACGCCTTTTTTTTCTCGTTACGCGACTCGGGCCTCGTCGCATCATCCGCCCGACAAACGCGGGGCAAACAGACTTAAATCACGACAATATCGATTGTAGATACAAAAAAATTCTATATATATACAAGCGAACGCAAATATATACATATATTATATATATATTTCATACATATACAATAGGAAGTTAAGTGTACATTGCAAAGAAACAAAAAGAAAAGGTAACTAATACTTATTAAATGGGACGACACTTCGACAATACAAGTAGAGGGTATTGCCAAACAAAAGAAGAAAAGAAAAGATTATAAATAAAATTTCGACTGTAAGAGCTTTACTGTTTCCTTCAAAGAGTTCTATGTATAAACGACGCGAGAGAAAGAGTATAAGTGGGCATTCGCAATTTTTACGCGTGGACAGGTCGAAAATTGACCGAGAGCGATACACGCGCGAACGCGTAAGTTCTCATTGATTGTATTGCGAGTCTTTGGCGTGATTATCATTAATATAAGAGGATTATAGCGTCGAAATTTGTGAAACGAGAAATTGCTACGAGAAACAGCCATTCGTGCGAAGCGGCTCTACGCTCGGACCATTATTGTTATTATTATTACTACTATTAATTTTGTATAAAGGAAAAACACTTCTCAAAATACTCATAGCTATACTTTAAAATAGTTAGCGAATCGTTATTCGTGTATTATAAAGCATTGTTTCCGAGAATTCGCGCGTTGGTTATAAATGATCATATTTTTTTCATCATTCTCTACACCTCATTCATGAACGTCACTTATAGTCAAGAAGAACAGCGGAGACGCGCAACGGCTATGTACTTCGACGTACCATCGACGAGGATGAAAATCATTGTTTCACGCGTTCATTTCAGAGCGACGTTCGTATATATATATATAACGGCCGCATAATACTTAGGACTGTATATTTGTATTTTGTATTTTTATATAGTTTGTAGGAAACGAAAAAAAAAACTCAAATCGAAGGGATAACGGGACAGCCGGGAATCAGCCAAACGTCAGTATTTACACGCCAGCATGAGCATTGCATAAACGGGAAATAAAATCACGACAGAAAATGCTGAGTCTCGAAAAATAACATAATCAAATGTTGTTTTGTAAATCAAGCGATCCATATCACAGATGTATCATATCTCACCTACAAACGCGATGATTTTTTTCCTTCCGAGAGTATAAAGGCCATATCTTGCTTGATATATCCATATTTTAATGAATTTATATAGAATTACGAGAGCGAGGAACGTTATTTTGTCATATCATACAATGAAGAAAATTACATGCTAACAACGATACACATATACGTAAATTCGTGTTAAAAAAAACGAAGACATTCAACACCACTACTAAATAGACTATTTGTTTAGGGAGAAAATAAAAACGAAATATCGACATTACATATCTAATCGATTTTATTCAATTTTCCGTTGTCAAAGTGATATTTTCAAAACTGTAATAGGAATATGAGAAATAGAGACACGGAGTGAGCTCGTTTATCATTAAACTATCGTCTTAATAGACATTACGAATATATCTTACCTAATATTTTTAACTAATATTTACGTACACGAGACAGAAGCAAGTTATATTTATAATATTCACTATTTCACTACGTAATTATACTGGAAAAGAACGACAATAATAACTGTGGCGATGAAATTGCAGCAAAGCCATGCCAACTAAAATTATATGTAAAAAAATCTTACCGACTTGCAGCCGAGTCTAAAAAAACAGCTCAGCCTCCGTAATTCTCCTAATTATAGACGAAATCAAATTAAATTATATCTCAAATTTACCTCCGCTTTGAGGGAAAAGAAAAAAAATCACAGTATATATCAAAATGTAACGTATTTTGTATATAATGTATGTAAATCCGAGGAAACTGCAAATGAAACAACAAAAATTCAGAATCGTTTTCTTCAGTTTCTCCGGTGTAAGCGACGCTCGAGTCATTGGGCGCGGCGTCGTCGACGGGATCAAAGAAAACCCATAAGTACGCAAGAGCTAGGAGGAAACAAAAAAGAAAAAGAAGAAGATTCAGACCCGAAGCTCGAATAAATTGAGTCCGCAATTACGTATGCTGATCTCGTGGCGACGCGGCGCCTAATCGCCATACGTACACACACACACACACACACACACAAGTATCTATACACACGTACACATACACACGGCCAAGGTACAATAGCAGAAAGAAAGAGAGAGAGACCGAGCGAATGTAATGACGTCGCATCGACGCGGAATGTCCGGACGTTCCTTCGCACCTTCGAATAAATAAATAAATTATGCATAAACAACATATTATAAATATCTATAAATATAACTTATTACAATTGAATAGTCTCTGTAAAATGTTTCTTAGGATCGAGTGGTAAAAAAAAGAAAATACGATACTCTGCACTGTGCACTTTTGTGAATTGAAGATTTCATGTAAATAATCGTAGTGAGCAGAGCCGATGGTATATCGACGATACGCTATAAAGCTACACACACACATACACACACACACATATATATATACATACATATATATATATAGATACATACGTATATAATAATCATACGAACATACAGAGCAAGAAGAAGCTCTCAAAGTTTCAGCTCGACAGACTCGTCTCTCGGGGAAAATTGGAAATTCAAATTCTCAATTTTTCCCTTGTCATGCTTCTTCGAAACTTTCCGGGCGAGCAACCCTTCCGCGTTTTTCCTTCTTTCGTGCTTCGACGAGACGCGCGAGCTGGCTCTTATAGTTTTAAAAGCGCCGACAACGCGCCGTGTAAATAAATGAATTTCAAACGACTTACGAATAGCCTAAGTATAACCACACGCGCGCGCGCGCGAATGATAAAAAAAAAAGTAAAAAAGACCGGGAGCTTCGGAAAGACTCTTTTTTCACAGCTGCATCGAAGACATTTAACGAACGGAAGAAGTGCACGATGCTATATACCCCAGGTCGTTTGTACTTGTCGCGGAAACGCATACGGAAGAAGAAAGAAAAAGAGAAGAGCTTCAAAGCTTGGTACTCTCCATCCAGCTCTGCAGTTTAGAAACTTTTTCTCGAGTTCAGCTGCGCGCGCTAGAGCTACGTACTCTAGGGTAAAGCTGTGTAAGAAAACTGTACGAAAGCTTCTTGTATATAATATAAACGCTTTGCACATTCGAATTTTCGGAGCGATCGCGGGCTTTTCTGTTGACGCTTTCTTCGAGTAATCAGGGTTGCCACATGCATTTTTTCCCCGAAATGAAACTTAAAACTGTATACGTGTATGCTCTGGATCGTCGCAAATTTGAATTTTTGAAGATATACATATATAATAATATATATACAATCACACAATATCTATCGGGATTGAAACTGTTGATATAATATAGAGAGTAGTGGATAAAACTAAACGAAATTAATGGGAATCGATATGTAGAACGAAGTAAACTTAAGGGTTTTGATATGTAAACTTGATTATAACGAATTATTTCGTAGCTGAGACAAAAACTTTCGAAACAAGTGGCAATCCTGTCGTTTAGACTAAAGGAAAAGACTTGAAAAAAATTCGTCTTCGAACGACTCTATATATCATACTGTATACATAAAATAAATAAATATATATATACACATTATACATAAAAGTGTAAGCGTAGTAATCATCGACTTACGATTCCAGCCGGAGGCACACGCGGTGTATTAAAAATAACCTACAGATAATAACGAAAATGAACAAAAAGAAAAAAAACAAAAACAAGATTATACATAAAATGAAATCAATAAATAAACGATAATAAATGAAACTTTACGACAATAAAATGAAGGATGTTCAAGGGGCTTAATTAATCGAAGGACGAGAGAGTGCGTGAGAGACATTGCGAGTACGTTGTGACATAGCGAGATGCGCGCGAGTGAAAGAGAGATAGTACCGTATTTTCAGAATATATACGAAAACAAAGAAAAAAAACACATGTAAAATTAAAAAAAAAATTTGTAGAGCCTCGCGCGTGCGGACCTTTTGAAAAGGCCCCCGCCGAGACCCTTTGCTTCGCTTGCTAGATTTAATATTTTTGTAATGACGCCTTAGACAATATATAGCTTATTTATACCTTCGTAGGGTTTAAGCGCAGCTCTTGCACAGACTCTCAGACACGTATATATAGACTCTAAGATATATTATACAAGCGGACATGACACACAGCAGAAGCAGCAGCAGACACCGACGAAACGAGAAAACGACGAACAACTTTACGCGTATAATTTGTGTGAAACGCGATACACCTACGACAAGAATATTTTACTTATATCTGAGTATATATTCTCATATATACTTGCAAGAGTGCGGAAACATTGCTTGCGGTAAGAAAATGCAGCGCTGTGCTCTTGGGTGCGAAGTGAAGCTAGAATCAGCTTCTCTCGATTATATATATTTGCATTGAATGGTTTTTTCGTACAATTCTGATACTATTTCGATTTTGTTCAACATTTTTTTTTCTATCTCTATGAATTCTCATAGTTGAAACCACAACTGATGGTTTGCGATGATGCTTGTGTTCAGTTTAAACGTAATATTTGAGTCTGAATAATAGAGTATTTAATCAAAATCAACGTACACAGAAATGTAATAAGAATGAAAAAAGTTCAACACCAAGACTTTGCCTAACTGATTGAAAAATGTATCGAGTGTCTACTTCGTTATAGTACTGAATTCAGTTGTTGTGTACTGGAACTTGTTCGATAATTGGTCATCAGATTTGTTGAAATTACTTCTGTCCCATCATTATCTTGAATGGATTTTAGAGAAGCTTGCATTTCTTTTGTGAGCATTGCGGAGGCATATTTTATGTTAAAATGTGTGTACTTAAGTCCTACTTATGACAAAATAATTGAAGACCCGCCTTTGTACCTTTGTAGAGAAATCATAATACATCAATACAAGCCATATAATGATCGCTAAAAACAGTCGGCAGAACCAAAAATGTTGCGTGTTTGTATAGAATTATACATATTAGAAGATACATAACTGCTAAATAGAAAAAAAATATTCAACAGTGCACAGGACTATTTATTTCTTAATTTCCCAACCCCCATCCTATTGGTAAAAAAATAACAGTGACATAATTATGGGCTTGGACATGTTAAAATATTAAAATTAAAGTCAATTGTAAAGTAAAAGAGATTTACACTTACCTAGTTGAGGTACAGACATATAAGTGTCGCAATCAACCAGAAACTGTCCAGCTTGAGTGGCACCCAAAGCCACGATCCGCTTTGTCAAGAAATCTATGGTCTGAGAACCAGTTCGGTTATCAATCATGGGATACTGATGTAACCTAACCAAAAAGGAAAACAATCTTTATAATGGTTATCAACAATTTGATGGATATTAAAGTAAAGCCTAAGAACTAGTTGTTACATCAATTTAACAAATGTAAACTAATAATGAAGCACGAATCTGAATAATATTGTTAACAGCAACAACAAAACAACACAAACACTGCAGCCAGTATTTAACCACAAAAACTGGTACGAAAATACATTCACAGTGCAATCTTGCAGCATTACACAAGTTAGCTATACTCACACTGTGACACCCATTGTGCCAGGGACTCTTTTTGTTAAACACTAATGCACTATATGACGAATAAACTTTCCAAACACACGCGACAACTCGAATGTTTACACCGGCCTGTCGTATAGAGACACCGGCTGGCAGCTGATCAGAATATCAGATGCATCTGAAAACGGTTAGCGCAGCGACATCTTCCAGAATAAACTGCCTTGAAATTATCGATCGAGTTTCGGCTATCTCTCGTCGATTACGTCGGCGTCTTCTCAAATTCTACAAAATCCCCCGACAAAGTTTACTTCAGACCGGATTGCTAACAACGCGATTCGAGTTTTTTCCTAAACGTTTGAGCCAACGCTTTACCGAACCCGCCGACTTCTACTGTTCTACTTGGCTCGGATAAGATCTTTTCCCAAAGTTGGCACCGTCAGATGGCGCCAGATGCTTCATTTCGTTCACCGCGCGCGCGTCCACTACTCGATGCAGCGGCGCAAGGGTCGCGTGCATAGCGCCTCCGCCGCTCTCGCGACTCATATAGTCTTCCGACGAGTCGAGGAATGTTTTCCGCGTAGGATAGTCTCGCTGTCGCTGGGTGTGTGTTGACTTTTGAAACGCCGCGTTTATAAAGATCCTTGTCCAGAGGAGGCAACGACGATCCGGAGGCGAAAATTTCGTGGTCCAGGTGCATGTGTCCGAAGTGCAGCTGAGCCGAGAGCAACACAGCAGCGTCCGCCGCCGGCGATCCTCTGTGGCTCCTTCTTCGGGAGCACAAGGTGAGTCACTTGGTCTGCATTATACAGTGGCATGAAAGCAAGACGGTGCGAGAGAGAGGGAGGGAGAGAGAGAGGAAGTGCGAGATGTTTCTGTGTGCGTGTGAGCGCAGTGTGTGGGATATAAGATGTAACTATGTTTTTACTGGAACTCAATGCAGCGGAAGTTGGGATTTTGTGCCGTGGAGTGGCTCTAGGACGAGGGACTTAACCTATAAGCTCGGCTCCCGTTGTTTGTGTGGATATGTAGTATGTGCGTGTGTGTGTAGATATACCTATGTTTTTTTTACTGACTACGTGATGTAGGCATGAGATTTCACATTTATTGCTTACGCGGATGCACTAAAATCTGTCGATGTGTCTCCGAAAACAGGTTTGCGCGGAATAATATTCTCGCGAACGAAGAGCCGTAAATCTTCCATGTATCGAAAAAAAGAGTTATTTTCCTCTTTTAACGACTGATTCTTCGGGCGAAGCATAAATTTATATCGCGACAAATTATTCCTCGAAGTTTCATCCGATACTTAGAAGCTCCTTTAAATTCGCAAGTGTGTCACGAATAGAAATAAATGAGTATTTTCAATTTGAAATTCTCTCGCAAAACGTAATATAAGTTCAACCAACGAGTACTTGAAATATAAAAATCCGCCGATCAATTACGGGCGGCCGCATCGGCGAAGGTTATACTTTCGCCTGCATAATTTTTCCTCGTCTTCTCGCTCGACTCTCGCGGTGTACTTATTATAAAGAGAAAAGGGCTCGTCTCCCCACCCACGCGGAACACAGTGCGTCTGGATCGAGGCGGTGTTCGCGTTCTGCAGCTGTAGCAGCATCAGGAGTGAATGCGCCCGCGAGTTCTCTCTCCATATTCGGTCATTCGCTCGCGTGAGCCTCGTTTCGCACGCGTATATTTTTATTGTGCGCCTTTTCCCCCGAGAATAACAGAATTAAATGTCTTTTTTCGGAGTCGCGTGATTTTCATCAACGAATCGGAGCGTTCCCGAGAACTTTTACTCTGCAGCTGAGAACTTGTTCACGGACCGCTGACTTTTTAGGTTAAGTTCGCTACTCTCCGTTGACACGCCGAGTGCAGCTGGATATTTAATTTTCCAGGCTTTCCACGAGACAAGTCTTGCGCTGCCTACTGCAGCGTTAAAATGCGTTACTCGGGACGAACGGTTTGCGAATTTTTCACCTTACTGCGCTCTTCTGAAATTTCGAAAATTGATGGCCCGATTCGAAATAGTGCAACAGGTGCAAAAAAAGCGTTTTCCACATCAAACTCAAAATTAGACAACGCATATACATATATATATATATATATATATATATATACAATCCATCAGGAGCAAACTATACGCGTGAAAAATTTTTAACGAACGACTCGTTAGCCACCGTCGCGTGAAAAAAGTAAACGAGTGCATCAGCCAATACTTAAACTACATCGAGGGCGTCGACGGACGCTCTGAAAACGGCTGGAAAGGCTTTTAGCGGTGCTAATCGCGCTCTGCCAATTTGCAAAGTCCAGCGTAACGTACTAACCGGTTGCGCGCACTTGCGACACGCGCCTCCCCGCGCGCCTGACGTAATTGCGCACGACGACTTTACTTGTAACTCTCGTCGGGGACCGGTTGAAAGCGTCTGCGAGCTTTACCGTAAATCAGCGCTGCTGCTGCTGCTGCGCTGGAAATCGCCTTTAAAGCGCGCGCTATCTCGCTCGGCGCAACCGAAATTTTTGCTTCGAGTCGACGCAATTATATTCCCTGCAGTGAAGTGGTACATTTTAACGAACGATATGTTAGATATATTTTTTATACATACATTTTTCGCGAATTTTCCACGCCGTTTCAATATCATGCGACGTCGCCGTGTATACCTGTATAATCCTTTCGCGCGGAAGCCAGAACACATGTACTCTACGCAGAGGGATATACCCGCAGAGAGAGGTGAAGTGGATCGTTCGCAAGCTCGGCACGTCCGAAGCCGAATATGCACGCGGAAAGTATGTTTAAAAGTGCCCCCCGTGTCCAACTTTTGCTGTAGCTCTCCCCGGATACGCGAATATAACGCAATATTGTGTATATATATATACGCACCGGGCCGCATGAATGCCAATAACGCACGAAATATACGCGGAGTTGACCGGAAGATCTGCAACTACCGGATGCAGGAAGAGACGCGTGACGCAAATACCAAGTGGGCCGCCACCGCGATGCCCTTTTCTTCTTCTTCGTCTCCTTCGTTCGCGCGTCTAGAATGTCTGCGCGCTGGTATTCCGGAGCAGCCGGCTCTCTCCCTCTCTCTCTCTCTCTCTCTCTCTTTCTTTCTTTTTCTCTAATGTATATACGGATCTATTTCCGTCGACGTTGCCGTGTGCCACCGGCTGCCCGTATCTACCTCGTTCTGATGTATGCATTTGAGAGAGCAGGACGGGAGAGTTCTGCGGTGCATGTGAGTTAAGAGGAATAGAAAATTTTGAGAGAGAGAGAGAGAGACGTATATATGGAACACTCGAAAGGGTTCCTCTTCATGCGCTCATCTCGCGCTGATATTCTAGTTCATTTTTTCAGCTTTTCGGTAAAAGCACTCTACGCACTGGAGAGGCTGGTGGTTTACTTTGGTTTTTCAAACTTTGTTTTACGTAATCTCTTGACTCGAGCGTGACTGGGTACAACGAATGAAGATAAAATTAATTTATGTAAATTGCTAGTCGATAATCAAAACATGTTTCTTTATTGATAATTGTGTATGCGTAATTTTATCTCGCAACACTGATCAGTAGATCGTCGGTTATACTATAACTAAGAGTCATATTTGCACAAAATTGAAAATTGTATTATCTTTCATATTATATCAAAGAACTAAGTCGTATTATTTAAAGATAATAATAAAGCCTGACTCGTGTTTTTACACTGGAATGGGAGAAGTCGACGTTTTGCTCCATTTATTACATACTTGAGAACATTCTAAAGCTTATTTAAGAATCACGTCGTTGAAACTTTCCACGATACCGTGATGTTTGCATGGCTTTGCATTCGAAATTACAAATGAAGCAAATAAATCTTCAAACTTCTCAAAACATCCTATCGTCCCGGAAAAACAAACTCCGACGTGAGCTTTGGGGTGCTGTGCTGTTCTACGGAGGATTTCGTTAAATGAAAAAATCCAGCTTCTTGTATTTAATCGTCTCATCCTGTTTCTCATTTTTGTTTTCCACGAGTATTTACATGTGCCTCGACGTTTATTTTAGTGCCTGAACCAAGTAAATATTTACCATTCATCGAAACGAAAAGTTACTTTCATTACCCAAAGCTTTCCAATTGATATTTTAGAAATCTGTATTTGCATTTTAATAAATCCTGCAATACTTTTAATGTAAATGGTTTTCACTTAATTGAGAAATTAGTGTAGATATTTGAATTATTATAGATTCCATTGCAAAGTAAAATACTCCGCGAATTCGTATAAAATTTTGAAAAAAGATTTTTAGTAAAGCAGTTTATCGGCTTTCTCCAAATGCCCCCACTATATTTCACGCTTGAGGTGGTTTTACGCGATAATGACGTTTCTTATGACGCTATCAGGCCAGATAGTCGGCTAGACGAAATAAAAAGTGACTTATGGGACACTAAAGGCGTGCTGAACCACGTGCTGCATCAGCCTGATACCGCTGGATTTTCGTTTACTTGCAATGATCCAGTTAAGTTCACCGTGCAAAATATTTTTTTTTGCAATACGTCGTGTTTGTCCTACTAAATTTTATTACTGGTATACATAAACTTACAAATTACACCAATATATGTTTCACTCTAAAGAAAGCATTTCAATTCTGTTCCTAATGCCACAAGAGTTGCACGCAGCATCGAAAAATGTTCATCTAACACACTGTAAATAAGCTTCTAAGAGAAGGAACAGTAAACCACTCACATGTCATCCACGCAATTATGAGCCGCATATCTCCGGAGAGTCAAATTCCCGTAGGTTCGGAAACCTATTATACATATGAGTATTCCCTCTGCTAAACCGTCGATAATTCGAAACACATTCGTCCGATGACGCTACTGTGAGAGTGAATCAATCGTATTATACGCATCGTGTTTGCGTTTACTATTAACGTCATTGTAGTGCAGTAATGTAAGAATTTCTATGCGATTTTCATGGTGAAATGCTTGCGAGAAAAGTTTACATCGTTCACTCATATCTTACAATTAGGTCTTGTTTTACCTAAATCGAGTACATAATGAATTAATTCTAAAAAAGCTCATTTGTAGCTTTAAAAGATCTAGTTTTGTGAGTCTTGTATATAATTGCAATATCAGTAAACGTTTCAGTTAAAACAACATTTTATGTATTTTACCATAATAAGAAGGCGTGCAGCGCATTTGAAAATTCTATAGCTTTCACTAAGTATACGTTGTAAACATATAACAAAATACAAACAATGATAAAATAGAAATTCTTTGATTTTTTAACTTGCATTTGCAATATTTTTGTTACATTATACATGTGAGAATAATAAAAATACTCCAATATCCTCGTTCCTCATGAAATACTTCGGCCTACTAGTATACGCTCGTGTAACGCGATTTTACTTCTCCCTTGCATGAATAATGCACAGGCAGAAGAAAGCGAGACAGGAGCAAAAATTCATGATATACGGTGATTTTTCTTTCCATAGCCTCTGATTTCCTATGTGTATTTGTATATAATAGTCTTCAACGCGGATAATAACTATGGACTCGTGTTGTTCTGGCATATAGTCGAAGAAAAGTGCCTTATACGCCACTTTTCTTCGACCAGTATGCTGAGGACAAGAGGTCAGTCCAAAATTGTTTTGTTTTATTACTACTATGACTTAGCAATACTAAAACTGATTTCACATACTCGCACACCGTCCCGATACAGGCGAGCCCTTTTTCTTCTTGCAGCTATACTTTTATCATGGAGATCAGAATCGCGTCCTTTGAACTATCGTTAACGTGCCACTGAAAACAAAATCCACCAATGAAGTATGACCCAAACTTTAAAGGGAAGATACAAGCAAGCAACCGCGCACAGAAGAAAGAGAAAAAAATGTGCAATGCAGTTTGAAAAGGACGCACAAAATAAGAGCCGCGCGACTGAATGCTCCACCCGTCAATGGACGAGAGCCGGAAAGTTATTAAAGTCTCGAGCTCGCTGCGAGCAAGGAATGAAATTTGAGATTGCCGAAAGTTCGTATACGCCGTAGCAGCAGCACCTGAGAATCGCTGCCACCGCGACGACATCGCAGCGAAACTTTGGAAATTCGTTCTCGGAGGGGGGAGGGGGAGGGGGCAAGTTTGCGGTGGCTCCATTACACTCCAATGGAGCATACTTGACTCTCTCTCTCTCTCTCTCTCTCTCTCTCTCTCTCTCTCTCTCTCTCGCTCTCAGCATTCGTCGCGAGCGTATAATCACGAGGGCGTTAATGCGATTCGCAAAGCTGATAGGCGAGTTGTCGCAGCGATATGAATAGGTTTTGTTTGCCGCGACGGTTAATTTCGCCAAGTTATGTATGGGGGATGCGAACTCATTCGGCAAGTTGGAATCGAAGGACTTCTGCTGCACTGCAGAGCAGCGACGTTTTGCACGCGCGAGCTCCTAATACCGAGAGAGGCCAAGAGTGCAATTGATTTGAGCTTGCGACTGGGCGAAGGGTTTATTAAAGGAAGTTTCGGTATTGAAATAGTTTTGGAATTTGGAAAGAAGGCTAGATTATATTGGGAATCGGAATATTGATTAACGAAAATTGAATTTCATCTGAATTTATCGAGCTCTATGAACAAAACTTGTAAATAAATTCTTATCGTCTTGATTGAAGTGCTAAAATTAGATTATATCAGATTAATAAATACTTCTATCTATTGAAATCATATTTAAAATGAATTTTTTATGTATTAATAAATCACGATATAGAATCCTTCTCACAAATCGAGTGAATCAATGTTTCTCGAAATGCAACGATCGTAAGTTTCTAAAGATAGTTACGCTTGTAGTATTCACGCAGTCGACTGTTTTTACAACCTTGGGATGCACTAAACCCTGGATATTCCAGGCCTCGTGCAATTAACTGCTAAAATATTTGTGGTCGTTACGCACGTGCGCAAGGCCAAGCCTTGATATAAGTTTTAAGCTTGTGCTTTCGTTAAATCTCTTTTATAAAAATGATGTATATGTCACGTGCGAAATAGAATGTAGAATTCATAAAATGAAATAATTTCTGAATATAAATTGTAGAGATTACCGGGAATTTCTATTTTATCGTGTTGAAAAAGTATAGCACTATGGAAATATGATTTGCTCACCTATTTTAACGTGAAGAGTTCAGTAGAATAATTTATAAAAATATAAATTATTCTGTTCAAATATAAATTATTCTTGATTATAAAATACAATCAAAAAGTTTAACTTTAGCATACAGAAAAGAGAAAACAGCAGAGACAACAAAAATTCTCGCAAAAATCAGAAGGTAAACCACACCAGGCAAATAGTTAAGCCATTATACTTTTCAATGAAAAATATGTCGCCGGTCTTTTGGCACACAAAATTGAGGGATACACCAGATGTCTCCATCTGGCTGCGACATAACAATCATCCTTCGCGCAGCCAACTGCTGTCTCGCGTACGCGCGTAGCTATACTTTTATGAAAGCTTATATGGTTGCAGCAAGAGAAACGGGAAAAAAGAATTCAAGCTACGAAATATACATCAGTAACTCATTAGAGTCCCAAAAAGCTTTGGCGTGTCGAATCGAACGTTACCAGAAGTATTTTAAAGGAAAAATATAATATGTGTCAAGAACAGCAATTGGGCTTAAAAAGCGCCTGCTATTACTGCCAGTCCGGAGATATCTTTGTGCGTTCATAAAAGAGTCACGATGAGTACGCTAGGGTATTTTTATTCGTGATAAGCTTTTTAAAACGAATCGCTCACTGTGTGGCACGATGCTGACCAATTTCTTCGGGCGTCAAGCATATGTGAGTCATATAGTTGGCACGTGATTGCTTGGTTGATGCGCGAATTAATTGTCAGCTTTAAAGGTTTAGTCATTTGGGCAAATGTATCTATGCTCGTTCTTTTCTGTTATAAATGAGCCACGAATGCTGAAGATACATTATTTTGAAAAGAAATAAATAATAAAAATACATTTCCGTTAAGTAAATTTTCATTTGTAAAAAAACTAACATTTTTGTAGCTTCTAAACCTAATTTTTTTATTCAATGCTAATATTTACAAAGTGACCTCTGAATCTCTCATACAACTCTGCGTCACGCTCTACCTCTTTATTTTGATTCCAACTACATATCGTACAATGACGTCAGATCTAAATGCTCGATTTGCGAGCGCCGTCGCGTCTGCTCATCGAAAAGAAAATGCCTGGATTTATTACGTACAAGTTCTCGTGCTCGTTCATACATATGCAGAATTCCACTAAAAATATTATTATATGACTTGTTATCAGTTGAGGAAAAAAAGTTAGATTGTTCTTTTTTTAAATTCGTTATATATATATATATATATATATATATATATATATATATATATATATATATATATATATATATATATATATATATATATATTATATCATATATTAGATGGATGCTTATATTTTCTCGATTAATATTTCCAAGGGAAAAAAAGGAAAAGTTTTAGCAAAATATCAATGAACTTGTACTTATAAAAGTCTAAAGCCAATGGAGCTTAGTTGTCCTACACCAAGGCACCATTCAGTTCTCTCAATGAGCGTCAGCTTTGAACATCTATATTGCGTCAATAGCCCTATTCATTAACTGATCGAAAAATCAAGAGAGGTATTTAAAATCCACCCTCTTACTCTAGTGCTTGTTTACTTTTGTAAATTAACTGATGACACATTCTTTTCATTAGTATAATCGACTTATAATTTTTCATTATACATATGCAACATCTCATTAATTTTATCCATATTAAATTATCATTGAAAAATCAAAAAATCTAACGATTTTTATAGAATTCCTTATGTATACACTTCACTCTAACAGCTTATCGAGCAAACGGTCTCTGCTCGACGCGCGCGCGTTTATGCGGGAGAGTCGACGACGGTCATGTCTAAAAATAAATCGAGCAAAAATTTCGAATTTCGCTTCCACGAAGCGGCTCTGGGCTGCAGTTTGAGCTTTTTGCATGAGATGCTGGTTCTCTTGACGGGCTTTGGTCACCGACGCTTTTGTGCAAGTGAAATTTGCGAGTCTGCTCGGGATTATATATGCGTTGCAGTCAGCTTCGCATAGAACTATGAGGGTGTGCTGGGCTTTTATGAGTTTTTTATACTCACTTTTTTGTGAGCTAAGAACTTATGAACGTACAAATAAATTTTATCGAACTATCGAGAAACAAAAAATGTGGAATAAAAAGTATGCTAAAGATGGCTTTACTAGATTACGCGTGAAACCGAGGTCACGTTGACTCATTCGAATGCATATAAGCTTGATGTTTTATTGCTGCAATTTAAAATAAAGACTCTACGCGTTACAATCACACAGGTATATGCGTACACGCGTATAGTTGTGAAATTTCTTCTTTTCCCATGATCATCCATCAACTTTGCAATTTGTCGTAACGCTTCGTAGCTCAAAAATCAGTGCGCCCAGATGAGTATGTTTTTTTACTACGTTCACACGCTTAACGCTTTTAAAGGAAGGACAAGCTTGATGAGCAATCAAGAGGGGCGATCATGATCGATGCACCTTTGAGTCGCAAAATGACGGAAATAATTTGTTCGCGTCGATTACCCTCTTAATGATTTCAAACGCACTGTTTTGCGTTTCCGGTGAAGCTGCAGTTGGAAAAATAAAAGCGACTTTCCGGTTGACACCTTTGCGCCTACCTGCGTTGAAAAAATGCATACACAATGTGCGGAGTTGCGACTAATTGTCCCTGGTTGTCATCGCTACGAGAGGACGAATGGACTGATCGGGAGATAAAGTCCAGTCTATCCAAATGAAAATACGATAATGGATCGTGTGTCTGTGAAAAAAGTAGTTAGCCGGCATTTCTCACGGTTACAAAAATAAGCTGCACGCTGTTTTCAGCTGCAAACGGATTTTCTATATATTTGTCGAAAGTTCGCCAGATTAGATTAAATTGAAAACTTTACAAAAAGCTACGAATCTCTTCTATCAATGCAATCCATAATCAAGCCAACATATCTACTAAAGAAGTAAGCACCACCTGGATATTTCCTTATTCACAAATCGCAAGCTCTCCTTTCAAGCAAAGAAATGCAGCCACCACCTGATACCTCGCAGTGCCTGTATCCCCACGCAAACACACGTACACACAAATATACATACACATCTGCACTTAAATTCTCCAGCTCCCGCGCTCTTCATTCTCATTTTTGCATAACATCCCCCGCGGCGCTGCGACGCTTTAATCGTCTCCTCTCCCTCTCTCTTACCGCTTTCCTTTCTCCTTTTGGCCTCGCGTTGACCCGAGCGCGCGAGAGAAAAAAAGGAGGCGAGAGGTCGTCTGTAGCAGCAGCAGCGGGAACAGAAGCGCTCAGCAGCAGAGCACGCCTCTTAACCACTTTCCCGGAGTTAACGAGAATTAACGCGAGGCTCAGAGTCGCGGCTGGTCTGAGCAAAAAAAAAAATTATACGGGGACGTCGCTCGCGAGCAGCAAACTCTCTCTCTCCGTCTAGACTCTCTCGAGCTTTTCGTTCTATGCTAATGCATGCCGCGATGGAGATAGCGATTCTTCGCCCCTCCGCGACTCAGCTTTCGTAGATTTTTTTACTGCTGCTGTCCCTTAAGTTCTGGAAAATTGCGGCTGTAAGTATTTTGAAAAGACTTTTGCGTATAACTAAATGCGACTGGGGAAGATGCGGATTTTTGTTTGCCGGCGAGAGCGTCTGAAAGTAAAATAATCATTCGCGTAATACAATGTCTGGCTTTGGAGTTGCATCTTGAGAAAAGTTGTAGTAGAATTTCCACTTCCTTATATTAAGCTCGTGTTTTTATTATTTTCTAAAGTCAATGTCGAAAGCTCGAAAGATACGATTTCGTTGATAATGACAGATAGATTCCAACATCGAATACACACTAGCATTATAGGAAAGCTGTGGTAAGAACGACGTGGAATATATTGAAAGCTGTATCCTGTAGTCGCTTATGGAATATCTTAAACAGCGCGTCCGAAAAACGAAATTATATCCAAAACAAGTACGCCTATAAGAGTTTGCTGCTTCAAAGTTTCATCGATCGTATTTTTTCCGAACTATAGCGCACACTGTATATATCTCCACAGAAATACTGCGCTGAAATAGAGATATCGTAAAGTACATACGCGAATACTGCAGAAGACAAGTAGGCGACAGCTCGGTAATATAGACGGTATCAAAACCAAAAGTTTCTTTCCCTCCACATTCCGATCCTGCCGGAGATACGTTTACCCTCGACCAACCATCCGAGGAAAGGAGTCAGATGCAAACCGTTATGACAGATTTCACAGTCGTTGCGAGTAGTATATGAATATCTCAAAAGATTCTGCGTATAAGATGCGCTCCACTTATAGCGTCTCTCTCTCTCTCTCGTAGTGTATATATATATATATATACATATATATATAAGCGCTTCCTTATATGCACAGCATTATTATTCTAAAACAAGCGCTTTCAGAATAAAAATCGGCTTTTCTCAAAAAATATTGAAAAATCGCATTTTAAATAAGATCGCCAATCCAAGAAACGTTATAAGCGGTTCCACTCGAGTCGCTTCAAAGAACGTATATGTAAGTTCAAGTGGCCCAGTATGCAGCGTGCGCGCGACTCGAAGACCCCGTTCGACCCTCTAGCGAGGCTTTATAAGAGCAAAAAAAAGAAGTCGCGTGAACTGAGCACACCCTCGAATTAAGTGAGAGCATATGCGTGCGCAGAGTTTGGAGAATCGGTAGCTACATGTGTATAATATACGCGCATCAAGGACGCAAAAAATGCAACATTATATATAGTTATAGTTATTTTGGGAGAGCATCGGAGGTGAACGGCCAGCTTTACGTCCCTCTTGCACAGTACAGTATGGTTTTGGCGGGCGCGCAAATCAAAACGCGTTCGAGTGGTCGGCTGCGCGATTTTGGGGGATAAGCCGAGTGCGCCAGATGAAAGGAGTGAAGGAGGCCGCGCGGTTCAGACGGCTCCTACGCGGCCGAGGCTCTATATAGCGAAGCTTGATACGTTGAAGTCACGAGGGGGTCTTGAAGCTCTGCTGATTTTGATTTAAATGCTTTATTTAAACGAACTTGAATTGTATCTTATATCTGTCGCAGGTTGTAATTTAGGGTTTTATGATAAATTGATCGCTCAAATTAACCGGTTTATTTTAACAGAAGACAAACTCCGCGCTCGGTCAACAACTCACGGCTATATTTACAAAAGTCGAGCAGCGCTCATACATTCATCGGAGCCGAGAGGAGATGTTCGATTGTACTTGGCAACTTCTCGGAACTTTGTATTATTTTTAGTGCGCCGCTCGATTCTTTAATTCCCCTCACGCGCGAGTGATTCACTATGCGCATCCCGAGTTCATTCGCCACTTTTGCCATCAAAGAAAAAGCTGCTATATTGTAAACACTAATATAGAACAGACACACAGCTCGTCGATCGTCATCGGGCATATGAAAATATGTCGATTTCTTTTGTCTCGAGGGTTTCCTTATATCGATCGCGGCGCACGATTTTCGAGCTCGCACGTAAATTCGCTCGAATATATGTATATACACAAGGGCCGCCGTCGCTGTCGACCTAGAAAAGCAATCGAGCTGCCGTCTGCGCGATAAAAATCAGCGGACGACAGTTTGTATTTCCCGGCGGTGTAACGCAGCTAGACTTCGGGAATTAGCGCACATCGGGAGAGTTCGACTTTTATAAGATAGCGCCATCTCTTATATATTCTCGGATAAATCGATAGGTCGCAATATCGATGGAAAAAAAGTCGTCAGAGGATGGTACTGCAGCTCGTTTGCATATATACTATTATTCATTGACGTCAGGTCGCAGGAGAGGACAACGCCCCGTTATTTCCGTAGACTCCAATCGAAGTATCGTGTATATTATACATATTGCTCGTCTCGGATCGTGTATATTATACCACCGAACGCAAAAATGTCCTACCCTCAAACCTTTGCCGCGGTCAGAGGATCCCGGAATCAGTCGTATATATATGCAGGCTTCACATACATATCGAAATTTAATATTAGTAAAGGTCAAACTCTCCAGTTCGCGGCTCTCGCGCATCTATATTCAGATCGCGAGGCTTCGATCCCCGGCTCCCGTGGGAGCCGTTACGGATTTATGGGTTCGTTAACCCTCTCGCGCCTCGACGTCGTCACTATCAAACGTCGCGGCTTAGGCCTCTATTATAGCGCGAAATCACGAGGCCGATTTGTCGCGAGCGTTATATGACCGAATATTCATTACTATATACCGGCTGATGGAAAGTCCGAATCCCGAATATAACGAATTCGGATGGAAGAATATAGCGTTTCCATCAAAACTTGAATGCGCGACGTCCTTAATTGCGTTAAATTCGCAGCTGTGCAAAGTTGACGTTATATTATCATCCGTCATGATCGCATATTTAGGTTAGGAATTAGCGCATGAAATAAAAGAATGGCTCAAGCTGCATATGTGTATATGCGTTTATACCGCCGCACATGCATGCATACGTATATAAACGCTTCGGCCAGATGTCCTCCCCCCCCCTCTCACTCTCTCTCTCTCTCTCTCTCGAAACGACGGTCATTCCGCTGTGGCTTAGAGGCGGCCAACCCGACAATAGCCGAGGATAATAACTCGCAAAAGCGCTCCATTTTCACGCCCCCCTTAGCTCGCTTTCAATTTCCTTTAAGCTCGCCTGCGCCTATATATGTATATACCGGCCTTTATATTTATAACCTTCAGTCGAGATCCGCCATTTCAGTTCCAGATGTGCGATCTCAGCGCCGAGAACGAGAAAGCATTTCCGGGCTGAAGCATGCGCGAACGACGAGCACAGGAGTTTCCCGATTCGCGCGGAGAACCTTAATCAAATTAACATAAGGAAGACGCAGCAGCAGCGGCTGCTGCAGCGGACTGTGCGGGATGCTGCGAATCCCGCGCGCATCCAGAGTTGCGCCGTGCTTGCGACATGCTAATGACGTAAGTTTCTGTCGCTACGGCTGCAGCTGACACGCGCTGACGAACCTCTTTAATTGTTATTGTTGCGCAACGGAGTTTTGCTAATCTTCGTCGTGCGGCTGAATAATTTTCCTGGATTCTCGCCGACGCGCGCGTCTGTGTATTTTGAGCTCTCACGCTTCTAATAATATAATACTCGCGCTCGTCGCACGAATGAAGAAAATCGCGATCGTTGACCAGCGCCGAATAGAAAATTACGCCTCATTCAATCCCGGTGCAGATAGCATAGTGCGCGCTTTGTCATTTTTTTTTTGGGGTGAAAAAGGGTTAAGGAGCTTACGCAGCAGCAGCAGCATCGGAGAAGCTTCTTTGTCCTCGACTGATCCGCCTCGTCGTAAACGCGTCTGTTCCCTCCTTCAAGCATGGAACATAACCTCCGGCCATTGCGGATATTCGAGGTCGCTTATATGTAGCCGAGAGAGCGACTTAGAAAGCGCGACGACGAGTAATACATATAGAGATTCTTTCTGTTCTGTGCAGCTCGAGCTGATGATGGGAGAGAAAAAAAAACGTCGATGGCTTTTCAATTGAGATGCAAATGGCTCGTACGTAAGCGACAGTCGTAAATCGAGCCTCCGGTTACAGCGCGTCTCATCTGTTTAATTGAGACTGACCCCACCCAGATTTTAAAGACTCATTCGAGAGAGATAGAGAGAGAGCTGGAAGGCATTGCTTTTTTTTCTTTTCTCAAAGGCGTTCAATTCAGGGCGAAAAATTGCTATGGGAGAACCTGTTAGCACGGTTTTACAGCTCGACTGAACGGGTGGCTTCTAATGACGGCATATAGTTTTATGGTTTATAGGTGCACATTTGAAAAATGTTCACTTCGATGGAGCTTGAAATGTTTTACCGGTACTCGCAGCTAGAGAGTATATATATATATATTTATGTAGCAGTCCTTTTATCGACGCGCTTTCAGCGGCGGCCTGACCGAAGGAATAAAAACTTGATCGATCATTTCGATTGAATGGCAGCCAGAGAGAGAGAGTGTGAGGCGAGTAGGTTTTCACTTCGTCGAGCAGTAATAATGTCAAGAGTTTCTGAATAAGCTCTCGCTCTTTCCCTCGTTTAACGCGTCCAAAAGAACGCGTCCGTGCAATTGTCGACTCGGATCAATGAAAAGGAGCCTCGCGTTATACGGGCGAATAATCCACCCCCTCCCCAAACAAACAAGGTCAGCAGGAATAACTTTCCTCCGCGTCCGCAGATCGCGATAAGAGCAATTAGCGATGGGCCTTGGGCGATAATCAAGCCTCCTTCCTCTTTCTCTCCTTCGCGTACAAGAGCGGAAAGTGCGGCTAAGTAGTCTGCTCTCCCCCGTGTACAGTAGAAGAGAGCCAGATAGTTGGCCGAACTCGCGGCCGGGCCACTTTATCGCCGGCATCCTGATTTTGCGCAGGTATACTCTATGGCCCTGCTATACAAGAGCTCAGCCCCGAGAGAAGTTGAGGGACTTCCGAGAGTGCGTTTTCACGCGAGCTCTCTGTATCAGGAAACAATTGGCATAGAAATAGCTACTTGTCGCGAGCATCCGCGCCTCGCCTTATGCAAATACCCGCTCCGTATACGGAGTTATGTGGCTCCGCTTATTGTCGATTTTTTCACCTTTCTTATAGCGTATATATATATATATATATATATATACACACTTATATATGTGCGCAGATCGACTCGACGCCGGTGATTGCTCGGAAGTATTTTCGCGCGCGTTATTGTATGTGCATAGCGTCCCGGAAAGTTTGGCTGCGCTCTTCGTGCATCATGCATATAAAGGGGCAAGACTATTAAAATATGAAATTACGCGAGGCCAGCTTCAGACTGATGCTCGTAAATTCAACTCCCAACAGAGAGAAAGAGAGATGATAATGCGCCGCGAACTATATATACTACTCTGACACGCAATTACCGTCGAATCAAAGGCGTTTCATAAACACAAAGCCCGCGCGGTTAAAAGACCGAGCGAGTAAATTCATCTTGAGAAAGTTATCGTGAGCGGTATATATATATATATAGAATAATCGAGCGACGTGCCTTATCTATAGCCCGCTGCTGCAGACGCTGCAGCTCCGGTGTAATCATCCGCGCGCGAGTGATGTGTCGCGGGAAATCGAGAAAAGCGCGTGTCCCGATTAACGGAGAGCCGGATCATGTCGACGCGAAGTTCCTGAGTCCTCTATTAGAGCTATAAGTGGAAACAATGCTTTGTTGAGGGGCATCGAGGAAGAGACTCGGGAGACAATCGATCGGATACTGGACGCGACGAGTTGCGCTTTAATTAGTACGAGTTTGTTGTATTGTATATAGATTATCCGTTCATTCTGTGATTTCGAAATTGTGTGATTCTCCGGTTGACAGATCGTTGTCTAATTATCATTTCGCTTTTTGTTGCAGGTACGTTAACCACTACATTGGCTGTCTCGATTTATTGTACACCTCCAGGTAAGCCGCGTAAGTGACAACGCATATCGACGGTAGTAACACTGGCATTTTAGAGGTCAGAACCGTGTGCACAGAGAATCGGCCACTTACAGCTCGCTTCCCCGCAGTTAAGCCTGTATAACCCCCCCTGGAGGGATGGAGATAACGATCGCGTGAAAAATCGCGCCATCAGCAGGAGCCGCGCGCACACACAGAGTCATGGTTCGAGAATAGCATGCCATGTAAATTCGTCGGAGCGCGATTAGGCTAGGCTGGCGTGCGCATGCACATACGGACGCCGCTACGGCTTAAGCCTCTCCCGGATGCTGAATATTATCGATTATCGCCCGGCGGCGGCGGCGGCGGCGATGGCGGCAACGGTGAACTATCGTTTAACCTTTCGGAGTACCAGTTATATATACGAAGGCAGCGGAGACTCGTAAATTAGTTATAATTCACACGGATGCGGGGGCAGGAACCGCCGTCGTATTAGCGGTAATTCTATCCATTCGGCGCGTATATGTATATGTGTTCGGCGGCTGATTGTGTTGTGCGCACTTTAGAGCTGCAATGCTTCTCATTTGGAATTCATACTTGCGATTTCGTTCTCGGGATTGTTCGAATATCGTATTATAGTTTGCTGGATAGGGCTGTGGTCGGTGTTTGGAATTCGCAGTTATTGCCTACAATAATTAGCCGGAGTTATTGTATATATATTTAACAATGAATAATTTTCACCTCAAAGATCGTCGTAGCTTCATACCATAATATATGATCTTATATTATTATGTGGGCATAGGTACATATTCTAGATGAATATTGTGATAAATATTAGCTCACTAGCTTCTAATATAATTGCACGCGATCGTCCCGATTGCATATATTTTATATCTTCGTATTTGGTTTTGAATTCGATTCTTAATTCATGTATAATTTTGCTATGACCTTTCAACCTTTTATTGAGTTCGACTTGACGATCTTGAGATTGCATTATTTCGCTGAGGAAGCAATTAGGCTTATTAAAATTATAATCCCAATACACGGCTATAACTATAATACATCAATAAACGAGATTTATGTATGAGAAAAAGAAGCGAATTTACTTATATATAGCGTTATATGTATGTAAATGTTATATGCATAATGTTGATATACCAAAGGTGTAAAAAAGCGACACCCACGCGAAATCCCCCCACTCCGCAAACCGTCGAAAAGGAATTCCCACGAGGCTCCGACAGTTTTTCAATAGACGATTGCACGATTCGTGTTCGCAAGGGAGTACAAGACACAATGCGCGTGAACGGTCAACAACCCGGCGCAAGACCTCGCGTGCACTGTACTCCATTAACCCAATTAATGACGCGCTCGTTAATTTCCATTCCGCGCCGCGCGACTTGACGATCACTCCTATATATATACACACGAACCTGACATCATTCGCGATAGAAAGACATTTTAATAGTCGAGATTTTCGGACCACTCGACGGTCTTATATGACGTTCCGATGATTGTGCGATCGACTGTGTCGCACAGCGAAAGTGTGCCAGCGGCAAAAACCCGCGTTAATATCGCGCAGTAGTACGCGTTATTAGAGGCAATCGCGGGTCTATCGGAGAGCGAACTAGATCGTCGTCGTCGTCGTAAGTCTTTTAATTCTCCATCTTCGTTCCACTTCTGCAGTCGTTCTCGTGATATTCATCGTCGTAGCTCTCGTTCGCTATTCTCCTCGTAATACCAAGGAAAAATGCACGGAGAATCGATCAAAAGACTGCATAATATCGCTGGGAGACATTCGCGCTACTGCTACGTGTGTATATATATACCCTCCGGCATCAAATCGCTTTATTTACGAGAGCTGCATTAACAACCAAAGAGAAACATAAGAGCTAGTTACTTGCTGACTGCTTCGGCTGAATATTAGGTTGCCAAGTTTCACGCTTATAGTACTGTCTGGAACGGGCTCGTCCCTAGTTTCCGGAGATTTTCGAGAGCCGCTGAAGCCAGTCCGGCTTTACCCATACAGTTTGCTATTGTTTGCTTACTCACGCGCGATGGGAAACTGAACGTGTAATTAAGAGGATTCGGAGTAGGAACCACGCGCGCTTGGCAATCTGTGTGATTGCGAGCTTTATTTTCGCGATGTAACGCAGCAGGGGAGTACGGACGTTTATAATAGGCTACAAAAAAAAAACTTTCGCCATAACTGGGCAACTTGCTTTATTTCTCGGATTGGTTGAGCCGATACAGCAGCCAGCTGCCGCTAATTCTTCTACGCATTCGCGCATTTAAATGGAAATAATCTTCTATATTAGCGTTACGTAACGCGAACGCAAACATGGCGTTAATCAAACGAAACGCTGCGGGGATACAATCCTCTCACCCGCAAAAGCCGCAGTCGAAACTCATCAGGTATCCAAATATTCACGCGGCCAAAGTTCCGAAGTCGCGATCCGATCTTGTTTAAGCCACCGCGTTTCTATTCCCGCGCGCCTGCTCTCTATATACGCGTGAGCATTAATTAAAAGTAATTATATAAAAGCGGGAGAGAGAGAGAGAGGTATCTACCGCTGTGGCTAGAATAGCCGTCTCTATGCTACTGGCCGACTGCCAGACTCTCTCGCGAGCTCGAAGAACACGCAGCTGCATCAGCCGTTGTTTGGATTCCCAAATTTCGGAAGAGCGGGCTATAGTATGCGGGGGAGAGCAATATCCCCAGGCCAAGAACCCGGTGGAATGTACCTCTATACGTTTAGAATGCGCGAATTAATTGGTCTGAAGTGCTCTATACTAGAATATATATATATATATATAGCTGTGTAGCGATCGATTGCTTCTAGCTATATCACCAGTTAACTGACTTTATTCCGATGCGGTATGTCTTGCAACTGTCAGTCATTAGTTTTCGAGTTATATATAATAAATGGATTTTTCAATAAAGCCCAGAGCACTCGCATTAAAAATATTTGCAGGATATCATGGGGATTTGATGAACGCTGGAGAGTACTCTTCCTCATCCGTCATGCAAAGCATTATATATATTTTAAATCCCAAAAGGGAGTAGTAGCGCACTCGGCGTCATATCAGAGAGGAATCGATAATGCGCGGTTTTAATTCCGACTCGCGCGCGAGAAGCCATATTCACCGCTCCACATTTTATTTCAATTATTTCAATCTCCGCGTCGTTTTCAATTTCCCATCATGTTCGATTTTACACGGACTATCACCTGCGCGATTTCACGTCGAAATCCATACGTCTATGTATTAGCACCGATAAAAACGAAAATACTCACTCCCATCCAAGCGGGACTACATGAGAAACCTACAGCTATAGCAAAGGGTGTGCCGTACGCGACTACTCTTTCCCCGGAATATAGCGCGAGAAAACGAGGCACTTGGACGCGCGCCGCGCATATGCCGCTCGTCTTCGGACACGGCCACGATGACGACGAGGGGTAACGAGGTGCTCTTGTTACATCCTGCGCGAAACCAGTTTCCCTCTGTTGCACTCCCGCGGCCTTTTTGCAGCTTCCGACCCTATATATACGCGCAGCTGAAACTGGAGTACAAAGCTCGCGCGAGCGCTGTAGAGCGAACTTGTCGGGGATATGCGTATATATAGCTGACGTTCAACATTCTGCCTCTGTGGAAATTAAACGTTTGTCGCTGCAATATATAATCAATGCGTTTGTATAATTAAATCGAGATTCTATCTGCTCCTGTTTATGCATAAAAACTCCCGCGATGAGTTGTTGAACTATATGCGCTGCCCAAAGGTCCTTCATTTATGCTTCTCGAATTTCCTAATTTGGCGACCCGAACGTGCTGCGCCGCCCCCGCGCGGCAAACTGCATCGCATAGCCTCGAGCGTATATAATAGAATTTCAAAGCGCGACCCGAAATTACTAACATTTATCCAATCACCATAATTGCTGAGCTTCATCCGCGCGGGCAATTGCATTGAGTGAAAATCGACGAATTTCCTCTAATGCATAGTCTCGAGAGCTTCAGCGTTGTATATCTGTATATACGTAGGCGAAATCGAAAGCCAAGTTTCGCCTGAGAGAGATAGATTAGGACACCGAAAGATATACTGTTTGCATGCGAGTGCACGGGGAGGAAAAGATTCGTTACGCTATAGTGTTATATATATTGCTTGCCATAGAATGCGGAATTAGTAGTAGTAGTAGTAGTAGTAGTAGTAGTAGTAGTATAGTAGTGCCCAGCCATACTAGCCGTAAAACACAAGCCAGTTCAATCTGGCCACTGTAAGCTACCGCGCTTGAACTTTAAGACCGTCTAGTTTCCGGTAAAGATAAGTTGGTGCATGTAGGCACTTTTTCATTTTCCTCATCACAATCTGTGTGTAGAACTCATATATGTATAGCGGTATGTCGATCCTGCAAAATTTCTCGATGTTATCCTGTCCTTGTTGGGCACAATGAACGTGTACAGTATATATCCTAATCCTGAGCCAACAACGAAACGGAATTTCCATTATACCTCCGAATAACTCGCTCCGCCCATACAGTCAATACACAACAACGACAAATAAGCCTCGAGGCGCACGTACACACTGCAGTACATATTTGCCAAATTGAAATTTCTGGGCGGAGTTGCAATATACCGAGCGGCGTCATAGCGGAAGAAAACTCCCGATGATGCGCATACTTAACTGCATTATAACCTCGCGAATCGAACAAATCCCCGCGGAATTTCGAATTCTACTACGGATGCTCCTTTAGCCCTAACGCGAGTATCGACGCGACGATTCGAGCATTGTGGAATATAACGTCGGTTGTATTGTGCGATTATACCGCGCAGCGGTTGTGTGGCTGTGTTTTCAACAAAACACACTATTCAAGTCGTTGGCCTAGATCTGCCTATACCGCAGGTTATAATAAAAGCTCGACATCGATGGACCAATTCGAGCTGTTTTAATTAGCAAAAAACATTTTTCCTGCTCCGGAATTTATCGGGGCAAACATTTTCATGAAAAAGCCGGGCAGTCGCGCGCTCGCCCGCGCGTTTGTGTAGGGAAGAGAAAAAGGTGAAGAAGAATTATACAAAATGCGTCGAGGCGGCAGAGAGAAAGAGTGCGGGGGCGGACTTGATTAAATTTTTTCGCTCTTCTCGGTTAACGACTCGGCCAAGAAGCTGTCGTACCGGGGAATTTTCCGGAAAATAGTCACCGGGTTGAATCGCGCTTGTAAATCTAACTGTGGAGAGGCTTGAAAAATTTGCCGTTTATTCTCCTTGCGCGAGTTCGATTCGGCATTTTGAGAGATGTAACTCGCCTAAAAGGTCAGGTTGTACACGTGTGCGGCATTTGTTCTGGCAGCTGTTCTGGATTCTCGGTAATTTGATGCCAAAAGCAAAAATTACAATTTTGGCCCTATTGCCGACTTTGTCACGTCGGCCCTGTATATATGTATGAAATATATACATAACACACGGAGCAAAACTCCCCCGCCGAAAAAAAATACGGTACAGTTGGAAATCGATCAGGCGTAAGTAAAAGCGATCGGACCAGTACACATCAGGCTAAGTAAGAAATAGAGCCGAGAGAGATTAAATTTAGCCTGTGTTCGCCGGGGTAATACGTATGGATTTCTACGATCGCTGATTTATTTCGTTTCCGCCTGCACCGTTGCTCCTGTGGTCGCACGAGCTTATTTCTTCTGCCGTCTTTTCTGTACCATACTTTTTTCGTTCTGTCGTTTCGACCGGAACAAATTTCCGACGCGAATCAGGAAATTTCGCCGAGTTGATAAAAGTGGTAAAAAGTGGGCCAAGCTTAATTAGCTATTCGAACATTACGTCGAGTCGTTTTTTCATATATACATATATTCCTCGTGAAAAAACGGCAGCTCACAAAGCCAAACATCAGTGTAATACACAAGGCTTACGCGGTCTCGTAAATAATAAACGACAATCGCCGGGCACATCTCGCTGAAACCTTTTAATCGTCTCCGTCGCAACAACGGCACTAAAACAAACGGCGCGCGTTCCGCGAACAAAAAGAGCCCACAGACACTGCTGTATACTACTACTGCCTTGGATGCAAACATGCCGCGCGGCAGTTAGCGAGAAATTGCCGGAATAGGATGGATAAACTGTAGTATATACATATATACATGCCGGCAAATTGGCCCGAGAGGTCATGCGTGCAAGATAGACGCGCTGTGGGTGTGGGTGTGTGTGTATACGTATCTATGTATTTGTTATATAGAGAAAGAAAAAATGCGGGAGCGAGGATAAAAAGCCCGGCCGCTCGCGTGAGCGCGCGCGTAAAAAGCTGCGTTGAGAAAGCGATAGAGGCATGGATAAGAAGAGCGAGTTTTCCGCTAATGTCGCCCGAGCATATATCTATATATTATGAACGTTAATGCGCTATCAAACTTTACGACAAGCGCCCCGTTATTTTCACCGCAACTATAGGCTGCGTGTGGATGTCTTTGCGCTTTTTCTCTCCCTCTAATGTTCTGTATATATATAAAGTTGGCGAATTTTCGAGGCGACGATATTAGCTGAGTTTATCGCTTGATATCACCGGCAGGTGCAGCTTGGCACACTTTTAGGACGAGCATAACATTTTTTCTCTTTGTTGGTTTCCAGCGGAATCGACAATTTACGCAATTTTTTTCGATATAGGAAGGAGAGCGTTCTTTGCGCCGTTCCGCGGGGTATAGAAAAATAATGTTTTTAAATAAAAACAAATATACACGCTCGACTTGTTTTTCCTACGACGTATGTTGACTTTAAAAGTTTGTATACAGAAATTCAATCGATGGGAATATTTTTTTCAAATAGGAATCATTTTATGCTAGAAAGTAGCATAGAAAATAGCACATTCCAAGACTTCTTCCGGCTTCAAAAATGAAAAAAAAATTTGTTTTTTAGTGCCTAACTACATTGTTTAAGACTCGAAATACCTAACTTTCGTGCACATTTCAAACTCAAATAGCTAATTTTTCCTCTTGTGGCACCGCATAATATTTTCCGGAGAAAAATCAAGCATTCGCACATGTATTTCTCTTTGTTTTTCAATTCTATACGTGTTATTGCTATCTTTCCTTTCGTTTTTGGAAGTTGCCTTTTATTCTAAATTCGATCACCGTCATCCCTCCAACTTACTGTGCACACAAGTTGTAACTAAATTTGTTTTAAATTAAATTTCCTCGTAACAACGGCTGCTTCGAAGTAGAGCACAAATCAAATCTGAAAAACGCTCGAACAATCACAACCGTCATCCATCATACGAAAACTCCGAAACCCAAAGTATATACAAACCATTTATACACACACACACAAGAGTGAATCTCAACCGAAATAATGAGAGGCTATCCCTATAATCGAGTATACCGTATACACATACATTGCACGCAGCGAAACTCGCGATTGGCTCGTACAGAGTTGAACGCGCGAAGAACGTTGGTAACTCTCTTTCTCTCTCTCTCTCTCTCTTTATCTCCGGGTATACATCCCTCGGGTCAGCTCGCGCTTTTACACGGCGGGACGAACCGTCGCACGCGAGAGCTTAACCCTTCAAGTGATTTTCCGGCATCGAGAACCAAGACGCGGCGAGACAATGTGTCCCTCCGAGGCACAGAGTAGAGTATACACGCCACTCACTGCTTTCCATTACAGCCGCAATTCGCGGCAACAAAGCGACGAGCGCGTGTAATTTGACGTAGGAAATTTTCTTAGTGTGTATATATATATACATACGAGTACTCGTTTCCCGCGATGCAAGAAAATTTCGTGACTAATTGCCCGACGACGACGAACTATGTAGCTCTGACTCATTTCCGCGGGAGCTTCGCTATAATCTCGTTGCAGACTAACGAGTGCTGCTGTAGTGCGGTTGTGCATGAAGCTCAACGATTTGCCTGTACGGTATATATTTATAGAGAAGCTGATGTTTCCATATTCCGGCTGTTGTGAATAAACAAAGCTAATATTCGGTCGTTAACCGAGTGCTTTCGTTCTTGCCGAATATATGGAATTTTTTAAAAATCGATTCTATTCACCCGATCTATTATATTGTAAATATAATATCATTTATTTAATTAATAGGCAATAACGTGAATATAATGTTAAAAACAATAGAAAAAATTATTTTTTAGAAATACAATTAGATATTAACAATATTATGAGGGAAATTGTTGAAAAAAAAATGTGACTAAAACTACAGTCCGATCATCTTCCTGCACAAAATTTCGGAAGAAGCCTGCTTTCGATCGCGAATGTCATATACATGTTGAAAAGCGATTAGCCTCCCAAGTGATAAATTGCGTTACTCCTCTTCGTAATAAGATCGATTACCAGCCTTTTTAGCGATACAGCGACGTCATCGACGAGACTATCGTATACTAAGTTTTGTAAAAAGAACTCGATATATATGTATATAGGAGTAATATACGCGATTGTAATTATCGGCAGGCTGATCGACAATTAACCGCGACGAGAGCCTAGAACGAAGTATATATATACGTATATCTAGTTATACATATATACGATCGCGTTATATTGGAAAATACTGCAATTTCTTGCGCGGTGCCGGGGCAAATGTTATTTTACGCATCGACGACTCGCTGCCTCGTCGAGGTCTAAGTAATCAGATGGAAAGAGAGGAAGGGGGGGAGGGGGCATCAGCGAGGAGCTTGTTACGAGAGGGCGTCGAGACGCGTGCATATTGATTAATTGCAGCGCCTCCTTGAGTGCATCTAATCTCGCAAATTTTCACTGCTCTAGTTTCGCTCTTACCTAATGTAAGTACAGCTGTGTTTTTCCGTTCCGAATTTATTTCAATTCATATTATAATCTGATGTGAAATTCTTGGGAGCGAGAGAAACTATCGACGAACCTCTAACCCATCCTATGAGAATAGGTCCTCTCGATCATCGTCGATAATCCTTGCTGACTAATTGCGCTCGTTCCCTCTCTCTCTCTCTCTCTTCGCTCGTGGGATTCCAATCTTGGAAATGTATCGAGAGGAGCTTCTGGAAACGATGGATTATCGTCGTGAGGCATCTCCCGGCATTGCAGAGCCCGATGGTACATATATGCGTGTTCCTGAAGGTATTCGATGCATTGTTGCGGTAAGGCAGTGAGTGACTGGCATAGTATCCAATGAAACAGCTGTTTTTACGAACTCGTGGAATTCGTTCGTTTTGAATAGCATGATGCGAGCTATACGCTTGTATATAAGTCACCGATGGAATACTTTCTATATAGTTCGCATATGTCAGGGTTCGCTCGAGGTTATAGCCCGAAAAAGCGAAATGTATAGGTATATTGCTTTCAGATAATGAATTCAAGTTCTTCCTTTGTCTGAATTGCATTACGCGGAGTAGCTTTCGAATGGAGGAGCTGAACTCATCTCACGAAAATACATAGATATGTATTCATTTCACTCAATTCAAATGCTCGTCCCAAAGAAAGCATCGCGCACAAGTCCGTTCCCGCGCATGCCGCCGATCTCTTGGAAGATGACTCACGGCCCGGTTCGGAGCCATAAATTTGCATCACTCTCTGGCCTATAAGCCTGCGCGACTGCGGAGCGCGTACGCGCATAAAACCTCGCGCGAAATCGAATCTGCTGCCGAGGCGCGGGTGTGTCTGTTGATGCTCGGAGCTTCTTTCTCTCCCGCAGGCGTATCATATATGGATATATTGCGCTCGTGGATATTTATATATAATACCGCATTTATAGGACTTTTTCCGCGAGGCGAGAGTATTCGACATCCGTTAAATCTGTATGTGGGTACGTTATAGAGGTGAATCGTTTCCAAGGAACGATTACACTGCAGCGAATCTTGATTTTCATAAACGAGAGCTTTTACGTGTATTACGATTAAGAGCTTTTTTTCAGAAAAGCATCTAGAAGCTCCTCGATCATGAGCGCACATATGTATACATGAATTTTCAAAAGCGAATGTGTATATAACGACCACAACAGAGGCCTATACAGAGGAAAAAGTTGAGAGTAGCGACGACAAAGGGGAAGCGTTTTTCGTCAGCAGCTATAAAATTCATGAAAATTCAACAAGCATATTCCTTTACAGCCGTTCGTGTCGCGTCAGCGAGGAAAATCGAAAAAATTCATCGGCGCGGACCTTTCTCTCTGCCAGAGTCGATCCTCTCGTGCAAAGCTTTTGGGCATCTGCATCGCAAAAAAGCACGCGTGCAGTATCGGCTCGAAAAATGCTGCGGATCGATATATCTCCTCTAGACGGCGGAAAGAAAGCAAGTCAAGCGCAGTAAATTTGAAAATAATCTCACGGCACTCGACCGACGAATCAGCTCCTTCCTCTGATGTACGTATATAATATCGGCAAGTCAGTAATACACGAGTCATCTATTTTCGAAACAATAAACATCGACAACTCTTGATATCCCGCCGAAATCGAGCCGCGTCTAATAAGTCCAGAAGGCAATCATCGCAAGCTCGACAGCTGGCACGGGTAGACTATCCTTGAAATTATATTATTAAAACGAGATCGTCTCATCCCCTTGTGAAGCGTCGTCGTAGAGCGTCTCTCTAATTCAACTATTCCGAGACGCCGCCCGCGGCATAATACACTGAAACGCGTTTCACGCATTTGCTTAGTATGGCACGAGTCTCGCCCTCTGACACTTTATATCGATTGAGCTTTCCTATTACCGCTGAGCAGCCGGCGAATTACATCGCGCTCGAAAGAAACCGGAGGAAAAAGAGTCTGTGCTCTCTCTCTCTCTCTTACGCCCCCTCGATTTGTACCCCTTTTTGGGCTTTGCTGTTTGCTCGTATATTTCTCTTGTAGGCATGAGGGTATTACGCGCTGAAAAATGAACAGCGACGGGGCGTTGGGTATGCTCTACTCTCTCGTATATATACACGAGGGTTATGAAAGTTTACGTGATGTATTATTTTTTTAGGGCTGTTGTTGCGCGTCACAGCTATCCGCCGCGTATATTGGATCAATTTATCGCTTTTATTCGTATGGAAGCTTTATTAAATGGAAGCCGAAACTGTAATTTACACATCAGGATACATTCTACCTTTTTTCTCTCTCCGCGCGAGACTTCCTCTGTATTATACAATACACACACACACACACACACATATATATACGCTACCGGCGTCTTTATTTGCCTTCCTTTCTCTTGCGTCGAAACTCGCTTTCCATATACGCGGGCTTGGCCATATAACTTTCATCTTTTGAAATACGCGCTTTTTTATTGCCGCGTGTATATGCACACGCGCACACAGCTCTCGTCTCTTTTTATCCCTTTCAGCATCGCGAATTCCTGAGGATAAAACCCGGCATAGACGCTTCTGATTGTCACTCTTCTATATTATAATATACACAGGCGGACCAACGAAAGCATCGCCCGCCGCATTCTCTCCGAGCAAAAAAGGGATATATATGCCGCGGTCTAACGCATCACTCGCATAAGCAGCCCAAGAAACAAACCTTCCTCGCTTCCCGCTTTCTATATAAGGTAAAACGCCCAGTAGTTGGACAGATTTTCTGAAAAAAATAGTAGGACTCTTATTTTAAAGCCAGAAATCGTTAATATAATATTTCGACAATTATATCTGGCGAATAGGAGCTTCTAGAATTCATTTAAAAAAAAAGAGCCAAACAGACCTATACATTATTAAATAATTTGAATTTAAAGACGGGCATAAAATACCTCAGTAGTTGGACAGGCATTTCTAGTCAACGTATTACTTGGACAGATTCAAGGGGATTACTTGGACAATGTTTCAAAAGTTGGATAAACTATTAGTATAAATTTTAATTTTAAAAAATAGGTAAATAAAAAATTTAAGACTTATTTTTATTCAATAATTTATAGTTTTTTATTACAAAGTCAATTTTCTATAATAATCAAGTACAAAACAGGTACATTTCGTTCGACAATTTTACATTATAATAATTTTTCATAAAATTATTAGCATTATATACATAGGTTTATACGACTTCTTTTTTAATCTTGATTTTTGTTTGTAAATAATCCATTTCATCCTGAATTATCGCGTTTTCCAATGAAGTCAGTTGAGCCATTATGTTGTTCATATTTTCAGTCAGAGAAGCAACATTTTCCTTGGTATTGTCGGACTTCATTGCCTTTTTGAATAATTGTATTTCCGATTTTAAACGCTTCTTCTCTTGCAAGTTCCTTTTTCTTTTTTCATTATACTGCTTCACAACAGATAGTTCTTTTTCCTTCAGAACTTTTGCCTTTTCTCTTTCTTGTTTATTTTGCTGAATTTTTTGCTCTTTTTTCTTTTTTTCTTGTTCTTTTTCTTCTAATACAGCCAAAAGATTGTCAACGACAGACACTGATAAAGTGTCTGTAGATAAAGATTTTTTTTTAGTTCTAGGGGTGAACGTAGGTACAGAGAAAATTTCTTTGAATGTACGAGTTCCAGCTTTACTCTCAGTTGAGCCTAAAATAATAAATATGCAATTAAAAATAATATTTGCAAAGAAAGTAGTTATTTAAATCACTTACAAGAACTAGAGTGAGATTCCTCATTGATAGATAAGTGATTGTAGCTAATGTTTATATTACTCGATGGATTATTTTCTCTCAGTATAGATGAAGCTGAGGTCTCCTGTGAAGTACATGTAGTAGTAGCTACAGCAGAAAAATTTTGTTGTTCACAGAGTTCAATGTCAGGACTTCTCTCTGGAGGCTTATCCGAAGTAGATATGTTTACAGCAGCTGTGGTAGAAACTTCCTTTTGAATTTCATCTGTTAACAATAGAATACAGAATAAATTTGTATAAAGTGCAATGTTTTATATGTGAAATTGGAGTATATAATGCAATATTTTTACAAACTTTTATTCGTTGAATTTGTATATTCTGGAATGCTTGTGTAGATAAAATCTTTCTCCATGCCCTTATCATTGTTGACCACTGCTGCTACTGTACCTATTCGATTACCTACTTCATCATACAGTTCAATGTCAGAGTCTGTAACTGGAAGATCTATTTCAAGATTTTGTGCAATAATCAAATTTGCAGTATAACTATCAATTGCATTATCATCCTCTACGCTGATGATTGTAGATTTCATTTGATTGTCAGAATAGCCCAGAACATCAGGTACAGGATAACTTGATTCAACTGGTATCGCATCATCACTCATCACTGTAGACACAATATTACTTTCTTCATTTGAAATACTTGGATCATCTGGATATGGATGGTCAGTCGCTGAGGAGTTATTTAGAGATGGATGATCACTCGTTGAAAAATCATGTGAATGTGGTTGATCGGCTGCTGAAGAGTCATCTAAATCTGGATGATCAGTCGCTGAAGATTCATCTGTACATGGAGGTTCAGTCACTGTAGAGTCATTTCACAAATAATAAATTAAGTTATATAAAGTTGTTTAGTTATTAAAAGAGATATAAAACTATACAATAACTTACCAGCACAAAGTTGTCTTAGTTTACGCCAAGTTTCAAATAATGCAGAATATTGGATATCACCATGCCAAAGAATATCTGACTCAGCCTCTTTAAAAGCTTCTAATATATCTTGAGGAATCATATTTTTTTCCAACGTATTCAAACATACAACATTGCTTGTACAAACTGAAACTGGATTTTTTATTGAGTCTGGAGTGTTTGAATTCTTCTTCTGTACCTTTTTACTTAATATATTATAATTTATAGCATCAGCGTTGAATGGATATAGTCCACATGTTCTGAATCCGTTTTTAATCGCTTCTGCTAAATCATGGGAATCAAGAGCCATTTTTAAAATTGGAGCAAACATATATTTTTTCACTTCCACAACGTTGTTTTCGATTCTCCACTGTCGTAACACTGTCCGGTAACTATTCTTGAGAGGATGAAACACAGCTACATCTAATGGTTGGATGACATGCGTGGCATTGGGAAATAGTACGATCAATTCAATCAAATGCTCCTTACAGAACTTGACTAATTGTAATGTCATGTGTGAACTGTGTCCATCAACATACAAAATAATTGGAAAAACATAATTATTTTCTTCTAGCCACTTATAAAACACATTTTTCATGTAACTATAAAAAGTTTCAGCAGTCATCCATCCTCGCTCTGTATTGCCTACTCCCCAGCCTTTTGGAATTTTTTCCAACACATGTTTCTTTGGTGTAGTCTTCAGGTCGAACAAGATCATCGGAGGTGGCATTACTCCAGTAGCAGAGGTTGTAAATAACACTGTTATGCTAGATTTGTCATTACTTGAGACAATCTGGTATGGAGCCTTTGTACCTTTCTGAGTAATTACTTTGGTATCCTTTGGCACAAGCATGAACGCAGACTCATCCAAGTTGAAGATTCGATGTGGTGGTATATTAAGTAAATTCTTTTCTTCCAAATAGTTTTTCACTTTAGAAAACCAACTTCTAAGGTCTTGTTCGCATACAGCAGCTCTTGTCGTTGTTAGATTCTGGGCAATTCTTGTGCTAAGATGAGGATGCCTCTTCATAAAAGAATAATACCAGTGTGGTCCAGGGCGGCTGTTCTTGAATGGAGTCTTGATTTTGTATGTTTTGACATATTTCTCTATGGAGTCAAGCAATCTGGATTTATTAACTGGGAAGCCACTGTCTGCATTAAAAATTATCCATGATACAATCTCCTTCTCAAGTTCCTCACTTAACACAGGTTTTGGTCCTTTTCTACATTCCACAGGTAAAATGTTTTTGGATTTCAAAAAGAGAGTACTTTTTGGAACTCCAAAATTATATGCAGCTTGACGCAAAGTTTGTCCTTCTCCCATAGCATTTAGGGCAGCTTGAAGATTTTCCACGGTATAATTTTTCTCATTTCTTTTATTGGATTTTTGCTTGCTCGCACCACGATTTTTCTTTTTGTTCTGGACATCATTGATTTTCGTTTTCTTGTTACTTGTTACATTCATCCTAAGTTACCACTTTAAACAGATTGAGGTTATAACCTCACAAAATTTCGGAGCTTTTTTTTCAATGTACATACGTTTCACAAATTCAACCAGGAACTTCGCGATCACTAGAATAACAAAAATATATGACTTTTATAACAATTTCGTTACGGGAATAGTGCAATAGCCTTTTTTTAACAGTTGTCCATCAACTAGCAACGTGTCCAACTGCCAATGCCCTGAAGTTGGACAAGAGTGTAGCGCTCGTCCAACTACTACAAATATGTGTCGTATAGTTGGACAAATAATTTCTCGTCATTAAATACATTTTTGCCTACTATTCAATTAGAAATATTGTTTATTAGTATAAACTTTATAAGACAGAATTGTTTTTTTGTTAAAAAAATTCTTTAGTTTGATTTGAATGGTAATTATAGCATTTGCAAAAATGTAAAACCGAAAGGATAAAGTTGTCGTCGTTATGGGACTATCTACAAAATTTCAAGTTTTTTATTTGTATTAAAATTTAAAGAAAATTCAATTAAAATCATTTCTACGTAAATCAAAACCGGATTAGCAATATTAATACAATTTATTTTTTGTTAAAATTTTTCTTATTCTAGTATAAAAGTGAATTTACTAGTGTCCAAGCATTGGTCTAAATTTTCGTTTGGTCCAAGTACTGGGCATTTTACCTTACATGCTCCGCACACAGCAGTTCGCGCACCAGAAGCATCAGCAGCAGGCATCATGGGGGAACAGCCGTCGCGCGTATCGGTGAGCTGCCGCTGCACGCGTGTGCGCGGGCGCCATGTTTCCCCCTCCCGGTGAGCCAGCGCTGCGCTGCCAGCGGCAGCCTGAGCCTCCCCCGAGAAAGAGGAGAGTCAGTGCGAGTCGCGTACGCGCCCAGTTCGCTCGGCGACGACGTTCTTCTCGTTATCTCCTCTCTGACTCTTTTTTTTTACTATATATTCCATTTTCGTCGCGACGTCACGGTGCGCGAGTGGATACTATATATATTATAATCGGAGGTGCTATAAGCGTGTGTGCAGTCCGCGGGGTCCTCGCCCAGTGCCGGACAGTGTTTGCTCTGTTCTTTTTTTCTGTTGATCAGTGCGCGAATTTTCGGCTGCAGACGCCCGACGGAGAGAATTTATATACACACACACACGCGCGAGACGGGCGATTGAGAAACCGGTGAGTCTCTCTCTCTCTCTCTCTCTCGAGGTATATACTCTACATTATATATATGTATACACTACAAATGGGCTTATCAACTTTCACTGCGTCGACGAATTTTTAACTGCGACGCGACTCGACACACATATATCGAAAACGCGGTTTCATAATTTGCGCCGGTATACACGATCTAAATACTTTTCTTCGTCACGGTTTAATATCAGCGAAGACACACAGCAGCCATAGCAAAAATACACACCGCTTAACCAGTACATTGTCAACAATACACGAAGCTCATTCCGCTGGGCAACTGCCTACGCAGCACACACGGGCACTTTTGAGCCTTTTAGCGCTAATCGCCTCCCACTAATTGTCCAGCCGAGTACAGTAGTTTGCTGCAACAACTACATACAATCCACAAGAAAGCTCGAGACATCTTATATATAGTATACTTGCTGCGCGCGCTCGTGTTCTATTAATAAACATCGTCTGCTGCTATGCAGAATATATATATAAGCAAAGCGCCGAGGAGAATGAGTTTTTTACACGCCGCCCGCAGAGAGAATCGCTCGTTTATAATCCTCAGCTAGCACCACGTGAAACTACTCTATACGAGTATATATACTATAACGCCCGCGCGATATATACAGGAGAGCGAGATAGTATAATACGTATACAGCACGCGGACGGGTGTAATGACCGCGTGAGGATATTGTGAACGAACTCGTACACGCAACGGTCTGCGAGAGCCTACACTGAAACGCCATGATTTACTTCTTACGTAATAGGCGAAGAAAATTGTAATAATTACATGCGCGCGTTCGTCATTGATGGGCGCGAAAAAAAGAAGAACGAGATCGAAGACCAGCTTGACCGGCCGGTCGACAGGCGAATCTCGCTCTATCGATCTGACGCTGCTTGTCTGTATACGGTTTTATACGCTGCTGGTTTTTCGTTGGGCTGCGCGCGCAACAAGTTGTTTACGTTTTCTTATTTTCTTTTTTCGTCAAAAGGCATAATTGTAAAGATTTTTGGTGTTCTCTATAGCGAGTATGAGCATGATATAGTCGAGTGTTTCCTCCAAGACTTGGATATAGCCGAAGCAAGAGCAATAATAGTCTAAAATTAGATATAGAGAGACTATATTATGGTAAGAGCTACTCGCATCAGCTTTGACTTATGACGCTCGCATGCATCATATCAGCATATATGCATTATCCACCCGAGTCGCGAAGCTAACGCATGTGAAAAGACACGACTGAAGTATAGCAGCGCTGAGCGTAGAGAATTTGCAAACTGGGCCTGCGATATTTTTCCTTATGCGTACGGCTTTACCTTTGAACGCAGATGTTCTTTTCGTTTTATACACTTCGCTTCGAACACTCGGCATTACCAAGCCTGCTCATAATATCAGCCAATTTTTTTCACGATATATCAATACAAGGCATATTGTTGTCCGCGCTATGAAAAAAAAATTCATCAGATCGAGTATACTCTCTTGTCTCAATGCTCCCCTTCACATCGGCATATATAAGAGAGCAACGCGATGCCTCGGCGCAAAAAACGCGGAGATGAAAACGTCTACCCTCACACGGCGACATATAAGCGAAATTGCGACGCTGCGAGTAGACTCGAGGGTAAACATAGAGGTTTACGTACGCGACATTGATTTCGTAGGTGTTGAATGACTCGAGGATTTCTCTCTCACCCGTTTTTTCATATTCTCCTTCACGCGAAGGAGGTATATGGTGTCGTTTCTGCGCAAATAAAACGACGCCAGCGAGAATCGCGTTCGACGCAGACGCTTGACTGAAGAGCTTGTCATTTATCGGCTTTTGTCGACTGTTTCTAGCTTTCGTTAAAATGTGTGAAAAAATAATGGGAGTAAGCGAAAAGCCTATTTATCTCGATTGTTATACTGGATGACGACGAGCGCGCAAGGAAAACGCTTTTACATAATAAGACGCGCTTTTAAGCGGCTTATATATACTGACGAAAACAGTTTAACTTGAATATATTAGCATTCGATTGGTGGTCCGCTCTTAATATTGAAAAATTTCAGCAGCCTGTGCTGCTCCGAAACGTAATACGCAAAGCATCTACTCGACGGCGACATAAATATGTAAATATGCATTGTCAAAGCCGAAAATCCCGTTCGTTTGTATTGAAAGCCAATACACCGAGTATAAGCTTCTTCTCAGCTGGAGCGCGATATTACATTGCAAAGACTGAAGGCGCGCGAGAAAAGCAAATAATATCCGTATGCAGCTTCATTGTCATTCCCTCGATATATCCAAAGCTGCTGCCGGATTCACGAAGTATATATATACACGACGTCTGGCATCGACGTCTCGTGTGCACTGTTGCAGCCTGTGCTCGTATAAAGGGGGGGAGGCTCTCGCCCCTTTTTTCCTACCGCGCGTCGCGCTCGATGACTCTTGGAAATCGAGGCACGCGCGTTATGTCGTTGTTGCACACATATGTACGCAGTGTACATAGCGAAAGAGCTTATTTTTTACGCTCTCCTTGCTCTCTGTGACCCCGTCCATTGGCAATGTCCATTGACGGCACGGATAGAGCTTGACAATGGCTGATTCGAGAGGTGAGGTTCTCCGGAATCAATTTGCGCGTATACGCGGCTCGGTTGGAAAAGTTTTATTCACTCAACGGGTATAATACGAGCAGACCTTTTTCACGCATCGAATAAGTCATTGTTAGCTAGTTTTCACGAGGGATTTTTCGTCCGTCTGGTCTGCCAGTTATATATATACACGGTAATATATTACGGCAGCTCGAATAAATCACCTGGCGCGAAATCTCGTCACTCCTTCGTACGCAGTTGGACACTCGAATTTCACCTCCACGAGCTAGACAATATACAGTCAGCTGCCTCAGTTAGCATAATTATCCAATTTACGAAAGTGCATAGTTGCGCGTCGACGCTCGGATGCGCGAAATATGAGCAGAAAACTGCCTGTGTCTCGCTCGTTATACAGTAGGTCGGCATTAAATTCGAGCTTTTTTTCGACTGCCTACGAGATTGACGAGATACACGGATACTCAGAGTCCAACTCTTTCGCATCGAGAGGATGGGTCCCTGCAGAGTCCGACTGTACTAGCAACCGAGTACACGATATGAAAGCCAGAGAAGAGACAACACACGCCTGCATACACTCCCCGTGAAAGACACACTTTTTTCTCTCTCTCTCTTCCCTTCCGGTCTGAGGTTAAAATTCTCTCTCCCTCTGCTCGTGGCTGTCACGTGTTGGTAATGCCGCGAAGAAGAGGAACTGGAAATTCCGAGAAGGGGCCACGAGTTTAATTTCACCGAGATAGACTAGTGCAGTGTGGGAGTAGTTGGAAAGAGAGAATTGAAGGAGCTTGTACGTTGTCGAATACGAAATTAGAGGACCAAGGGGTGAATTAACATTGACAGTAGCGATGAAACGTAGGGGAAGACGTTGATAAATAAACATGTGTCGGTTGAGTGAGCTCTGCTTTCGAGTCATTTTCAATCTTCGACTTGCTATAATTTGGAAGATAATCTCAAAGCTTTTTTACGATCGCTTAGAGTAAATGAAAACATCTTGCTATATAATTTATAAACTCGGGTTTTTCAGTATACAGTACAACAATCACAATACGAACATCAATCCCAAATGATGCAGAAATAAAAAAAGGCAAGGAACAAGGGACACACATTTTCTCGAGGAATGCAAATATACACTGCAGTCTTCGTCGTCGTCGTCGTCGTCGGCAGACTGAATAATCCCGGGCTACGAGCACTCGTGCAGTGAGCTGACCATAAAGGCTGTAATTCATCCGGAAGCGTCTCTCTCCTTCCATCCTTCTCTGATGTCTCGCTCTGTGCTCTCCTTTTGCTGTGCAAACAATGCCGTAGCGGTTCGTTGTCCCTAAAAACTCCAAGGCCGCAGGTCTTCTTTTTCTACCGTCAATCGCCTCCTCCTCCTCCTCCTCCACTTTGGCTTCACGGTTACTCGATGCGTCGCGTGCATCGGAGCATCGTCGTCGAATCTTTTATTATGTGGACAGATAAAATTACGATGGAGGAAGATCGACGACGAAGTGGAGGCTTGTCGATGCGAGTGATTGAATGAATCTGTTTTTTTTACTCAATTTCAATTTGGCGAGGTATATAGCCCACGTCGACGCACTGAGGCCGTCGTTGCCCTCCGTATCTTTATTAATTGTGTTGCTTTGAGCTATAATCCATGGCATCGACTAAAACTTGGAGCTATTAGTCTCGAAAGTTTGACGGTTAATTTTTGATACAAAGTCTCTTCTCGTCTCGCTCGTATATAAGAGAGACAAGCTCACGTGACGTATTGTCATCCGATATTTAACTCAAACAATACGAGACAATCAATAGCAATTAAGGGGGATTGAGAGAAATTGACGTTTATTATCTTCGCTCTTGCAGGAGAGAGAAAGAGAAGCGGCAGCACGCCTTGATTGCCGACAGTATAGCGAAACATCGCAGAATGAAAGGGATCGTCACGAAGACGTTATCTTCAATATATATATATATATACACGTCGCTGCTGAGGAGTCACAGGGTTCATTCGCGACAATTGAATTTTTCCTCGTTCACCAAGCCGACGGCGAAGCTCCTAGTGTCAAAAATGGAATTTCGATGAAATTCGCGCGACAGCCGGCGCGTATTAAAGTTTCATGCGTATATAAATCAAATGATCCTTATCAATTTCCGATGGAAATTGCCTCGCAGCATACGTCCGTCAAACTTGAACGAATCATAGTCGCAAACAAAAAGCAGAGCGGCTAAATTGCTTTTCGCCCGCATATGTGCATCGTCTCTCGAAATCAATCACAACACAACAATTCGACCCGGCCAACGAAAAGCTACACTATTTAAAGCTCATCTTGATAAACGCGCGCAACTGCGGGAAATCCGTGCGTCGTTCGCATCTGTTGTCGCCCTTAAACTGTGTCCAAAAGCCAAAATCGCACCCCCGAAAATTGCTATAGCCATCTGCCGCCAACTGACGACCCCGACACTCATGCCTAGTACTCGTATATACAACGCAATTTCAGAATTATACGAATATACATATGCCTCGTCGCTTACAGTATATACATCCTCGAAAGTCTCCTCCCGTCGAGTGTCCTCCGCGGAGCAGTTTCTTCTCTCGCGTTTAGGGAGTTGGGAGATAGCTCGGCTGTACTTTTATCGCCCGGCTCTACTATGCATACAGAGGAGATATAGTTTCTAATGAAAAGTCCGCTGGAAAAGCGATGTTTTTTTCCAGCCGGTATGGCAATTTGCCGTTTGACGAGGCTCCTTTATCCGCAGAGTTAGCATTTAACCGGCAGGAAAATTGTTTCCACCAACGTCGATAGTTAATTTACGAACTGCGCATCATCTCGCCTGCGCACAAAGCGTCTTTACCTCGTTTATCATTTCCGCGCATCACGCAGTCAGAGCAGCCAGGACGACTGTGGGAAAGTTAGACGCGTCTTCCTCCAAGCCAGCACCAGCATCACGCAGCTATGGAATTGAAATTCACGACGTCGCCCAAGACACGCCCGCCGCGCGAGACGAAGAAAGTCCCTGTACACCTCTAACCTTCCCCCCGTGAATCATCGCCTCTGTGTCTGCGTGCATCCGTGTATAAATAGGCGCGTTGCGGTCATCAGGCTCGAAATTCCTATTATAGGACTGCGCGGCAATATAATATGTAATAAAGCTCGAGCGAGAGAAGATCGATCGATGATTTCTCGCGGAAACGAGCTTGTTACGGCAGTTATATGCCTCCTGGATGTATATCATAGCCGATGAATCGGCCCGAAATTCATCCAGACGCGTGCACGGCTCTCCCTTCCGATAAGCACTGCTCTTATCTCTATATGCGCACACTATGCGGCGTATAATCCGACTGAATAGCCGGCTTTTTGTTGATGAATTCGCGGGCTCGATTGTTCGCAGTGCATATACATGTGTGTGCCTTTCTATAGTTGTTCTTATTGCAATGAGAAAAGTGGAGGCAGTTGCCGGGTAAGAATAGTCCACGTTCACGCAATTACTTCAATCTGAAAAAGGAATTTTCAGTGGCCTGACACAGATCTCGGATAATTTCTCTTGATTGCGCGCAGCGGCAAGTCGGGCGTTTTGAGACAAAGCGTTATGTATATATACGAAATCCTGCGCCAAAAGAAACTCGGCTGCGCGCTCGCGTTTCTTCACTGCGTCGAATCGCTTTATCTCTCAAAACACTGCGCGCTTCTCGCATCTCTCGCGCTGACATTCACATTGTTCGTCTGGCACATTTTTCATACACACACACACACACACACACACACACACACACACACACACACACACACACGTCGTCGTTCCACATTCCATTGCCAGCCCCTTTTTTCGCTTTCAATCGTGGCGTATACAGTATATATATACGTGTACACGTGCGCGCACAGCTCGTGACTATATAACCTACGCGAGTATACTTATATACACACACATCTGATGTGAATGCAGTAACCGCAACTTCAAAGCTCGTCGCTGCTGCTGCAACCGTGACCCAAAATGTTACGAGAGAGGGAGAACACTCGCGAGAACTTTGTGCTTCTGCGGCAAAAGTGCAGTCGCAAGTTTACGAGCTGTATACCTATGTAGGCGCTGCTTCGCCGCCACTAAGCCATGCTATGTATATATACCTCCGAAAACGTCAATGCCAATTTGCCAGCAGCACTTTTGCCCCCCTTGAATAAGAGATGAAGTCGACGCGGCGAGTCGATTTTATTAGGCGGCTGGTTTGCTTTTTTTCGCGGCTTTAAACTCGCGTCGATCGAGTGCTCGCGGCGCAGCCACTTTGGAATTCGATGTAAAAGAGCTTTTAGCCAACTACTGCTGTGTACTCTATATATGTATATATATGTGTGCGTGCGTCTGCGAGTAATGCCGGTTGAAGGAAAATTGGATTGAATTTCTTTTTTCTGTTTGTATCATTCTGTCAGTTTGTTGATGCGGCGAAATTAGAATACATGCACTTAGTGGATCAGCTCTTGTTCGAAAAATCTCTCTCTCGTGTCTGCCGTGTTTAATTAACGCGAACGAGAGCCGCGACGGCATTTTTGATTCCTCAGCAACGGAGCAGAACACGCGTCGTTAACAATCGGTACATGCACCGCTACAACAAAATAATCAATGCATTGAAGATAATACACGCGAATAATAAATCATTCTAATCAGTCGCGTGTACGCCATATATATATCAGCATTAGCATAATTATCGAGTGGCTTTCGATCCTTCGCACAGAAAACACAGGCGTCCGGACTGCATCGATCGAATACTACGTGCGAAAGATTTTCGCCGCATAGTATTGTATACCGTGTAGCCAAGTAAATTCCTACAAAAAGATCTTGGGAAGCGTGAGATTCAGGCCGCTTTGACTAACGGGCCAAGTTGGACGCTTCGGGAAATGCTCCGAGCCATAAATCGATCCTCATCACACTGCACTGCTCTACTCCTTGAAACTCAAGCGCGAGCAAGTTTGCCCTGTCTATATACATCTATAGTACGCTATAACCAGAGACGCGTGTCTTTGTGCAGTCGTCGATGAAGTTGTGCGAGTTTGATGAGCGTTATCTCAAGTATCTCGTGTGTATACGCCATCTGTCGTTCATGGATCGCTGCTCTCGTCGCTCTACGCCCTAATAATATTGTATATGCATACATACAGTATACGGCGCTGTTTATTTTCCCCGCTTAATACATCTGATCGAGCCCCCGCAATTATGTATGCATATATAGTTATATATAGATATACCGTCGGGACAAAAGAAAGCCAAAAGACATATCTCGATCGACAATCCACGGAAACGATGAATCATGTCAGTTACGCTCGATTCGGCCGCTACACTGCATATTACAACGACGAGTCGAGCTATAAAGTTTGATGAATCGAGGCGCGGCTTTGCATTCCGCCAAGTTCAACAGTCGTCGACGCCGCTGGTTTCGCGATGTTCTCCGCGGCGCCGGAAGCATCTGGAACCGCCGCACACGGGAAGTATATATACGTGTACACACGTATATACACAATTACACATGCGCTGCTACTGCTGCAGCCGGTATTAGGAATTCAGCATGTGCAAATGCACGCCTTACAAGAGTCGTAAAGCTAAACACGGCTGCGCGGGTCAGCGTTTCGCTTTGGATGCTAATACGGACTGCGGCGCGTTGGTTATTTGCTATATACTGCTGCTACTTTATGTACACTTAATATGCCCGACGCGGGGGAATTAGTTTTAGAGGGGAGATGATGCATGCCGAGCAGTGGAATGTGGGTGTAATTAGGCGGCGGGAGTATTTGGCGCGACACGCGAGTAGATGAAATATCATGGCGTTGCGGAATAACGACGTATGCTAATTTTTTTTCTCTATCTGATTCGTTGTCGATTTGCATTTGTATAATATTCCGTCGTGTGTATAATATAATAAATGCAAAGAAATCGCGTTCACATGCGATCAGAAGATTAATACTCATAATGCCTTTTTTATGCATCGAATGTCAATAAAAGGTTGCAAAAGAATTTGCACACAATGCACTGATTTATGCGCGCGAATACAAGTATTATATATATTGTGAGGACGATACTGAGATGCTAGTCTGTTCCCCTTTACCGATTACGCTTCTCATCTCGCGAGGCTCATTCCACGTCAGTAATATAGGATC